>JBBPBO010001985.1:42932253-43357933 GCA_037974295.1 Cicer cuneatum
CTTAAAATATGCATGTTTTAATGTTTGAGGGATGAGAGATATTCTGACAAGATAGTTGATAAGCGTTATCAAGAGAAATTAATTTGAAATGGGAAATGACATTTTCTATAAAATTGTTCTCAAAAATATTTTCCCTCTTTATGTCATCAGACAAAAAGAGTAAATGCAAAAAATTACAAAAGACACAACAACACAAAGGAAAAAAATACAGGGAACTACAAAATTGGGTTGGTCAGACTAGCAATGATTAAACTTAGGGTAGTCTGAATGTCCTCCTAATTCTTGGTCATTTGTTCCATGAACGCCTCAGTCTTAGCTTTTAGGCGATCATAGTCTTCTTTTTTGACATACTATGAATGATCAAACACGGGGCCATAAGGAGTGGCAAATTATGTAGATCCTGGAGAAGCATTAGTAGAAGTATCCAAAGAGGGCATCTCAATATGTGGAATGAGCACAGGGAACCACAATGGTGTTGATGGAGCAACTATTGGAAGTTCCAAATGAACACCACTAGAGGGAAATGGGTTGTTCCATGATGAGCCTTTTGACGCGTGGCAATCAAGAGCTTTCTAAACAGATTACTCTGGGCTTTCTGAAGCTACAAGATCTATAGATAGAGGATCTCAACTGTTTGTTTGAAAGATGTAAAGTTCTGGTAGAAAAACTTCATTCTAAGTTCCATGTTTTCCCATATCAAGTTGGAGACAAATGATAAGACTTTGTTCCACGAGGTTGAAACATCATTAGGATAAAAAATTTGAGAATTCCTATTATGAGCCGAAGTGATTTTGACAATAAGAGAAGTAATGAAGGAGTTGAGGTTTGCGAAGCAAAAGGGAATGGAATGTGTGAGGGAAATGAGGCATAGAGGGATGATGGAGGTAGCAGATTGAAAGTAAAAAGAGGTTAAATGAGGTGCAAATGAGTCTTCTTCTGATGTATTAGAGACTAAATCAATGATGAGTTAATCTGTTGTCTCAACTTCTTGGTTATGGGGATTCACAAGTCTTGGCAAGGTAGGGTCAAATGCAGGGGTGGAAAAGGTAGGTGTTTGTGGAAGGTTAGTTTTAGTGGATGATGGTGTTAGGTTTAAAGTGTTGGTCTTGAGAGGGAAGAGATGTGTTATATATCGAGGGGTAGTAAAGTGCCTCAAACATATCATTTGAGGTGCTGAAGTCAGAGTCAGCTGGGGTAATAGGTGCAAGATCAGAAGGATGGACATCTAAGTTTATATTTTCAGTAGAGGGTGTGAGAGGTTCTACTCATATTACCAAAAATAGCAGAAAGAATAGTTTGCTCAGGATTGGATAATACCTTCTTTTTCTTCCTTAGAATGAGGGTTGCTTCGTCTTTACTGGCGTTTGTTTCTTCTTCCTCATCCTCTTCTACACAGATTTTCTTAACAACTTTTTTTCTCTTCTTCTAAAAAACATGAGCAATTTTGGGCAGAAGAAAGCAAACATGAGCCATCTATTTATTGGACTGACACATCCTTAGGTATTCCAGAACTACTTTATTATCTTGTTAGAACCAAGTTGGTTTGAAGAACTACGCTTCTTACTTGTTTTGATGATAAGAAAATCAGTTTGTGGAACAGTTTAATGCACTAACATTTTGATTAAGTGTGTAAATCTTAGATCAAGTGAAATATATAGGTTCTTATGTCGTATCCTCTAATAATTGGATGAAGACAAAGGAACAACAAGACTTTAGTGACGCGAGAGATGCTCTGTGTTGGTTGACCAATGCAAGAAATTTTCTTGTTTTGGTGACTCTGGAGATAAATGATATGTTCTATTTCAGTTGCATCTACTAAACGCAACTATGCTCTATTCATCTGCCTCTGATAAGATTGACAAAAAAAGTATTTTTCTGCCTCTAATAAGCTTAACACGCAAGTGATCATCTGCCTCTAGTAATCACATAATGTCATTCTCCTATACATCACAACAAAATGGTAGGGTTGAGAGAAAAAACAAGCACATTGCTGAGTTTGGTTTGACATTACTAGCTCAAGCCAAATGCCTTTACATTATTGGTGGGAAACATTCTCCACAATAATATATGTCATAAATAGGCTACCCTCACTAGTCATTTAAAATGAAAGTCCTTACTCACTGTTATTTCAAATGGAACTTGACAACAATTCCTTAAAACCATTTGGATGTACCTGCTATCCTTGCCTCAAGCCATACAATCAACACAAGTTGCAATTTCACACAACTAGATGTGTTTTCTTTGGCTATAACAACTCCCATAAATGATACAAATCTATCAATTCTCGTGGAAGAGTCTTCATCTCAAGACACGTTGTCTTCAATGAAGATAATTTCCCCACAATGGCTTTCTCAATATAAGAAGCCCTCTATAAATAATAACTGAAATTCCATTTGCCTTTTTCCCTTTGACTGTTGCAAGTACTCCAACTAGAGAAGCAATGATACCAATTAACAACAACTTAGATATTGAACAAGAACTAACTACTCGAATTGAGAGTTTAAAAGACAACACTAGCACAAGACAAGTTTCTAATAAACCAACAAGAAATAGTCCAATACATGATGACACTAACCCTACTGAGTCTAGTACAAGCACATTATAACACCCTGAGTTTAAAACACAGCGCGAGTGTATTTTTTTTTCTTTTTAAAATAAATAAAAGGAATTTTCTTTTTCAAAATTATTAATTCAAAAGAATTAAAATCAATTCAAATTAAAAGTTGTTCTACGTCGTAATCCAAAATAGAGAAGTAATTAAATAATTACATCACGATTAATCAAGTAAATTATTTTTGGGAATTTAATTCTTCAAAACATAACAAAATAAAGATACATCCAACAGCTGTATCCTGGACCCACCAAAATATTATCAGAGTGCGGAAAATATTAGCGGAAAAGTTATACAATAATTCCCAAAATAATCAATTACATTTCCCAAACTCAAGACCTTATACAAAAGTCTAGTCTGATCATGCACTAAGCCACAGTAGCAAGCAATTTCCACCGCCTCCTCCACAAGTCTCGTCTTCACCCAAGCTGTCCGTCCCTCTACGTTGCCCACGAATACTCCGTACGTAAAGATCAGAGGAAACTAACGACGTCTCCGTCGTTAGTGTAACCGTCGGTGGGACGGGTTTGGGTATCATCTGAGGGCAAAGCCCAATTTCCACAATAATAGTAAAGGGTCACCGACCGAAATTAACAATTAACACATAGCATTTATATCACATTAACAAACATATCCATGGCATATCATATAACAATGATAATAAATAAGGATGCTCATTTTGAAATTTCATGACATGTATGCCTTTTCAAACAGCAACCAATTGATAGGGAGAACATGTTGTAAGTACAACTAACACTTCAGCAATCACAATCATTCATCAGAAATTCAGATTTTATAAAGTACTTACACACATCAATTTCCAATCATCAACATATATCCAAATCGTGACCCACCGGTCAATCACCCCAATGCAATATGTATATGCTCATGTATTCAACTTCTTGGAATTTCCAAGGTGCAGTCGCTCACAGACCAGCACAATTTAAATATGTTTGACTTTAACGGCCCTCAAGACCAGGGTGCAATCGCTCAACAGACCAGCACGTTTTACATATACCAAGGTACAGTCGCTCAACAGACCAGCACTCGTGCAATCGCTCAACAGATCAGCACATTTTTGCGTATTTCAGGGTAGAGTCGCTCAACAGACCAGTACCAATGCAGCCGCTCAACAGACCAGCACTCGTGCAATCGCTCAACAGATCAGGACGTTTACGCATTACTCTGTGGCCCATCGTGGGTACCACCTGCCTATGCAGTGCATGAACATGCAATGTTTTCTCTTCACTGAAAACAGTATGCAACATCAGTAAAATTGAGCCTTTCCATCATTTCCCCAAAACATCTTAACACAATTAATTTCATTATCATCACATCAATAATTAAACATTCAAGCATCTCATCATTACCACTTCACATTATCTCAAAACTCCATTCTTAATTATCATAAGTCTTCCCAATGTTCCACTGACTCTTAAAATTCATAAAACAGTGTTTATAACTGATATTTCTGTAAAAACACGAATATGTATTCGAATACAGCTAGCTGCCTTGTATTTGAATACAGAAGCCAAAACAGTGCAGAATCAACACTCTGTATTCGAATACAGCTTCCTTGTATTCGAATACAGAGGCTGTCACAGTGCAAAAATCAGTATTTTCACAACATCAGTAGAGATCTCAAAAGTTTCATTATTACCACTTCAAACCATCACCAAAAACACGAATCTGTATTCGAATACAGAAGCTAAAACTGCAATTTCAACACTTTGTATTCGAATACAACATACTTGTTTTCGAATACAGAACACAAAATAGTGTATATTCAGCATTTTCCCAATATCATTAAAGGTTTCAAGAACCTCATCATCTACTCTTCAAAACTATTTCAAAAACTCCACTTTAAATCATTTCAAACCTTCCCAATGTTCCCCAACACTTAAAGTTCACATAACAGTGTCTGAAACTTGATTTTCTGGAAAAACACGAATTTGTATTCGAATACAGCTCCCTTGTATTCGAATACAGAAGCAAAAATAGTGAAAATCAGCATCCTGTATTCGAATACGAGGGTGTTGTATTCGAATACATATGCGAATACAGTGTTAATATTTCACTTTTGTATTCGAATACGACAGGGTCCACAAACTGGATGCTTAAAGTTCCTTTCTGAACATGGTCCCTAATGAAATGGTGTTTTATTTCAATGTGTTTGGCTCTAGAGTGTAAGATAGGGTTCTTGGTTAGGTTTACGGCTGAAGTGTTATCACAGAACAAAGGGATATTGTTTTCAAAGATGTTGTCATCTTCAAGTTGGTGTTTCATCCAGAGTAACTGTGAACTGCATCCTGCTGCTGATATATATTCAGCTTCTGCTGTTGACATGGCAATGGTGCTTTGTCTTTTACTTGACCAAGAGATCAAGTTATCACCTAAGAATGTGCAGTTGCCACTGGTACTTTTCCTTTCCAACTTGTCTCCAGCATAGTCAGAATCACAAAAACCTTTGAGTTTGTAGGTGGGAGTTGAAGGTGCAAACACGAGAAGGAGGGGTTGAATTGTATAACAAGGTAAGGTTGATGGTTCCTTTGAGGTATCATAGAATTCGTTTGACAGCAGTTAAATGGGATTCCCTAGGGTCAGCTTGAAAACGGGCACAGACACAAACACTAAACATAATGTCAAGTCTAGAAGCAGTTAAATATAGAAGGGATCCAATCATACCTCTGTATGTTTTCTGGTCTACCTTTTGACTGGTTTCATCTTTCTCAAGTGAGCAGGTTGGGTGCATGGGGGTGGCCATAGGCTTACAGTCACTCATCTTGAACTTTTTAAGAAGTTCTTTGGTGTATTTAGATTGGTGAATGAGTATACCTATTTTACCTTGATGAATCTGAATTCCCAGGAAGAACTTAAGTTCTCCCATCATGCTCATTTGAAACTCCTTCTGCATTAGGTCAGAAAACTCTTTGCACAAAGTGCCATTAGTGGATCCAAATATGATATCATCAACATAGACTTGAATAATCAGAATATCATGTTTAATGGATTTCCTAAATAATGTATTATCAATCTGGCCTCTATTGAATTCATTCTTAAGCATAAAGTTACTAAGTCTGTCATACCATGCCCTTGGTGCTTGTTTTAAACCATATAAAGACTTTTTAAGTTTAAAAACATGGTTTGGAAAATAAGAATTTTCAAAACCAGGGGGCTGTTTGACATAGACTTCTTCACTTATGTAGCCATTTAAGAATGCACTTTTGACATAGATTTGATACAGCATTATATTATGATTAGCAGCAAATGATAAAAGAATTCTTATTGCTTCTAACCTGGCCACTGGAGCAAAAGTTTCAATGTAATCTATACCTTCCTGTTGACTGTATCCTTGAGCTACTAGTCTGGCTTTGTTCCTTACCACTTCACCCTTTTCATTGAGTTTATTCCTAAAAACCCACTTGGTTCCAATAATGTTTTTGTTTGGTCTGGGTACCAGATCCCAAACATCATTCCTTTGGAATTCATTCAGCTCTTCTTGCATTGCAAGTATCCAACCTTCCTCTGTCAAAGCCTCATCAACATTGCTGGGTTCAATTGTTGAGAGTAAACCAAACAGACTGGTTTCTCTACTTGATGATCTGGTCTTTAGAGGTTCTGCTGCACTGCCAATAATGAGAGATTCTGGATGTGAAGATTTGTACTTCCATCCATTCTTTCCCTCTGACTTGTTTTCAGAGTCAGCATGTTCTTCTTCAGCTTGGTCGTTCTCAGATTCTGCTTCAAGTTCAGCTTCTGGTTCCTGTGCCTCTGGTTCACCTTGCTTTGACTTTTCAGAGTCAAGCTGTTTATCATCAAACTTAATGTGGATTGATTCTTCCACAGTGTTAGTTTCTTTGTTAAACACTCTATAAGCTTTTGATCTCTCAGAGTAGCCAATAAAGACACACTTTTGAGATCTAGAATCAAACTTAGCTAGGTTGTCTTTAGTGTTCAACATAAAACAGATGCAACCAAATTGCTTAAAGTAAGAGATATTTGGTTTCTTACCTTTCCATAGTTCATAGGGAGTTTTATTTAGGATGGACCTGATGTAAACTCGATTCTGAATATAGCAGGCTGTGTTGACAGCTTCTGCCCAGAGGTAGGTGGCAACCTTCATGTCATTCAACATGGTTCTGGCCATCTCCTGCAGTGATCTGTGCTTCCTTTCTACCACTCCATTCTGTTGAGGTGTTCTGGGGGATGAGAAGTTGTGAGAGATGCCATTCTCATCACAGAATTCTTCAAAGTACTTGTTTTCAAATTCACCTCCATGATCACTTCTGATGGTTATGATCTTAGTGCCCTGTTCATTCATAACTTGTTTACAGAATGAGATAAATACTTTGTGAGATTCATCTTTGTTCTTTAAAAATTTTACCCAAGTCCATCTTGAGTAATCATCAACAATCACAAAGCCATATTTCTTACCACTTAGAGAAGCTGTTTGAACAGGACCAAACAGATCTAAATGAAGCAGTTCAAGTGGTTGAGAGGTAGAAACACATTTTTTAGTTTTAAAAGAGCTTTTAGTTTGTTTACCTCTTTGATATGCTTCACACAGAATCTCAGTTTTGGAACTTACCTTGGGCAATCCTCTTACCAACTGGAGTTTGCTCAACTCTGATATGAGTCTGGGGTTTGCATGCCCTAGCCTCTTGTGCTAAATCAGATTCTGCTCACTTACAGATAATAAGCATTTAACCTGTTGCTTAGAAAGACTAAACAGATCAATTTTATAAACATTATCCTCCCTAGTTCCAGTAAATAAAACAGTTCCATCAATTTGACTAATAGCTTTGCAAGTTTTTTGATTAAATATAACATCATATTTGCAGTCACTTAATTGACTTATGCTCAGAAGATTATGTTTTAAACCTTTAACATACAGAACATTTTTAATAGACAAGGGAGAAGAAGTGTTACCAACAGTTCTTGTACCAATAATCTCACCTTTCTGGTTTCCTCCAAAGGAAACTTTGCCTCCCTTCATAGTCAGATCCAGAAACATAGATTTATCTCCTGTCATATGTTTGGAGCAGCCACTGTCAAGATACCATGTTTTGTGTTGCTGATCATACCTTGCCTTTTCTCTGTCAGAATCAGAGTTAGAGTCAGACTCAGATTCTGGCTTAACTTCTGTTCGAGCCATTAGAGCCAGTTCTTCTTCTGGCCTGTTTGAGCAGTTTCCTTGATTCTGCTTTGGTTGATAAATCATGTTCCTCTGATGATTCTGGCATCCATAACAGACAATATTCTTCTTGTCAGATTCTTCCTTATCCTTGCTGTTATGTTTCTTTCTGAAGTTTCTTTTCTTCCTGTTTTCCTAGATCTTAACCATCTTTTTGGTTAAGTATGCCATATCATCACAGTCACTATCACTATCCTCTGATTATGATTCTGCCTTTGCAGCTTTCTTCTGTTTCGATTTCAGAGCCAGATTTTTCTTCTTCTTAGGTTCATCTTCTTCCAGTTCTATTTCATGAGACCTAAGTGTGCTGATTAGATCTTCCAGCCTCAAGGTACTCAGATCCTTAGCTTCCTGAATTGCAGTAACCTTTGGTCTTCACCTTTTTGGAAGACTTCTCAGAATTTTCCTGACATGATCTTCAGTGGTATAGCTTTTGTTTAATACTTTCAGTCCTGATACCAAAGTCTAGAACCTGCAGAACATTGTGTCAATGTCTTCATCCTCTTCCATCTTGAACAGCTCATACTTTCTGACCAATATGTTAGCCTTTGTTTGTTGAACCTGCTTGGTTCCTTCATAGGTCAGAACCAAACTATCAAATATACTCTTTGCTGTTTCTTTATTTGTGCATCTATCAAATTCCTTGAATGTGATTACACTGACCATCATGGTTCTGGACTTGTGATGAAGTCTGTGTAATCTGATCTGGTTTCATATCAAACATATCCAGTTTCTTAGTTGGATCTTCTGGATCAGTAGGTGCAGTGTATCCTCTGACTATCATCTTCCATAGTTCAGGATCTTGAGATATGACAAAGCTTCTCATTCTGTCCTTCCAATACTCAAACCTTTCTCCATCAAACAATGGTGGTCTGTTGATGTTGTTTCCCAATTCTTCTGCCATATTGAGCCCCTGGACCTTTCCTCAAACATGGTTAAGTGCTCAGCCTTGAGACCGAGCTCTGATGCCAATTGATGGTGCAAACACAAGAAGGGGGGGTTGAATTGTGTTTGACTTAACTTAAATACTTTTCCTGTTTTAATACTTTCAAAACAAAACTTGATGTATAATTAAAACAGAGTTAGCAACGGATAAAAATAAAAATAAAAACTCAGAAATTTTATACTGGTTCACCGTTAACGAGGCTACGTCCAGTCCCTTCGCCTTGAAGGATTTCACTAATTCAATCTTGAATTACAACCTTGCTAATGACCCTCCAAGTCAGTCTTCTCAATAGTCTAACAATCCTAGACTTCTTGAGGAAAACAACCTTGTCTTCAGCCAATCTGACAACCCCAGATTGTAGAAGAAATCACAACACTATGAATCTAATTGCTAAGTACCTTGCTACCCTTTATGATTCCCTCAGTTTGTAGACTCTACTTCAACAACTTAGATACAACCCTATCTAATTGCCAAGTACCCTGCTACCTCTACTGACTCCCTCAGATTGTAGACTCTACTTCAACAACTTAGATTTGCCACAGTGGAAAGAAAATAACACGAGTACTTGCTTCTTGAAAGCTGAAACTCACAATTGACTTATATGAAAATTTGGGAGCGTTTGCTTTGGAAGTGTATGACTCTTTTGTAATTTTCGATACTAAGTAATCTGCCTTGAGCCTCATTTTATAGATGCTGATTAGTGCCTCTTCCAATGCTTAAATTTGAGCTGAATCTTGCTAGATTTTCTAGCTAAAATATCTTGACCAATTGGGCTTCAATTAAATCAAAAACATATCATTTTTAAGCCTTAGATTTCTTTCATAAATTAACTGGCCAATCAAATCCTTTCATTGCTTCCCGCCACAGCTCCTGATTTCCATGCTACTCCAATTTAATTTATAACAAATCTTTTATAATACTTTGATAAAAATATCATGAGATCTTCACCATTAATTCCCATGATCAAATCTACACCATTGGATCTTCATGCGATAGTCCAGCCTGGACCAGCCTATTTGATATTCTGAGATCCTCTGATTTCGGCCATTCCTGGACCACTCTTCCTAACCCTCTGATCTTCTGATTTCGGCCTTCCCTGGACGCGCACCTGATATGTTAAAATCCTCTGAATTCGGCCTTTGCTGGACTGCACAGTCTGTCCCTCTGATTTCGGCCACCACTGGGCCATGGTCTGATTTTCTGATCTGGACCATCACTAGACCAAATAATTATTTCTGAACCATTGATCTGGAAGTTTTTACTCTGATCTGGACAGATTCATGACTTTGGTCTGGAACAAACTGAAATTAACTTGAACAAAAAATATTTCAGTCTGGACATTTTACCTTTGATTTTGGACCAGGTCTGGATTGATTATGGAACTCATTTCTTTTGTTCTGGACTTAGTTCCATGCCCTGAATCATGCTATCTTATGGTCTGGGCCAAATATGGATTGATCCTCTTGTTCTGGACTCATAAACATACCTTCTGGTCCAGTCTGGAACAAGTCTGGGCTGTGTAATTTTTCATTGCCAGGCCATCTTCTGGTCAGAATACGTTCTAGAATAAAATTGATATTTGATTCCTGTTTGTCTTGATCAACTCTCCTTCTGGCAGGCTTTTCAATGGTATGATCCATGTTTCCTTCTGATTTTTCCTCCTTCTGATATAGGCCTGCAAAGATATCTTATGGTGATGTTTTGACATCCAGGAACATCTGGAAATTCCAGAATTCATTTTCCTTTGATCTTCTGCTTCTGATTTCTTCATATTCTGGTTGTATTTAATTTAATAATTCAAGGTACAAAATAAGTTTACATTGAGTGCTTTTGTAAACATCAAAATCCTAAGTCTTAGAACCAACTTGGTTCCAACACGATACTATACTCGATGGAATTCCATGTAATCTCACAATCTCAGCAATGTAGATTTCTATCAGCTTATCTACCTTATAAGTAGTCCTTACTGGTAAGAAATGTGCGGATTTCGTCTGTCGATCCACTATTACCCAAATCGAATCATTCTTTTTCCGTGTCTTGGGCAGTCGTGTTATAAAATCCATGGAAATGTTATCCCACTTCCATTCCGGTATATCCAAAGGTTGCAACATTCCAGCAGGTCGTTGATGTTCCACTTTCACTTTCTGACAAGTTAAACATGTCGATACGTATTCCGCTACATCCCTCTTCATTCCTAGCCACCAGTAATTCTGTCTTAAATCCTGATACATCTTGGTCTCTCTAGGATGAATACTCAATTTGCTCTTATGAGCCTCTTCCAAAATCGTTCTTCTCATATCCTCAACTTCCGGTACACAAACTCTTCCATTACATCTCAGAACATTATCTGGTCCGACCCTAAACTCAGTTGTATGTCCTTGTGCTATCAGATTCCTCTTTTCTTGGATTAATGCGTCATCTTGCAAGTTCGCAATCTCCTCTGACGCATGTTCAATTCTTTCTGATCGAACAGATACTTCAAACTTTTATGGTCACTGAACACCGTGAACGTGCATCCATATAAGTAGTGCCTTCAGACCTTTAATGCAAACACTACAGCAGTAAGCTCTAAATCATGAGTAGGATAGTTTCGTTCGTGAGTTTTCAACTGTCTTGAGGCGTAGGCTACAACTTTCTTGTGTTGCATCAAAATACATCCCAAACCTTGGTGAGATGCATCACAGTAAACTTCATATGGTTCCTCTGGCTGTGGCAAAACCAATACTGGTGAGGTTGTCATCTTTTCCTTAAGCAACTGGAAACTTTCCTCACACTTCTCTGTCCATGCAAACGACTGATTCTTTCTGGTGAGTTGTGTCAATGGAGCTACAATCTTAGCAAATCCTTCAATAAATCTCCTGTAGTATCCTGCTACTCCGACAAAACTTTGTATGTCTATGATAGTCTGAGGCTGTTTCCAAGCAAGAATCGTCTCAATCTTTGCCGGATCTACAGCGATTCCTTCTTTTGTTATCACATGTCCCAAGAAATTCACTTTATCTAGCCAAAACTCGCACTTCGACAAATTTGCATACAATTGCTTCTCGCGTAAGACTTCAAGAAGTTGGCGTAGATGCTCTCCATGTTCTTCTTCATCCTTTGAATAAATCAATATATCATCGATGAACACCACCACGAAATTATCCAGGAATGGGCTAAAGATCCTATTCATATAATCCATAAAAATCGCTGGTGCACTCATAACTCCAAATGGCATAACGAGATATTCATAATGTTCATAACGGGTCCTGAAAGCAGTCTTTTGAATATATCCTTCTCTTACCCGAATCTGATGATATCCTGACTTCAAATCCATCTTTGAAAACACCGCGGCTCCCCTCAATTGGTCCATTAAATCATCGATGCGTCGTAAAGGACAGCTATTCTTAATAGTTACCTTGTTAAGTTGCCGATAATCCACACATAAACGTGAACTGCCATCCTTCTTCTTAACCAACAATACTGGAGCTCCCCATGGCGACACACTTGGTCTGATAAATCCTTTCTCCAGTAAACCTTCAATTTGACCCTTAAGCTCGCTTAATTCCAATGGCAACATCTGACACGGCGCAATTGAAATAGATCCAGTTCCAGGGTGTAGATCAATGAAGAACTCCACCTCTCTCACTGGGGTAATCCCGGAATTTCTGTTGGAAATACGTCCGGATACTCTTTGACTAACACCACATCTTCTATGTTCACATCCATCTTGGTCTCCACGTTATCCAATGATAAAATTCCAATTCCTTCTCTCAGAGATACTTCGAGTTTGTTCGCAGCCAAATACCGAACGACTCCAGGTTCGGGGAAAAGAACTAATTTTCGAGCGCAATCCAAGACTACGTAATTATACGTCATCCAATCCATGCTGAGAATGATCTCGAGTGATTGTAGGGGTAGACAGATTAAATTAACCAAGAAATCTCTATTCTGAATCATTACAGTACAGTGTAAACATGCAGAGTTTCAAGGTCTTAGCAGGTGTGGAAACAGCTAAATCAAAAGGTAAAGCAGACACAGATAACCTCAAACGATTCACACAGTCCATAGCAATGAAAGAATGGGTTGCCCCCGAATCAAAAAGTGCAGTTAGTGTGTTACCTGCAATCTCGCAATCTTGCTGGATTAAATTTGGAGCTTGACTCCCAGCTTCAGCACCCATGTGATAGACGTGTCCCCTAGCAATAGGACGAGTAGCCCTAGTTGTGTTCACTGTTGGTTCCACTTTCGGAACCCGGCAATCCCTCACCACGTGTCCTGGTTTCTGGAAATTGAAACACATAAGATCCCTAGTGGTACAAGCAGTAGCAATATATCCCTCTTTCCCACATCGGTAACATCGGACTCCTTGTCCCAATTGTCGTCCAAAATTCTGATTTCCCGGCCGATTGTGGCCTCTATTGTTGTTTTGTGGCCGGTTATACGGCTTAGCAACTTGCTTTCCTCTATTGTTCTGATAGTGCATCCGACTAGGCCCTCATGAATTAAAGTTCCCTCCTCTGTTGGCCCTCCTGTTCTTCATCTCTTCAACCTCTCTACACTTCTCCACTAAGACTTGGAAACGTTGAATTCCCAATGGTAAGACCGAGTCTTGAATCTCATACTTCAGTCCATTTTGGAAGCGATGGCACATAAACTGTTCATCAACTTCTTCCCGGAAAAATCTAAAATGCCTTGATAGAGATTCAAACTTAGCTGCATATTCCCCTACCGTCATGTTTCCCTGGTGCAATTTCAGAAAATCGTCACCCAATTTAGTTCTAGTGCTCATTGGGAAGTATTTGTCCAAAAACTTCTTTTTGAACGACTCCCAGTTTACCTCCTCTTGAGCTGACCCCATCAGTAGCCTTGTACTCCTCCACCAATACTCTGCACCCCCTATCAGCAGATTTGTAGCATAGTTGACCTTCACCGCTGCTCGACAATTAATCATTTCAAAGATTTTCTCCATCTCTTGAATCCATTGGTCCGCTCTCTCTGGACCCTCATCACCCTTGAATTTTGGAGGATTATGACGACGAAAATCCTCTAGTCCCCTTGATTCAGTAGCACGAATCTCTCTTTCTCCAGATCTCGTTGAGTCTTCACAGCCGTCTGTGCAGCAACAGACGCAGCCATGTTATTCATCGCTTCATCCATCCTAGCATCCCGGCTGGAAATGGCTCTTGCAGTGTCGTCTCTTCTTGGAGGCATTGTTTCCTACAAAACCATCATCACTTCAGTCACACCACAACTTACACAAGACTTGACACTTTAACTACTTGCCCCTATGCATGATCAGATAATGACTCAAAACCCGTAATTTAAATCAGAGCTTTAACCCAAAACTTTAACCAAATGCTCTGATACCACAATTGTAACACCCCGAGTTTAAAACATAGCACGAGTGTATTTTTTTTTCTTTTTAAAATAAATAAAAGGAATTTTCTTTTTCAAAATTATTAATTCAAAAGAATTAAAATCAATTCAAATTAAAAGTTGTTCTACGTCGTAATCCAAAATAGAGAAGTAATTAAATAATTACATCACGATTAATCAAGTAAATTATTTTTGGGAATTTAATTCTTCAAAACATAACAAAATAAAGATACATCCAACAGCTGTATCCTGGACCCACCAAAATTAACAATTAACACATAACATTTATATCACAGTAACAAACATATCCATGGCATATCATATAACAATGATGATAAATAAGGATGCTCATTTTGAAATTTCATGACATGTATGCTGTAAGACCCTTAAATTTAAGAATTAATTTTGGAATTAATATTAAGGGTATTTTGGGGATATTTGTAAAATATTGAATATATGTATGTTTTGAGTGAATATATATATATATAAATATTTATTTTGGAAGATGAATTAAAATTATTGGATGAAGATTAAATTAATTTAATTACGAGTAATTAAATTAGTCGGGTAGATAATTGAGGATTAGTGGCTAATTGCAAAACAATTAAGTGCTGAAGGATCCTACATTATTTTAACATTATTTTTTATGAGGTGGCACCTAAGTAACTCTATAAATACACGTGAGGAGACAGAGAAAAATCAGAACTCCATACCTCCCTATTCTGCATGTAACAGTGCTGCATGTAACAATACCCTTTCCTCCCATTCTGGTTCCTGTTTTCTGAAAGCTGTTTCATGATTTCAAAAGAAAAAAAAAAGGGAATTCCTCAAAGTGCCATTACTTGGACATCCAAGCACCAAAACACCAAAACCCCAGTACAAAAGTTATTCCCCACACCATTACGGAGCTAAAGAACCCAATTTCGTAGCAGCAAACACAGGCTACAGTTTCATCGGTTTTTGGCGCGAAAACGGGAACGACTGCAGAAACGAGAGAAGTAGCAGAACACGCAACAAGGGTAAGGGCACCTTCCACTTTCTAGTTGCATTTTAGGACTGTAAATGTATGTCTGAGGTGTGATTATATTTGAGTTTCTATTTTGAAAAAGAAACTGTTTTACATGACATTTTGAATATTGCGAAAATGCATTCTGTTGGTATTTTGCTGCTATGTGATGCTTGCTGTTTGACTGAATGTGTTAATGTTGTTCTGATGTTTGAGAAAACTGAAATGCTTTGCATGTTGTTCTGATGTTTGAGAAAGCTGAAATGCTTGCATGTTGTTATGATGTTCGAGAAAAAACTCTATATATAAATATTTATTTTGGAAGATGAATTAAAATTTCAGTTCATGCTTCTGTATTCGAATACAAGGGGATTGTATTCGAATACAGATTCGAGTTTTCAGAAATTCCAAGTTTTTCAACATTGTTTTTGAACCCTAAGTGTTGGGGAGTATTGGGAAGGTTTATGATGAATTAAAATGGAACTTTTGTGAGAGTTTGAAGTGGTGGTGATGAAGTTTTTGAGACTTTACTGATGTAGTGAAAGATGTTGATTTGTGCACTGAGACTGCCTCTGTATTCGAATACCAGAGGGCTGTATTCGAATACAGAGTGTAATTCTGCACTGTTTTTGGCTTATGTACTCGAATACAGAGAAGCTGTATTCGAATATAGATTCGTATTTTCCAGAAAAACTCAGTTTTAAATACTGCAAAAGTGTTAATGATTACTTGACTGTTTAGTCATGTTTGTGATAATGATAATCTTGATTGTGCTGAGATATTTTTTAATGATGGAAAGGCATGAATTTTCTGATTTTTGCATACTGTTTCCAGAGAAGTCAAACACTGCATATTCATGCATTGCATAGTCAAGTGGTACCCGCGATGGGCCACAGAGTAATGCGCAACCACGTGCTGATCTGTTGAGCGATTGCACGAGTGCTGGTCTGTTGAGCGACTGCACTAGGTACTGATCTGTTGAGCGATTGTACCTTGGTATATAGGTGCTGGTCTATTGAGCGACTGCACTGGTACTTGACTGTTGAGCGTCTGTACCCTGAAATGCGCAACCACGTGCTGATCTGTTGAGCGATTGCACGAGTGCTGGTCTGTTGAGCGACTGCACTAGGTACTGATCTGTTGAGCGATTGTACCTTGGTATATGTCAAACGTGCTGGTCTGTTGAGCGACTGCACGAGTGCTGGTCTGTTGAGCGACTGTACGAGTGCTGGTCTGTTGAGTGACTGCACTAGGTGCTGATCTGTTAAGCGATTGCACCTTGGTCTTGAGGGCCGTTAAAGTCAAACATATTCTGCTGGTCTGTTGAGCGACTGCACCTTGGTGATTCCAAGAAATTGTATACATGAGCATATACATATTGTATCGAGGGATTGATCGGTGGGTCACGATTGGTTATATGATGATGTTTGGAAATTGATGTGTGTGAGTGCTTGACAGAATCTGAATTTCTGATTAATTATTGTGTTTATTGAAGTGGTGACTGTACTTACTATATATTTCCACATGAGACGGTTGCTGTTTGAAAAAGCTTATATGTCATGAAAATTCAAATGAGCATCCTTAAATTTCATCATTTTCATATATTATGCCATGAATATATTTGTTGCTGTGAGATATATGCTATGTGATTATTTGTTAATTTCGGTCGGTGACCCTTGCTATTATATTGTGGAAATTGGGCTTTGCCCTCAGATGCCCCCCAAACCCATGCCATCCATGGGTACCCAGACGATGGAAACGTCGTTAGACTTCCTTGATTGATATTCGCGTACTGCTTGGGTATTTGACCCCATCTCAAGCAGGGTGACTTACACGGGGTGGTTGGAGAGGACGAGCAGGACCGACGGAGTAGAGGTTTTCGTGGAGCGCACTTATATGAGTATAGATTTTCCTGTGCCTTCCCATTTGGTATTGGAGGCGCACGGAAATTTTGATGATGCGGAGGAGCCCGCTAGAGGAGTTGAGACGGAGGCCACCGTAGGAGTGGTGACTCCTAACCCGGTGATTGGAGGAGATGTACATGAGTCTGAGGCAGAAGGGAAGGATGAAGAGCCGAAGCCAGTAGCAGCTGAGATTCCGGGTCCGTTTAGGATCTCCAATGATTGTTATGAGATTCCGGCACCGCCGAAGCGACCGAGACTATGCATTGACCTGACTTCGGAGGAGACTGATCCCTCTATGTATGATGATGAGGAGGAGGAGGTCACATTAAGGCGAGCGGCGGAGTCGGATGAGACTTGTTTGGGATGCGGAGGAAATCCGTGCTACTGTAGCTTTAGCGCATGATCAGTTAGACTTGATGTATAAGATTTGAGCTGGAAAATGTATTTTGTTTTATTTTGAAAAATTGTTGTACTACTTATTCTGCACTCTGATAGTCTTTTGGGAATGTTATGACATTGTTAACTTTTGAAAATGTCTTAATGTTTATTATTAAATTCTCAGAATTAAGTATTTATTGATATTACGATGAATTTATTTTGTTACGTTCATCGATTAATCTATGACGTACTATTTTATAAGAACTTTGTTTTAATTCCGTTCGAATTAAATCTGGAAAATCATTTTAATTATTGATTTCAAAAAAAAAAAAAATGCACCCGCGCTGTGTTTTAAACTCGGGGTGTTACATATGCCTTTTCAAACAGCAACCAATTGATATGGAGAACATGTTGTAAGTACAACTAACACTTCAGCAATCACAATCATTCATCAGAAATTCAGATTTTATAAAGTACTTACACACATCAATTTCCAATCATCAACATATATCCAAATCGTGACCCACCGGTCAATCACCCCGATGCAATATGTATATGCTCATGTATTCAACTTCTTGGAATTTCCAAGGTGCAGTCGCTCACAGACCATCACAATTTAAATATGTTTGACTTTAATAGCCCTCAAGACCAGGGTGCAATCACTCAACAGATCAGCACCAGTGCAGTCGCTCAACAGACCAGCACTCGTGTAGTCGCTCAATAGACCAGCACGTTTTACATATACCAAGGTACAGTCGCTCAATAGACCAGTACCAGTGCAGTCGCTCAACAGAACAGCACTCGTGCAATCGCTCAACAGATCAACACGTTTTTGTGTATTTCAGGGTATAGTCGCTCAACAGACCAGTACCAGTGCAGTCGCTCAACAGACCAACACTCGTGCAATCGCTCAATAGATCAGCACGTTTACGCATTACTCTGTGGCCCATCGCAGGTACCACCTGACTATGCAGTGCATGAACATGCAATGTTTTCTCTTCACTAAAAATAGTATGCAACATCAGTAAAATTCAACCTTTCCATCATTTCCCCAAAACATCTCAACACAATTAATTTCATTATCATCACATCAATAATTAAACATTCAAACATCTCATCATTACCACTTCACATTATCTCAAAACTCCATTCTTAATTATCATAAGTCTTCCCAATGTTCCCCTGACTCTTAAAATTCATAAAATAATGTTTAAAACTGAGAGTTATGTAAAAAAACGAATCTATATTCGAATACAGGCCTTGTATTCGAATACAGAAGCCAAAACAGTGCAGAATCAACACTCTGTATTCGAATACAACTTCCTTGTATTCGAATACAGAGGCTGTCACAATGCAAAAATCAGTATTTTCACAACATCAGTAGAGATCTCAAAAATTTCATCATTACCACTTCAAACCATCACCAAAAACTCCAGTTTAATTTATCACCAACCTTCCCAATGCTCCTCAACACTTAAGGTTTGTAAAACAATGTTTGAAACTTTGGTTTTCTGAAAAACCCGAATCTGTATTCGAATACAGAAGCTAAAACTGCAATTTCAACACTCTGTATTCGAATACAGCATACTTGTATTCGAATACAGAAGACAAAACAATGTATATTTAGCATTTTCCCAATATCATTAAAGGTTTCAAGAACCTCATCATCTCCTCTTCAAAACTATTTCAAAAACTCCATTTTAAATCATTTCAAACCTTCCCAATGTTCCCCAACACTTAAAGTTCACATGATAGTGTCTGAAACTTGATTTTTTGGAAAAACACGAATCTGTTTTCGAATACAGCTCCCTTGTATTCGAATACAGAAGCAAAAATAGTGAAAATCAGCATCCTGTATTCGAATACAGATGCGAATACAGTGTTAAAATTTCACTTCTATATTCGAATACGACAGGGTCGTAGTCGAATACAGATGCTAAGTCAGAAGCAAAAATCCTTCATCTGTATTCAAATACAGAAGCTCGTATTCGAATACAAGTTCAAAAATTTGAATAAAACAGAAGCTTTTCAGGTTGTATTCGAATACACTCATGCCGTATTCGAATACACCTTCGAATTCAGTGAAATTTTCCTGAAACTTCAACACATTTTCAAACTTTTTCCTTTGAAAAACCAACATAACACCAAAACAGATTCAGTATTCTTTTGAACCACGAAACTCAAGCATTTTTCATCAAGAACAGATTGTCCAGAAAAGCACTTTCATCATTCTAAATCCTTTTCTTTTGAAAACATCATCAACACCAGAATCACCCAAACCAGAATGATAACTCCCACAAAATAGACATTTTTACACGTTTACATTTGGATCATTTCTCAAAACACATGCAAGGTATTTTCCAGTATTCTTATACAGTCAAAACAACATGCAAAGCATTTTCGAGCTTTCTCACACAAACAGACATCACTGATGTATTCAGCCCAAACAGCAAACATCACATAACATCAAACATCAACAAAATGCATTTCTCGTATTTTATAACAACATGCAAAACAGTTTTATGAACATGCATTTTGATCATCTTCAAAATAACATGCAAAGCATTTTTCAGCTTTCCCATAAAGACAAAATAGCATTGAGGTAACCACCAAAACAGCAACATCACAGATTGTTAAAATCTCAACAGAATGCATTTTTCATCCTTCAAAGTGACATGCAAAACAGTTTTTATTCGAAAACAGTAATGAAACAACATTAATGCCATAACAATATACATATATTAAATATTTTACAAATATCCCCAAAATACACTTAATATTAATTCCATAATTAAATTTTAAATTTAAGGGTCTTACACACATGCCTTACTAAGCCAGGAATTTGCACCAACGCTCACCTATTGATACATGTAGATGATATAATAGTCGCATGGAACAACACTAAGTTTTTAGAAGTCTTTATCAAACAACTCAACATTGTGTTTTCCCTAAGGGTTCTTGGTAACTTTCATTATTTCTTGAGAATAGAAGTTCAAAGAGATGCTTCAAATGCAGTCATGCATGCTCGATTAAAACATATTGAAACTAAAGTACAATACATATGAGATAAAGTACTGCAGAATGAGATCATTGTAGCCTATGTTCCATCAGATGACCAAATTGTTGACTGTCTCATCAAGGCTTTGACTCATACATGGTTCAATCAACTTAGAGACAAACATGGAGTGACCCTTCATCCATTAGTTTAAGAGGGGAAGTTAGAGACAAGAACCTTTATTGTATAGATCTAATAATTGTGTCAATCATTGTAATTATGGTAATTGTCAATCATTAGTGGTCTTGTATTATTAATTGCCATATTGATTTGTATTGTCATAATGCATAGCATGATTATAAGATGATCTATTGCTAGCCATTGATGCATATACATTCATGTAACCACCAGAATACAATATCTCAATTTCATCAATTACATTCTCTAACTAACACCCTATGAGTTCACTCGATTAGTCCATTGATGTAACACCCCGAGTTTTTACACAGCGCGAGTGTATTTTTTTTTAAACCAAAATAAATAAAAGAATTTTTCCCAATTTAATTCAGAATGATTAAAATCAATTCAAATTAAAAATCGTTCGACATCGTAATTCAAAATAGAAAAGTAATTAAATAATTACATCACGATTAATCAAGTAAGATATTTTTTTGGGAATTAGATGTTCAAAATATACTAAAATAAAGATACATCAAAATTGTATCCTGGACCCACCAAAATATTTATCAGAGTTCGGAAAAGATATACAATAATTCCCAAAATAAATCATTACAGCCCTCAACACTAGGCCCTATACAAAAAGTCTAGCCTGATAATGCACTAAAGCTACAGTAGTACGGTTTCCACCGCATTCTCTTCAAGTCTCGTCTTCACCCAGCTATCCATCCCTCTGCGTTGTCCACAATAGTCCGTGTGTGAAGATCAAGGAAAACTAACGACGTCTCCGTCGTTAGTGTAACCGTCGGTAGTACGAGTTCGGGTATCATCTGAGGGCAAAGCCCAATTTTCCACAATAATAGCAAAAGATCACCGACCGAAATTAACAAATACCACGTAGCATTTATGTCACCAATAACAAGTATATTCATGGCATGTTATATAACAACGTTGATAAATAAGGATGCTAATTTTTGAAAATACATGACATTTGTATCTTTGCAAAACAGCAACCAAATTAATATAAAAATCATGTTGTAAGTACAAATATCAATTCCACAATCACAACAATTCATTAGAAATTCAGATCTCATAAGGTACTTACACACATGAATTCCCACTCATCAGCTCATATTCAGTCATAATCCACCGGTCGACCACCCCGATGCAATATGTATATGCCAATGTACACAACTTCTTGGAATTACCAAGGTGCAGTCGCTCACAGACCAGCACACGTGCAGTCGCTCATAGACCAGCACGATTTATATATGTTAGGCTCTAACAAGCCAACATGACCATGGTGCAATCTCTCACAGATCAGCACCAGTGCAGTCGCTCACAGACCAGCACACGTGCAGTCGCTCACAGACCAACACGTTTTACGTATACCAAGATGCAGTCGCTCACAGACCAGCACCAGTGTAGTCGCTCACAGACCAGCACACGTGCAATCGCTCACACACCAGCACGTTTCACGTATGTTAGCCTCTCACAGGCCAGAACATACAGAAGTTAAATCCTCGCACGGATAGAATGGACCACCCCGAACACACGACCATTTTGTAGCCCATCACAGTGGTTACTACTTAACTTCGCGGACCATCACGGTTACCGCATCAACTCTGTGGCCCATCGCGATCACCACCTGACTATGCAATGCATGGACATGCAATGTTTTCTCTTCATTGAAAACAAAATGCAAATGCAAGCTCGAAGTCCAGCCAATTCATCACCTCCTTAAACCATCTCAAACTATCTCAACAATTTCATTTTCATTACATCAATAAAGAATTCAAGAACCTCATCATTACCACCTCAAACCTTCTCAAAAACTCCATTTTAATTCAACACAAGCCTTCCCAATGTTCCCCAACTCTTAAAGTTCATAACCCAAAGTTTAAAACTGGAATTTCTGGAAATAAACCAATCTGTATTCGAATACAGAAGCTAAAAACAGTGAAAAATCAGCATTTATCACCACATCAACAAAAATTTCAAGAACCTCATCATCACCACCTCAAACCTTCTCAAAAACTCCTTTTTAATTCATCACAAGCCTTCTTAATGTTTTCCCAACTCTTTAAGTTCAAAAACCAATGTTTAAAACTATAATTTCTGGAAAAAAACAATTTGTATTCGAATACCCTTGTATTCGAATACAGAAACTAATAATAGTGAAAAATCAGCATTTTGTATTCGAATACGAGGGTGTCGTAGTCGAATACAGATGCGAATACAGTGGCAAAAATTGCAATCCTATATTCGAATACGATAGGGTTGTAGCCGGATGCTAAGTCAGAAGCAAAAATTACTCATCTGTATTCGAATACAGAGCGTCGTATTCGAATACAAGTTCAAAATTTTGAATAAAATAGAGACTTGCAGGCATTTATCGAATACGCTATTGCTGTATTCGAATACACCTTCGAATGCAGTGATATTTTCCAGAAACTTCAACACGTTTTCAAATTCTTTTCTTTTAAAAAAAACAACACAACACCAAACATAATCCCCATTTCTTTGAAACCACAAACTTAGAACATTTTTCATCAATAACAGATTTTCCAGAAACACTTCTACCCATTTTAAATCCTTTTCTTTTGAAAATCATCATCAACACCAGATTGTTATCAAACACAACAGAAAACAGAATCACCAACCCCAGAATAACCTCACAGTTTTCTTCAATCACCAAAACAGAAAGTCAACCACAAAACAGTGCAACACAAACCAACTCATGCATTTGGATCATCCCCAAAACAACATGCAAAACATTTTCCAGCTTTCCCACACAAACAGAACAACATTGATGTATTGAGCCAAAACAGCAAACATCACATATCATCAAAACATCAACAACATGCATTTTAATCAGGTATAACGACATGCAAAATAGTTTCACTTCAAAAACAGCAACGAAAACATCATCAGTGCCACAACAGCATGCATTTACAGCCCTAAATGCAATCTAGAAAGTGGAAGGTGCCCCTTACCTCTGTTACGTTTTTCAGCGCTCGTTCATGTTTTCGCGACAAAAGTTGGCGAAACTCCCGTTTGCGTTCGTCGCTACCAAAGTTAGTTCTCTAGCTCCGTAATGAGGAGAGGAACAACTTTTGTTCTGGGCACTTGCTGGTTCGGTGCTTGGATTTCCAAGTAATTTGACTTTTGAGCAACTCTTCTTACCACCAACACAAAAAAAACAAAAAACAGAACGAGCAGAGAAAGAAAAACTGGTGCATGCAGTGAGGAAGGAGGGAAATGTGTTTTCTGCCTTTCTATTCTGGCCTCTCACCTATATATAGGCACATATGTGCCACCTCACCCAACACAGTACTATTATAATATTGTTTGACCATCAAGTACTTAACCAGTCTCGTCGCAATTAGCAGATAACATCTTAATTAACTGCCCGATAATTTAATTACTCGTAATTAAATTAATTTATCCTTCATCCAACAATTTTAATCCAACCTCCAAAAATAAATATTTATATATATATATATATATATATATATAAATATACATATATCAAATATTTTACAAATATTCCCAGAATACACTTAATATTAAATCCATAATTTAATTTTAAATTTAAGGGTCTTACAACTGAGTTCTTTTTTTTAGATGGGTCTATTTCATTATCATAAAAGATGAAGGATTATTGTCCCATCGGGAAGTTGAGAGTTTTCAATTTGGCAAACTTGGTGACCAAATGATTTTTTTTTTTCATTTGGGGATGACCACTTTTGGGTTGAGTGACAAAGATTACTCTTTATTTCTTTTCTTCTTTATTTTTTTTATATGACCTAGTGGTTATACATTTCATTCATTTATCCTTATTTTTGTTTCTTACATTCTCTTGTACTTAAGTATCATAGTCTTGTGTTTCCCTAGAGAATTTTAAACTTTTTCACTACAAGCAAGACCAGGTGGGTTTTCTCAATTTTCACTCCGGTTTCAAAAATCCTATTAAATCTAACAACAATGTCCTCATCAAGGTTTGCTCAAGTTACCAATAAAATCAGGATGGAATTTCTTAACTTAGCATCCTAAATATCAAGGTTTGCTCAAGTTACCAATAAAATCAGGATAAAATTTCTTAACTTAGCATCCTAAATACAAATTAAGTATCCAAAATTAAATATTCCTAGACAAACCATTATAATCACACCACTACCTCCTGCAAACTTGTTGTTTGAGCAGTGTTGCCATTATTCATGCTACAATTTTTGACAAATGGTGTGGTGTAGAGCTGTCAAAATTAGCTAACACGTATAGATCAGCCCACCCAGACCATTTAAATAGAGAGATTGGGTCTAATAATTTCAGCCCAAAGTTTTCCAAGTATTTTAGCCAAGTCTGAAGAATTCCATAAAAAAAGTTGAGCTAGCCCGTATGGGCCACATATAGACCGCAACCCGCATAACCAAATTAAACAAAAATAAAAATAGTTAAATTGGTTATTTAGACCCACAAACCATAATAATAATTGACCCAATCCAGTAGTCCAATACTACAACAACACCTATTTTGATTGAAAAAACCTAAAAACGATTCAATTCAGTTTCGCACTTTCTCCACTCACATTTTCACGTTGCACTTTCTCAACACTTAGCACTACGCATGCATCCTTTCTTTTCATGTCTCAACAAGCCTTCGTCGTCCATGTGTGTGCTGCTGTAACTTTCTTCACTATCACTACAAGAAAAAGGGTGATGACCCACGGCAGATTTTAGCTTTACCCACGGCAAATCCGTAGGTAAACTTAAATTACCCACGGACACGGGTCCGTAGATATTTCGCTCGTAGGTAAATATTTATCCACGGACAATCAGTAGGCTATGGGTACCTAAGGAATGTCCGTGGGTAATTTACTCACAAATTGTTCGTGGGTAAATTACTCACAGATTTTCCGTGGGTAACTTACTCATAGATTTTCCGTGGGTAACTTACCCACAGGTTTTCCGTGGGTAAATTACCCACAGATTTTCCGTGGGTAACTTACCCATAGATTTTCCGTGGGTAATATGATTAATTGATTTGTTGTAGATAAAATTACCCACAGATTTTTCGTAGGTAAATTATCATTTACTCATAGAATGTTCGTCGGTAATGAAAATATGATTTACATTCTATTTTGTATCGTACTGATTCCTGTATTTTTTTTAAATGTAATTTTAAAAAAAATTGTAATCATATTAAAACATCATTGTCAAAACAAAGTGAAGTTTTATATAAATAGTGTTTTCAAAATACACATCGTGACTACCACAAGTCTCAAAATAAGCACACTGTCACTACCATAAGTGTAAAAATACAAATAACGACAGTGTCGTAAGAATATATATCGATAATGCCAACAAGTCTAAGCAAAATATGTAGTCATAACTACTAAATAAAACTGACACTGAAATCAGTATTACTACTCGACGTCATCATCCTCTTCATAATCTGGATGACGATGACGACGGGACGACTCGGCCTGTATGGAAGCAACACTTTTTGCCAATGTTGCTAGCTGCATCTGGAACTCTGTAGTGCGCTGCTCTGTTTGTTGAATCTCCTCTTGTCGACGTTCCTATGCTTTCCTTAGCTCCTCTCGTGCCTCTTGTTCTGCTGCTTTTGCTCGCTCCTCAAATGCTGCTATCTGTGCAGCTATCTCGTTAGAGTGCTAAGACAAGACATTGGTGCAACCTCTAGATGGACGAGAATCTGAGACCAGACTTGCGACACCTGGAATATAAAGGGAGGATCTATCTCCAGCACCAAAAATACGCCCTTTATTCTTCCCCCCAACAAATTGGACCCACATGTCTAAGCGAGCTCCTGCATTAACCACTTGGCTACAACTACTAGATGTTTCCCCACCTTTGGTGTGAAGCTGCAACTTACCTTGAAATATTTCCTGCTCAAATAGAAAATAATGTAACATAATCAAATTACTTTTACAAGAAATACAAATGAAATAACAAATGATTTAATATTTCTTACATATGTTTTTTTTGCTCTTTCATCAACCCAAGAGTTGTCCTTCTTCTTAGTGTGAGTTTTTAAAAATACCTCATCCAATGTGGGGTCTCTACCTAACTCTTCAGCCTTACAAAAAATAAAAAACAGCAACAGTGAAGACATTATAACTTCTTCTTGGTAAATATTAGGCATGTCCTTGAGCCAAACATTAAATGATTATATAGTGAAGACTTTGACATAGAAAACGTACCATCCGATTGGTATGTTCAGCAACAGATATAGATCCACCAGTATGGACAGCTCCTCCTTTAGAAGAAGCACAGTTTTTCTTAGCTCGATTTGATATATCCTTATATGACGGATCCATCCATATCTTCTGAAGATCATTCCAAACAGTTTCTCCCATCCAATTTGGACACTTGCGTTTCTTTCTTACTTGCATCAACATCTCAGAAAGACGCATTGATCCTTTTGTATTGAAGATATTCTTAATCTGAAAATTGTGCTTAGGCAACCAAACAACTTTCTCCAGCAACATTACATTACAAATAAGTTATAATGTAGTAATTAGTATCTACACAATAGTTGAACTCATTAACAAGATATATAACATAATCTTACACCGAATTTTTCGAACCAACGTTCCAAAATTAATTTTGGGATTGCTCCCCATGTAGGATACGGATCAACATATTGTGATGTAATGACTGAGGTGAGGGCCGTCGATGCCACCCTACACGATAACCAACTGCAAACAATTTTCAAACAACATAAAATTTTAGAAAATAATTTGAAACGAACCATAAACCTCATGTTGTAATGAAAAGTTAATCGGAACTAGTTACATACCCTCGACCATCCAACCATATCATTGTTCTCCCATCAGGCGCAACCTCATGACTAGAATTGGAGCATCGTGAGCCTTGAGTGTTATTACCAATAGCAACAGGTATTAAAGGTGGTGGATTAGCAGAAATGGAAGTATGTCGTGAGGCAACAGATGTTAATGGTTGTGACGGAGAATGATCAACAGTCGGGGAAATGATGTCTTCTGGGACAAAACCCGGTGTGGGCATCATCACTATAATCGGTTTAGATTGATTCACCTTACTAGGTGGGGGTGGAAGCACTGCAACTTGTTGGGTAAGAGGCTCCACATGTTGTCGGGTGGAATGTCCCACATATTGTGAGGTTGGTGTAGTGACATTGGCATCTAGTGCCAATTGATCAATTGTTGCTTGTACCTGCTAAGCTGCTTGAGTTACGTTATGCGGTAAAATCATGCGATTTTTCTTCAAATGAAACTTGAGTCTAATCTTTTCTTTTGGAGCCATCTATAAAAAAATAAGATGAATAAAAACAATTAGCACACGCAATAGTTTGTATGAATATTAAAGAAATGCATAATAATAAAAAAAATGCACATTGCAGATAGCAAAACAGCAGAATAATAAAGAAATGCACATTGCCAGATAGCAAAACAGCAAAACAGAAAAACAGCAAAAATGAAAAACAGCAAAACAGAAAAACAGCAAAACACATTGCAGATAGCATAATGGCAGAATGAGAATGGCATTAAAAGCAATAAATAGAAGGATAAACAGTACTAAAAGCACAAATACTAAGATATATACTTACTAAAAATTCAAACGTCAATTGAAGAATCATCCCCATCTTCATCATCCATATCACTATCATTATCAATTGGGATATTTGGAACAAACATTACATTGACTTCTTCATCGCTATGTGTTTCATCATGCAAGCCAACCAATTCTTCAATTTCAGTTAATTGTTCAACATGTGTCATATCTTCATCTTGATATGGTATGTCCTCATTGAGGCCGTCCACCTCTACACGACCCATAGGCTTTGTTTTGATAACTGCAGACCAGTGACGCTTATCGGTTCGCATTTCAGGATAAGGTACATAATACACTTGTCTAGCTTTTTGTGCAATTATGAAGGGATCATAGAGATCATATTTCCGATTCATCTTGACATCTACAATATCATATTGTGGATGAACTTTGGTTCCTCTGTTCCGTCTAGGATCAAACCATTAGCACAACAACAGGCCAACAACATGGTCCAGGTATGAGACAAGTCAAAAACATGAATGGTTTAGTCATGCACATTTCAGGCGGGAGATTATACGGGGTCACAACAATAGGCCAACAAGAATATGGGGATGAAGATGCTTGAATGTATGGCGTGAAGCCATCAGAACATAAACCAAGTCTTACATTTCTCGGTTCACTTGCAAAGTTTGGATACCTTGCATCAAAATGCTTCCAAGCTTCTCCATCAGACAGATGACGTAAAATTCCTAAACCTGATCTATTATGTTGATGCCATCTCATTTGGGCAGCAGTTTCCATTGATGTATACAATCTTTTTAACCTAGGAGTGATTGGCATATAGAACATCCTCTTAAATGGAATGTCTTTGTGGTTACCTATCCCAGGCTTATGAGGAACATATCGGGGTTCATGACAAAACCTACACTCTAGATCTGCACTATTATCTTTGTAGTACAACATGCACCCTTTAACACAACAATCAATTTTCTCAGACTTCAAACCTAGCATGGACACCAATTTTTTCGCTTGGTAAATTTTTTTTGGAAGTGAATCCTTAAAAGGACACACATCTACAAGCATGCATGCAAAGAAATCAAGACATTTCTACGGGACATTCCAATTTGATTTGCAGGCTAAAAGTTTCACGCATATTGAAAGTTTTGAATAAGAAGCCCCCTCATATAAAGGTTTGTTTGAAGTAGTTAACAAATCATAAAAGTCTTGAGCATCATCATTTGGGGGCTCTTCATTAATATGTTCCTCGTTGCCCTCATCACTCAAATTTTGGAAGTCATACGTAGGACCGAATGCATCATCGACCATATGTTGCATTAACGTAAATGGATCATCATTATCAATATATCCACTACTACTTGGAACATTTTCTGTGTCAATTTGTGGGGCTTCTTCACCATGCTCAGTCCAATACCAATAATTTGGTTGGAACCCAAACCTATACAAGTGAACTTTGACTTCACTTGCAGATAATACACCGCTACACATGCAATTGTGACAAGGACATCTGATGCCACCATCTTTTACAAACTGATTTTGACTTATTGCCTTCGTTATAAACTCTTCAACACCTTTTGCGAAGGTTGGTTTCAACCCCCCTCGTTGAACATAAAGTCTATCATATACCCAACTACGATCTGGGTGGTAGCCATCCATATTCTGAAGGACAAACAAATAACGGAGGAGAGATGAACTGAATAACAAAATGTAATTTTACAAACTTAGCCATCCATAAAAGTGTATTCAAGACATTATTCTTCATAGAATAAAAATTTTGTATCAAAAGGAATAAAAAGCGTGTATTCATTCATAAGAAAAAAAACTTAGCAAATAGAAATCAACGTTAATAGAAAAGGGGCAAAGTATTCACGGAAGGTTGAGGTATATAATACTTCTTCCTTTTATGTCTTTTTGTAAAATTGGTATATTAATTCCAGCAAAATAAGTTAACATAAAAAATAAGTTAATAAGTTAACATAAAATATTTTAAACATATATTACATGAAACAATTAATTTTATATTAATATGATCCTTACATTTTTTGCAGCTGTACTAAAAGCTTCTCTGTGACTGATATCAGGATTATTAGCCTTGATCCTCTGAACTGATTATAAGTAGAAGGTACACGCTGCCTCTTCTCGGGAGCTGTCAAACAGTACAACAAATGTTTCAACTCAATGCCATTTTGAAAATAAATGACTTTTGACTACATACTTTAACCACGACTCTGATACCATGTTACTATTCTTAATAGAAATCACTGACGTCGAAAATGTATAGCGGAAAATATAATATGAAAATTGTATTGATAATAAAAATAGTGATTGCATCAAATTATAATAAGGTTTGTATAATAAATGAGAATAACTAACAACTAAAAAATAAGTGTAACTAGTTTACTAACTAATAACATGTGTAACCAACTTGTTAATCTAATAAATAGAAAATGTCTTTGGTAATGTGTAGATATGCTAGCAGAGGTATTAAGAAGAGAAAAAGAGGCAAACATTATCCCTGATCCAGATATTGATATCTTAATGAAGGTAAGAGAAAGTGCAACATATATTTTCTTTTCCTATTTTCAATTACTATTAGCATGACTTACAAAGACATTGCATGAACTTGTGACTTAATGATATACTTAGGATGTTGCAACTGAGGGCCAAGGAGCAAATATTGTTATAGATTATATTTTAAAGGTAAATAAATTCATACACTTAAAACCTTAATCTTTTATCTTCATAAAGTATCAATTAATTTAAAGTTTTATTTGCTTTATATGTTCAGATTTTGGGACTAGAGGCCTGTGCAGATACTGTAGTGGGAAATGCAATGTTAAGAGGTATTTCAGGAGGACAAAGGAAACGGGTTACGACAGGTAAAACAGATTATGTTTAAAATTGAAGTATACATCATCACCATTCACCACAATAAAAAGACAATAAGAAAATCTTATGAATCTATTAATACAGGGGAGATGCTGGTAGGACCAGCTAAGGCACTTTTCATGGATGAAATTTCTACTGGTTTGGATAGCTCAACAACTTTTCAAGTTGTGAAATCAGTGAAGCAGTATGTCAACCTTCTCAAGGGAACTGTTGTGACCTCACTCTTGCAGCCACCACCGGAGACTTACAATCTTTTCGACGACATTATTCTACTCTCCCAGGGATATATTGTGTACCAGGGACCCTGTGAACATGTGCTTGATTTTAGAGAGAGAAAATCTCTAAAAGTTCAATACTTTCATTTAGAAAAACAAATAACATTTTTTATTTTAAAATAAGAAAGACATATTTAAAACTTTAAATTAAGGTCATGTAGTTTTGTCTAATAAATATTGTTAGAGGAGATGGAACCTTTAATTTTGGTCTTTGGCATCTAAAATGTGAATGATATTATGATAAATAACAAAACCTAATATTTACAGATAATGGATTGAAGGGAAAACTTGGAAATCCTGCTAATATAGAACATTGGAGTACAATTAGAGCAACAGCGGGAGAATCAACATTACAGGTTTCATTTGATTGGGATGAAGAGATAGGAACACCTGGAGCAGTTTTAATAAGGAATAACCATTACTCTGAATTCTACCTCAAAAGCTTGACACTTAAAAGAGTTCCGGGACAAGATAGTGATATTCATTTTATATGCAACTCTTGGGTTTACCCTGTTGAAAAATATGAAAAAGATCGCATATTCTTCTCCAACCAGGTATAACTGCAAATAGTTGAGAATAATATGTAAATATATTTAAAAATTATAAATTTAAATATATTTAAGATTTATAAGATTTAATTTATATTTAAAATTGTGTTTAGAGATATGATTTTAGATATATTTTGTACTACAATTTAACTCTATATAGATGATAAATATTATAAGGAGATTTCTCTATATTTATATATTTATGCATATACAAACACAACAACAACAACAAAAAAACCCATCAACTACAACTAATATTTATGTTGTGGTAAGACATTTTTGTATTATATGTTTATGCGCAATAATATATGTTACATGTTAACATGTTCTGTATTGTATATGGAGCCATGTCTTCCAAGTGAAACACCAAGTCCACTACTTATGTACAGAGAAGAAGAACTAAAGACTTTAAGAGGTGATGGAAAGAGTGAGCTTAAAGAGTGGGATAGGATTTATGATTATGCATGCTACAATGATTTGGGAAATAAAGATAATGTTCTTGACCATGCTCGTCCAATTTTAGGAGGTTCTACTGAATATCCCTACCCTCGTAGAGGCAGAACGGGTAGAAAACCTGCAAAAGGTTAGACTATTTTATTTCCTGTTTTACTCTTCATTTAAGTCTTTATTTTTTTTATTTTTTTTATAACTGAGATTTTAGTGGAACCTAAAGTTTGGCTTTCTAGAATCACACTGATAAATTGCATGATAGTATAGTTTTTGTTTGTGTTGCCAAGTTATATTCTACACTATAATAATTGAGCCTTTCGATTTATGTGTTATTGTTATATGGCAACTTAGTTAGTCAAGGCATGGTAGTACAACTTGAATTATATGATTAATGTTACTCAATTCTTAATTTTTTTGGTTCATTAGGTTTTGTGTGTCCTAAGAGAAAATCTGTTGCAGACTTTTTACAAGAAGTAAGTGTAATGTAACTCATCTTTTTTATACATTCTAGTGTCTATATGGATTTAGATATTCAATTTTGGCTATGATGCTTTTAGGTGACATCAATGAAAGACCAAGAGCAATATTGGGCAGAAAAAGAGAAACCTTATACATTTGTGACACCTAAAGAGTTTGCAGAGGTATTTGAGTCATATCATGTTGGGAGAAGCATTTGACTCACCCAGCTGCTTTGACAAGCAACAAGTATGGAGTTGGAAAATGGGAATTGTTCAAAGTTTGCTGTGCAAGAGAATATTTACTCATGAAGCGCAATTCATTTTACCATAAATTCAAATTTTGCCAAGTAGGTTTTAACAATTTGAACATTATCATATTATTATGTATATTTCTTTCCTACTGCATTACTAGTTAAAGTTAATGTTTCTCCTATACATTACTAGAATAACAATACCTCAGGAGCACCAATATCCCCCGGCAAACATCTATCTGTACGAAGCCGACAGGAAAAATGAAATATGAAAAAAAAGATGCTTTGGGAGTGTGAGATACGCAAACGGGGAGTACGCAGCAGAACAACTTCAGGGGCTTTCAGCAGTGATAGCTAAACTAACCAGATGGGCCGCCCAAAACATGGAGCTGACATTTAAATAAATAGGAAATCAACGTCGGATCCCGACTATCCGAAAAACGCAAACTGAAGCGGGGGATCACAAAAACATGCACCACAAAAGGGGCGAACCAAGCGCTTGCGCGAAGGAAGAAGCGAATAAACCAGAATTGAGACAGGGAGGAGAGGCGAAAGAGAGATTTTGTATGAACTTATATTGCATACTGATTATTATGCATCAATTGGGAAGCATCAGGTTACGAAATCAGAACAATCTCTAAGCGATGAGATTGAGGAGAATGATGGAAGAAAAAGAGGAATGATTCTTCCTTTTGAACCACATTCTATCACCTTTAATGCGAGTTTTGATCAGCATATGATCAGCATATCAAATTCTACAAAATCTACAAACAACTAAACACCTTTACTAGGTGAAGTGAAAGCACACACATAATAATCACAATAATCACAACACAAAAACCCTAAATCAGAACAAACCTCACAACACAAAGCTCACAGTACATCATATTCTAACAATTATAAAATCAAAGCAATGAAAACTAACCTAATTGAACGGCGCTGAAGAGAAGGTCGAAAACGGCGCTCTGAACACGTTGCGAGAACGGCGCTCTGAACACGTTGCGAGAACGGCGCTCTGAACCCGTTGCGAGAACGGCGCTGAAGACGAAGGTAACCTTGAGGTTGAGGTTAGGTAGGTAAGGTTGAGGTACAAAGGCCTGTGCGTGTTTGTGTGTTTGCTTAATCCGAAGACGAAGGTAACCGTGTTTGCGTTTTCATTTCTTCATTTCTGAGGTACAAAGTCCTCTTTTTGATATTTTATTAGTTTTAAATAAATAAACAATTTTAAAAAAAATTACATATTAAATTTACCCACGGACAATCCGTCGAAACATAAAATACGACAATATTTTGAAAAATTAAGTCCAGTTGCATTTTTTTTTACATTACCCACAGATTATTTTAAACATTACCCACGGGTAGTCCATGGGTAATGATTTAAAAAAAATTCAAAATAATGAATTTACTTACGGTTTTTCAGTGGGTAATTTATAATTTACCCACGGACTACAGTCCGTAGGTAGAGCGATTTTTTCTTGTAGTGTATATCACATAAACAGGTTATCACCTGTTCCCTGCGTGCATTGTCGGCTCAGCTCTTTTCGTTCCTAGTTTGTTGTCTCCTTTTCGATGTGTTTTGTTGTCTTTCTTCCCGAGAATGATCTTGGTAAAGAGCAGTTAATGAATGCAAACATATAATCTAGAACTATTTTTTCCATAATTGCATCTTTGTAGCTCAATAATGAGATGAATTCATTGATAAACCCCAAATCTTGTCAACAAATAAAATCTTAAATTGGAAAGTACCTTATATTATGTTACCAACTTGGGTAAAAATCCAAAATTGGTTTCCACACATTTGTCCTAACATGATTTAATCACAACCTGCCAAGGCTGCAAAAAAATTAAAAATTTTAAACAAAATAATATTATAAAAATTGTGGGATACTTGCTTAGGCTGCAACTTGATTAGGATTGAACTCGAGTAGTATTTTTTGTTCCATATTAAAACAGGATTTTTGGCCCAAACTGATGAAGCCCAAAGACTATTAGATAGTTTGTTTTGACAACTCTAGTTTTGTGCAACAATAGTGAACATACAAAGAATGAAACGTAATTAACTATAACTTAAAATTGTAAGTGCAAAATAGAAAGTAAGGGAAACTGCTATGTTGCATGATGTAGCAATGCTACAATATTCTCCCATGCTTTGGTGGCGGGGTTGTTCAATCATTTTCAAGCTTTTGAATATTTACAATTATTTTCGTAGGTTGTTTAGGTTCTGCTCATTATTATTGACAGAAGAAGGCCCCCGTGCATGGTTGCCTATCTTTTTTAAGCAACCTCGCACTACTTGTGCTTCTATCATCCTCAATATTTTCGAGCACCTGTGTACCATGATACTCAACATATTCTCGGTGAAAGCTCCCATTTAGCGTGACCTAATTTGGTTCAATAAAAAAGAAGTGAGACCTTTGCTTCATATATGATGAAGTTGTGCTATATCTGCACAAGTGTTTGTTTTTGCTTCAATGATGAAAAATTAAGACAAATTATGACATGAGAGGAAAGGGTATATTTCACAACAAATCGTTGGTAGTGCTAGAAAGTTTTATCCGTTTTGGGTTTTGTTATAACTTTGTACTTTTTTAAAAAGTTTATCAAAATCTTGTAGATATAATAATAATAGTAAGACAAAAATACATTTTTAACCTTTTATCTTATTCAATTTTAATACTTGGACAAAATATATCCTTTATGTTCTAAAATGTGCATAAATTAGTATTTTTCCATAGTTTTAAAAGAAATGCTGATGTGGCGAACCACATCATCTTTTAAGTGAATCTTTTATTCATTTTTTGTTGTGATTTGTTTTTTTAAAAAATCTAAGAATTCTAAAAAAATTTATCTGCTTCATCACCATCTTCATCCTTTAAACCCAAAAGAAAGAAAGAAAACAACAAATCAAAACTTAAAAATTAACATCATATTCATAATCTTACTCCTAAAACTAAAAAAATAATATCAAAATCCCCAAATTAACATCATGTTCATCATCTTACTCCACAAGTTTAGTTCCAAAAAAATATCATTTATTTTGTTGTGTGAAAGTTCCGCTTACAACCTATAAAATCTTATTGAGAATGTACTTGACGATATCATTTGGAAACTTGTATCAATGAAGAAGCTATCGCTCTTATTGGAAACAAGAATGGACAACACTGTATCAATAAAAACTACACTTGAAAAATACAAAGATGTAAAACTAAGATGAAGCAAAAAAGAGTGCAGTGCAACAAAAAAAATATTGTTTCTTGAAGCTTTTGGGAACAAAAACCATGTTAATCCACCTAGATATCCGACCAACCACTCCAACCGCCATCCAACCAAACCAATTTCATAAACGGCTAGGATGGGTGTTATTTTTTCCTGTCAGCTCTGTTCAAATTGGGTATTCAAATCAAATTTGACTAAAACTTATGGCCAGCTAGCCCTATATTTTTTTTTGTTCAATTAAATTTAGGGTGAAGAGATAGTGTCTAGTCTAAGGTAGGGAAGATCTTAGGGCTCACTAGTCACTTAAAAATGAATTTCATTTTTCTCCCTCAAATGACATTAGCAGAGATCGAACCAGCAACATGTTAGATCCAATACATGTTTCTAGTGTAGGAGGGTTTTTTATGTCTCATCATTCCTAATGGTTACTAGCAAAGGTTAATAAAAAGTATCATGTATTTACTAATAATTCCTAGTAACTAATCTATCTCTTTATTGAACTACCCTATAAATCACATAATTTAACCCAATTACATAAAAGACAAGTTGTTTTGGAAACTACACAAATACACAAATAATAGATTTTAATCAATGTATCATGTATGGAATCTTTTGCTAGTACCATTATAATCAAAGTTATTCAATACCAGAGATAATTAATATAAGAGCTTGACCTTGATTGCGTCAGTGAATGATGGATGGCAGAAGTTATTGTTCCATCTGTCAATATCCCATCGAATAGGGGGTGTACCTGCACACACTCTAACGATCAAGTAATAATTTGGTAGAGAATGAGAGGTATTTTAAGTTAGAATTTATGTATACCTTTATGACCTAATAGTGTTTCTAGAAGATTCTCGTTGTGATCATCAGATAGGAGATATGTGATCTTCTGGCTTCCCTATGACGTTGGAGGCATCTTTTCAGTCACTTTCTTGTGACATATGTCAAACTTGAGTAGCCATCATTACTTTAGGCACCTATTCAATCTTAGGGTTTTCAGCCCTTGTTTTTAGGACCGTTGAATGGATGTGTTGGGATTCATGCGCAATCTCTAGATTCAGGTTATAAATAGTGGAGGGAATTCTTGTGAATCCTCTTCTTCTTCAAAACCTTTGCAATCTCCTTTAAAAAGTCTACTAAATTGGCTTGCATAACCTGCTCCGTCTTTCTCCATCATCTTCAAAAGACTTTACAAGTTAATTCCGTTTATTCTAACTTTCTATTGGTTCAGTTTCATTGGTGCTTTTAAGCATGTTTTTCTGCCATTCTGATCGGGTGCTTTATTTTGTTTACTGTGTTTGCAATTTTTCGCTCTATGTTTTTAGATTTTGACCACCGTTCACGGTGGAGCTTATGGTGGTTTTGGAAATTTTCCTTCTTTTTCAATTGTAGAAGTTGGGATAAAAGGATGATTGGACTACTCGAAGACCCGCACGAACGAAGAGAATACGCAGTGATCCCAATAATTGTAAAATTACCATGTACAAGTTTTCTTCTAGACATATGGGGTTCTGCCCTCTATTTAGGAAGTTTGAGATAGAGGTATTGGACCACGTCGTTCTTGCCCTCTCACAACTTCTCTGAATTGTTGGGCGTGCATCACGACCTTGCAAATTACATGCCAATATCTAAAATTGTTCCCTTTATTCCCTTTTTCTTCAATATCTTTGGATCATTCTAGAACAAGTAGAATTTAGGCTAAAACAAGGAAATGTGTCTTTCAAGCAGAAGAAGAAGAAGAAGTGTTTTATGGTCTTTACTAACTCATTGAAACAGTTGAAGAGGCAATATTATTACATGTGGTGATGTCATAGGAGGCTCATAAAAATTTCTGCATTATTAGCCTTGTCTATGATTGTCACAGAGATGTAGTCATGGATGAAGATAGAGAACTTAAAACAACTTGCCAAGATCGTTTTACCATGGTCTGGACTAAGGCTCATTTCAACCCTATACGAGACGAATTGACGTATAATCTTAAGAAAGAAATTAAGGTGGACAAAAGGGGAATATGTACTAGATGAAAATGTTCAATATATATTATGGAACTTCTGGCTTGCCGTAATCAAGAGGATGCTAATTATCTCTTAGGTAGTCATTGGAAGTTTTGTTGCGTTTGTACTTATTCAATTTTTTTATTCTAACTTTCTTTCCATTTTTTTGTTTGCAGCAAACATGGTTTCATTGCCTTTCAAGAAGAAATATAAACCAAAGAACATTGAAGCATCTTCTTCAGCTCCTTCTCAAGTTCCTCCACCTCCTCTTTAACAAAACACAATGGTTAAAGATGATCCAACACTTGAGGTTGTTCTTGAGTCTTCGCAACAGACAACTCCAATTTATATAAGAAAAAGTCTGAACTTCATTGATCTTGGTGATGGACCTCTCCAGAAAAAGACAAAGATAAGAGATATCAAGACATGTTTGGTTCCAGCTCCACACACAGGTTATTGTGTTACGGTAGTGGATGAGTCTCTTTTATTCCTTAACACCATGTCTGTTGATCTTACGAGTCTAATGCTGCTAGCTTGGTTGATGTCGGTGCTTTGGACCATTAGAACATTCTTGCGAAGAGCTTACCCAATTTGTGAAAGGTCTTTATAATGTGGGCTTCGATGATGACTGTGAATCAGGAGTTTTCTTTTAAGGTGGAAGTTTTTGGCTCTGAAGTTGTTGATCTTACTACTAAGATTCTTAGTCATGAAAATTCCATAACAGAACTCAAGGAGAAGTTTGATCATGCTAAGGATCATATTTCGAAGGCCAACAAAAAATTGTTGAGGAATGATAAGGATCGCCTTTCAACTAGGCAAAGTCAAGACAGAGTCTTATGTACTTTATGATGCCAAAAAGTTCTTGGAAAACATAATAGGCTAGCTGGAGAAGGGTGTCGAGGAAATCAGGATCAAGTTGTTTGATTTGTTTGAGAAAGTCAATACTCTGGAGAAGGTGAAGATAGATTTGGTGGACAAGAAGGCTGCCTTGGTTGGTAGCATATATGCTTTAACCAAGGATTCATTTGAAAATGCTCTTGCTCAAATTTGGTTGCTGAATCCCATACATGTTTTCAACACATAAGGGATGGACTGCACAAAAATAGGCTAGAATGGAGGAATCACTGACATCCGTGATGACGAAGAAAATGTCGATGGCAAGGTGTCTGTCAAGGTTAGACAAGAAAATGTGAACCTTTGACGACCTTATTGGCTTATAGCCATAATATTTGGAAACTTCTTTGTTAATTTGTATGATTAAAGTTCATCTTTATTGTTTGTTCGCTACTTTGAATGCTTGTTCATTTATTTGCATTGATTGTGATCATTAAGTGATCTTTTTGCTTGTTTATTTGAATGTTTGCCGCATAGAACATTTAATCATTCCTTCTTGTTTGGCTTTGTTTTATGCTTGTTTGCATGGAACATTTTCAGTTCACTCGACAAAGGCTTCCCCAGCCAATGGATTTTTCCTCTCATTGTAACACCCCGAGTTTAAAACACAGCGCTAGTGTATTTTTTTTTTTCAACCAAAATTAATAAATGAATTTTCGGAATTTAATTCAAAGAAATTAAAATAAAATTAAGTCATTTATTAAAATAATTTGACGTAATCCAAAACGAGTAAAAGAAATAAATTAATTATGCCATGATTATAACCACGTAAGAAAATTTTGGGAAATCGATTTTCAAAATATACCAAAATAAAGATACATCAAACTCTATATCCTGGACCCACCAAAATATTTATCAGAGTGCGAAAAATATACAATTATCCCAAACTAAAATATTATCAGAGTTGCGGAAGAAAAATATACAATAATCCCAAAATAAGTGAATACAGCCCTCAACACTAGGCCCTATACAAAAAGTCTAGTCTGATCATGCACTAAGCTACAATAGCAAGGTAATTTCCACCGCCTCCTCCACAAGTCTTGTAACACTCCGAGTTTAATACACAGCGCGAGTGTATTTTTTTTTTAAATAAATAATTAAAATGTTTTTCACAATTTATTACTTCAAAAGAATTGAAATAAAAATTTCCTTAATCCGTTTCTTAAAAATAGTACGTCGTAATGTAATCGATGAACGTAATTAAATAATTTCATCATAAATATCACTAAGTACTTATCTTTGGAAATTAATAATAAACATTAATACATTTTCAAAAGATCAGTGTCATATCATCTCAGAAGGAAATATCAGAGTGCGGAATGTGTTAGCGGAAAAGTGGTACAATAATTTCCAAATTAAAACAAAATTACATTTTCCAGCTCAAAATCCTATACATCAAATCTAACTGATCATGCACTAAAGCTATAGTAGCACGGATTTCCTCCGCATCCCATACAAGTCTCATCCGACTCCGCCGCTCGCCTCGATGTAACCTCCTCCTCCTCATCATCTGAGAGGGATCGGTCTCTTCCGAAGTCAGATCGATGCACAATCTGGGTCGCTTCGGCGGTGCCAGAATCTCATAACAATCATCGGATATCCTAGATGGACCTAGAATATCAGTCACCACTCCTACGGTGGCCTCTGTCTCAACCTCTCCAGCTGGCTCCTCCGCATCATCAAAAATTCCGTGCGCCTCCAATACCAAACGGGAAGGCACAGGAAAGTCAATCCTCGCATAGGTATGCTCCACATAGTTCACCACTCCGTCAGTCCTACAGGTCCTCTTCAATCTCCCCGTGTACGTGGCCCTGCTTGAGATGGGGTCGTATACCCAAGCAGTTGACACAGAACGATCAATGAAATCGAGCGACGTTTCCGTCGTCTGGGGACCTACGGGTGACATGAGTTTGGGGGGCATCTGAGGGCAAAGCCCAATTTCCACAATAATAGTAAAGGGTCACCGACCGAAATTAACAATTAACACATAGCATATATCTCACAGTAGCAAATATATCCATGGCATATCATATAATCAATGATGAAAAATAAAGATGCTCATTTTGAAATTTCATGACATGTATGCCTTTTCAAAACAGCAACCAATTAATATGGAAAACATGTTGTAAGTACAACCAACACTTCAGTAATCACAATCATTTATCAAAAATTCAGATTTTATAAAGTACTTACACACAACAATTTCCAATCATCAACATATACCCAAAATCGTGACCCACCGGTCAATCACCCCGATGCAATATGTATATGCTCATGTATTCAACTTCTTGGAGTTACCAATGTGCAATCGCTCAACAGACCAACACAATTTAAATATGTTTGACTTTAACAACCCTCAAGACCAGGGTGCAATCGCTCAACAGATCAGCACCAGTGCAATCGCTCAACAGACTAGCACAATTTCACACATGGAATGGACCGTCTAATACACGCGGAACCATTCCGTAGCCCGGATAGAATAGACCGTGTAATACACGCAGAACTACTCTGAACTCGGATAGAATAGACCGTCTAATACACGCGGAACTATTCTATAACCATCATGGTCACTACAATTACGTATATTAGCCTCTAACAAGCCAAATACACAGAAGTTAAATCCTCGCACGGATAGAATGGATCGTCTAATACACGTGGAACTATTCTATAACCCATGGTTACTACTTAACTTCGCGGCCCATCATGGTCACCGCATCAACTCTGTGGCCCATCGCGGTCACCACCTGACTATGCAATGCATGAACATGCAGTGTTTTCTCTCCACTGAAAACAGTATGCAACATCAGTAAATTTCATGCATTTCCATCATTTCTCAAAACATCTCAACACAACCAATTTCATTATCATCACATCATAAATCAAGCATTCAAACATCTCATCGTTTCTTCACATCATCTTAAAACTCCATTCTTATTCATCAAAAATCTTCCCTCTAATTTCCCCAACTCTTAAAATTCATAAAACAGTGTTTAAAACTGAGATTTCTGGAAAACACGAATCTGTATTCAAATACAGCTTCTCAGTATTCGAATACAGAAGCCAAAATAGTGTAGAATTAACACTCTGTATTCGAATACAGCTCCCTTGTATTCGAATACAGAAGCATAAAACTGCAATTTCAATAATCTGTATTCGAATACAGCATACCTGTAGTCTAATACAGAAGACATAACAGTGCAAATTCAACATTTTCCCAACATCATTTAAGGTTTTCAAGAACTTCATCATCTCCTCTTCAAAACTATTTCAAAAACTCCATTTTAATCATTTCAAACCTTCCAAATGTTTCCCAACACTCAGAGTTTATAAAACAATGTCTGAAACTTGATCTTCTGGAAAAACATGATTCTGTATTCGAATACAGCTCCCTTGTATTCGAATACAGAAGCAAAAATAGCAAAAATTAGCATCCTGTATTCGAATACGAGGCTGTTGTAGTCGAATACAGGTGCGAATACAGTGGCAAAATTGTAGTCCTGTATTCGAATACGACAGGGTCGTAGCCGAATACAGAGGCTAAGTCAGAACCAAAACTCCTTCATCTGTATTCGAATACAGAGGCCCGTATTCGAATACAAGTTCGAAAACTTGAGTAAAACAGAAGCTTGGCAAGTTGTATTCGAATACACTCAACCTATATTCGAATACACCTTCGAATTCTGTGAACTTTTCCTGAAACTACAACACATTCTCAAACTTTTTCCTTTGAAAAAAAACCAGCACAACCCCAAAAACAGTTTCTTCATTCTTTTGAACTACAAAACTCAGGCATTTTTCATCAATAACAACTTTTCCAGAAAAACACTTTCATCATTTTAAATCCTCCTCTTTTGAAAACATCAGCAACACCAGAATCACTCAAAAACAGAATGTCAACCACAACAGAACAGCCAGTTTTCAACGTTTACATTGTTGATCATTTCTCAAAAACAACATGCAAGGTATTTCCAACATCTTACACAACCAATCACAACTTGCAAAACATTTTCAGCTTTCTCACACAAGTAGAACAACATTAATGCATTCAGCCAAACAGCAACCATTACATAGCAGCAAAACACCAACATAATGCATTTTCGCATTTTATAACCACATTCAAAGTAGTTTTATGAACATGCATTTTAATCATCTTCAAAATAACATGCAAGACATTTTTCAGCTTTCCCACATAAACAAAACAGCATTGAGGTAACCATCAAAACAACACATCACAGATTATTAAAACCTCAGCAGAATGCATTTTTTCATCTTTCAAAATGTCATGCAAAACAGTTTCGTTTTTCAAAAAAGAAACTCAAATATGATCACACCTCAAACATACATTTACAGCCCTAAAATGCAAACTAGAAAGTGGAAGTTGCCCTTACCCCTGTTGCGTTCCTGCTCCCGTTCACGTTTATGCGTCAAAAAATCGGTCAAGTTCCCATTTTGCGTTTACCGCTACGAAAATGTGTTCTCTAGCTCCGTACTGATGAGGAGAACAACTTTTGTACTGGAAGTTTTCTGGTTTGGTGCTTGGATTTCGAAGTAATCTCACTTTTGAGGAACTCTCTCTTTTTTTTTTTTTGAACGTGAACAGAATGGGAAAGGAAGGAATACTGTTACATGCAGTATGGAGGAGGTATGGTTTTCTACCTTTGCCCTGCCTCCTCATTCTTATTTATAGGCATTTGTGGGTGCCACCTCACCCGACACTTATCTGATCCTCAGCACTTAACCAGTTTCGTCGCAATTAGCCGATAATCCCTAAATTAACTACCCGATAATTTAACTACTCATAATTAAATTAATTTACTCTTCATCCAATAATCCTAATTCATCTTCCAAAATAAATATTTATATATATATATATATATATTCACTCAAAACATACATATATTAAATATTTTACAAATATCCCCAAAATACACTTAATATTAATTCCATAAATTAATTCTTAAATTTAAGGGTCTTACAAGTCTCGTCTTCACCCCAGTGGTCCGTCCCTCTATGTTGTCCACGAATACTCCGTACGTGAAGATCAGGGGAAACTAACGACGTCTCCGTCGTTAGTGTAACCGTCGGTGGGACGGGTTTGGGTATCATCTGAGGGCAAAGCCCAATTTCCACAATAATAGTAAAGGGTCACCGACCGAAATTAACAAATAACACATAGCATTTATATCAACAGTAACAAATATACCCATGGCATATCATATAACAATGATGATAAATAAGGATGCTCATTTTGAAATTTCATGACATGTATGCCTTTTCAAACAGCAACCAATTAATATGGAAAACATGTTGTAAGTACAACCATCAACTCAGCAATCACATCCATTCATCAGAAAATTAGATTTTATAAGATACTTACACACATCAATTTCCAATCATCAACATATATCCAAATCATGACCCACCGGTCAACCACCCCGATGCAATATGTATATGCTCATGTACTCAACTTCTTGAAATTACCAAGGTGCAGTCTGTAACACCCTGAGTTTAAAACACATCGCGAGTGTATGTTTTTTTTTAAATAAATAATTAAAATGATTTTCCAATTCATTACTTCAAAAGAATTGAAATAAAATTTCCTTTAATTCATTTCATAGAAAGTACGTCGTAATTTAATCGATGAACGTAATTAATTAGATTCATCATAAATATCACTAAGTACTTCTCTTTGGAAATTAATAATAGACATTAATACATTTCAAAAGATCAGTGTCATAATCCCAAAAGAAAATACCAGAGTGCAGAATGTGTTAGCGGAAAAGTGGTACAATAATTTCCAAATTAAAACAAAATACATTTTCCAGCTCAAAATCCTATACATCAACTCTAACTGATCATGCACTAAGCTACAGTAGCACGGTCTCCGCCGTATCCTCTACAAGTCTCGTCTTCAGTCAGTTGTCCGTTCCTCTGCGTTGTCCACAAAGACTCCGTATACGAATATCAAGGAAAACTAACGACGTCTCCGTCGTTAGTGTAACCGTCGGTGGGACGGGTTTGGGGTTCATTTGAGGGCAAAGCCCAATTTCCACAATAATAGTAAATGGTCACCGACCGAAATTAACAAATAAACACATAGCATTTATATCACAGAACAAATAAACCCATAGTATAACATATGACAATGATGAAAATTAAGGATGCTCATTTGAAATTTCATGACATAAGCTTTTTCAAACAGCAACCAATTAATATGGAAAACATATTGTAAGTACAACTACCATATCAGCAATCACAAACATTCATCAGAAAATTCAGATTTTACCACTTACTTACACACATCACTTTCCAATCATTATCATATAACCAAATCGTGACCCACCGATCAATCCCCCGATGCAATATGTATATGCTCATGTATACAATTTCTTGGAATTACCAAGGTGCAATCTCTCAATTGACCAGCACAATTTAAATATGTTTGACTTTAACGGCCCGCAAGACCAGGTGCAATCGCTCAACAGATCAGCACCAGTGCAGTCGCTCAACAGACCAGCACAATTTAAATATGTTTGACTTTAACGGCCCTCAAGACCAGGTGCAATCGCTCAACAGATCAGCACCAGTGCAGTCGCTCAACAGACCAGCACAATTTACGTATTTGAATGGACCACCAAGAACACGCGGCCATTCCGTAGCCCAGATAGAATGGACCACCATGAACACGCGGCCACTCTACAACCCATCACAGTTACTACTTTCACGTGTATTAGCCTCTCGCAGGCCAAATACACAGAAGTTAAATCCTCGTACGGATAGAATGGACCACCATGAACACGCGGCCATTCCGTAGCCCACTACTGTGGTTACTACTTAACTTCGCGGACCATCACGGTTACCGCATTACTTTGTGGCCCATCGCGGTCACCACCTGACTATGAAATGCATGGACATGCAATGTTATCTCTTCACTGAAAATAGTATGCAATATCAGAAAAACTCAGCCTTTCTAGCATTCCCCCAAAACATCTCAACACAGTTAATTTCATCATCAACACATCAATGATTAAACATTCCAGTAAACATTATCACTTTACATTATCTCAAAATTCTATTCTTAATTATCATAAGTCTTTCCCCCAACTCTTAAAATTCATCAAACAGTGTTTAAATTTGGAATTTCTAGAAAACTCGAATCTGTATTCGAATACAGCTTCTCTATATTCGAATACAGAAGCCAAAAACAGTGCAGAATTAACACTCTGTATTCAAATACAGCCTTCTTGTATTCGAATACAGAGGCTGTCACAGTGTAAAAATCAGTATTTTCACAATATCAGTAGGAGTCTCAAAAGCTTCATCATTACCACTTCAAATTATCACAAAACTCCATTTTAATTTGTCACAAAACCTTCCCAAATATTCCCCAACACTTAAAGTTTATAAACAATGTTTAAAACATTGAATTTCTGAAAAACACGAATCTGTATTCGAATACAGCTCCCTTGTATTCGAATACATAAGCTAAAACTGCAAATTTAACACTCTGTATTCGAATACAGCATACTTGTATTCGAATACAGAAGACAAAAACGGTGTAACTCAGCATTTTCTCCAAAATCATTAAAAGTTTCAAGAACCTCATCACCTCCTCTCCAAAACTATTTCAAAACTCCATTTAAAATCATTTCAATCCTTTTCAATGTTTCCGACCACTTTAAAATTCTCATGACAGTGTTTAAAATTTGATTTTATGGAAAACACGAATCTGTATTCGAATACAGCTTCCTTGTATTCGAGTACAGAAGCTGAAAACAGTGCTTCTGGAAAAACACGAATCTGTATTCGAATACAGATTTCTTGTATTCGAATACAGAAACTGGAACCAGTGAAAAATAGCATTATGTATTCGAATACGAGACTGTCGTAGTCGAATACAGATGCGAATTCAGTGTTAAAATTTCACTTTTGTATTCGAATACGACAGAGTCGTAGTCGAATACAGATGCTAAGTCAGAAGCAAAAATCCTTCCTCTGTATTCGAATACAAAAGCCCGTATTCGAATACAAGTTTGAAAACTTGAGTAAAACAGAAACTTGGCAGGTTGTATTCGAATACACTCAACCTGTATTCGAATACACCTTCGAATTCAGTGAAATTTTCCTGAAACTACAACACATTTTCAAACTTTTTCTTTTGAAAAACCAGCATAACCCCAAAACAGTTTTACCACTCTTTTGCAAACCACAAAACTCAGACTTTTTCCATCAATACAGATTTTCCAGAAGAAAAAACTTTCATCATTTTAAACCCTTTTATTTTGAAATCATCAGCAACACCAGATCATTCATCACAGTTTTGCTGAAACCACTTAAACAGAATGTCAACCACAGCAAGAGACATTTTAACCATTTACATTCTGATCATTTTTCAAAACACATGCAAAGCATTTCCGGCTTTCTCACACAAACAGAACAACATGCAAAGCATTTCAGCTTTCTTAAACCATCATAACAACATTAACACATTCAGCCAAACAGCAAGCATCACATAGCAGCAAAATACCAACAGAATGCATTTTCGCATTTTATAACAACCAGCACAACAGTTTTATAAATATGCATTTTAATCATCTTCCAAATAACATGCAAGACATTTTTCAACTTTCCCACATAAACAAAACAGCATTGAGATAACCACCCAAAACAGTACATCACAGATTTTTCAAACCTCAACAGAATGAAATTTTTTTCATCTTTCAAAATGTCGTGCAAAACTGTTTCGTTTTTCAAAACAGAAACTCAAATATGATCACACCTCCAACATACATTTACAGTCCTAAAATGCAACTAGAAAGTGGAAGGTGCCCTTACCCTTGTTGCGTTTCTGCTACTTCTCACGTTTCTAATTTCGTTTCCGTTTACGCGTCAAAAATCGGCAAAACTCCCGCTTGCGTTTGCTGCTACGAAAATAGGTTCTCTAGCTTCAGAATGATGAGGGGAACAATTTTTGTAGTGGGGGTTTTCTGGTTTGTTGCTTAGATTTCCAATTAATGTCACTTTTGAGGAACCCCCTCTTTTCTTTTTTTTTTGAAATCGTGAACAGAATTCAGAATGGGAAGGGAAAGGAGAAGATGATACTATTACATGCAGTATGGGCAGTAAGGGAGGAGGAATGGTGTTATGATTTCACCCATCCTTCTCAATCCTATATATAGGCTTGTGTGGGTGCCACCTCACCCGACACTTGTCTGATCCTCAGCACTTAACCAGTCTCATCGCAATTAGCCGATAATCCCTTAATTAACTGTCCGTTAATTTAATTACTCGTAATGAAATTAATTTATTCTTCATCCAATAATCTTAATTCATCTTCCAAAATAAATATTTATATATATATATATATTTACTCAAAACATACATATATGAAATATTTTACAAATATCCCCAAAATACACTTAATATTAATTCCATAATTAAATTTTAAATTTAAGGGTCTTACACAGTCGCTCACAGACCAGCACGATTTTCATATGTTAGACTTTAGTGGCCACCATGACCATGGTGTAATCTCTCACAGACCAGCACCAGTGCAGTCGCTCAACAGACCAGCACGTTTCACATATACTAAGGTACAGTCGCTCACAGAACAGTACCAGTGCAGTCGCTCAACAGACAAACACTCGTGCAATCGCTCAACACACCAGCACGTTTTGCGCATATCAAGGTACAGTCGCTCACAGACAAGTACCAGTGCAGTCGCTCAACAGACCAGCACTCGTGCAGTCGCTCAACAGACCAGCACGTTTTACGCATTACTCTGTGGCCCATCGCGGTTACCACCTGACTATGCAATGCATGAACATGCAATGTTTTCTCTTCACTGAAAACAGTATGCAAATCTTAGCAAAATTCAGCCTTTCCATCATTTCCCAAAAATCACCTCAACCCAAATAATTTCATTATCATCACATCAATAAAAACATTCAAGCACTTCATCATTAGCACTTCACAGTATCCCAAAAACTCCATTTTTATTTATCACAAGTCTTCCCAATGTTTCCCCAACTCTTAAAGTTCATAAAACAGAGTTTTAAAACTGAAATTTCTGGAAAAAACGAATCTGTATTCGAATACAGCTTCTTTGAATTCAAATACGGAAGCTAAAACAGTGCAAAATCAACACTCTGTATTCGAATACAGCTTCCTTGTATTCGAATACAGAAGCTACAACAGTGTAAACTCAGCATTTTTCTCAACATCAATAAAGAACTCAAGAACCTCATAATCACCAGCTCAAACCATCGCAAAAACACCATTTTAATTCATCACAAACCTTCCCAATGTTTTCCCCAACTCTTAAAGTTCATATGACAGTGTCTAAAACTTGAATTTCTAGAAAACACGAATCTGTATTCGAATACAGCTCCCATGTATTCGAATACAGAAGCTAAAATAGTGAAAAATCAGCATTCTGTATTCGAATACGAGGGTGTTGTATTCGAATACAGATGCGAATACAGTGGCAAAATTTCAATCTTGTATTCGAATACGACAGGGTCGTAGCCGAATCAGAAGCTAAGTCAGAAGCAAAAATCTTGTATCTGTATTTGAATACAGAGGCCCGTATTCGAATACAAGTTCAAAAATTTGAATAAAATAGAAGCTTTGCAGGCTGTATTCGAATACACTCTTGCCGTATTCGAATACACCTTTGAATTCAGTGAAATTTGACAAAAAACTTCAACACGTTTTCAAATTCTTTTCTTTGAAAAACCAACACAACAACAAAACAAAATCACCATTCTTTTGAAACCATAAAACTCAAAACATTTTTAAACATCAACAGATTTTCTAGAACACCTTCACCCATTTAAATCCTTCTCCTTTTAAAATCACCCTCAACATGATCAACAACAGATTTTTAACAACCCAACAGAAAAACAGAATCATCAACACGAGAATAACCTCACTGTTTTTCTTTAACCACAAACCTCAAAATGTAAGACCCTTAATTTTAAATATTAATCTTGGAATTAATGTCAAGGGCATTTTGGGAATTTTTGTAAAATATTTAAATATGTATGTTTTGAGAAAATATATATATACACAAATATTTATTTTGAAGTATGAATTAAAATCATTGGATGTAGAATTAAATTAATTTAATTTCAAGTAATTAAATTAATCAGGCCATTAAGTAAGGGTTTGTGGCTAATTGCAAGACAATTAAAAGCTGGAAATCAGACTAGTGGCAAGTGAGGTGGCACCATGAGAGCATATAAATAGGAGTGAGAAGGATGGTGAAGTCAGAACACCATTCCTTCCTCCTCACTGCCCATATTGCATGTACCAACCCCATTTCCTCTCTCATCCTGTCTCTGTTCTGCCCAGTTTTCCCGAATTCAAATTGAAGAGAGGGAATTCCTCAAGACTCCAGTAACTGAGAATCCAAGCCTCAAACCTGAAAACCCCCAGTAGTAAAGTTAATCCCCATCTCAATACGAAGATAAAGAACCCAGTTTTGCAGCAGCAAACTCAAGGAACAGCTTCGCCGTTTTTAGACGCAGAAAAGGGAACGCAGCAGGAACAAGAGAAATAGCAGAGCACGCTACAAGGGTAAGGGCACCTTCCATATTTTAGCTGCATTAGGACCACGAATGTGTGTTATTTCAGTTCTGTCTTTAAAAGAAAAACTATTTTTCAAAAATGACATTTTGAAAGAAAATGCATTTTGTTGATAAGTGATTATTCTGATAGTTGTTGTTGGCTGTTTTACTGGTAAAATATGTTGTTTTACTTCTGTGTGAAGGCTGGAAAATGTTTGCATGCCATTTTAGATATGATTAAAAACGCATGTTATAAAACTGTCTTGAAAATGGCATTAAAATGCAAAATGCATCCTGTTGGTGTTTAGTTGTTCTGTGATGTTTGCATGTCATTCTATTGTGTTTTGAGAAAACTGAATGCATGCATGTTTGCTCTGGTGTTTTGGGAAAACTGAATGCATGCATGTTTGTTCTGATGAGTGAGAACACTGAAATGTTGCATGATGTTCTGATGGTTGGAAAAGTCTGGATTGATTCTGATGATTGATCATTTGTCTTTGTTTTGCATAAACTGGTGTTAATGGTTCTGATTCTGTTTTATGTTGTGGGATTCTGGTGATGAAAATGACTCTGATTCTGGTTGTTTTGTGTGGTTCTGGTGATGTTGATGATTCTGATTCTGGTTGTTTTGTGTGATTCTAGTGGTGTTGATAATTTTAAAGGAAAAAGGGATTTTAAATGAGGAAAGGGTTTTTTTTTGAAAAAGTGCAGAATCTGTTTGATATTTGGTTGTCTTTTTTTTTTAAAGAAAACAGTTTGAAAATGGTTGAACTTTCACTGGTTTTCGAATACGAGCCCCTGTATTCGAATACAGAGGAAAGATTTTTGCTTCTGTATTCGCATCTGTATTCGACTACGATCATGTCGTATTCGAATACAAAAGTGAAATTTTAACACTGTATTCGCATCTGTATTCGATTACTGGCATGCTGTATTCGAATACATAATGCTGTTTTTCACTGGTTCCAGTTTCTGTATTCGAATACAAGAAATCTGTATTCGAATACAGATTCGTGTTTTTCCAGAAGCACTGTTTTCAGCTTCTGTACTCGAATACAAGGAAGCTGTATTCGAATACAGATTCGTGTTTTCCATAAAATCAAATTTTAAACTCTGTCAAGTGGATTTTAAAATGTTGAGAAAACTCTGGGAAGGTTAAATGATAAAAAAAATGGAATCTGTGAAATGGTTTTAAAGAGGAAGGGATGATGTTTTGAAAATCTTTAAGAACATGGGAGAAATGCTGAAATTTTTCAAGGTTTGGTCTTCTGTATTCGACTACAGACATGTTGTATTCGAATATAGAATGTTAAAAGTGCAGTTCATGCTTTTGTATTCGAATACATGGGGGTCTGTATTCGAATACAGATTCGAGTTTCCAGAATTTCCAAGTTTTAAGAGTGTTTTGTAAACCCTGAGTGTTTGGGGAATGTTGGGATTGTTGTGGGGGAATTCAAATGGAACTTTTGGTGATATTTTGAAATTGTGGTGATGATGTTTTTGAAACTTTACTGATGTAAGGAAAGATATTGTTTGTGCACTGAGACTGCCCATGTATACGAATACCAGAGGGCTGTATTCGAATACAGGGTGTGAATCTGCACTGTTTTTGGCTTCTGTATTCGAATACAGAGGAGCTGTATTCGAATACAGATTCGTAAAATTCCAGAAATCCCCAGTTTTAAACTCTGTAATTGAATTCTAAGAGTCTGGGAAAACTTTTCAAAGTGTTAATGATTAATGGACTGTTTAATCATGATTGTGATGTTGTTATTTATGACTGTGCTGAAATATTTAAACATGATGAAGAGCATGAATTGTCTAATTTTGCATTCTGCTTCTAGAGAAGTGCAACACCGCATATTCATGCATTGCATAGTCAAGTGGTACCCGCGATGGGCCACAGAGTAATGCGCAACCACGTGCTGATCTGTTGAGCGATTGCACGAGTGCTGGACTGTTGAGCGTCTGCACTAAGTACTGATCTGTTGAGCGATTGTACTTTGGTATATCAGTGCTGGACTGTTGAGCGTTAACACTGGTACTGGACTGTTGAGCATCTGTACCCTGAAATGTGCAACCCCATGCTGATCTGTTGAGCGATTGCACGAGTGCTGGACTGTTGAGCGTCTGCACTAGGTACTGATCTGTTGAGCGATTGTACCTCGGGTTATGTTAAACGTGCTGGTCTGTTGAGCGACTGCACGATGTGCTGGACTGTTGAGCGTCTGCACTGGTGCTGATCTGTTGAGCGATTGCACCCTGGTCATGAGGGCCGTGAAATTGTCCTGGTCTGTGAGCGACTGCATCTTGGTGATTCCAAGAAAATTATGCATGAGCATATATGCATTACATTGAGGGATTTGACCGGTGTGTCACGATTGATTATATGATGAATGGTTGGAAATTGATGTGTGTGAGTGTTGTCCAGAATTTGAAATTCTGATTTTAATGACTGTGATTTGCTGAGGTATTGCTGGTACTTACCACATATATCTTAATAATTGGCTGCTGTTTTTGAAAAGATATATATGTTATGCAATTTCCAATGAGCATTTTTTATTGTCATCATATATTATGCCATGAATACATGTGTTGTTGTGAAATATATGCTATGTGAATATTTGTTATTTTCGGTTTGGTGACCCCTTGCTATTATATTGTGGACTTTGGGCTTTGCCCTCAGATGCCTCCCAAACCCACGCCGCCCGTGGGTACCCGAACGACGGAAACGTCGTTGAATTTCCTTGATCGCTACTCGTGCACTGCTTGGGCATTTGACCCCCTCTCAAGCAGAGCGACTTATACGGGGTGGCTGGAGCGGACAAGTACGACTGACGGCGTGGAAGACTTCGTAGAGCGCACTCATGCGAGCATAGAGTTTCCCGTGCCTTCCCGCCTGGTGCTAGAGGCGCACGGAGTTTTCGACGATGCTGAGGAGTCTGCTGAAAGGGTTGAGACAGAGGCCACTGTAGGGGTGGTGACTCCCAACCCTGTGATTGGAAGAGAGATACATGAGTCTGATGTGGTAGAGAAGCGTGAAGAGCTGAGACCAGTAGTGACTGAGATTCCGGGTCTATCTAGGATCTCCGATGATTGCTACGAGATTCCGGCACCGCCAAAGCGGCCACGAGTGTGTATTGACTTGACTTCTGAGGAGACCGACCCCTCTCTGCACGAGGAGGAGGAGGAGGTTACGTCGAAGCGAACTGCAGAGTCAGAAGAGACTTGCGTGGGATGCGGAGGGAATCCGTGCTACTGCAGCTTCAGCGCATGATCAGTTAGACTTAATGTATTAGGTTTTGGGTTGAAATTGTAATTTGTCTTATTTTGGGAATACTGTACTATTTTCCGCTAAACCATGTACTCTGATATTTGCTGTTGATGTATTATGACAATGATATTTTGGGATGTATTAATGTTTAAAAACTAATTTCCAAGATAAGTACTTAGTGAAAATCCTGATGAAGTATTTGGTTTACGTTCATCGATTTATCTATAACGTACTATTTTACGAAGAACTTTATTTTAATTCTTTTGAAATAATTTTGAGAAAACTTATTTTAATTATTAATTTTCAAAAAAAAAAAATGCACCCGCGTTGTGTTTTAAACTCGGGGTGTTACACAAAACATTTTTCATCAACAATAGATTTTCCAAAAAACACTTCCACCATTTTAAATTATTTTCTTTTGAAAACCATCATCAACACCAGATTGTTTTCAACATAAGAGAAACAGAATCACCAACACCAGAACAACATCACAATTTTCTTTATTCATCAAACAGAAAGTCAACCACCAAAACAGTACCGCACAAACCACTCATGCATTTGGATCATCCTCAAAACAACATGCAAGGCATTTTTCAGCTTTCCCACACAAACAAAACAGCATTGAGGTAACAGAAACTCAAATATGATCACACATCAAATATGCATTTACAGCCCTAAAATGAAAACTAGAAAGTGGAAGGTGCCCCTTACCTCTGTTACGTTTCTGCTCCTGTTCACGTGTCCGCGTCAAAAATCGGCGAAGTTTCCGTTTGCCGCTTCCAAAGTTAGTTCTCTAGCTCCATAATGAGGAGAGGAACAACTTTTGTTCTTGGAACTTGGTGGTTTGGTGCTTGGATTTCCAAGTAATCTCTCACTTTTGAGCAACACTTTTTTTTTCTGCTAACAGAAAACTGAAGGGGAAGAGGAAGAAGAAGGTTATTGTTGCATGTAGTAAGGGATGATGGAAGGTTTCTGCCTTTGCTCTTGCCACTCCTTCATATATATAGGCACATATATGTGCCACCTCATCCCACATTAATAGTATAATATTACTTGACCCTCCATCACTTAACCAGTTTTGTCGCAATTAGCAGATAATCCCTTAATTAACTGCCCGATAATTTAATTACTCATAATTCAATTAATTTATCCTTCATCCACTAATTTTAATTCAACCTCCAAAATAAATATTTATATATATATTTACACAACATATACATATATTAAATATTTTACAATTATTCCTCAAAATACACTTATTATTAAATCCATAATTTAATTTTTTAAATTTAAGGGTCTTACATTACTACCCCCCTTAAATTAGTTTCGTCCTCGAAACTACATGTTAATAAACAACTGAGGATATTGTTCCCTCATCTTACTCTCCAGTTCCCAAGTCGCGTCTCCCGTAGTTGGATTCCAAATCACTTTGACTAGTGGGACTTCCTTGTTCCTCAACTGTTTAATCTTCTTGTCTTCAATTCTTATAGGGAATACTTCAAATGACAGGTTATCCTTCAGTTGGATTGTGTCTGGTTCGATTACATGTGACGAATCCGAAATGTATTTTCTTAACTGCAACACGTGAAATACGTCGTGAATATTGGACAGTATGGGAGGTAAAGCAATCCGATAATCCACTGGTCCAATACGTGCAGTAATCTGGTATGGTCCAATAAATTTCGGAGTCAACTTTCTTGATTTGATAGCTCTGCCAACTCCAGTTTTAGGCGTGACCCTTAGAAATACATGATCACCTTGCTCGAATTCCAAAGGTCTGCGACGCTTGTCCGCATAACTCTTCTGACGATCCTGTGAAATCTTCATTTTCTCTTGTATCCTCTTGATTTTCTCTGTCGTCTGTTCCACCATATCAGGTCCAACAATCATACTTTCTCCGTCCTTATACCAGCATAAAGGCGTTTGACACTTGCGTCCATATAAAGCCTCATAGGGTGCCAATCCAATACTTGCGTGAAAACTGTTGTTGTAAGTAAACTCAATCAATGGTAATACTTCATCCCAGTTTCCCCTATCATCCAACACACATGCTCTCAATAGATTTTCCAAGGACTGATTTGTTCTCTCAGTCTGTCCGTCTGTTTGGGGATGGTAAGTTGAACTCAATTTCAGTTTCATTCGCAAAGCTTCATGCAGCGCTCCTCAAAAATGATATGTGTATTTTGGATCACTGTCCGATACAATAATCGATGGAACTCCCTGTAATCTCACGATCTCAGCAATGTAGATTTCCGTCAGCTTATCTACTTTATAAGTGGTCCTTACTGGTAAGAAATGTGCGGATTTTGTCAATCGATCCACTATTACCCAAATCGAATCATTCTTTTTCCTTGTCTTGGGCAATCCTGTCATAAAATCCATGGAAATGCTCTCCCACTTCCATTCTGGTATATCCAAAGGTTGTAACATTCAAGCAGGTCGTTGATGTTCCACTTTCGCTTTCTGACAAGTTAAACAAGCCGATACATATTCCGCTACATCCCTCTTCATTCCTGGCCACCAGTAATTTTGTCTTAAGTCCAGGTACATCTTAGTCGCTCCAGGATGAATACTCAACTTACTCTTATGAGCCTCTTCCAAAATTGTTCTCCTCAGATCTACAATTTCCAGTACACAAATTCTTCCATTACATCTCAGAATATTATCCGGTCCGATCCTGAACTCAGTCGTCTTTCCTTGCGCTATCAGATTCCTCTTTTCTTGGATCAATGCGTCATCTTGCAAATTCGCAATCTCCTCAAGTAGTCCACTCGAAATGTTTATCATTCCACACTTCAAACTTCCTGGTGCAAACTCTACGTCCAATTGTAGATCTCTAAATGCTTCCCACAACTCTTGTTGTCTGGCCATCATTATTAAAGATACGGATACACTTTTCCTACTTAATGCATCAGCCACCACATTGGCTTTCCCAGGGTGGTACTGCAATGTAAAATCAAAATCCTTTAGAGTCTCCATCCATCTCCTCTGCCACATGTTCAATTCTTTCTGATCGAACAGATACTTCAAGCTTTTATGGTCATTGAACACCGTGAACGTGCATCCATATAAGTAGTGCCTCCAGACCTTTAATGCAAACACTACTGCAGCAAGCTCTAAATCATGAGTAGGATAGTTTCATTCATGAGTTTTCAACTGCCTTGAGGCGTAGGCTACAGCTTTCTTGTGTTGCATCAAAACACATCCCTAACCTTGGTGAGATGCATCACAGTAGACTTCATATGGTTCCTCTAGCTGTGGCAAGACCAATACTGGTGAGGTTGTCAACTTTTTCTTAAGCAACTGAAAACTTTCCTCACACTTCTCCGTCCATGCAAACGGTTGATTCTTTCTGGTGAGTTGTGTCAAAGGAGCTACAATCTTAGCAAATCATTCAAAAAATCTCCTGTAGTATCCTGCCAGTCTGACAAAACTACATATGTCTGTTATAGTCTGAGGCTATTTCCAAGCAAGAATTGTCTCAATCTTTGATGGATCCACAATGATTCCTTCTTTTTTTATCACATGTCCCAAGAAGTTCACTTTCTTTAGCCAAAACTCGCACTTCAACAAGTTGGCGTACAATTGCTTCTTGCGTAACACTTCAAGAACTTGTCGTAGGTGCTCTCCATGTTCTTCTTCATCCTTTGAATAAATCAATATATCATCGATGAACACCACCACAAATTTATCTAGGAATGGGCTAAAGATTTTATTCATATAATCCATAAATATTGCTGGTGCATTCGTAACTCCAAAAGGCATAACGAGATATTCATAATGTCCGTAACGGGTCCTGAAAGCAGTCTTTTGAATATCTCCTTCTCTTACCCGAATCTGATGGTATCCTGACTTCAAATCGATCTTTGAAAACACCGCGGCTCCCCTCAATTGGTCCATTAAATCATCGATGACTGGTAAAGGATAACAATTATTAATAGTTACCTTGTTAAGTTGCCGATAATCCACACGTAAGCGTGAACTTCCATCCTTCTTCTTAACCAACAACACCGGAGCTCCCCATGGCGACACACTTTGTCTGATAAATCCTTTCTCCAACAAACCTTCAATTTGACCCTTTCTCCAGTTCTTGGGTGCAAATCAATGAAGAACTCCACCTATCTCACCGGGGGTAATCCTGGAATTTATGTTGGAAATACGTCCGGATATTCTTTGACTAACACCACATCTTCTATGTTCACATCCATCTTGGTCTCCACGTTAGTCAATGATAAAAATTCTTGCGTTCCTTCTCTCAGTGATACTTCGAATTTGTTAGCAGCCAAATACCGAACGACTCCAGGTTCGGGGAAAAGAACTAATTTGCAAGCACAATCCAAGACTACGTAATTATACGTCATCCAATCCATGCCGAGAATGATCTCAAGTGATTGTAGGGGTAGACAAATTAAATTAACCAGGAAATCTCTATTCTGAATCGTTACAGTACAATGTAAACATGCAGAGTTTACGGTCAAAGTCTTAGCAGGTGTAGAAACAACCAAATCAAAAGGTAAAGCAGACACAGATAACTTCAAACGATTAACACAGTCCATAGCAATGAAAGAATGGATTGCCCCCGAATCAAAAAGTGCAGTTAGTGTGTTACCTGCAATCTTGCAATCTTGCTGGATTAAATTAGGAGCTTGACTCCCAACTTCAGCACCTATGTGATAGACGCGTCCCCTAGCAATAGGACGAGTAGCCCTCGTTGCGTTCACTGTTGGTTCCACTTTCGGAACTCGGCAATCCCTTGCAACGTGTCCTGGTTTCTGGCAATTGAAACATATAAGATCCTTTGTGGTACAAGCAGTAGCAATATGTCCCTCTTTCCCACATCGGAAACATCGGACTCCTTGTCTCAACTATCATCCAAAATTCTGATTTCCCGGCCGATTCTGGCCTTTATTGTTGTTTTGTGGCCGGTTATATGGCTTAGCAACCTGCTTCCCTTTATTGTTCGGATAGTGCATCCGACTAGGTCCTCCCGAATTAAAGTTCTCTGATCTGTTGGCCCTCCTATTCTTCATATCCTCAACTTCTCTACACTACTCCACTAATGCTTGGAAACGTTGAATTCCCAAGGGTAAAACGGAGTCTTGAATTTTGTATTTCAGTCCATTTTGGAAACGATGACACAAACTGTTCATCCACCTCTTCGCGGAAAAATCTGAAATGCCTTGATAGAGATTCAAACTTAGCCGCATATTCCCCCACTGTCATGTTTCCTTGGTGCAATTTCAGAAAATTGTCACCCAATTTAGTTCTAGTGCTCATCAGGAAGTATTTGTCGAAAAACTTCTTTTTGAACGACTCCCAGTTCACCTCCTCATGAGCTGATCCCATTAGTAGTCTTGTACTCCTCCACCAATACTCTGCATCCCCTAGCAGCAGATAGGTAGCATAGTTAACCTTTACCGCTTCCTGACAATTAATCATTTCAAAGATTTTCTCCATCTCCTGAATCCATTGATCTGCTCTTTCTGGACCCTCATCACACTTGAAATTTGGAGGATTATGGCAACGAAAATCCTCTAGTCCTCTTGATTCAGTAGCATGAATCTCTCTTTCTCTTTTCTCTAGATCACGTTGAGTCTTCGCAGCCATTTGTGCAGCAACAGATGCAGCCATATTATTCATCGCTTCAGCCATCCTATCCTCCCGGCTGAGGTTGGCTCTGGCAGTATCGTCTCTTCTTGGAGGCATTGTTTCCTACAAAACCATCATCACTACAGTCACACCATAACTTACACAAGACTTAGGGAATGAGAAGTCATCAAATTGAGCTCTCCAATTTCAACCGAATCACTACTTTGGATCCGTAGGTAAGTCAGAAAGAGGTTTCACCTGCAGTGAGTGTGTTGTGTTCAGTAGGCTCAAAGAACATGCGACAATTCTTCAGTCTAGTTTCCTTTTGCATCATCCAATATTCTTTTCAATCCTCATAGTATCACTATGTTAGCTACTTCAGCTTGAGTAATTTCGAGGTTGTCCAGTAAAACTTGGAAGCATTTGTATGTGAACGGGGTTCCATTGTCGATGATCACTACTTTATGTGTGTTGAATCTCCCTGAATATTTTCCTTGAAGAAATGAAGTATGTTGTTAGCAATGATCTTAGCCAAAGGTTCAACTTATATCCATTTGGTGAAGTAATCAACTGCTACTACTAGGTGTTTTACTTATTTAGATGTCAATATGAATGGTATGCGAGTATCAATTCCTCACAAAGAAAATGGCCATGGCATACTTAACGCGTGGAGATCCATTGGAGGAGCTAGGTGGATGTCAGCGTGCTTCTGACATTTTTCGCGCATTTTCATAAATTCTCGTGTGTCTTTCAAACCTTCTTTGCAATGCCTTTCCTCCTAAGTGTTGACTGGAGATTCCCTCATGGAATTCTTTTAAGGTGTAGGCTGCTTTTTCATTGCCTAGGAACTGTTTAGAAATAGTGTAGATAATCAATGTTTATAAAGTTTCCCTTCTATGACAATAAACATGCAATCCTTTCATCGGATTGGAGAACTCAATTTACATCAATCAAGAGGACTCCAAGATATACTCTTTTATCGGTGTCATGCAACTTGAGACGGTGACAGGTGTTTTGATTGCAAACACGACAACAACCAATTTGACGCTTGGGAAGTTTAAAGTTTCTTGGATAAGTGTTTTTTGTTTCCATTGGGGACGCGAGTACTTTCCAACTTAAACAGAACATTGGCTCTGATGTTTTCTTCTCTTGGAATGTGTTTTATTTTTATTGTGTCAAATCTGTTCCTTTCAAATTTGAAGAGCCATCAACAAACACCATGTACTCTTCAATGCTTTAGTGAATTGGACCTGTCATTTCCATTATGCAGTCAGCCAAAGTCTAGGCTTTGAAGGTTTTCCTTGATTCCAATGTGATATTGAATTCGGAAAGTTCTTTTGACCATTTGGTCATTCTCCCATCAAGGTCAGGTTAGAATAAAATTTGCTTGATAGGTAAAGGTTATCACTACTATTGGGTGAGAAAGGAAATATTTACTTAGTCTTCAGGCTACCACCATTAATGCCAGTGTTATCTTCTCGATTTTCTAATATCGGGTCTTTGGTCCCTGTAGAGCTTTACTAAAAAACTATACAAGTTGTTGTTCTTCAACGGGTTTTCTGATTAACACAACACTTTTTGTTTCAGTGCTAATGACTAGATAAAGGAAAAATGTTCCCCCGAGGTCTGGGCAAGCCAAACAATTGGCTGTGAAAGTGTAGCTCACAGTTTTCCCAAGGCAGCCTCACCTTTGATGTCCATTCAAACTCAATCTCTTTCAAAAAAATTGTAGAAGGGAATCTCATGTTGAGCTTAACTTGCGATAAAACGGGATAACATAGTTAAGATTTCGTTGAGTCTTTGGATGTCTTTATTCGATGTCGCGCTTGGCATTTCAGAGACTACTTTACACTTGTCATGATTTTCCTCTATACCTCTTTTAGTGAGGTAGAAACCCAAGAATTTTCCAGCTCTGACTCTGAACGTACATTTTTCTAGGTTGAGTCTAATGTTGAACTTCCCGACCTCGGCAAAAACTTCTCTTAAGTGGGTCACATGGTCAAGTTCCTCTTTGGATTTGACTATCATGCCATCCATATATATTTCTAACATTTTTCCAATTTGGTTTTCAAATATCTTATTCATCATCCTTTGGTAGGTTGCACCCACATTCTTAAGCCCGAAAGGCATGACATTGTAATAGTAATTTCCAGAATTTGTCATAAATGTTGTTTTTCTCTATTTGACGGAGTCATGAGGATTTGATTATAACCGCAATATGCATCCATAAACGTTAAATGTTTGAAAATAGATGGGTTATCTACCAAATTATCTATATTTTCTAGGGCATAAGCATCTTTAGGGTATGCTTTGTTGAGAACAATATATTCAATGCATAGGTGTCACTTATTATTGCTCTGTTTAACAAGTATATGGCTGGAGAGCCACATATTATACTTGGCATCAATTACAAAGTTAGCTTTTACGAAGTCATCAACCGTCTTTTTGGTGGCTTCAGCATTTTCTAGCGGTTGTTTGCGGTAACGTTGTGCAATGCAACAATATTTCATATCAAAGGAAAGTTTGTGGCAAGAAACTTTAAGATCTATTCCCAGCATCTCGCCAATTGTCCATGGGAACAAATCAACATTATCTTTCAAACAAAAGACAAGGTCTTTTGAGACTTTTGGTATAAGATCGACCCTTATCTTCACAAATTTCATGGGCTTGTCTCGTATTTGGACTTCTTCAAAAGCTCTATCTGACTTTGGCTGCAATTGTTCCCTTCTAGTAGAGTCAACTTCTCTAGATGTCATTTCATCGTCCATTATGGCATCAATGTTCGTCATCAACGACAAAAATATTCCTTTATAGTATCACGACCTTGGATTTCAGCTTCGAGTTCATCAGTGAATCCATGATGCATTGCTTGTATGCTTCAAGTTTGGCCTCCGTAATTCCCATATCTTTGTTGCTAATGTGATACTTCAGTTTCAAGTGGATGGTGGATGAAACTACCCAAAATGCGGCAAAAGATAAGCTTTCGACAATGCAATTCTACACAGACTTGCAGTCTACGGCCAAGAATTGAGTTTTTACAATTTTGACCGCCATGCCTGTTCTAAAAATGACCATAAAATCCACGTACCTCTAGGGGCGGGTGGTGGATCCGTTAAAACCTTGTAAATCTAATCTTGTGTAAGGGGAAACTTTATTTCAGCCATGCTTAATATTGTGAATAAGCTTGCATACATAATGTCGCATGAGCTTCATTGGTCCATGAGGACTGCGTGAACACAATGATTTTACATCAAAGCTCGAAAAAGGAGGGGAATATGATAATTGCAACACCGTTGCACAGGTATTTGTAAAATGATATTGACGGGCATATCTTCTTTCTTTTAACAGAATTGCAGCTACCTTGTTTAGTATTGGGGTATCCCACGGATATAACATCTAATTTAGAAAAGTGTAGCCACTACTTGAGCTGTCATTTTGACTATGACTGAGATTTCTTTCCAACTGGAGTACACTTTGTTGTTAATGGTCATGACCTCAGGAATGTTTTCCCATTGGCTATAGGCATTACTTGTGACAGCCATGGCTATTGGTGCCTCTTGATTTTCTTTATATTCGACAACAACTTTATTTTTCGCTTTATTGGTAACATCCACTTCGGGGCCTTAGTGGCATTATCCTTGTCACTCGACCCCAACTGTATCCCCTGTTCACATTGGTATACTTTTCTAATTTTTGTTTTTTATCAAGGTTTTAATAACATCCTTGAGCTGAATACACTCTTCAGTGGTGTGTTCGTGACTCTTGTGAAACCGATAATACTTCTTTTTGTTGGCCCAGGGTCTCTCTTTAAGCGGTTGCGAGAAATCTATACCGCCATTTTTAAATCCAGCGTTGAAACATTCTTTCAAGATGTGTTCCCTTGTGGCGTTGATAAGAGTGTAACTCTTATATCGAAGAGTAGGACCTCACATTTCCCCTTTTTTTCTTTTTCACTCTTAGATCGTCCTTCCCTTCCCTTTTATGGTTTGTTTTTCTTTTCTCTAGAGTCGAATATGGCCTCTTTGGCTTTCAAATTCTTCTCGTAGTGTATGTAGTCCTTTGCTCTTTCTAAAAGGTTGTTGAAACTTCGAGGTACCTTAAGTGTAATAAGTTTTGGGAAGTCAGTCCCACGACTCAGTCCTTGCCAGAGGAGGTAAGTAATAATCTGGTTATTTGCATATGTGATATGGACAACTGCTTTTGTGAACCCTTCGATATAGGCCTGAAGGGATTCTCTGTTCTTATGTCGGATGCAACTAAAGTTTCCATTGACTTCCGTTGTTTATGACATGCAGCAAACTAGGCCATGAACTTCCTGCATAACTCCACCCAAGAATGTAGGTATCATAGCTTCAAGCTTTTGAACTAGTCCATTGTAGATTTTTTGAGAGTGACGACAGGAAACTTGCATTTTACAAGACCCTTGGCGTTACAGATTTCGAGGATGGTGTCAATTCCTTAGACATGGTCATTCGGGTCTTCAGTTCCGTTGTAACTATCCATGGGTAGGGGTTTATCCAATGACTTAAGTATTGAGTAATCGTTGATTTTTCTCGAAAAAGCATTCTGATGGCGCACTTTATCCTCAAATCTGAAAGTGTTCGAAGAGGTCTCATGATAGTTATATCCTCGACGGCGAGGGGAACGACTTTGTGCTCTCCTTCAGGGATAGTCGTCCTTTTTCCTTATGATGCGGTGGCGAGATAGATATCCCTAACTTCCTCCCCTAGGACGTTTCTTGATATACATTAAAACTAATAGAGAATGGCAAGATGGACGATGTTTTGGTGGGGTGTCTCGCCCTTTGAAGCTTTGGGGACAAAGATCGAAGTTTCCTGGTTGATCATACTACCACCTGCATGGGTTTTGATTGTGCTCAACCCTTGCCAAATGTTCATTTTGTTCATTGATGAGACAAGATTGCCTTCATACGACAACGACCAAGGTACGAAGGAGTTATGCAATGTTTCCCTCTACTTCTAGTCGTGGTTGAACGGGACCTTCAAGCATCGCCGACGGATCAATGGAAGGTGTGGACGTAAGGTTGTCAAGTTCTTTGTGGTAAGGTGGAGATCGACTATCATATTTTTTATACTCGTTACTTTCCTTTTGGGAGTTGTGGGTCAAACTCGAGGATATCTGGTAAGTATTGGTGGGATGTTAATGGAGTTTTCCTGTAGATGGCACCACTATTCAATATCGGAGATACTGAATATAGGAGCTTGACCTTGATTAAGTCAATGAATAATGGATGGCAGAAGCTATCGATTCCTTCGCCAATATCCCATTGAGTAGGGGTGTAACTGCACACACTTTGACGATCAAGTAACCATTTTTCAGAGAATGAGAGGTATTTTAGGTTATAATTTGTGTGTACCTTTATGGCATATTAGGTCCTCCTTATATAGTGATTCCTTCTAAAGTTTCTAGAAGATTCTCCTTGTGATAATCAGATATGGGATTCGTGATCTTCTAACTTCCCCGTGATGTTGGACGTGTGTCGTTGCAATTAGAGGAAGGCGAGCACCATCTAGTGGTTGTGATCACGTCATAATTGCCATCGTGTGACTTATAATGAGTGCATAGGTGAGTGATCGTGTTCACCGTCACCAGATTCTCTCGCTTTGTCCATCTTGTGGTAATGATTGGAGGTGTAGGTGAGTTATGATGGACATCTACTTTGGATTATATCTTCATAGGCCATTTGCTCTAATTTCAAGAAGGTTGGGTGACGTTATCTGATTGGGTTGGGTAAGTCTAGATTTGTGTTGAGCTTGGCCTATGTTGGAGTGTGTCCGACTTAGAACAAAAATGATTAAAGAAATTGTTCGAAAGTTAGATTTAGGGTAACCAATAAAGTTCGTATTTCTTATTTCAATTCTCATTAGACATTTACGAAAACTCCAAGGAGTAATGATACCATTAGGATCTATTTTAGAAGAGAATTTTAGAAGGTTAAGTTTATATTTAAATATATATTTAAGTTTCTTAATTTTTTTTTAAAAAAAATGATATGATTAATGATCATATAACATGTCAATTATCCTTAAAATCTTTTCATAATTTGCTTATTTTTAATAGAAAAAATAAATATCCCATCCCCTTTGAAACCGCCTCCCAAAGCCAACCTAAAAGGACCCAAAGCCAACCTAAAAGGAATATTCATGAATAAAAATGATCGACAAATAAGAATTTGACTTATTCACCTATCCAAATGTTTGTATTGTTAGTTAAATTAATAATTTTATCTTTCAATAGGTTTTGAACTCTGATCATTTCACTCATTTCTCTTATTTTTATCTACTCACATAATAGGTCCTTTAATATTAGTTTTCAAATTTTTGGATGCAAAAATAATGACGTGACATATTTTAAAGATCTGACATACAATTTGATTATGTAGAATCATTCATACAGATTAATTAGCTACATGTCATTAATTAAATTACAAAATTAAATAATTTATGAAGTTGAAAATGAAGTTTTTAGAGTTTGTTTTGTAATATCATGAGTTGTAATCATTACTTGTCATCAGATTGCATGTCACGTAATTTAAAAGATGTCACATTACAATGTAATCTAACTTAAGAATTTTAATTTACGGTCCGCACTTATATATAAATTTTAATTAGATAAATTTTTATCCAAAAAGAATTGAATTTAGTTTTTCTTTATAATTGAATGGATCCAACTTCAAGATTATGTTTGGTTGGAGGAAATGGAGGAGAGGTGAGAGGAAAAAATTGGAATGAATTATTTAAAAAATTAATTGTATTATTCAAATTTTTGAGATTAAAGAGGTAAGAGTCAAATAAACCGATCTGTCTTAACTTTTGACTTAAATATCATTTAATTTCATTAAACACTATTTTTTTATTCACTTAAACCGTGTAAACGGTAAATTTGTTATCCATATTTTAAAAATTGTCCTCTTCTCTTTCTAAAATAAAACACAACATATATTTAAATCTTAAAAAATGTTACGCATTACACCATTTCTAAGTTATTGAAATAGTACATATAACAATTAAAATTTCTTTTACCTAATTATTTGCACCTTAATATGTTATTATCTTATATATATATATATATATATTTCAAAATAAAATTATTAATGGTTTTAAGAAAACTATTATTATTTTTAAAATTGAAATTAGCAAAACACTTTTTCAAGTTAAAAAATTATCAAAGCATTTTTTAAATTTTAAAAATTAATACACTATAATACTTCATCTTATTCTTATTAATATAATAATACTTTCCAAAATATAAAATATGAAGAAATTATTAGTGAGATATTAATAGATATACTTTTTTAATAGGAAATTGTATTAAGAATTCAAAGTAGGAGAATTAGCCCTCTTATATTAATACAAGTAATATTATCTAAAAGAGAAAAGACGAATTCAACATAACTATATCAAAAATTGCATAATTAGCTCAATGTGCAAGGAAGTCTACACATTTATTAGCTTCACAGTCTATGAATTCTACTTCAAATTGTGAGCGAAGAGAAAGGATAAGAGTAGTAGTTTCTGCAAAAATCGATTACAGATGTTGAATAAGGGACTAGCCACGATGAATTATGTCGACAACCACTTGAGAGTCAGATTCAATAATGATCTGATGCAAGTTCAGCTGAAGAGCGACTGTAAAACCTAAGAATTGTCTTTGAATGTGCAAATACGAGAAGTTGATAATTTTTTGATAATTTATAAATAAATTAAAAACTAGTTTGGTTTTTGGTGACTTACTTGGACTAGAAGCAATCAGACTCAGAGGCAGCAAGCAATGAAAGCATAATTAATTTGACACATAGAATTTTCCTGGTTCACCACTAACTTGGCTACATCCAATCCCCTCATTCAAAAGGCTTTAATCCACTAATTCAAATACCTTGAATTACAAAGTACATGACCCTCCAAGCCAGTCTTTCCAAACAGTCTGACAACTCCAGACTTTTGAGGAACAACATCACCTTGACCCTACAAGTCAAGTCTTCTCCTAACAACCCAGATTGAAGAAGGAACTAAACCGTTATCGGGTTGGATACAAGAGATTGGAACGTGAGTAGTTGCTTCTAATACACTAATAATGATAATAACTTTCACACTCTAAGAAAAGAACACTCAAAAAATATTTCTAACTTGAAACGAATATTTCTCTCTTACAACTCTAAGACTACTTTTTTCTGTTTTTCGATGCTTTTCTTCTTCACCCTTGAGTATCTATTTGTAGTTAAAATTTGGACTTCAATTTGGTTCTTGTTTAATTATGAATTGTATTTTGTTCATATTGTGTTTGTAAATTCTTCAAATTGATTATGTTCCTTTTTTGTTTAGATTGAGATTATAAATTCTTCAGATTAATTATGTTCGTAATTTGTTGTAAATAAATAAATCTTGATCAAATCTTCTACAAATCTTGACCATATCTTATTTTATACTCTTTGAAGTCAAATATATTGTTCTCATAAAATACTTTTGTTATCATCAAAACTCTAAATGTAAAACCAACTTGGTTCCAACAATCTTCCCCTTTTTGATAATGACAAACCTATCTCTAGGTAGTGGTTTGGATAATATGTCAGCTCATTGGTGTTTAGTGCCTACAAACTGAATGTTTAGTACCGCTTTTTGAAGAAAGTCCTTAATGAAGTGGTGTTTGATCTCTATGTGTTTAGCTCTAAAATGTAGTAAAGGGTTTCTGGTTAGACAAATGGCAGAAGTGTTATCACAATACATGGGAATGTTAGTTTCTAGGATTTCGTAGTCTTCTAGTTGATGTTTCATCCAAAGTAGTTGAGAACTACAGTCAGCTGCTAAAATGTACTCTATAACACCCCGAGTTTAAAACATAGCGTGAGTGTATTTTTTTAAAAAAAAAAATAAATAAATATAAGAATTTTCGAATTAATTCAAAAGAATTAAAAGGAAATTAAATTAATTCATTTCATAAAATAGTACGTCGTAATTCCATCGATGAACGTAATTAAATAATTTCATCATAATATCACTAAGTACTTAAACTTTGGGAATTAATAATAAACATTAATACATTTCAAAAAGACAGTGTCATATCATCTCAAAAAGAACACCCGGCCTGTGGCCCACTAAACAGTATCAGAGTGCAGAAGAGATCAACGGAAAAGTTATACAATAATTCCCAAAATAAATAATTACATCTACTGAAATCAAGACCCTATACAAAAAGTCTAAACTGATCATGCACTAAAGCTACAGTAGCAAGGATTCCCTCTGCAACCCATGCAAGTCTCGTCTGACTCTACAGCTCGCCTCGACGTAACGTCCTCCTCCTCATCATATAAGGAAGGATCAGTCTCCTCCGAAGTCAGATCAATATACAATCGGGGTCGCTTCGGCGGTGTCGGAATCTCAAAACAATCATCGGATGTCCTAGATGGACCCGGAACATCATCTGCTACTAGCGTCGGTCTCTAATTCTCCTCTTCCACCTCGATTTCATGTACAGCCCCTCCAGTCACCGGGTTAGGAGTCACCACACCTACCGTGGCCTCCGTCTCAACCCCTCTAGTCGGCTCCTCCGCGTCCTCAAAAACTCCGTGCGCCTCCAATACAAATTTGGAAGGTACCGGAAAGTCAATCCTCGTATGGGTGTGCTCCACATAGTCCACTACCCCGTTAGTCCTGCAGGTCCTCGCCAGTCTCCCCGTGTACGTCGGCCTGCTTGAGACGGGGTCGTATACCCAAGCAGTAGGCAGAAGACGGTCAACGAAATCGAGCGACGTTTCCGTCGTCTGGGTACCCACTAGAGATATGGGTTTGGGGGCATCTGAGGGCAAAGCCCAATTTTCCACAATAATAGTAAAAGGTCACCGACCGAAATTAACAAATACCACATATCATTTATGTCAATAATAACAAGCATATTCATGTCATGTTATATAACAATGATGATAAATAAGGATGCTCATTTTGAAATTATATGACATTTATACCTTTGCAAAACAGCAACCAAATTAATATAAAATCATGTTGTAAGTACAAATATCAATTCAGCAATTACACCAATTCATCAGAAATTCAAAATTTCATAAGGTATTTACACACATCAGTTTTCCCCCATCAATATCATATCCAATCATAATTCACCGGTCAACCACCCCGATGCAATATGTATATGCTCATGTACTCAACTTCTTGGAATTACCAAGGTGCAGTAGCTCACAGACCAGCACACGTGCAGTCTCTCACGGATCTGCACGATTTATATAAGTTAGACTTTAATGGCCAACATGACCATGGTGCAATCTCTCACAGATCAGCACTAGTGCAGTCGCTCACAGACCAGTACGTTTCACGTATACCAAGGTACAGTCGCTCACAGACCAGTACCAGTGCAGTCGCTCAAAGACCAGCACTCGTGCAGTCGCTCACAGACCAGCACGTTTTACGCATACCAAGGTACAGTCGCTCACAGACCAGTACCAGTGCTGTCGCTCACAGACCAGCACTCGTGCAGTCACTCACAGACCAGCACGTTTTACGCATTACTCTGTGGCCCATCGCGGTCACCACCTGACTATGCAATGCATGGACATGCAATGTTTTCTCTTCACTGAAAACAGTATGCAAACATCAGCAAAAATTCAGCCATTCCATCACTTTCCCAAAACCATCTCAACCCAAATAATTTCATTATCATCACATTAACAAAAATTCCAGCACCTCATCATTACCACTTCACACTATCTCAAAAACTCCATTTTAATTCATCACAAGTCTTCCCAATGTTTCCCCAACTCTTAAAGTTCATAAAGACATGTTTAAAACTAAGATTTTTGAGAAAAAAACGAATCTGTATTCGAATACAGCTTCCTAGTATTAAAATACAAAAGCTAAAACAGTGCAAAATCAACACTTTGTATTCGAATACAGCTTCCTTGTATTCGAATACAGAAGCTAAAACAGTGCAAAATCAGCATTTTTCACAACATCAATAAAGATCTCAAGAACCTCATCATCACCACTTCAAAACTATCTCAAGAACCTCATCATCACCACTTCAAAACAGTGTAGCACAAACCACTCATGCATTTGGATCATCCCAAAACAACATGCAAGGCATTTTTCAGCTTCCCACACAAACAAAACAGCATTGATGTATCAGCCAAAGCAGCAAACATCACAGATCATCAAAACATCAACAGAATGCATTTTTTGCATTTTATAACAACATGCACAACAGTTTCGTTTTTCAAACCAGAAACTCAAATATAATCACACATCAATCATGCATTTACAGCCCTAAAATGCAAACTAGAAAGTGGAAGGTGCCCCTTACCTCTGTTATGTTTTCTGCGCTCGTTTATGCTACCACGACAATGTCGGCAAAACTCTCGTTCGCGTTCGTCGCTACGAAAGTGGGTTCTCTAGCTCCGTAATGACGAGAGGAACAACTTTTGTTCTGGGCACTTGCTGGTTCGGTGCTTGGATTTTCAAGTAATCTCACTTTTGAGGATGCTTTTTTTTTCTTCTACTAACAGAAAATAGAATGGGGAGAGGAAGAAGAAGGGTACTGTTGCATGCAGTAAGGAAGGAGGGAAAGGTTTCTGTCTTTGCTCTTCCTTCTCACTCATATATATAGGCATATGTATGTGCCACCTCATCCAACAATAATATTATAATATTGCTTGATCATCATGTACTTAACCACTCTCGTCGTAATTAACAGATACATCTTAATTAACTGCCCGATAGTTAATTACTCGTAATTAAATTCAATTTATCCTTCATCAAATAATTTTAATTCAACTTCCAAAATAAATATTCATATATATATATATATATATATATATATATATATATATGTTTTTACATAAAATATACATATATTAAATATTTTACAAATATCCCCAAAATACACCTAATATTAAATCCATAATTTAATTTTAAATTTAAAGGTCTTACATACTCAGCCTCTGTTGTTGACATTGCAATAGTGTTTTGTCTCTTACTTTGACCAGGATATTAAGTTGTCACCTAAAAAGGTGAAGTTTCCACTAGTGCTCTTTCTCACAAGTTTATCTCCTGCATAATCAGAATCACAGTATCCACTAAGTTTGTACTTACGAGATTTCTTGTAGAATAAGGTAAGGTTGGTAGTGCCGTTTAGGTATCTAAGGGTTCTCTTAACAGCAATTAAATGTGATTCCCTAGGGTTAGCTTGAAATCTTGCACATACACATACACTAAACATGATGTCAGATCTAGAAGCAGTAAGATAAAGTAGGGATCCTATCATTCCTCTATAGATTTTTTGGTCAACTTTTTGGCCTAAATCATCTTTTTCAAGTGAACAAGTAGGGTGCATTGGTGTAGTCATAAGTTTGCAATCACTCATCTTGACTTCTTGAGAAGCTCTTCTGTATATTTAGTTTGATGAATGTATATACCTTTTTGACTTTGTTGAATTTGTATCCCTAAGAAGAACTTAAGGTCTCCCATCATACTCATTTGAAATTCATGCTGCATTAATTTAGAAAATTCTTGGCAAAGAGTGCCATTAGTAGATGCAAAAATAATGTCATCAACAAAAATTTGAATAATAAGAATGTCATCTTTTATTGATTTTCTAAAAAGTGTATTGTCTACTTGTCCTCTTTCAAAGTTATTTTTAAGCAAGAAGTTACTAAGTCTATCATACCACACCCTAGGTACTTGTTTTAGACCATACAGATATTTCTTAAGTTTAAAAACATGATTTGGAAATTCAGAAATTTCAAAATCTGGAGGTTGTTTAACATAGACTTCTTCACTTATATAACCATTTAGAAAAACACTTTTAACATCCATTTGAAATAATGTAATGGTATTATTTGTGTTGCGGCCTAAATTTCGAGTGTTTCTCGAATTCAATGGAGTCGCCACCAAAGTTTATTTAAAATAGGGAAAACATTGGGAAACCCTTAAAAAAATGATCTATGAAACCAAATTTTGAGTTCGGGAGTCGATTATGCGTAGGGAAGGTATTAGCACCCTACGACATCCGTTAAAATACGGTTACCTATAATTAATTGTGCAAAATTAGTATTAACTTAAATATATTTATTTCTCTTTATTATTAAATATGAATATCAATTATTTATTTTTAATGTGATGTGGAAATAAATACATGTTTAAAGAAAATAGGAACAAAAAGAAATTTTTTTATTAATGTGCTTGACAAGAAAATGCGGAACAAAAAGATTAATTTTTTTATTAATCTTGCTCCTACATATCTCCCGGTGCGATGGAGAAATCAAAGCTACGTAGTTCTTGGTTAGAAAATGCGGATGTGTTGATTATTTTTAAATAAATCGCGTTTAGTTAAAAAAGGCTAGGAGAGGGAGAGAAAGGCTGGGAGAGGGAAGAAAAACAAAGGCTGGGAGAGGGAGAGAAAGGAAAGGCCGAGTGAGGCCGAGAGAGGGAGAGAAGGAGAAAGGCCGAGTGAGGCCGGGAGAGGGAGAGAAGGAGAAAGGCCGAGTGAGGCCGGGAGAAGGAGAAAAGGCCGAGAGAAGAAGAAAGGAGACAGCGGTGATGATGATGACAACAACGGCGGTTAAAGGTTTGATTTTTCTGGTTTTTTTTACTTTTCAATCATAAGATTATTTAAAAAAGCTTTATTAAAAATGATGTGCAAAGACAGGAACAACAAAAAAATACCTTAAATCAGCTTCTGTTTGTTCTTCCTATTCTGCATTCTTCTTTCTTTTTGCTTTTTTTAAGTGTTTTTGTTAATGTATTATCTGTTTTGTTAATGGATTTTTTTCTCAATTTATAGAGTAAAGTAATGATTGCTTATGTCTATGAGATAATAGTTAGTCCTAGTTTTTACATTGTTTTTGCAACAAAGACAAGCAACCTTTGCTAAGTATAGAAACCTGTAATGCATCTTTCTGATTGAGTATAGGAGTAGTGAAGATAATAAACTTTTAAGGCAAAAGAAATATGCTGGAAAAGATAGGAGGGCAGCAGCCCAATTTTCGTTTTCTATTTTAGAGAATATGCAACTCATCTTTTTGTTTGAGTGTAGATTTAGTGAAAATAATAACTTTTTAAAGCAAAGTAAAGAAACTGAAATAAGGGAATGAGTTGTGAAGCTGTAAACCACAATCTTTGCCTTTATTTTATTATATTTTTGATTTATAAATAAAAAAATAAATAAATAAATAAAATGTTGATTAATTTCTTAATCTTGATAAGAACATGTTTTCTTTGTTACTGATTAGCCATGTATTCTTGAATCAAAGTAAACAAGAAATCATAATATTAACTTCTTATTAATTAATTGCAGTGAGCAAAACAAAATTGAAAAAGTTTCAAAACAGGATTGAAAGAGTTCAAAGAAGCTGCCTGGGAGAAGGAGTAAGGAGTGTCAGGATCAAACTCTGAGAAAGAGTCCATTTATTTTCCTTTGTTAAGTTAATTTGAATTGATTGAGCTTGAATTTGTATTTTGATTCTGATTATGTATTTTTTATCATTGTTAAATGGAATGGACAAAATTGAGGTGCTACAATTTGAAACAAAAGAAAGTAGGATACGAATAGCTTCTAACCTGACCATTGGAGCAAATGTCTTAGTGTAATCAATGCCCTCTTGTTGACTGTAGCCTTGTGAGACAAGTTTTGCATTGTTTCTTACCACTTCACCTTTTTCATTTAACTTGTTTCAGAAAATCCACTTGATTCCAATAATGTTCTTTTCTGGTCTAGGTACCAGATCCCAAACATCATTCCTCTTAAATTCATTTAACTCTTCTTGCATTGTAAGAATCCATCCATCATCTGTCAATACTTCATCAATAGAGGTAGGCTCAATTGATGAGAGTAAGCCAAACAAACTGATATTAAACATTTTGTTTACAAAATGTGACTAGCCACGATGAATTATGTCAACAACCACTTGAGAGTCAGATTCAATAATGATCTGGTGTAAGTTTAGCTGAAGAGCAATTGTAAAACCAAAAAGAAATGTCTTTGAAGGTGCAAATACGAGAAAGGGATTAAATTTAATGAAAGTGCAAATACGAGAACGGGATTGAATTGTGTTTTCCAAAGAGTATGAAAGAAGATATGATCAAGATTTGTAGAAGATTTGATAATACACTTAGTAAACGCCGCACACAAATTTCTATTAATAGTATCACCTCCAATTTTTTCATTTTCAAATAAGAAAGTGTTGAAATCTCCTTCAAGACACTAAGGACCTGATATAGAATAGTTCAATTCCTGAAGCTCCATCCACACCGTTGAACGATGTCCCACGTTAGGGCTTGCATACACAATAAATAACACCCAGCTATTAGAAGGATTATAGGCAGTCCGTAAGTGAATGCAATATTGAGAAGTAGAGATACCAATAATTGAATAGCACAAATTTTTCCATAAACATCAAATTCCCCCGAAAAACCATTAGCCTCTACATAAACACCATCATCGAGTCCAATCTTTTTCGCAACTTGTTCAGCTCTTGCCCGCTTATTCTAGGTTCAAGAATAGCAACAAAGTTTAGATTATACATCATAGTATAGTCCTTCACTAAGTTAGGGAAATATTTACCCAACTCCTCTACAATTTCAATCTAGACAATTCATTGTTCTTATGTAATCAACTCTCTCAACATAGAAAATCATCAACACTCTCACAAAGAAGAGAAAAAACCGAACTCTCACACAGTAAAGATAACAACACAAAACTCTCACATGGAGGAAGACCAACTCTGTCAATTCAATATATTGCTAGAAGCATAAAAAGTTGCACGAAATCCTTAGTGGCAACGACATTCAACAAAAATAAGGCAGTAACGATCGCAAACATACACACCGAACAATGAACACTCACCGAATAAGGGCAGAACGGCCGCGTGGGAAGGCATGGAAGCTGGCGGCGGCGCTGTTAGGGTTCAGAGTGATCATGTTATTATCTTGTTATAACGTTGATTTATTACATAATATAAATAGATATCTATAACCATAAAAAATATGACAAATATTTATAAAAAATTATAAACAATATGATATTAATGAATATTTTTATATTATTCATCATTCTCTTGCATGATACTGGTAATTATGCTAATAAATTAATAAATATAAATATTTTTTTACATAAGTAAAGAGGAAATTATTATTAATTAAGTATTCTCAAACAAATTTGAACTATGTCCTTTTAGACTATAATGTAAAATTTGTATTAATGATTGAACATTTCATGGATCATAATAAATCAATAAACTTCTCCAATAAAGAAATGTCAAAAATATATATTATGAAAATAATTAATGTTCATCTATAAAATTTTAAATTCATATTATTCTTTTCTTTAAGGACATTTGGCATTCCTGCCAGGACCACCGTAGTAAAAATAATTCCCCCACTCTTCACTAATCCCTGCTTTTAAGTCATAACAATTTGGAGACTCTGCTAGAAATTCGGGATCTGGCAGTGGAATGAAGTTGTTATTAGAATCTAAAACTTGTAGATTTTTCATATGTGCAGCTTTTGCAAACCCCTCATCTGCAAAATGTCCACTACCCATTTGGGTGGTAGTGTGAAATCCCGTTGACACTGTATTCACTACTTCTCCACCAAAATGAACTTCATTTGCATAATACTTTAAGTTTGTGAACAGCAAGGATGGCCAATACCCAACAATAGATCCAGGTCCATATTCAAGCCACCAATGCCCATTATTTGGATCCTACAAGAAATAATCAAAGTAAACATTCAAAGAAACCTTATTATTTTGTAACAAAGTTACTCAAACATGGACATAATTGTTCAGAGAATCATGGCATCTGGTCAACATGAGAAGTGAATTAAGTCAAATGAAGAAAGTAAAAGTGCCAAGGTAGTGAATAAATATGCAAAAAGAAAATTATTAAAATTTTTTTAAATAATAAAAAAAATAAAGAAAAAAATATGAGTTACTATGAATTAGAATATAATATTTTTAGTTAAAATAAAAAAGGAAATTGATGTTTTCAAAGTGCTTAGAAAGATGTGAAAGAAACAAAATATTATAAGAGATAAGAAATAAAATATGTCGATGATAAAAAAAATATATCATAAATGATGTGGTGAGAAAAAAAAATAAACAAAAAATGGAAAAAGAAAAAATAAATAAGAAATAATCTGCATAGAGTTATATCATAAGGGAGTTACATCTATTTCCAACATTGCACTTGTGTAATGAACCAAAGTTGTATAGAAAACTTTGTGCACTAATTTTACATCCATTTTATGTAATTTATTTTGCGTTTTCAAAATAAATTATTGTGTTAGTGAAAATGTTTTAATAACTTTGTCATTGCATCTTCTATAATTTTATAAAATATCATAATGATTTATGTAAACATTACATTCTTTAACACATCCGTTTTCAACACACTTTTTTCTATTAAATAAAATTAATAAATTTACTAAATTTATATAAAATTGATATAATATGATAAAATTAATATAAATTTTAATCAATAAAAATTTATATAAAAATATATTTGTTAGAGAGAGTATTACAACTTACTTCAACTCCTCAAAATAAAGTGAATTTGGCAATATGAGCAGAAAATTACCTTCCAGATCGATAAAGTAATAGAAACTTGGCGTCCGTTATATGCAGAAGTTGGAGAAAGCGCTGCTCCGATTACAACGCTGTTGCTAGTTTGAACAAAGCCGGCGCATAATAAATTGTAGCACCCAGTCTTTTGATATGCATCAGCCTGCCATTTTTACAATTATCATTTTCTTTACAATAAAATTGGGTGTATATTCTGATAACTTTTTTTATATGTATCAGCCTGCATTTATTACAATTTTTAGCAAATATTAATTATTATTTTTTTCTAAATGTGCCCTCTAAATAGTAGTAAATGCAGCATTCCCAATTCAATATATTCTCGTTTGCATTTGGCGTAATAGTAAATGAAATAATACTTAATAAAAGTAATTTAGTGAATATATTATTTTATTTTATTTTTTTTATATAATTTTTTAATATGTATGAAATAGTTAAATATATCAACTGGGATTAATGAATGCTACATAGTACTTCTTATGTCACTATTATTAGCATAAAAATATGTTTTGACAATAATTAAAAATTTCAATGTGTAATTAATTTTCTAAACATAAGTCAATTTACTTGAGTTTTGGCATATTTCCTTCAAGTTTTCTCTTGTTTTTTATATTTGTTTAATGATATGGATGATAGGATGCTGCAAATGGGAGGTGCCAGCTTAGTGGTGCCAATATAATTGAGATTTGTAATTTTTCTATGTGATGTTTTTGCATTTTAATTTTTGTTTCAAAAAATATAAAACATAAGTCTAATTTACTAAATCTTATTTCTTTTAATATTAAACATTCAACATTAGTATTTAATGTTTTCTAATTAAATAAAGAGTATATTAAGAATAATAGAATGAAATAGTTTAAAAATAGTTAGCGTTAACTTATAATTATTGAGATAAAAATTTGAATCACTTTTCCCATATAATAATAACTAGATGCAACATAGTAAATTTTTTGAGGTCCTTTACATCAATCCATTTACTTACTGTCCAATAAATAAAAAGTCTAGGGCGGTTATCTCCGTAGAGTTCCGAGTAAACCTGCATAAAAATTACTTGAGCATAGTTTTAAATATAAAATTAAGTAAAATGATGAAAATGAGAGAGGTAGGTGGTTGAAACCAAATTGAATGCATTTAAGAACTGTTTTAAACATAAATTAAAAAAATATTTTTTTCTATACATTATTACTATTATGTTTTTATGGTCAAAAAACTTAATGTAAAAGTTTTATCTCTTCAATAATCATAAAATTATGACATCAATAAAAATGGTGATTTTATTATATTTATTTTTTTTATATAAATTTAGGAGGAAAGAATGATACTCTAAATATTTACAAATAAATTTATATTTGTCTCTTTTTAATAAAAATTATGACTTTCATTTTTATTATTTTTATAGTCTTTGATAAACCCGTAAAAAATATCAGTGTTATATAAAATTATTTATAATCTTTAATTTGATAATATTGACAAAAAAAATGGATAAAAGTTGTACAAAAGGAAATGGATGAATGAATGAATTGATTAAGATGAAGTAACTTATCAGAGTAATAACATGCCTGCCAACCAGCTTCTATAGTGTCGAGGTCTTTTCCAGACGAAGAAATGATCCACATTTGAGTCAAACTAAATTCATTTTGAGTTTCCACGTGGGGGGCCCACACGTTTAAGGTAGCCTTTCCTCCATAAAACTCATGCCCATCCACAGATCCAACTACATGCTGTGCAATGTAGAACAATAAGTTATAGGTTTTTTTGTGTGTTGTAATTTACATAAAATAGAACATATATATGTCCTATGTGGAGGAACACCTTAAGTTTAGGTTTTATTCATTTGTTTTATATATAAAATGAAATTGTAAAATTTATAAACATATCAAACTCCTAAATTAAGCAACAAATTTAACAAAATTTTAAAAATACTAAGTATAATTTCATATATATATTATATCTAAATATTATTTTATTTTTAAAGGAATTTGTCAAATTAGACCTGTCTATTTTTTAAATGAAGTACTTTAGCAAGTTACAATTAAAAAATGGTTAAATAAACATAAAAGTTTATGTTGCTAAAATAATCCTTCTAAAAAGCAAGTTTTTTTCTCTCCAAAAAGTCAAAATAATATATTAAAAAATGGTTAGCACAAGGTGTGCCCCAACAAATATACAAAAAATACATAAAATACCAAACACAACAAAGGACCTTCCCTGAACCTAAATTGCGCATATAAAGCAAGAAGAAAAAGAATTCGTACACATGGATACAAAGGAAAAGTTGAATATACGAAATACTCAAATAAAAAAGACAACATCTTCCTCTATGTTTTAACAAACACCATAAAATAGTTTTGTTATTTTCTAAAGTATGATAAACATTAAACTCTTGATGATCGAAAATAACATTATTTTTAAAAACAATTGTGTGTACGTTAACTACTCTCAGAGACATTTAATATAATACACCTACTACTGTTTAAGAATAAATATGTTAGGAAGTTATAGTTAAAAATTTGTTGAATACACCTTAAGATGCATGTTGCTAAAACAATCCTTCTAAATATTAATGGGTCTATTCTAGCATTCCCCTATTTTAAACCCTAATTACATCTTAATATAAATCTTAAATTCATAATATCCAAAATATATTTAGGTATATTATTCTCAACAATAAGAAAACTATTTCTTTTTTCATTTTTAAAATAAATAGTGAACAAATCAATTTAATGTTGGTTTGTGTTTAAATTGATAGAAATAGTTGGCACAAGATATAAATAAATGAAATTAAAACTAATATGATACTTGAGGTTGTCTGCATAAAGACGTCAAATCATACAGTCCTACTACTGTTTAAGAATAAATATGTTAGGAAGTTATAGTTAAAAATTTGTTGAATACACCTTAAGATGCATGTTGCTAAAACAATCCTTCTAAATATTAATGGGTCTATTCTAGCATTCCCCTATTTTAAACCCTAATTACATCTTAATATAAATCTTAAATTCATAATATCCAAAATATATTTAGGTATATTATTCTCAACAATAAGAAAACTATTTCTTTTTTCATTTTTAAAATAAATAGTGAACAAATCAATTTAATGTTGGTTTGTGTTTAAATTGATAGAAATAGTTGGCACAAGATATAAATAAATGAAATTAAAACTAATATGATACTTGAGGTTGTCTGCATAAAGACGTCAAATCATACAGTCCTACTACTGTTTAAGAATAAATATGTTAGGAAGTTATAGTTAAAAATTTGTTGAATACACCTTAAGATGCATGTTGCTAAAACAATCCTTCTAAATATTAATGGGTCTATTCTAGCATTCCCCTATTTTAAACCCTAATTACATCTTAATATAAATCTTAAATTCATAATATCCAAAATATATTTAGGTATATTATTCTCAACAATAAGAAAACTATTTTTTTTTCATTTTTAAAATAAATAGTGAACAAATCAATTTAATGTTGGTTTGTGTTTAAATTGATAGAAATAGTTGGCACAAGATATAAATAAATGAAATTAAAACTAATATGATACTCGAGGTTGTTTGCATAAAGACGTCAAATCATACAGTCCCAACAACTCTAAAAATTGCATAAAAAAATTTACTATCACTGAAAATGAAACAATATAATTTAAACAGAAACCATAAAATTTTGTGATATTTTTAAATTAAAATTCAATTTATTTTTATGACAAAATAAAAATAACAAACTAAATATTTTTCTTTTAGAAAAGCAAAAGATATAAATTATTTATTAGGCTTTTATTAGAACTTTTTTTTTGGTATATTGGTTGAGTGCAAGGAGGTTAGTAATATGTAGGTTCAATTTTGTACCTATAAAAACGACTAATATAAAATACAAAACGAAATAAACATCTGAAATTCTCTAATAAGTCTAAAATTATTTATTTCAAAAGCATATAGTAAAAAAAAATTATACCTAATTACCATGTGTTTGCTTTACCAATTTGCATTATGGGTTTCTATTAAGTTGTTTTTTTATACCTTATTTATATCATAAAGAAAAACACGCAAAAATATAGACAAATATAAAATTGAAACAATTTTTTGTTGTTGTGTTTTTTGTGATTGTATAACTCGTGTGTATGGTTGTATTCAGCGTTGTTGGTCTCCTTTCTAATATTATTTAATTTTCTTCTGAATGTGTTAATAGAATTAGCTCTTAATATATCTTCTTCTTTTGTTCTTCTAATTTGAATTGTTCCTTTAGGACACGATTCACCTGATAAGCTCCACAATTGAAAACTATCACTAAAAATATCTTTTTTGTTATGTCCCTTTGGTCTTTCTGGAGGATCCTGTACATAAACATATGCATAAAAAATTCTAAACTATAAAGCTGAAATATCAAGATTAATTAGCTTCAAAAATTAATTTTTGATTATTCCTTAATTGAATTAACAATAAAACTAAAACAATACCAATGGTTTTTTTCCTTTCAATAAAGGATGATCAAAAGCAAGTTGTTTACAAGACATAACACAATCTATAATATCACCATCAAAACTCTGCAAAAATGAACACAAACACAAGTATGTAAGGTAGGCTCCAAGACTTAAGTTATTTGGATGTAGCAATTTAGAATTCTAAACAATTCAAATGCTTCAATTTAATTTCCTTGTTTTACAATGTTTTTATTTGAAAAGCGTAATTGTTGATTTAAAGTTTGGTCATTTTTATATGTTTCAAAAGTTTTGGGTCGAAGATGTACACACTATAATGCTTCATTTGAAATCCCTTTATTTTTAAATTAATTTGTTGTGCTATTTTTATAAATCTAAAAAGGATAAAAGTTTTATTCAATATAATGAAAAGCCATCCAAAATAATAACTAAAAAAGGGTGCAAATTTGAAATTTCATAAAGTTAAGGAAGAAATATAAGAAATTATGGATAAACCTACAACTTAGGGACTAATATGAATGTTTCAAAATTTTAGGGACCAATTTTAAAAAATTCGGAAATGTAGGACCTAATTTGCAAAATTTGAAAATAAATAATGTGTAAACAATTTTAACATATACGAACTATATTGAAAATTTTGAAAGAATCGCAAGGATCAATTTAAGATTAACAAAGAAATTTCAAATTCATAATTTTTATGTAATATTTGAATTTTTTCAAATTTAGGTTTGAAAAAAACTTCATAAATTATTTATTCAGTAAAATTCTCCAAATTTATCATAAAAAAAAATAGAGTGTAGGAGGATGAAAAATCACCAAACTCCTCCGTCTACATTTTCTTCTTGAAATAACATCAAAATTATACCATGAAATATTTCCATTCAAACACACTCTTAAAAATATTAAAGATTTATTTTGACATACCTGAATTGACTTAACAGCTGGTTTGTTGATTTGTTGTAGACGAATTGAAATCATTTTCTTTGACTTGTGAAATTTTTCCTCATTTCCAAATGTTTGATTGACCAATTGGTGAATTCTTGTTTTTGACGAAAATATAGGACAAACTAAAGAAACAAGGAGAATAAAATGTAGGAGGTGAAAAATAATTGGGGAGCTCAAATCCATTTTATGTTTTGCACTGTGTGCTGTGTAGGGAAACTTATGTGTGTGTCTATATATATATATATATATATTTTGTAATAAAAAAATTTAATGATAACCTAAAACTAATATTTAAAAAAATTGAGAAAAAAATATTATTAATTTAATTAATACGTCTTTAAATATAATTCAATTTTTTCTTTTAAGATTATAAAGTGAAATTCTTATCACTTATGTGACATCTTATGCACATGCATTAAAAAGTAATATTTAAACATTGACTAAGAAAATAAGTAAAATAAAATATTTTTTATAAAAAATATTTAATATATTAAAAGTGTAGAATGAAATAATATCTATTATATAATATAAAGCATGAATATTCTTAATAAATAAATTTCCAAGGGCCACTGTCTATTTATTACAATATATATTCTAAATTTAAAAAAATTTACTTTCTAATTTTTATTTTAATTCAAATAAATAATAATAATTATATCATATTCACACAAATTTGGAGATTTTATGACGAAAAATTAATATATATATATACATATATATATATATTATAATATAAAAATTTAATGATGTCCTAAAACCTATATTTTAAAAAAAATGAAGAAATAAATATTATTGATTTAATTGACACCAACAACAATTTTACAATTGTTATTGTGTAAATTTCAACTATGTATTTTGAAGCTATAAAGTTAAATTCTTATCACTAACGTGACACTTCGTAGACATGCACTAAAAAGAATAATGTTTAAACATTGACTAAAAAAATAAGTAATTAATCCGAAATGCCTAACTCAACTGACAAAATACCAAAAGTGTTAGAACAAAATAAAATAATTTCAAAAAAATTTAATATATATTAAAAGAGTAGAATTAAATAATATCTAATATATAATATAAAGCAAGTATATTCTTAGTAAATAAATTTTTGGATGCCATTTTTTTTATTACAATATATATCCTAAATTCCAAAAATTTCACGTTTCTAATTTTTATTTTTAATTCAAATAAAAAATAATAACAATTATACCATATTCATATAAATTCGGAGATTTTGTGACATTTAATTACTACGTAAAAATATTTCTGATTTAATATTTATATTTATATATATATATATATATAATAAATGAATATGAAATTTAACAATTAATATAGAATATAATAATTTAAAACAATTTTAATAATTACATCGATGATGTATATTCAGTAGTATAAAATATGTGTTTAATTGTAGAATTGATTCCTCCATTTTTATCAATTCACATAATTAATCCTTATTTTAATAGCCAATCGTTTAAGTCTCTCTCATATTTTTCAACTAAAAAATAAAAATTTGACATATTTTAAATGCTGTTACATATACTTTCACGATATAGAACTATTTAGATGCATTAATTATAAATTATTTACGATAAAAATTAAAAATGAAAAAATAATAAATTATTAATTAAAATGATATTAATGAATATATTTATATTTTTTATGATTCTCTTGCATGTTACATGTAATGACGCTAATAAATTAATAAATATAAATATTTTTTATATAGGGAACGAGGAAACTATTAGTAACTAAGTATTTTTAAGGAAATTTCAACTCCGTCCTTGTAGACTATAATGTAAAACTCGTACCAATGAATGAACATTTCATGGATCATAATAAATCAATAAACTTCTCTAACCAAGATATGTCAAAAATATATATTATTAAAATAATTAATGTTCATCTTTGTAATTATAAATTTATATTATTCTTTCCTTTAGGGAGGACATTTGGCATTCCTGCCAGGTCCACCGTAGTAAAAATAATTCCCCCATTCTTCACTAATTCCAGCTTTTATGTCATAACAATTTGGAAACTCTGCTACAAACTTGGGATCTGGCAGTGAAATAAAGTTGTTACTAGAATTCGCAACTTGAAGATTTTTCATATGTGCAGCTTTTGCAAAACCCTCCTCAGCAAAATGTCCACTACCCATTTGAGTAGTAGTGTGAGATCCCGTTGACATTGTATTCACTGCTTCTCCACCAAAATGAACTTCATTCGCATAGTACTTTATGTTTGGGAACAAGGAGGATGGCCAATACCCAACAATAGTTCCAGGTCCATATTCAAGCCACCAATGCCCAGTATTTGGATCCTACCAAGAAATAATCAAAGTAAACATTCAAAGAAACCCTATTTTTGGATATAATTGTTTGGAGCAACATGGTAGTTGGTCAACATGAGAAGTGAATTAGGTCAAATGAAGAAAGTAAAAGTGCCAAGTAGTGAATGAAATATGCAAAAAGCAAAATATTATAAATTTGTTAAATAATAATAAAATAAAAGAAAAATGCGAGTTAATATGAATCAGAATATAATATCTTTAGTTGAAAAAGAAAGGAAATTTTCAAAGTGCTTAGAAAGATGTGAAAGAAACAACAATATTACAAGAAATAAGAAATAAAATATGTAGATAATAAAAAATTTAATAAATGATGTGGTGAGAAAAAAATAAACAAAAAATGGAAAAAGAAAAAATAAATAAGAAATAATCCGCATAGAGTTAAATCATAAGGGAGCTAGCTACCTTGAATTCTAACATTGCACTTGTGTAATGAACCAAAGTTGTATAACGCCACCGTAATCTATTAATAAGAATTTTTGTCGTAACTATCGGAGATAAACTTTGTAAAGTCCAATCAATCCTTGTTTTAGTTAAAGTTTGAATTAAAGTACTTAATTAATTAATTCGTCATTTTTATTAATCATTTAAGTTTAATTAATTAGTCTCAACTTACTATAACACAGTAGAAAACTTTGTACACTAATTTTACTCCCCTTTTTATGTAATTTATTTTTCATTTTCAAAATAAATTATTATGTTAGTGAAAGTGTTTTAATAACTGTCATTGCTTCTTCTATAATTTTACAAAATATTACAATGAATTATGTTAATGTTACATTCTTTAACACATACGTTTTCAACGCACTGTTTTTATTAAATAAAATTAATGAATTTATTAAAATTATATAAAATTGACATAATTTGATAAAATTAATACAAATTTCAACTAATAAAAAATTGTAGAAAAATATATTTGTTAGATAGTGTATTACAACTAGAGTTGTACATTAGACAAATCTACTAATTATTGGCCTCAAGCTCACATATTAGAGAGACAAAAAAATTTCATATTTAAAAAACCCAAAAAATTAAAGCCCTCAACACTAAACACTAAAAAGTTCTTAAAATTTCGTGGATTTAGTAGGCATGTGGACCCATTTTTTCAAAAAAATAAAATTCAATTTTATTTTTTAAAGCTTTTGATAATTTTTTTTTACTTTTTTTCCAAGAAATAATTTTTTTCAATTTTATCCATAAAATTTTTCAATAAAAAAGTTTCGATTTTTTTCAATAAAAAATTATATATACAATTTTTTCTCAAATTTTTTTTAATTCGAGAAAAACAATTCAAGTTTTTTTGGGAATTTGTTTTTTAATTTTTCTCACAAAATTTTTTGAGAAAAAATTATTTAAATTATTCTGAGAAAAAAATATTTTTTTTATATTTTTTCAATAAAAATAAATTTCAAATTTTTTTTTAAAAAAATATCAAAATTAACAAAATATTAGGCCTATGAATCTTTCTCTTAAGCCTACAAAAAACAATGGATAAATTTTTTTAAAAAAATTACTATTGAGTTTCAGACATTATTGAAACCTCTATTACATTTTACTCCAACTCCTCAAAATAAAACACATTCTTTAGCCATATTCAAAAGCATATAACAAGATTTACAAAATATTGGAGTATCCCACGCCCCCCACAAATTTTATTAATCAAATCGACTTATCTACACAATTTTGAAACCTTATTATTGAAAAAAGTTAGTAAAAATAAAAAATAAAAAAGAGGAGAAAGCGAATTTGGCAATATGAGCAGAAAATTACCTTCCAGACCGATAAAGTAATAGAAACTTGGCGTCCGTTATATGCAGAAGTTGGAGAAAGCGCTGCTCCGATTACAACGCTGTTGCTAGTTTGAACAAAGCCGGCGCATAATAAATTGTAGCACCCAGTCTTTTGATATGCATCAGCCTGCAATTTTTACAATTATCATTTTCTTTACAATAAAATTGGATGTATATTATGATAACTTTTTTTTATATGTATCAGCCTGCATTTATTACAATTTTTAGCAAATATTAATTATTTTGTTTTTCAAATGTGCCCTCTAAATAGTAGTAAATGCAGCATTCCCAATTCAATATATTCTCGTTTCCATTTATGATAATAGTGAATAAACTAATACTTAATAAAAGTAATTTAGTGGTTATATTATTTTATCTCTTTTATTATATAATTTTTTTAATATGTCTGAAATAGTTAAATATATCAATTATTGTGGGATCAATGAATGCTACATAGTACTTCTTATGTCATTATTATTAGCATAAAAATATGTTTTTGATGATCATCAAAAAATTCAATTAATCGCAATTAATTTTTTAAATTTGAGATTGGTAATTTTTCTATACCAGATTTTTGCATTTTAATTTTTGTTTAAAAAAATATAAAACATAAGTCTAATTTACTAAATCTTATTTTTTTTAATATCAAATATCCAACAATTGATATTTAACGTTTTTTAATTAAATAAAAGATATATTAAAAATAATAGCATTAAATAATTTAAAAATAATTAACGTATGCTTGTAATTATTGAGATAAAAAATCGAGTCATCTCTCCCTTACAATAGTGACTAGATGCAACATAGTAAATTTTCTGAGGTACTTTACTTCAATCCATTTACTTACCGTCCAATAAATAAAAAGTCTAGTGCTGTTATCTCCATAGAGTTCCGGGTAGACCTGCAAAAAAAAGTATAATTTTATTGGATAGAAATTAAAATACAAAATTAAGTAAAATGATGAAAATGAGAGAGATTGTTAAAACCAAATTGAATGCATTTAAGAACTGTTTGAAACATAAATTAAAAAAAATATTTTTTTATAACATTATTAATGTAATGTTTTTATCGTAAAAAAACTTTATATAAAAGATTTAACTCTTCCATAATCATAAAATTATGAAATTAATGAAAATGGTGATTTTATTTTATTTTATTTTTTTGTTGATATAAATTTAAGATGAGAGAATAATATTTTAATTTAAAGTAGAATTTTTTTAAATTTCATTAAACATTTACAAATAAATTTATATTTATGTCTTTCCAATAAAAATTGTGACTTTAATTTTTACTATTTTTATAGTCTTTGATAAACCCGTAAAAGAAACACCAGTATTATATAAAATTATTTATAATCTTTAATTTGATAGTATTGACAAAACAAAATGGATAAAAGTTGTACAAAAGGAAGTGGATCAATGAATGAATTGATTAATATGAAGTAACTTATCAGAGTAATAACTTGCCTGCCAACCAGCTTCTAGAGTGTCGAGGCCTTTTCCAGTTGCATAAGAAATGATCCACATTTGAGTCAAACTAAATTCATTTTGAGTTTCCACATGGGGGGCCCACACGTTTAAGGTAGCCCTTCCTCCATAGAACTGATGCCCATCCACAGATCCAACTACATGCTGTTCAATGTAGAGCAATAAGTTATAGGTTTTTATGTATGTTTATTTACATAAATATAGGAGATATATGTGTCCTATGTGGAGGAACACATTAATCTTAAGTTTTATTCATTTGTTTTATATATAAAATTAAATTATAATTTATAAACATATCAAACTCCTAAATTAAGAAACAAATTTAACAAAATTTTAAAAATACTAAATATAATTTCAAATACATATTATATCATAATATTATTTTATTTTTAAAGGCAATTGTTAAAGTACATCCGTCTATTTTTTTAGAAGAAGTACCGTAGCAAGTGTATGTTGCTTATGTTGCTAAAGTAATCCTTTTAAAATGCAAATTTTTTCTTTCGAAAAAGTCAAAAGAATATATTAAAAAATGGCTAAGCACACTGTGTCCCAACAAATATACAAAAAATACATAAAACAGCTAACACAACAAATGACCATCCCTATACCTAAATTGTGCATATAAAGCAAGAAGAAAAAGAATTCCTATACAAATGGATACAAAGGAAAAGTTGAAGACACCAAATAATTAAATAGAAATGACAACATCTTTCTATATATTTTAATCAACTGTCACAACATCTTTCTATAGAACTTAAGATGCATGTTGCTAAAATAATCCTTCATAAAAATTAATAGGTCTATTATAGCTTTCTCCTATTTTAAACCCTAATTACATCTTAATATAAAACTTATAATTAAATTAATAATATCCAAAAGATATTTTGGCATATTATTCTCAACAATAAGAAAACTATTTCTTATTTTATTTTTAAAATAACTAGTAAACAAATCAAATTAATGTTGGTTTGTGTTTAAATTTCTTACTATAAAGGATAGAAATAGTTGGCACAATTATATAAATAAATGAAATTAAAACTAATATGATACTTATGGTTGTCGGGACTAAATCAAAATTCGTAGTAATAGAAGGGGTGAAGACGTCAAATCAAACACTCCCAATAACTCTGGAAATTGCATAAAAAGAAAAATCTATTATACCTGAAAATGAAACAATAATTTAACAAGAAACTATAAAATTTTGTGATATTTTTAAATTGAAATTGGATTTATTTTTATGACAAAATAAAAATAGCAAACTAAATATTTTTCTTTTAGAAAAGCAAAAGATATAAATTGTTTATTAGGCTTTTATTAGACTGATTTTTTGGGTACATTGGTTGAGTATAAGGAGGATTAGTAATATATAGGTTCAATTTTGTACCTATAAAGAAGACTATAAAATACAAAACGAAATAAACATTTAAAATTCTCTAATAAGTCTAAAGTTATTTATTTCAAAAGAATATAATGAAAAATTATATATGTAATTACCATGTGTTTGCTTTACCAATTTGCATTATAGGTTTCTATTAAGTTGTTTTTTTATACCTTATATTGTAAGAAAAAAATGCAAAAATATAGAGAAAAAAAAATGAAATTGAGATGATTTTGTGTTTTTTGTGATTGTATACCTGGTGTGACCAATCGTAATCACCGCTATTTAATTTCCTTCTAACATTATTTAATTTTCTTCCAAATGTTTTAATAGAGTTAGCTCTTAACATATCTTCTTTTTTTGTTCTTCTAATTGGAATTGTTCCTTCAGGACATGATTCACCTGATAAGCTCCACAATTGAAAATTATCACTAAAAATATCTTTTTTGTTATTTTCCTTTGGTCTTTTTGGAGGATCCTGTGTATAAACATATTCATAAAAAAATTTCAATTATAAATATTAATTAGCTTCAAAAATTAATTTTTGAGTATTCCTTAACTGAATTAAAAATAAAACTAAAAAAATACCAATGGTTTTTTTCCTTTCAATAAAGGATGATCAAAAGCGGGTTGTTTATAAGATATAACACAATCTATAATATCACCATCAGGACTCTGCAAAAATAATACAAACACAAGTATGTAAGATAGACTCCAAGACTTAAGTTATTTGGATGTAAGAATCTAGAATTCTAAACAATTCAAATGCTTCAATTTAATTTTCATGTTTTATTATTATTATTTTTTTTTAAAAGAGTAATTGCTTATAAATATGAATATCAAAGATGTACACACTATAATGCTTCATTTGAAATTCCTTTATTTTTAAATTAATTTGTTGAGCTATTTTTATAAATTTAAAAAGCATAAAAGTTTTGTTCAATATAATGAAAAGTAGTCCAAAATGATAATTGGAAAAGCGTCAAATTTGAAATTTCATAAAGTTAAAGGAGAAATTTAAAAAATTATGAAATTATGGCTAAACCTACAATTTAGGGACCAATAAGAAATTTTCAAAAGTTTAGGTATCAATTTTAAAAAATTCATAAATATAAGAACCAATTTACAAAATTCGAAAATAAATAATGTGTAAACAATTTTAACATATAAGAACTATATTGAAAATTTTGAAAGAATTGTGAGGAATTTAAGATTAACAAAGAAATTTCAAATTCCTAGTTTTTAGGTGATATTTGAATTTTTTTAAATTTAAGTTTGACAAAAACTTCATAAAAAAATAGAATGTAGAGGATGAAAATTCACCAAACTCCTCCACCTACATTTTCTTTTTGAAATAACATTAAAATTATATTACCATGAAATATTTCCATTCAAACACACTCTTAAAAATATATAAGATTTATTTTTATATACCTGAATCGACTTAAAAGCCGGCTTGTTGATCTGTTGAAGACGAGTTGAAATCATCTTCTTTAACTTGTACATTTTTTCCTCATTTCGAAAAGTTTGATTGACGAATTGGTGACTACTTGTTTGTGAAGAATATGTAGGACAAACTAAAGAAACAAGGAGAAGAAAACATAGGAGGTGAAAAATGATTGGAGAGTTCAAATCCATTTTATGTTTTGTGCTCTGTAGTGTCCTGTCTAGAGAAACTTATGACTATATATATATATATATAATTAATGATATCCTAAAATTAATATTTTTTTAAAAAAATTGAGAAAAAATATTATTAGTTTAATTGATACTAATAATAATTTTATAATTGTCTTTGATATATTTCAACTTTGTCTTTCCATGTTATAAAGTTAAATTCTTATTACTCAGTTTACACACCATGAATATGCACTAAAAAGAAATATATTTAAACATTGACCAAGAAAATAAGTAATTAAAATAAAATAATTTTTTTATAAAAGTTATTTAGTATATTAGGCTAAATAGCACTCGTGGTCCCTTAACTTAATTTCAGTTAACGTTTTAGTATTTTATTTTTGTTTTTTTTTCTTGATTTGGTCCTTTATTTTAATTTTAAGTGACAATTTGATCTTTTATGTTTTAAAATGTCAACAATGTTATCTTTTTTTTTTTTACAAAAATTCAAAAAATTCATCAAAATTTTCAACCAAAACCCATAAAATTAATTATATTCTTCAATATAATACAAATTTCATCAAATTCGAAACTCAAATTTTCAAATAAACTCATATTTCAATCTCTAACAACATCAAATAAAGAACGAAAATATGAGTTTATTTGAAGATTTGAGCTACAAATTTGATGAAATTTGTATTATATTAAATAATATAATTAATTTTATGGGTCTTGGTTTAAAATTTTCATGAATTTTTTTAATTTTTGTAAAACAAAGGATAATATTGTTGACATTTTAAAACATAAAAGATCAATTTGTCACTTAAAATTAAAATAAATGACCAAATTGAAAAAAATAAATAAAAGACTAAAACGTTAACTGAAATTAAGTTAAGGACCTCATATACTATTTAGCCTAATATATATTATGTAATATAAAGCACGTAAATTCTTAATAAATAAACTTCTAAGTGCCACTTTTTATTTATTACAATATACATCCTAAATCTCAAAAATTTTATGTTTCTAATATTTATTTTTAATTCAAGTAAATAATAATAATTATACCATATTCATATAAATTTGGAGATTTTGTGACGAAAAGATTACTATATATATATTATAATATAAAAAATTAATGATGTCCTAAAACTAATATTTTTTAAAAATTGAAAAAATAAATATGATTAATTCAATTGACATTAACGACAATTTTACAACTGCCCTTCAATAAATTTTAATTATGTCTTTTTAAAGTTATGTAGTGAAATTCTTAATGTGGCACCTCATAGACATGCACTAAGAAGAATAATGTTTAACCATTGACTAAAAAATAAGTAATTAATCTGTAAGGCCTAACTCAACTAATAAAATGTCAAAATTGTTAGAACAAAATAAAATAAAATAATATAAATTAAAATAAGTAATTAAAATAAAATATTTTTTTAATAAAAAATATTTAATATATATTAAAAGAGTAGAATTAAATAATTTAAAATAAATAATATAAAGCAAGTATAATCTTAATAAATAAATTTATAGGTGCCACTTTTTTTATTAGAATATATATCCTAAATCCCAAAAATTTCACCTTTCTAATTTTTATTTTTAATTCAAATAATAATAATTCCATATTCAATTCATATAAATTTGGAGATTTTGTGACATTAAATTACTATATAAGAATATCTTTGATTTAATATTTATATATATATAATAAATGGATATGAAATTTAACAATAATTATAGAATATAATAATTTAAAACAATTTTAATAATTACACCAATGATGTACATTCAATAGTAAAAAATATATAAGTTTAATTGTAGAATTAGTTATTCTATTTTCACCAATTCACGGAATTGGCTCCATATTTTAAAAGTCAACTGTATTAGTCCGTCTCTCATATTTTTCAACTAAAAAAATAAAGATTTGATAAATTTTAATTTATGTGACATATGCTTTCATGATACAGAACTATTTGGATACATTAATTATAAATAATTTATGAGATAAAAATTATAAATGACAGATAATAAAAATTTATTAATATCATATTAATGAATATTTTTATATTTTTTATGATTCTCTTGCATGGTATGGGTAATCACACTAATAAATTAATGCATATAGATATTTTTTTTATATAGGGATGGATGAGACAATTATTAATTAAGTATTCTCAAGGAAATTTGAACTATGTCCTTTTAAACTATAATGTAAAATTATTAGTAATGAATATTTCATGGATCATAATAAATCAATAAACTACTCCAACCAAGAAATGTCAAAATTATATATTGTGAAAATAATTAATGTTCATCTCCATAATTCTAAATCCATATTAGTCTTTCCTTTAGGGACATTTGGCATTCCTACCAAGTCGACCATAGTAAAAATAATTCTCCCACTCTTCACTAATCTTTGCTTTTTATATCATAACAATTTGCAGACTCTGCTAGAAACTCGGGATTTGAGAGTGGAATAAAGTTGTTACTAGAATCCGCAACTTGTAGATTTTTTATTTGTGCAGCTTTTGCAAAACCCTCATCAGCAAAATGTCCACTAGTCGTTCTGGTGGTAATGCGAGATCCTGTTGACATTGTATTCATTGCTTCTCCACCAAAATGAACTTAATTTGCATAATACTTTAAGTTTATGAATAAGGAGGACGACCAATACCCAACAATAGTTTCAGGTCCATATTCAAGCCACCAATGCCCGTTATACCATATTTAATATATATTAAAAGAGTAAAATTAAATAATATATAATATATAATATATAATATAAAGCAAGTATATTCTGAATAAATAAATTTCAATGTGCCTTTTTTTTATATTACAAATATATCCTAAATCCCAAAAATTTCACGTTTTTAATTTTAATTTTTAATTAAAATAAAAAAAAATAATTTTACCATATTCATATAAATTTGGAGATTTTGTGACATTAAATTACTATGTAAGAATATCTTTGATTTAATATTTGTATATAGATATATATGAAAAATGGATATGAAATTTAACAATTGTTATAGAATATAATAATTGAAAACAATTTAAATAATTACGTCAATGATGTACATTAAGTAATATAAAATATTTAGTAATTGCAAAATTAATTGATCTATTTTCACCAATTTATTGAATTGACTCTCTATTGTAATAGTAAACTGTTTTAGTCCCTCGGTCATATTTGTTAACTAAAATTTGGAGATTTTGTGATGAAAAGATTACTATGTATGTGTGTGTATGTGTTTGTATATATATTATAGACTAAATAGCAGTCGTGGTCATTTAACTTAATTTCAGTTAACGTTTTAGTCCTTTATCTTTTTTTTCTCCCGATTTGGTCCTTTATTTTAATTTTAAGTGACAATTTAATCTTTTATATTTTAAAATGTCAACAATATTATCCTTTTTTTTTTTTAAAATTCAAAAAATTCATCAAAATTTTCAACAAAAACCCATAAAATTAATTATATTCTTTAATATAATACAAATTTCATCAAATTCGTAACTCAAATATTTAAATAAACTCATATTTTTATTCTTTATTTAATTTTTAAAATTCCATCTCTAACAACATCAAATAAAAAAAATGAAAGTATGAGTTTATTTGAAAATTTGAGTTATGAATTTGATAAAATTTGTATTATATTAAAGAATATAATTAATTTTATGGGTTTTAGTTGAAAATTTTGATAAATTTTTTAATTTATTGTAAAAATAAGGATAATATTGTTGACATTTTAAAACATAAAAGATCAAATTGTCACTTAAAATTAAAATAAAAGACCAAATCGGGAAGAAAAAAAAGATAAATGAAAAAAAAGATATAGATGTATATAATAAATGGATTTGAAATTTAACAATTGTTATAGAATATAATAATTGAAAATAATTTTAATAATTACATCAATGATGTCCATTCAGTAGTATATAAAAATATATATCAATTGTAAAATTGATTCCTCTATTTTCACTAATTTATTGAATTGACTCCCTATTTTAATAGTAAACTTTTTAGTCCCTCCTTCGTATTTGTTAACTAAAAAATATAGATTTGACAAATTTTAAGTGATATAGAACCATTTAGATGTATTAATTATTTAATATCACTAATTAAGTTATAGAAATGAAAAATTTCCGAAGTTGAAAGTTAAGTTTTTAATGGTTTTATTGCAAGTTCATAAGTATTAATCATTCTATATCATCATATCATATGTCACGTTATTTAAGACATGTTATATTGTTATTTTTTAGTTAAAAAAAATCATAATGTGTGCTCAAAATCGTCAGATTTTGAAATATAGAATCGATTTAATGAAATAGCAAGAATAGAGAAACTAAAATTACAATTAAACCCCAAATATATAAATGCAATGCATTAGTATATTTATATAATAAATCACTTCTAATTTTTGCGCAAACGTGTGTATTAATTTTCCTATATTTCTTGCTCTAACTTAGAATACCATTTATAAGTTATTTAAATAGTTTATTTATATATGTTTACCAATAGTTTTGGTGAATTTGTGGTATATATATGCAAATATATACGTGAATTTTTAGCTATTCTACAAGCCTTTAAGGAAACAAATCTCTTGGGTCAAAGCTATTTGGATTAATAGTATTCCTCCTTCCAAGTCTCTTAGGTTTTTGAGATTGTTGTATAACAAGATGCTTACTAATGATAATTTAATCTTCCGAGGTTGTCAAATTGTTTCAAGTTGTGAACTCTATAAATGTGAAATGGAGGCTAGCACTCATCTCCTTTTTCCATGTTCTTTTGCCACTAGGCTCTAGTTTTGGTTAAACTCTATTTTTCACTCTCAAATTGATATTAGTTTGGTTCAAAATCTTCTCGTCAATGTAGAGATGTTATTATGGGCAGCATAATTTTTACTATTGAAACTATTTGGTATTGATGAAAGCAAGCTCAATTTGAAGGGAAGATTCTTGTTTCTCATAGTGTTATCAACAAAATTATTGGCAATGTATATTTATTTGGAAATCACACTTCTAGCATAGTCTCCAACTCTATTTAGGAATTTCAAATTCTCAAGTCCTTTCAAATTGGAGCTCATCCTCCTAAAGCGCCTATCATCAAGGAGGTGATTTGGCGTCCTTCCAAAGATTATTGGATTAAATGTAATACTAATGGTGCTGCATCTAGCTGTTCTAGTTATGCTGCTTGTGAAGGTATATTTAAGGATAACTCTGTTACAACCAAACTACATGCTGAGCTTACGAGAGTTATGTTTGCTATTGAAACAATCTATAAGAATGGGTGGCGATTTCTATGAATTGGATTTGATTCACAATTGGATAATTTGATTTTAGAAATAATAGCCTTATTCATTGTTCCAATAGAAATAAATGGTTTAATTGTCTTGACATGATTAAAAGAATGAGTTTTAATATATCTTATATTTTTAGAGAATGGAATCAATGTGCATACAAGATTGCTAACTTGAGACTTCACTTGGTAAACAATCATTGGTGGCATACTTTTCCTTCTAATATTTTTGATGTTGTTAATAGAAACAAGTGGGGGATTGCAAGACAAAAAATGGGGTAAATGTGAGGGCCAAAATCACTCGTTGTAAACCAGGAGGGACCATAATCGCACAATTGAGAAATCAGAGGAATCAAAAGTCTAATTAATCCATAATCTTTTTAGTCAATGATTTTTCGTTTGTTTTTGTTTCACATATTGTATATTTTTACATAAATAAAATGATGAATAAATTTCTTTTTCATAAAAAATAATTAGATGTATGTTTTGAACTCTTTTGAAACACCCAAACTCCTTAATGACTAAAACCATTAAACTTTAAATGTAAAACATGAATTTTACTAAGTTTTGAAATCAATTCTATACAAATTATTCATATACAATTTACAGTAAAGGAAATATTAAGGATTAGGGGTGAAATAAACTCAGTGAGTCTCAATGGGAGAAAACAAACACATAATCGATCATTACATTTTTTTCCATAATTTTTATGAACATATGTGTTTCGTCATTACGTGGAACTTATTATTAGAGTGCAATTGAATTTGGCTACTGCATAAAGAAGTGCCTAATGTATGTTGTTGAAACGGATTTGTCGCGAGATATGGCGATTGAATATAACCCTCCACCTATTAACACAAATATTGCTAATGATCTTGTGAAATGGGTAGTTTTTTTTGGAACCAAGATGATTCCATGAACAATTCCTCTAAGTAGTTTTGATGTTAACAAAGGTACTTTGTGAGAACAATTTATTGTACTAATGTTTTCATTAATTATGTAGAAAAATATTGCGCAATAATTAGAGGATACGACCACATGATATGACTAGAGGATACGACCATAGGAAAGTCACAAGAGGAAGTGGCCAAAGGAAGCGACAAGAGGAAAGTCACCAGAGGAAGTACAAACGTTAGAGGAAACGAAGACAAATTGGTAAATGAAACGCTCTGAAGAAGAATGCACATCATGCCTTTGAACGTTTGGTCTGAAGGCTGGCTGTGAATTAGCTTTTGAAGACTGCCTTTGAAGAATAATGTGCCTCTGAAGATTCAATGTGCTTTCTAGAGTCTTTGTGCCTCTGATGAGCAATGCCCCAACATGCTCTCATGAACGGTGTCCCAACATGCTCTGATGAACAATGTTCCTGTTGGAACCAAGTTGGTTCTTTCAATTAAAGTTTTGATGTTAACAAAAGTATTTTATGTAAATCGTATTTTGACTTAGAAGAAAAAATCAGAGGCTGTGCAAAATCAAAGGATACACTAGAGGATGACGTCACCAGCAGATAAAAAATGCCACCAGAAGTTTTAGCCAGAGGATACATCCAAAGGATGCTAGAGGATACATACAGAGGATACCAGATGATACATCCAGAGGATACAGAGGAAACATCCAGAGGATACTAGAGGAAACATCCAGAGGATACTGGAGGATGCATCCAGAGGATACCAAAGGATGTCACTGGAGGGTACCAGAAGATACCTCCAGAGGATACCAGAGGATGTCATCAAAGGCAAACATCAGAGGATAACATCAATCAGAGGATATCATCAAAGAGAATGAAAAATAACATCATCATAGGATATCTTTCTTGGCCCAAATCAGAAGGAAGAAGGGTCTAGAAGGAGACTTGGTCCAAACCAGAAGGAAGCTTGATAGAGGGAGACCTGTTCCATACTAGAAGGAAACATAAGTCAGACTTGGTCCAGACTTAGTCATGACCAGAAGATAGCATGGTCGTTAACATAATGTTGGAACCAAGTTGGTTCTCTCAATCAAAGTTTTGATGTTAACAAAAGTATTTTATGTAAATCGTATTTTGACTTAGAAGAACAAATCAGAGGCTGTGCAAAATCAGGGGTGACACCATCAGAGGATACATCCAAAGGAAGTAACCAGAGGATAAAAATGTCACCAGAAGAGTAAGACCCTTAATTTTAAATATTAATATTGGAATTAATGTCAAGGGCATTTTGGGAATTTTTGTAAATATTTAATATAAGTATGTTTTGAGTGAATATATATATATATAAATATTTATATTGAAGTATGAATTAAAATTATTGGGTGAAGAATTAAATTAATTTAATTTCAAGTAATTAAATTAATTGGAGCATTAAGTAAGAATTAGTGGCTAATTGCAAGATAATTAAAAGTTGGAAAATCAGACAAGTGGCAAGTGAGGTGGCACCATGAGAGTCTATAAATAGGAGTGAGAAGGATGGTGAAATCAGAACACCATTCCTTCCTCCATACTGCCCATATTGCATGTACCAACTCCATCTCCTCTCCCATTTCTGTCTCTGTTTCTGCCATTCCCGAACTGAAATTTGAAGAGAGGAAAATTCCTTCAAACACCATTAACTGAGAATCCAAGCCTCAAACCTGAAAACCCCCAGTAGTAAAGTTAATCCCCACCTCAATACGAAGAGAAAGAACCCAGTTTTGCAGCAGCAAACTCAAGGAACAGCTTCACCGTTTCTGGACGCAGAAAAGGGAACGCAGCAGGAACAAGAGAAATAGCAGAGCACGCTACAAGGGTAAGGGCAACTTCCATCTTTTAGCTGCATTAGGGCCATAAGTTGTGCTGTTTCAGTTCTGTTTTTAAATGAAAAGCTGTTTTCGAAAATGACATTTTGAGAGAAAATGCATTTTTGAGAAGTGATTATTTTGATAAGTTGTTGTTGGATGTTTTACTGGTAAAATATGTTGTTTTACATTATGTGTGAATGCTGGAAAACGTGTGCATGCCATTTTAGTTATGATTAAAAACGAATGTCTTAAAACTGTTTTGAAAATGGCTTTTAAATGCAAAATGCATCCTGTTGGTGCTTAGTGTTCTGTAATGTTTGCTTGTCATTCTGTTGTGTTTTGAGAAAACTGAATGCATACATGTTTGCTCTGGTGTTTTGGGAAAACTGAATGCATGCATGTTTGCTCTGGTATTTTGTGAACACTAAAATGTTGCATGTTTGTTCTGATGAGTGTGAACACTGAAATGTTGCATGTTTGTTCTGATGAGTGTGAACACTTAAATGTTGCATGTTTGTTCTGATGAGTGAGAACACTGAAATGTTGCATGGTGTGCTGATGATTGATCATCTGTCTCTGTTTTGGATAAACTGGTATTAATGGTTCTGATTCTGTTTTATGTTGTGGGATTTTGGTGATGAAAATGATTTTGATTCTGGCTGTTTGTGATGATTCTGGTGGTGTTGACGATTTTTAAAGGAAAAGGGATTTTAAATGAGGAAAGGTTCTTCTTGAAAAAGTGCAGAATCTGTTAGATGTTGGCTGTTTGTTTTAAAAGAATCAGTTTTGAAAAGGGTTGAACTCCCACTGGTTTTTTGAAGGTGTATTCGACTACAGCATGTGTGTGTATTCGAATACAACCTTCCAGGTTTCTGTTTTATTTGAAAGTTTTCCAAACCTGTATTCGAATACGAGCCCCTGTATTCGAATACAGAGGAAAGATTTTGGCTTCTGTATTCGCATCTGTATTCGACTACGATCATGTCGTATTCGAATACAGAAGTGAAATTTTTAACACTGAGATCGCAACTGTAGTCGACTACAGGCATGCTGTATTCGACTACAGATTCGAGTTTTTCCAGAAACTCAGTTTTTAGCTTATGTATTCGAATACAAGGAAGCTGTATTCGAATACAGATTCGTGTTTTCCAGAAAAACAAGTTTTAATCACTGTCATGTGAGTTTTGGAAGTGTTGAGAAACCCTGAGAAGTTTTAAATGAATTGAAAAGAAGTCTGTGAAATGGTTTTAAAGAGGAGAGAAAGATGTTTGAAAATCTTTAAGTGACTTGGGAGAAAAGGCTGAATTTTTCAAAGGTTGAACTCCTGTATCTGACTACAGCCATGCTGTATTCGAATACAGATTGTTAAATTTCAATTCCTCCTTCTGTATTCGAATACAGGGAGTCTGTATTCGAATACAGATTCGTGTTTTCAGAAAATTTCAAGTTTTAAGAATGTTTTGAAAAACCCTGAGTGTCTGGGGAATACTGGGAAGGTTGTGGTGAGTTAAAGTGGAACTTTTGATGAGATTTTGAAGTAGTGGTGATGAAATTTTTAAAAAATTTACTAATATAATGAAAGAGGTTGATTTATGCACTGAAATCTGCCTCTGTATTCGAATACCAGAGGGCTGTATTCGAATACAGAGTGTGAATCTGCACTGTTTTTGGCTTCTGTATTCGAATACAGAGGAGCTGTATTCGAATACAGATTCGTAAATCTCAGAAAAATCCCAGTTTTAATTCTGTGTCTGAATTTTTGAGAGGTTGGGAAAACATTTCAAAATGTGAATGATTAATTCACTGTAAATTCATGATTGTGACGTTGTTATGTATGACTGTGCTGAAATATTTAAATATGATTGAGAGGCATGAATTTCTGTTTTGCATTCTGTTTCTAGAGAAATGAAACACTGCATATTCATGCATTGCATAGTCAAGTGGTACCCGCGATGGGCCACAGAGTAATGCGCAACCACGTGCTGATCTGTTGAGCGATTGCACGAGTGCTGGACTGTTGAGCGTCTGCACTAAGTACTGATCTGTTGAGCGATTGTACTTTGGTATACAAGTACTGAACTGTTGAGCGTCTGTACCCTGAAATGCGCAACCCCGTGCTGATCTGTTGAGCGATTGCACGAGTGCTGGACTGTTGAGCGTCTGCACTAGGTACTGATCTGTTGAGCGATTGTACCTTGGGTGATGTCAAACGTGCTGGTCTGTTGAGCGACTGCACGATGTGCTGGACTGTTGAGCGTCTGCATTGGTGCTGATCTGTTGAGCGATTGCACCCTGGTCATGAGGGCCGTTGAGATGTGCTGGTCTGTCGAGCGACTGCACCTTGGTGATTCCAAGAAAATTATGCATGAGCATATATGCATTATATTGTGGGATTTGACCGTTGTGTCATGATTGTTTATATGATGAATGTTGGAAATTAATGCGAGTGAGTGCTGTCCAAAATCTGAAATCTCTGAATTTATGTTTGTGTTTTGTTGACGTGTTGGCTGTACTTACCACATATTCATAATCATTAACTGCTGTTTTGAAAAGGCATGGAAGTCAAATTTCCAAATGAGCATTATTATTTTCCTCATCATCATAAATTATGCCATGATTAGATGTTGTTGTGCAATACATGCTATGTGGATATTTGTTATTTTCGGTCGGTGACCCCTTGCTATATATTGTGGACTTTGGGCTTTGCCCTCAGATGCCTCCCAAACCCGCGCCGCCCGTGGGCACCCGAATGACGGAAACGTCGTTGAATTTCCTTGATCGCTACTCGCGCACTGCTTGGGCTTTTGACCCCCTCTCAAGCAGAGCGACGTATACGAGGTGGCTGGAGCGGACAAGTAGAACTTATGGTGTGGAAGAGTTCGTAAAGCGCACTCACGCGAGCATAGAGTTTCCCGTGCCTTCTCGTCTGGTGCTAGAGGCGCACGGAGTTTTTGACGACGCAAAGGAGTCTGCTGAGAGGGTTGAGGCGGAGGCCACTGTAGGAGTGGTGACTCCCAACCCTGTGATTGGAAGAGAGATACATGAGTCTGATGCGGTAGAGAAGCGTGATGAGCTGAGAGCAGTAGTGACTGAGATTCCGGGTCCATCTAGGATTTCCGATGACTGCTACGAGATTCCGGCACTGCCAAAACGGCCACGAGTGTGCATTGACTTGACTTCAGAGGAGACCGACCCTTCTCTGTATGACGAGGAAGAGGAGGAGGTTATGTCGAAGCGAGCTGCAGAGTCAGAGGAGACTTGCGTGGGATGCGGAGGGAATCCGTGCTATTACAGCTTCAGCGCATGATCAGTTAGACTTATTGTAATAGGTTTTCGGGTTGAAATTGTAATTTGTCTTATTTTGGAAATTCTATACTATTTTCCGCTGAACCATGTACTCTGATATTTACTGTTGATTTATTATGACAATGATATTTTGGGATGTATTAATGTTTTAAAACTAATTTCCAAGATAAGTACTTAGTGATAATCCTGATAAAGTATTTGGTTTACGTTCATCGATTAATCTATAACGTACTATTTTACGGAGAACTGTATTTTAATTCTTTGAAATAATTTTGGGAAAACTTATTTTAATTATTAAATTTAAAAAAAAAAATGCACCCGCGCTGTGTTTTAAACTCAGGGTGTTACAATTGAAGTTTCGGCCAGAGGAAACATCCAGAGGGTACTAGAGGATGCATCCAAAGAATACCAGAGGATACACCTCTAGAGGATATCAGAGGATGTCATCAAAGGCAAACATCAGAGGATAGCATCAATTAGAGGATATCATCAAAGGGAAGGAAAAATAACATCATCAGAGGATATCTTTCTTGGCCTAGATCAGAAGGAAGCAGAGTCCAGAAAGAGACTTGGTCTAGACCAGAAGGAACTTGTTAGAGGGAGACTTGGTCTAGACCAGATGGAAACATAAGTCAGACTTGGTCTAGACCTAATCCTGACCAGAAGATAACATGGTTGTGAACATAAGACTCAGTCCAGACTTGGTCCAGACTTAATCCAGACTTGGTCCAGACATAATCTAGATTTGGTCTAGACCAAAAGATAGCATGGTCCTGAAAACTTGGTCCAGATAAGAAGATATAATTGTCTAGAACATAAAACTTAGTCCATACTTGGTCCATATCAGAAGATATAATTTTCCAGAACATAAGACTTAATCCAGATTTAATTCAGACTCAATCCAGACATAGTCCAGACTTGGCCCAGATCAGAGGATAAATGTCCAGATTAAAAGATCAACGATCTAGATCAGAAGATAAATTGTCCTGATTAAAACGTCAATGGTCCAGATTAGAAGATCAATGGTCCAGATCAGAGGATCACATAATGGTAAAAATCAGACTTGGTCCAGAATTGGTTGAAATCGGAGGATCACATAATTGGTACAAATCAGACATGGTCCAGAGTTGGTCGAGATCAGAGGATCACAAAATTAGTACAAAATAGATTACATGGTCCAGAGTTGGTCGAGATCAGAAGATCATACGGTCCAGAATTTAAATCATGATGCAAATCAGTGAAGACTTGATTAAAAGTCTAATTAATCCATAATCTTTTTAGTCAATGATTTTTCGTTTGTTTTTGTTTCACATATTGTATATTTTTACATAAATAAAATGATGAATAAATTTCTTTTTCATAAAAAATAATTAGATGTATGTTTTGAACTCTTATGAAACACCCAAACTCCTTAAAGACTAAAACCATTAAACTTTAAATGTAAAACATGAATTTTACTAAGTTTTGATATCAATTCTATACAAATTATTCATATACAATTTACAGTAAAGGAAATATTAAGGATTAGGGGTGAAATAAACTCAGTGAGTCTCAATGGGAGAAAACAAACACATAATCGATCATTACATTTTTTTCCATAATTTTTATGAACATATGTGTTTCGTCATTATGTGGAACTTATTATTGAAGTGCAATTGAATTCGGCTACTGCATAAAGAAGTGCGTAATGTATGTTGTTGAAACGGATTTGTCGCGAGATATGGCGATTGAATATAACCCTCCACCTATTAACACAAATATTGCTAATGATCTTGTGAAATGGGTAGTTTTTTTTGGAACCAAGATGATTCCATGAACAATTCCTCTAAGTAGTTTTGATGTTAACAAAGGTACTTTGTGAGAACAATTTATTGTACTAATGTTTTCATTAATTATGTAGAAAAATATTGCGCAATAATTAGAGGATACGACCACATGATATGACTAGAGGATACGACCATAGGAAAGTCACAAGAGGAAGTGGCCAAAGGAAGCGACAAGAGGAAAGTCACAAGAGGAAGTACAAACGTTAGAGGAAACGAAGACAAATTGGTAAATGAAACGCTCTGAAGAAGAATGCACATCATGCCTTTGAACGTTTGGTCTGAAGGCTTGCTGTGAATTAGCTTTTGAAGACTGCCTTTGAAGAATTATGTGCCTCTGAAGATTCAATGTGCTTTCTAGAGTCTTTGTGCCTCTGATGAGCAATGCCCCAACATGCTCTCATGAACGGTGTCCCAACATGCTCTGATGAACAATGTTCCTGTTGGAACCAAGTTGGTTCTTTCAATTAAAGTTTTGATGTTAACAAAAGTATTTTATGTAAATCGTATTTTGACTTAGAAGAAAAAATCAGAGGCTGTGCAAAATCAAAGGATACACTAGAGGATGACGTCACCAGCAGATAAAAAATGCCACCAGAAGTTTCAGCCAGAGGATACATCCAAAGGATGCTAGAGGATACATACAGAGGATACCAGATGATACATCCAGAGGATACCAGATGATACATCCAGAGGATACAGATGATATATCCAGAGGATACAGAGGATCACAAAATTAGTACAAAATAGATTACATGGTCCAGAGTTGGTCGAGATTAGAAGATCATACGGCCCAGAATTTAAATCATGATGCAAATCAGTGAAGACTTGATTAAAATTCAAAGAAGACTTGATTAAATTTTGATAGAAATTTGATCAAAGTATTAAGGGGATTTGATTCAAAAAATCACTGAAGACTTGAAGAGATTTGAATGCAATCTGAAGCTTGGAAAGATATGGTTTGAAATTAAAAGAAACAAGATTGGTCAACAGAATTTTCAAGTGCAATATGAAGCTAAAAATATACGATTTTAATTTAAGTGAAACAGGATTGGCCAACAGTATTTTCGAAGGAAATCTGAGCAAGATTTATTTCGAATTTAATCTTGGACAAAGCCCTATTTGCAGCTATAAAAGGAGGCTTCAGGCAGCAACATCATGCATCGAAAAACACAATCAAACCCGATAGTGGTGTAGATTCCTTCTTCAATCTGGGGTTGTCAAATTGGTAGGAGAATACTTGACTTGTAGAGTCAAGGTGTTGTGTTCATTCCTCAAAAGTCTGGGGTTGTCAGGCTGTTTGAGAAGATTGGCTTGGAGGGTCAGGTGCTGTAATTTAAAGATTTGAATTAGTGGATTAAAGCCTTCAGGATGAATGGACTGGATGTAGCCAAGTTAATGGTGAACCCCAATAAATTGCTGTGTTCTTATGCTGTTATTTTCCGCTGCTAAGTCTGATTAGTTACTCATCAAGTAAATCACATCAACATTCAACAAAATAGCAAAAAGAATCAAAGTTTGCCAAACACAATTCAACCCCCCTTCTCAGGTTTGCACCTTCACATAAGACTCAGTCCAGACTTGGTCCAGACTTAATCCAGACTTGGTCCAGACTTAATCGAGACTTAGTCTAGACTTGGTCCAGAATAGAAGATAGCATGGTCCCGAACAAAAGACTTGGTCCAGATCAGAAGATATAATTGTCCAGAACATAAGACTTAGTCCAGATTTAATCCAGACTTAATCCAAACTTAGTTTAGACTTGGTCTAGATCAGAGGATAAATGTCCAGATTAAAAGATCAGTGGTCCAGATCAGAAGATAAATGGTCCAGATTAAAAGATTAATGGTCCAGATTAAAATATCAATAGTCCAGATTAGAAGATCAATGATCCAGATTAGAGGATCACAGAATGGTACAAATCAAATCACTTGGTCCATAATTGGTCGAAATCAGAAGATCATAGAATGGTACATATCAAATCACATGGTCCAGAAATGGTCGAGATCAGAAGATCATACGGTCTAGAATTTAAATCATGATGCAAATCAGAGAAGACTTGATTAAAATTCGAAGAAAACTTGATTAAAAATTTGATTGAAATTTGATCAAAATATTAAGGGGATTTAATTCAAAAATCACTGAAGACTTGAAGAAATTCGAATGCAATTTGAAACTTAAAAAGATATGGTTTGAAATTAAAAGAAACAAGATTGGTCAACAGAATTTTCAAGTGCAATGTGAAGCAATAAAAAAGATACAGTTTTAATTTAAGTGAAACAGGTTGGCCAACAGAATTTTCGAAGGAAATCTGAGCAAGATTTACTTTGAATTTAAGCTTGGACAAAACCCTATTTGTAGCTATAAAAGGAGGCTTCAGGCAGCAGCATCAAGCATCAAAAAACACAAGAACTCAAGCTTCATATTCAACACAATCCGAGAGTTCAAAAGAGAGAATCACTTGAGTACAAAAGCAAAATTTTTTAAGTGTTTTCGAGAGAGAAATTCAGTGTAGCAATCCGCTTTCCAGAAGCAACTTTGGAGAGTTCCAAACCCTTGTAATCAAATCCGATAGTGGTGTAGATTCCTTCAATCTGGGGTTGTTAGATTGGTAGGAGTAGACTTGACTTGTAGAGTCAAGGTGTTGTTTTCGTTCCTCAATAGTCTGGGGTTGTCAGGCTGTTTGAGAAGACTGGCTTGAAGGGTTAGGTGCTGTAATTCAAAGGTTTTGAATTAATGGATTAAAGCTTTCAGGATGAAGGGACTGGATGTAGCCAAGTTAATGGTGAACCAGGATAAATTGCTGTGTTCTTATGTTGTTATTATCCGCTGCTAAGTCTGATCAATTATTCATCTAATAATTCACATCAACATTCAACAAAACAACAAAAGAATTCAAGTTTGACAAACACAATTCAACCGCCCCTTCTCGTGTTTGCACCTTTAGTTCCAACATGCTCCGATGAACTGTGAGCCAACATGCTCTGATGTACAGTGTTCCAGCATGCTCTGATGAACAATTCTAGCATACCTCTAAAGTGTGAAGCCACACTTTGAAGTATGCATCTGAAGCATTCATTCCACTTGCTCTAAAGATTGTAACATGTGTCAAAGTGCTGCCATTTGATACGCAACACATACCATTATGTTGCTCTAAATCTGATGACACAACAAAGGTGAAGTTGCCCATGCCACTAATTCTAAGTCACAGAGCTTTGCATCTGCCTCTTTAAGGTGCAAATACGAGAATGGAGGTTGAATTATGTTTTCCAAAGTTGATAACTTTTTGATAATTTATAAATAAATTAAAAACTAGTTTGGTTTTTGGTTACTTACTTGGAGTAGAAGCAATCTGATTCAGAGGTAGCAAGCAATGAAAGCCTAATTAATTTGACACATAGATTTATCCTGGTTCATCACTAACTTGGTTACATCAGTCCCCTAATTCAGAAGGCTTTAATCCACTAATTCAAATACCTTCAATTACAAAGCACCTGACCCTCCAAGCCAGTCTTCCGAAACAGCCTGACAATCCCAGACTTTTGAGGAACAACACCACCTTGACCCTACAAGCCAAGTCTTCTCCTAACAACCTGACAACCTGAAAGTGAAGAAGGAACTAAACCACTATCGGGTTGGATACAAGAGATTGGAACTTGAGTAGTTTCTTCTAGAAAATGGATAATAATAATAACTCTCACACTCTAAGAAAAGAACACTTAGAAAATATTTCTAACTTGAAACGAGTATTTCTCTCTTTCAACTCTAAGACTACTCTTTTATGCTTTTCGATGCTTTTCTTCTTCAGCCTTGAGTATCTATTTATAGTTAAAATTTGGGCTTCAATTTGGTCCTTGTTTAATTTTGAATTGTATTTTGTTCAGATTGCGTTTGTAAATTCTTCAAATTGATTATGTTCCTTTTTTGTTTAGATTGAGATTGTAAATTCTTCAGATTGATTATGTTCGTAATTTGTTGTAGATAAATCTTGATCAAATGTTCAAATTTTGACCAAACCTTCTTCAAATTTAAATCAAATGTTTTTCAAATCTTAATTAAATTTTCTTCAAATCTTCTACAAATCTTGACCATATCGTCTTTTATACTCTTTGAAGTCAAATATATTGTTCTCATAAAATAGTTTAGTTAACATCAAAACTCTAAATGTAAAACATACTTGGTTCCAACAATCTCCCCCTTTTTGATGATGGAAAAAATTTATTTTTGATAACAACTTTTCTTTCTATTTCTTTGACTCCCCCTAACATAGGGCTCCCCTAAATTTAAGTATCATTTTCTCCCCACTTTATCAAATATCTTTCTGCCCCTTTTGTCATTAGACAAAAAGACATAAAAGTGAGAATTTTTTTTTGTTTTTTTTTTTTCGTTTTTATTCTTTTTTGTTTTTCTCACTCTTTTTTTGTGTGTGAACAACATGAATATAAAAAATTATAAGAAAATATAAAAACTAATTTAAAACTAAACTACTTTGAAGTGATTACAAAATCAGTCATAGATGAAGGTAAGGTTTAGGTTTTTCTTGATGAAGTTAAACCTATCTTCAGGTAGTGGTTTGGTGAATATGTCAGCCCATTAGTGTTTAGTGTCTACAAACTGAATGTTTAGTACCCCTTTTTTGAACAAAGTCCCTAATGAAATGGTGTTTGATCTCTATGTGTTTAGCTCTAAAGTGTAGTATAGGGTTTTTGGTTAGACAGATTGCAGAAGTGTTATCACAATAGATGGGAATGTTGGTTTCTAGGATTTTGTAGTCTTCTAGTTGATGTTTCATCAGAAGTAGTTGAGAACTGCAGCTAGTTGCTGAAATTTACTCAACCTTTGCTGTTGACATTGCAATAGTGTTTTGTCTCTGACTTGACCAGGATATTAAGTTGTCACCTAAAAATGTGCAGTTTCCACTAGTGCTCGTTCCCTCAAGTTTATCTCCAGCATAATCAGAATCGCAACATTCACTATGTTTGTACTTAGGAGATTTCTTGTAGAACAAGGTAAGGTTGGTAGTGCCTTTTAGGTTGAAATCTTGCACATACACATACACTAAACATGAGGTCTGGTCTAGAAGCGGTAAGGTAAAGTAGGGATCCTATCATTCCTCTATAGGTTTTTTGGTCAACTTTTTGACCTGAATCATCTTTTTCAAGTGAACAAGTCGGGTGCATTGGTGTAGCCATAGGTTTGCAATCACTCGTCTTAAACTTCTTGAGAAACTCTTTTGTGTATTTAGTTTGATGAATGTATGTACCTTTTTGACTTTGCTGAATTTGTAACCCTAAGAAGAACTTAAGGTCTCCCAAAAATAATGTCATCAACATAAATTTGAATAATAAGAATGTCATCTTCTATTGATTTTCTAAAAAGTGTATTGTGTACTTGTTCTCTTTCAAAGTTATTTGTAAGCAAGAAGTTACTAAGTATATCATACCACGCCTTAGGTGCTTGTTTTAGACCATACAGAGATTTTCTAAGTTTAAAAACATGATTTGGAAATTCAGAACTTTCAAAACCTGGGGGTTGTTTAACATAGACTTCTTCACTTATAAAACCATTTAGAAAAGCACTTTTAACATCCATTTGAAATAATGTAATGTTATTATTTGCAACAAAAGAAAGTAGGATACAAATAGCTTCTAACCTGGCCACTGGAGCAAATGTCTTAGTGTAATTGATGCCTTCTTGCTGACTGTAGCCTTGTGCGACAAGTCTTGCCTTGTTTCTAACCACTTCACCTTTTCGTTTAGCTTGTTTCTGAAAACCCAATTGGTTCCAACAATGATCTTCTCTAGTCTAGGTACTAGATCCCAAACATCATTCGTCTCAAATTCATTTAACTCTTCTTGCTCTTCAAGAATCCATCCTGAAGGTGCAAACACGAGAAGGGGGGTTGAATTGTGTTTGACTAACTTGATTACTTTTCCTGTTTTTACACTTTTAAAACAAAACTTGATGAATAAAACCAGAGTTAGCAGTGGATATAAAGTAAAAATAAAACTCAGAATTTTTATACTGGTTCACCGTTAACGAGGCTACGTCCAGTCCCTTCACCTTGAAGGATTTCACTAATTCAAACCTTGAATTACAACCGTTCTACTGACCCTCCAAGTCAGTCTTCTCAAACAATCCAACAATCCTAGACTCTTGAGGAATACAACACCTGTTTTCTCCTACCAATCTGACAATCCCAGATTGTAGAAGGAATTACAAAACTTTGAATCTAATTGCCAAGTAATCTGCTACCCCTTTCTAACTCCCTCAGATTGTAGACTCTACTTCAACAACTTAGATCTAACACAAAGGAAAGAAAATAACACGAGTGCTTGCTTCTTGAAAGCTGGAACTCACAATTGACCTCACTGAAAACTTGAGTGTTTGCTTTGGAAGCGTATGACTCTTTTGTGATTTTTGATGCTAAGTATTCTGCCTTGAGCCTCCTTTTATAGATGCAGATTAGAGCCTCTTCCAAGCTTTAATTTCGAGCTGAATCTTGCTGGATTGTCTTGCAAAAATATCTTGACCAATTGGGCTTCATTTAAATCAAAAACATATCTTTTTTAAGTTTCAGATTTTCTTTCAAAAATAACTGGCCAATCATGTCTTTAGATTCTTCCCGCCAACAGCTCCTGAATTTCACAATACCTCACTTTATTTTTGTAACAAATCTTTTTAATACTTTGATCAAAATAAATTAAAATCTCCTCCTTTAATCCTCATGATTAAATCTGGACCATTTGATCTTCCTGCACTAGTCCACATCTGGACCATACTAACCTTCTGATCTCAGCCATCCTGGTCCAACAAACTGATCTGCTGTGATCCTCTGTTCTCGGCCACTGCAGGTCCTTCTGATTTCGGCCAACACTGGGCCATGGTCTGATCTTCTGATCTCGGCCAACACTGGGCCAAATAATTAAATCTGAACCATTGATCTGAAAATCTTCCCTCTGATCTGGACCAATTCTGGACTTGGTCTAGATTAAACTGAAATTAAATATGGACAAATAATATTTCAGTCTGGACATTTTACCTTTGATTTTGGATCAGGTCTGGATCAATTATGGAAATCATTTCTTCTGGTCTGGACTTAGTTTCATACCCTGAACCATGCTATCTTCTGGTCTGGGTCAAATCTGGATTAATTCCTTTGTTATGGACCCATTAATTTACCCTCTGATTAAGTCTGGATCAAGTCTGGGCTGTTTATCATTTCACTGCCAGGCCATCTTCTGGTCAGAATAACTTATGGAATAAATATGACATTTGACATCTTCTGGGCTAGAACAACTCTCCCTATGGCAGGCTTTCTTCTGGTCTGGTCCAGGTCTCCTTCTGACTTTGCTTCTTTCTGATCTGGGCCAATAAAGGTATCTTCTGGTGATGTTTTGACATCCTGGAGTATCTTCTGGTACCTTCAGGATTCAATCTCTGGAACACTTTGATCTTCTACTTCTTATTACTTCAGCTTCTGGTGACATTTGAGTTAATAATTCAATGTTCAAAGTAAGATTACATGGAGTGCTTTTGTAAACATCAAAATCCTAAGTAGTTAGAACCAACTTGGTTCCAACAATCTCCCCCTTTTTGATGATGACAAAACCTTAACTTATTTTGCTAGCTTGTAACTCGAAGACTTGAATTACTCCCCCTCAGACCAATCTCTCCTCCTAAGTCTGATACTGACTTTTTCTTCTCCTTTTCAACTCCTTCTCTTTTCACTCTTTCTTTTCTTCTCTTCTCCTCTCCTTTTCAACTCCTTCTTTATTCTCTCTTTCTTTTTCTCTCTTCACATTACCTCTTCTTTTCAACTCCTTCTCTTTTCACTCTTTATTTTTCTCTCTCCCTGTTTCCTCTCCTTTTCAACTCCTCTTTTGACTCATTCTTTCTTTTTATCTCTCCTTTTCTACTTATTTCTCCTTTCTCTCTCTCTCTCTCTGTCTCCCCCTTTTTGTCATCAGCCAAAAAGAGGTCCTACTATTTTTGTATTTTTTGTTTTTCTCTTTACAAATTACAGAAAGTAAAACAGAAAATAAAAGACAAAAAATAAAATTACAAGAAATTTAAAAACTCCTCAGATGACTACTTGAGCTAGTCAGATATTGAGGTAATGCTGAGATGCTTCTTGATGAACTCAAACCTATCTTCTGGTAATGCTTTGGTGAAGATATCAGCCCATTGATGATCAGTGTCCACAAACTGGATGCTTAAAGTCCCTTTTTGAACATGGTCCCTAATGAAATGGTGTTTTATTTCAATGTGTTTGGCTCTAGAGTGTAAGATAGGGTTCTTGGTTAGGTTTATGGCTGAAGTGTTATCACAGAACAAAGGGATATTGGTTTAAAAAATGTTGTAATCTTCAAGTTGATGTTTCATCAAGAGTAACTGTGAACTGCATCCTGCTGCTGATATATACTCAGCTTCAGCTGTTGACATGGCGATAGTGCTTTGTCTTTTGCTTGACCAAGAGATCAAATTATCACCTAAGAAAGTGCAGTTGCCACTTGTACTTTTCCTTTCCAGCTTGTCTCCATCATAGTCGAAATCACAAAAACCTCTGAGTTTATAGGTGGGGGTTTTCTTGTATAACAAAGTAAGGTTGGTGGTTCCTTTAAGGTATCTCAAAATTCGTTTGACAGCAGTTAAATGGGATTCCCTAGGGTCAGTTTGAAATCGGGCACAAACACGAAAACTAAACAAGATGTCAGGTCTAGAAGTAGTTAAATAAAGAAGGGATCCAATCATACCTATGTATGTTTTCTGGTCTACCTTTTGGCTGGTTTCATCTTTCTCAAGTGAGCAGGTTGGGTGCATGGGGTGGCCATAGGCTTACATTCACTCATTTTGAACTTTTTAAGAAGTTCTTTAGTGTATTTAGATTGGTGAATGAGTATACCTGATTTACCTTGGTGAATCTGAATTCCCAGGAAGAACTTAAGTTCTCCCATCATGCTCATTTGGAACTCTTTCTGCATTAGGTCAGAAAACTCTTTGCACAAAGTGCCATTAGTCAATGAATAACAATGATCTTAGGTCTCCACCTTGTCAAACTCCTAAGGATTTTCTTCACTTGATCAACAATAGTATAACTTTTCTCAAGTACCTTTAATGCTGAGACCAGGGTCTGGAATCTAGAAAACATTGTTTCAATATCTTCATCTTCTTCCATCTTGAACAACTCGTACTTTTTGACTAGGAGGTTGGCCTTTGCTTCTTGAACTTGCTTGTTTCCTTCACAGGTCAGAATCGGAATATCATAAATACTCTTTGCTGTCTGCTTGTTGGCGCACTTGTCAAATTCCTTGAAGGTAATTGCATTTATCATGAATGTTCTGCACTTATGATGCATCTTGTACATCTTCTTATGATCAATATTCATCTCCTTTCTTGGAATTTCAATACCATCAGTATTCTTCGGAGCAATATAACCTTCTTCCACCAAGTCACAAAGTTCAGGATCTTGTGAAATATAGAAACTTCTTAGTCTGTCTTTCCAACTCAAAACGTTCTCCATCCAACAAAGGTGATCTCTTGATGTTTCCTCCGGCAGCTTCTTCACTGAATCCAGACATATTGAATCCTTGGATCTTTTCTTAAACACTGTAAAGTGCTCAGCCTTGAGACCGAGCTCTGATGCCAATTAAATGTGCAAATACGAGAAAGGGGTTGAATTGTGTTTGGCAAAGTTGATAGCTTTTTGATAATTTATAAATAAATTAAAAACTAATTTTGGTTTTTGGTTACTTACTTGGAGTAGAAGCAATCGGATTCAGAGGCATCAAGCAATGAAAGCATAATTAATTTGACACAAAAGGCTTTAATCCACTAATTCAAATACCTTGAATTACAAAGCATTGACCCTCCAAGTCAGTCTTCACAAACAGCCACACAACCCCAGACTTTTGAGGAACAACACCACCTTGACCCTACAAGCGAAGTCTTCACCTAACAACCTGACAACCCCAGATTGAAGAAGGAACTAAACCACTATCGGGTTGGATACAAGAGATTGGAACTTGAGTAGTTGCTTCCGAAAAGCTGATAATAATAATAACTATCACACTATAAGAAAAGAACACTCAAAAAATATTTCTAACTTGAAATGAGTATTTCTCTCTTACATTCTAAGACTACTTTTTTCTGCTTTTCGATGCTTTTCTTCTTCAGCCTTGAGTATCTATTTGTAGTTAAAGTTTGGGCTTAAATTTGGTCCTTGTTTAATTTTGAACTATATTTTGTTCAAATTACGTTTGTAAATTCTTCAAATTGATTATGTTCCTTTTTTGTATAGATCGTGACTATAAATTCTTCAGATTGATTCTGTTTGTAATTTGTTGTAGATAAATTTGTTGGAACCAAGTTGGTTCTAAGTACTTAGGATTTTGATGTTTACAAAAGCATTCCATGTAATCTTATTTTGAACCTTGAATTATTAAATCAAATGTCACCAGAAGTTGAGGATTGCAGAAGCAGAAAATGCATCCATGTAATCACAGAACATACAGATTCGAAATTTGAAAATCAGAAGCAGGAGGATTTTTAGAGTAAAACTGAAACTGCTGACATAGAGGTTACATCTTGCTGTAAATACTATTATTATTTGATATTTATGTTTTCTGTGATAACAAGAAGCTTGATCTTAATAAATCAAAGCTAGATAAGTATTCAGCAGGTTTTCAAACTGTCAGAGGAATCAGGTGATTCACACTTCAGCAGAAACCACCAGAAGCAAAATTAATGGTTTGGCTGTATTGAGTTCATTTTTAAATTAATTGATTTATATTATGTTATATGACAAACTGCTTGATCTTGACAAATCAAAGCAAGATAAAGATAGTGCAGGTTCACCAGAACCAAAGGGAGCAGAAGTAGAAATAGAAGAAACAGAAGTACCTGGAAAGGTAGAGGATACAAGCAAGTCAACAACACATGAAAAATATTGAAAAGATAAATCTGAAGAGAAATCTGGATATTTACCTGAACCAGAAACTGATTTATCAGAATCAGAAACTGTAACAGATTTACAAGAACCAGAAGCTGATTGAGCAGAATCAGAAGCTGTTACAGATTTACCAGAACCTGAAGTTGATTTATCAGAATCAGAAGCTGTTACAGATCTTCCAGAAATAGAAGTTGATGCAGACCAACCAATATTGATGAAGCTTTAGCAGAGGAAGGTTGGATACTTGCAATGCTAGAAGAGCTAAAGGAATGATGTTTGGGATCTGGTATCCAGACCAAACAAAAACATTATTAGAACCAAGTAGGTGTTCAGAAACTAATTCAATGAAAAAGGTGAGGTTGTAAGGAACAAAGCCAGACTTGTAGCTCAAGGATACAGTCAACAGGAAGGTATAGACTACACCGAGACTTTTGCTCCAGTGGCCAGGTTAGAAGCAATTAGAATTCTTTTATCATTTGCTGCTAATCATGATATAATGCTGTATCAAATGGATGTTAAAAGTGCATTCTTAAATGGCTATATAAGTGAGGAAGTCTATGTCAAACAGCCCCCTGGATTTGAAAATTCTGATTTTCCAGACCATGTTTTTAAACTTAAAAAATCTATATATGGTTTAAAACAAGCACCAAGGGCATGGTAAGACAGACTTAGTAACTTTATGCTTAAGAATGAATTTAATAGAGGCCAGATTGATAATACTCTATTTAGGAAATCCATTAAAAATGATATTTTGATTATTCAAGTTTATGTTGATGATACCATATTTGGATCGACTAATGGCACTCTGTGCAAAGAGTTTTCTAACCTAATGCAGAAAAAGTTCCAAATGAGCATGATGGGAGAACTCAAGTTATTCTTGGGAATTCAGATTCATCAAGGTAAATCAGGTATACTCATTCACCAATCTAAATACACTAAAGAACTTCTTAAAAAGTTCAAAATGAGTAAATGTAAGCCTATGGCCACCCCATGCACCCAACCTGCTCACTTCAGAAAGATGAAACCAGCCAAAAGGTAGACCAGAAAACATACAGAGGTATGATTGGATCCCCTCTTTATTTAACTGCTTCTAGACCTGACATCTTGTTTAGTGTTTGTATCTGTGCTCGATTTCAAGCTGACCCTAGTGAATCCCATTTAACTGCCATCAAACGAATTTTGAGATACCTTAAAGGAACCACCAACCTTACTTTGTTATACAAGAAAAACCCCACCTACAAACTCAGAGGTTTTTGTGATTCCGACTATGCTGGAGACAAGTTGGAAAGGAAAAGTACAAGTGGCAACTGCACTTTCTTAGGTGATACTTTGATCTCTTGGTCAAGCAAAAGACAAAGCACCATTGCCATGTCAACATCGGAAGTTGAGTATATATCAGCAACAGTGCAGTTCACAGTTACTCTGTATGAAACATCAACTTGAAGATTACAACATCTTTGAAACCAATATTCCTTTGTTCTGTGATAACACTTCAGCCATAAACCTAACCAAGAACCATATCTTACACTATAGAGCCAAACACATTGAAATAAAACACCATTTCATTAGGGACCATGTTCAAAAAGAAACTCTAAGCATCCAGTTTGTGGACACTGATCATCAATGGGCTGATATCTTCACCAAAGCATTACCAGAAGATAGGTTCGAGTTCATCAAGAAGCATCTCAGCATTACCTCCATATCTGACTAGTTCAAGTAGTCATCTTAGGAGTTTTTAAACTTCTTAGAGAGAAAAAGGAGAAATAAGTAGAAAAAGAGAGATAAAAATAAAGGAGGAGTGAAAAAGATAGAGTGAAAAGAGAAGGAGTTGAAAAAGAGAAGAATCAGGGAGAGAGAAAAAGAAAAAGATGAAAAGAGAAGGAGTTGAAAAGGAGAGAAAACAAGGAGAGAGAAAAATAAAGAGAGAAAAAGAAAGAGTGAAATGAGAAGGAGTTGAAAAGGAGAGGAAATGTGAAGAGAGAAAAAGAAAGAGAGAATAAAGAAGGAGTTGAAAAGGAGAGGAGAAGAGAAGAAAAGAAAGAGTGAAAAGCGAAGGAGTTGAAAAGGAGAAGAAAAATTCAGTATCAGACTTAGGGGGAGAGATTGATCTGAGGGGGAGTAATTCAAGTCTTCGTGTTATAAACTAGCAAAATAAGTTAAGGTTTTGTCATCATAAAAAAAGGGGAGATTGTTGGAACCAAGTTGGTTCTAAGTACTTAGGATTTTGATGTTTACAAAAGCACTCCATGTAATCTTATTTTGAACCTTGAATCATTAAATCAACTGTCACCAGAAGTTGAAGATTGGAGAAGCAGAAAATGCATCCAGAATGCATTCTGGAATTACAAGAGGATACACCAGGTTGTCAAAACACTACCAGAGGATATCTTTGCTGGCCCAGATCAGAAAGAAGCAAAGTCAGAAGGAGACCTTGACCAGACCAGAAGGAAGCCTACCATAGGGAGAGTTGTTCCAGACCAGAAGGAATCAAATGTCAGATTTATTCCAGAAGTTATTTTGACCAGAAGATGGCCTGGCAGTGAAATGATAAACAGTTCAGACTTGTTCCAGACTTAATCAGAGGATGAATTAATGGGTCCAGAACAAAGGAATTAATCCAGATTTGACCCAGACCAGAAGATAGCATGGTTCAGGGTATTAAACTAAGTCCAGACCAGAAGAAATGATTTCGATAATTGATCCAGACCTGATCCAAAATGAAAGGTAAAATGTCCAGACTGAAATATTACTTGTCCAGATTTAATTTCAGTTTAATCCAAACCAAGTCTAGAATTGGTCCAGATCAGAGGGAAGATTTCCAAATCAATGGTTCAGATTTAATTATTTGGCCCAGTGTTGGCCGAGATCAGAAGATCAGACCATTGCCCAGTGTTGGCCGAAATCAGAAGGTCAGAATGTGTGGTCCAGCAGTGGCCGAGATCAGAGGATCACAACAGATCAGTTTACTAGATGAGGATGGCCGAGATCAGAAGATCAGAAGGTTAGGAAGTGTGGATCACGGATGGCCGAAATCAGAGGATCACAACATATCAATTAGTATGGTCCAGATGTGGACTAGCGCAGAGGAATTAAATGGTCCAGATTTAATCATGAGGATTAACGGTGGAGATTTTAATTTATTTTGATCAAAGTATTAAAAAGATTTGTTACAAAAATAAAGTGAAGTATTGTGGAATTCAGGAGCTGTGGCGGGAAGGAACTAAAAGACTTGATTGGTCAGTTATTTTGAAAGAAAATCTGAAGCTTAATAAAAGATATGTTTTTAATTTAAATAAAGCCCAATTGGTCAAGTTATTTTTGTAAGAGAATCCAGCAAGATTCAGCTCGAAATTAAGTTTGGAAGAGGCCCTAATCTGCATCTATAATAGGAGGCTCAAGGTAGAATACTAAGCATCGAAAATCACAAAAGAGTCATACACTTCCAAAGCAAACACTCAAGTTTTCAGTGAGGTTAATTGTGAGTTCCAGCTTTCAAGAAGCAAGCACTCGTGTTATTTTCTTTCCCTTGTGTTAGATCTAAGTTGTTGAAGTAGAGTCTACAATCTGAGGGAGTCAGAAGGGGTAGCAGATTACTTGGCAATTAGATTCAAGGCGTTGTAATTCCTTCTACAATCTGGGGTTGTCAGATTGGCAGGAGAAGACTTGACTTAGGAAGTCAAGGTGCTGTATTCCTCAAGAGTCTAGGATTGTTAGACTGTTTGAGAAGACTGACATGGAGGGTCAGTAGAACTGCTGTAATTCAAGGTTTGAATTAGTGAAATCCTTCAAGGTGAAGGGACTGGATGTAGCCTCGTTAACGGTGAACCAGTATAAAAATTCTGTGTTTTATTTTTTACTTTATATCTGCTGCTAACTCTGTTTTTATTCATCAAGTTTTGTTTTAAAAGTGTAAAAACAGGAAAAGTAATCAAGTTAGTCAAACACAATTCAACCCCCCCTTCTCGTGTTTGCACCTTCAAAATCTTGATCAAATCTTCTTCAAATTTTGATAAAATGTTGTTCAAATCTTCTACAAATCTTGACCATATCTTTTTTCATACTCTTTGAAGTCAAATATATTGTTCTCATAAAATACTTTTGTTAACATAAAAAATCTAAATGTAAAACCAACTTGGTTCCAAAACCTCTGACGCAGATCATTCAAGCAACACAACATATGACTCCAACAATCAAGTTAGTGACTCTGATGAAGAAAAGTGAATGCCTCTAATGGAAATGTCAACAATTCAGTTATGAGACAAATTTCACTTAGCCATAACACAAACTCTGAAGGTCCAAGTACACAATTCAATATCCATTCCCGCTCAATCCAATCAAGCTTGTGAAGGAAAATTCACATGAAGAATTTTTGATAAGATCTATAATTGATACGATTGCAAAGTTCCAAAAGATTCAATTTGGAAACAAAATATTACAAATGGTCACATTATAAAATCATATCTTTCAGAGGTAAAATTGAAAGAAATCTTTATTGACCAAGGTGAAAAAGAGATATGATTCAGAAACTTAATAATATATTCACAAACCCTTATTTCATCTATACATAGTGAATCAAGGTTGAAGGAGAAAGACACAAACAAAACAACAACTCAAATCATTGTAACCCAACCTTGTAGTGACTCTAGTTTCCCTCTAACAATCTGTAGGTTTTAGGTTGTTTAGGGAAGACTTGACTTGTAGGATCAAGGTGTGGTTTGCCTAAAAAAGTCTATAGGTTCAAGTTGTTTTGAGAAGACTGACTTGTTGGGTTAGGTGCTGTTGTAATTCAAAGTTTGAATTAGTGGAGAAATCCTTTTGCATGAAGGACATGACGTAGCTACCAAGTTGGTGGTGAACTAGGATAAAATCTATTTTGTTATTTTTAATTCCCTCTGTTTGTTTATTACTACCTATGATTAATCCAAACAACTAAGTCACCAAACCAGAATCACAACTGAAAAGAGTTTTAAAACTAGACAAACATAATTCAATCTCCTTCTCGTCTTTGCACACTTTTAGGTTTTAGGGGGATGCTACAGACGAGGAAGATCATGAACAAGGTTCTAAAGGTTATGCTTCTCTAGAAAAATATTTTCAGCCTATTCTTAGTAAGTCTAAAAAAATAAGAAATAGATAGAAAAAAAAAATGGTTTATGATGCAGATCATTATCATACCTGTGGTTGGGCAGGTTCTGCCTCTATCTCTTTATAATAAAGGTTCTTTAGTGGAATGCTAGAGGTATTGCAAATTTGTATTCTCAAATACCTTTACAAAATTTATGCACTTCGCATAAACCAAATTTTTTATTTATTGCGGAACCTTGTACTCGTCATTTTTGGACAATGATAGACGTGACGATCTACCAAATCTCTGGGTTTTTGCTCTCCTAAACTTCATTCATCTAATTTATCTGTCTCTAATCAACAAGTAATTTTTTCTTTAGTTTATGAGCAACAAGAAATTTTTTTGGCAGCTACATGTGCCTCCTATAGTCATATTATTAGAAGAACACTATGGAGCAATGTCACAGATCTAATACAACGTAATCATGAGACTTGGTTATTAGTAGGAGACTTTAATGATATTCTTGGAGCTCATGAACAATGCGGTGGCAGATGTGATGATTTTAAAAAATGGTCTAATAATTGCATTCTCACTCATCTGCCAACTAGAGGTGCTTAATTTACTTAGTCTAACGGTAGGCGAGGCAATGCCCTCATTGAAAAAAGGCTTGATAGAGCTCTTTCTAATGATAATTTGTTGTACGCTTACCATGAGTCAATTTGATCATTTCCCTATTCTTTTGATAATGCATAAAGGTATCAAATCATTTTCGTCTTCTTTTAAATTTCAGAATATGTGGCTGCAACATCATGATTAAAGGAGATTAGTTCAGCACACTTGGGATCAAGTTGTTCAAGGTTGCCCTATGGTGGCTCTTTCTCAAAAGCTGAATCTCATAAAAAATTCTTTTAAAATATGGAATAAAGAGACTTTCGATGATGTTAGTAGAATGGTAACTACCACTTAATCCAAATTGGATTCTATTCAACAACATATTAATGAGGCGAGCTATTCTGATGTCTTCATGATAAGGAACTACTTGCTCAGAAAAATATCTAACATGTCCTTTCTTTTGAGGAAGAATTATGGCGGGATAAAGCTAGAGTTAAATGGTTTGCGCAAGGTGATAGAAATACTAACTATTATCATAAATTTGCCAAAATTCATTATGCGTCTTAGCAAATGTCTATTCTTAAATCTGGGGATGATATTCTTTTCGATCAGGCTAATATTGAAGCCCATGTGAATTAATTCTACCAACAATTATATGCTTCAGATAATGTTTGTTTTGAGTTAGGCTTAGTTTATAGAGTAATTCCTCACTTAGTTTCTGATCAAGTCAACTGTCTTTTCTCAACATTTTTGGTCCAGATGGCTTCAGTGGTTCTTTTTTCAACATTTTTGGGATATAATTATTCTTCATGTTTATGCCTCTGTGCGACAATTTTAATCACAGGTTGGATTCTTTTGAAGTTAAATTCTAATGTAGTTGCTTTGTAAGACCCTTAAATTTAAAAATTAAATTATGGATTTAATATTAAGTGTATTTAATATATGTATGTTTTGTGTGAATATATATATATATATATATATATATATAAATATTTATATTTGGAAGATGAATTAAAATTATTGGATGAAGAGCAAATTAATTTAATTACGAGTAATTAAATTATCGGACAGTTAATTAAGAGGTTATCAGCTAATTGCAACGAAACCAGTTAAGTGCTGGAGGGTCCAGCAATATTATAATATTATTTTTGATGAGGTGGCACATAGAGGTTCCTATATATGGACGGGAGAGGACATAGCAAAGGCAGAAAACCTTTCCTCCTCCATACTGCATGTAACAATAACCGTATTCCTTCCCTTCCCATTCTGATTTCTGCTTCACGTTTAAAAAAAAAAAAAGAGAGTTCCTCAAAAGTGAGATTACTTGGAAATCCAAGCACCAAACCAGAAAATGTCCAGTACAAAAGTTGTTCTCCTTATCATTACGGAGCTAGAGAACCTACTTTCGTAGCGGCGAACGCGAGCGGGAATTTCGTCGACTTTTGTCGCAAAAAACTGAACGAGAGCAGAAACGATACAGAGGTAAGGGGCATCTTCCACTTTCTAGATTGCATTAGGGCTGTAAATGCATGTTGTTATGGCATTAATAATGTTTCATTATTGTTTTTAAAGAAAAACTGTTTTGCATGTCGTTTTGAAAGATGAAAAATGCATTCTGTTGATGTTTTAAATGATCTGTGATGTTGCTGTGTTGGTTGATATACCAACGTTGTTCTGTTTATGTGGGAAAGCTGGAAAATGTTTTGGATGTTGTTTTGGGGATGATCAAAATGCATATGTTGATAAAAGTCTTGTGCATGTTGTTAATTTTTGCGAAAAATGCATTATGTTGAGGTTTGATGATCTATGATGTTTGCTGTTTTGACTGAATACATCAATGTTGTTCTGTTTGCGTGGGAAAGCTGGAAAATGCTTTGCATGTTGTTTTGGTTGTGAAAGAATACTGGAAAATACTTTGCATGTTGTTTTTGGGAATGCTCAAAATGCAAATGTTTGGAAATGCATGTTTTGTTTTTGAGTTTGACATTCTGTTTTGGGTGATTTAAGCAAAACTGTGATGTTGTTTTGGTGTTAGTGATTCTGTTTCTGTTATGGTGAAATAGTCTGGTGACGATGATGGTTTAAAACGAAAAGGATTTAAAATGGTGGAAGTGTTTTATGGAAAATCTGTTGTTGATGAAAAATGTTGAGTTTTGGGGTTTCAAAAGAATGGTGATTTCATTTTGGTGTTGTGTTGGTTTTTCAAAGAAAAGACTTTGAAAACGTGTTGAAGGTGTATTCGAATACGGCATGAGTGTATTTGAATATAGCCTGCCAAGCTTCTGTTTTACTCAAATTTTCGAACTTGTATTCGAATACGGGCCCCTGCTTTCTGACTTAGCCTCTGTATTCGGCTATGACCCTGACGTATTCGAATACAGGACTGCAATTTTTGCCACTGTATTCCCATTTGTATTCGACTACGACAGCCTCGTATTTGAATACAGAATGTTGATTTTTCAGTGTTTTTGCCTCTGTATTCAAATGCAACATACGGAATGGTTGTTATAATGCTCAAATACGGTACTATAGATATCGTCATTTGAGTTTCAAAGGGTTGAACACTTTTCTTCAAAAGGGAATGGTCAAAGGGCTTCCATCTTTGAAAGAGCCATAACATAAGTGCACTAACTCCATGAAAGGAAAGTAACATAAAGAAGAAATTCCGTAGGCAAGCTCATGGAGAGCCACCAAGAAGAATTGCACAACTTAGCTGTATTTAATCCAAATGAGGATCCAACTACTTATGAAGAGGCTGCAAAATTCAAAGTATGAAGGAAAGCCATGGATATAGAAATAGAGGCCATTGAAGAAATAATACATGAGAACTCACATATTTAATTGTAGGATCAAAGAAGATTGGTGAAAAGTGGATATATAAGACAAAATACAATGAGCATCGTATAATGGAAAAACATAAAGTAAGATTGGTGGCAAAGAGGTATTCTCAGTAATATGGAATTGACTATAATGAAGTTTTTGGACTTGTTGTCAGATGGGATACCATAAGAATAATTCTTTCTTTTGTTGTCTATAAAGAGTGGAATGTATTCCAATTTGACGTTAAAAGTGTTTCTTACATGGTGAGATAAATGAATAAGTGTTTGTTGAACAGTCATTGGATGGTATACAAGTTGAAGAAGGCTTTGTATGGTCTTGGACATGCCCCAAGAGTATGGTACAATAAGATTGAGTCATATTTATTTCAAGAAGGTTTTAAGAAAAGTCCTCACGAGTACACTTTGTTTGTCAAGCATGGAAGTGTATGTAGATGAATTGATCTTTACAAGAAAATACCACAAATGTTTGAAGAATTTAAGGGCTCCTTGAAGAAAAAATTTGTGATGAATGATTTGGGAAATACGAGCTATTTTTAGGAGTTGAAGTAAGGCAAGATAGCTGGGATCTTCATGTTGGGAAATCTAGAGATAGATTTTTAAAATCAGTCTCAAGATAGGAAAATTCCCTAGTCAAGGACCATGTAAGCACAAAATTTCATGAAATAGTTCATGTGTTTATTTCTTGAAGAGCCAAGGAGACAAATCACAAACACCACAACTGTAACGTTCCTATTTAGTCCATGTGAATGGTCTATTCAAAATGGTGTCAGTGCTAGCTGATTGCTATAGTAAGGAGGAACAACAAACTAGACATTCTAGTGTTAGTTTTTGAGATGGGATATAATACCATAATTATAGTGCTTCTTTCTACCTTTTGTTGCCCTAGTGGGCCGTGTACACTAGAAGCCCATTCCTTTTATTTAATTATATAATAAATAAATTGAATATTTAAGTTTCGATTTAACAATTCTATTGTGTGACCCCTATAGACGCCTATTTAATTGACAATAATATTAAATATTATTGTAAAATCCATTACCAATTGTCTAGAATATGACAATTAATTAATTCATCTTAATAAAATAGAGGCAAACATTATGAATCAATAATAAGCATCATTAACATGATTTGTAACTACATTTAAATAACATAGTTTATAACTCAAGTTTAATGAACTGTTAAAATAAATTTCAAGTTCAGTTAACTGAATTAATTACAAAGATTCCTTAATATGTCATACAACAACAATTTAACAAAATCCTAAGTCCAAAACAAGTCTAATTAATCTTCCTCTAATGATGGAATCAACCACTTCTTTTTACTATAATATAAGAAAATAGGGGATGAGATGATAATCCCAGCGAGTTCTAAAAGGGGATGGATAGTTTAATATATTTTTTCACAAATGCACATGAATCTTGAAACAATATGTAATTTTTGCTAACAAAATATTTTCATAAAGTGTGTCAAATGACATATTTTCTTTACTTAAAACCTGCGATAATTTCATGACCTATGACTTTTCCTTAGAGTATGAAATTTTTTCCCAATTATCTTGATGTGTGTCACCAAGATAATAGAGGCTTGATGGTAAAGTTGGTCTGGCCATGACCTCTAATCAATGTCCTAGATATTCTTCCCTATCCGTTGTACCACACCTGGAACAATCCTACGAATGTCCCACCGTAAACTTGAGCCAAGAATGTCATGATTTGATTAATGCAGTGCACTTGAAATGTTATGTATGCAATGTATGTTTCCTTCGTCAAATTTGCAATATGAAACCAATAATGTATTACAAACAACAGCCGTCTTAATTATCAATCAAATGTAACCATAAAACCTTAACTAATCTTTTATTTGATTGGAAATCTGCACTTTAAATTCTACATTCGAATCAAGAAGCTTGGACTAGAGGCAAGTTCAACTAGAAACAACCTAATAAGAGGAAGCTTGGATCAAAGGCAGCATGACCAGATGCAAACTCTGACCAGAGGCAGCATGATCAGATGATACATGAACATAGGTAGAGTTAGATGAAACATGACCAGAGGCGGAGTCAGATGAAACATGACCAAAGGCAAAGTCATAGGAAACATGACCAGAGACAGAGTTAGAGGAAAGATGATCAGAAGTAAGACAGAAGGGAAACAATAGAGGTAAACCAAAGAGACACAGTAAAGGCAAAGTAGAAGGATAAAATCAAAGGAAAAGTGTTTCCAAAGGCAAAATAGAAAAATATTACTGGAATCAAAATACTCAAAATTGTAAATGGGAATCAAAAGAAAATTGCCCAAAATCATAAAACAACAACCAGAGGCAAAATGCCCAGAATCAAAAAATGGAAATGAGAGGTAAGGAGGTATGCTTAAAGTTTAAAATATACTAACCCAATGTTTCACTCATCAAAATTTACTCCATTCTTTAAACTTCTAGCATTTCATAACATCACATATGTGAATGCATCATACACATCATATATAAAAATGCAGGATTCTAAAGGTAGTTTCACAAACATTTATTTCATGCTAAAATTTATAATTTCCCTTACCCTCATATTTTACGAAACTCCATAAATCATTTTAACTCTTTAAAATTCATTAGCATTAAAACCCATAAACCCCATAAAAAATGAAAAATATTTAAAGAACTCACTACTTTCTATAGAAGCTTTCCCTTCGATTAAAGTTGATTTGGTGTAGCTATCTACTTGCCAGCTTTCTACTTCTTTAGTTTTCGCACCTTGCTCCAACTGTTTTGGAGGTTTTGCTTGTTGTTGCTTATCTTTTCCTCAACACAATTTGGTCGATTGTTGATGGTTGAGGGATGAGACCGTGCACGCAATAGGTCCGAGCAATTCTGATGAGGTTTAGTAAACTAATCTTTTTGGAGATTTTGAAAAAGAAAGAAGAGTGGAGGATTTGGGGAAGAAGATATATAATACGAGTTTGGTCTTTTCTCCCAGCTCTTAGGATCAAGAAGGAAGAAATAAGATAATGCTTTTCCATCTTTCTCCAGGGAAATAAATAAGTGTGGGAAAATGAGTGGAAATTCCCCGTTTTGACCCTTGGACATTTTCTATATTACCTCTTTCCCATTCTCATTTTATTAAAATTCATTAATTCTAAATTAATATGTTAATAGCTTTAAAAATCTTTATTTTAATAGATTTTAATTAAGTGGGTTGTTACAAATATAAACAAATAGTGGCATCTAGAAATGCATAATTGTTACCAAATAAATGAGAAAATAGGTGATACAACTATAATCTTTTCGCAACCAATATTTATCATGCAGTAACTGTCCATTCGTCCAAATGTCTAATTAATTAGATGTTTTAATGATAACAAATTTTAATTAGACAAATATCTAATTAATTTTGATTTTATTAAGTGATCTAATATGTGCCCTTGAGTGTATTAATCATAAGACATGTTTTTAATGAAGCTTAGACAAGCTTTTGAAACATACACTAACACGAGAATGTTAATCATCTTCAAAACTAGAACTATTTATCATCTGTCTCATTAATTGAAAATCAAAGGATATTAATTGATGAAAATTTGATATAAATGGAAAAAGGAATATTGCCTTTATCGTTCAAACAAAAAGAATTTGAGAACAATCCTCTAGTTGATGTTTTGGTGATAACAAATACATATAAATAAAGAACAACTATTCCCTAACTATACATGCGAAGTGTGTTGATTAAAGGTAAGAGTTGTGTTAACAAAATGTTAGAAATCTTCTAATGGAGCAAGATATAATAAAACAATATCAATAATGCAAAATTAAGGACATCAAACCATGCGTCGCTATATAAAGTCCATCCTCTGATGACTAAACGAAGGCAAAAGAAACCAACACTTCACTTCAACTTCACAACATAAGTCTGGTGACACATACCCTTATTGTTGCATGCTTCTGTTGACTCTGGGATGCGAGTAACACAGTACCTCGGTTGCCTCTAATAAACCCAACTGGATTATATTCCTCTACCTTTAATACATAAGCATAACAAGAATTCTTCTACCTCTACCTCTGGTAAGGGTAACAAAGAATTTGTCTGTCTCTGTCTCTGATCTTCTCATTAAGTGTCTGATCATTTGACTATGAACTTATATGGATTATTTGATAATGTCATCGTCTATGAAAAAGTTAACACTTTGACAAAGTCAACGCCTTTGGAAAAGTCAATTCCCCGACAAAGTTAATGCCTTTGGAGAAGTCAACACTATAATAAAGTCAATGCCTATAGAAAACTCAACACTTGCTATGAAAAAAGGTAATAATCTGATGACCTGCAAGACATCCTCTTATCAATATATTCTCTGTCTATGCGCATCTGCTGATAATAATCCAAAATCTATTTTCTTTGATAAATAGATATCATCTGATAACCTGCTTGATTTGGTGGTTTGTAAGACAATACACTGAATGTTCTATCCTTTGATCTTGTACCCTCTGTTTTCTCTTATTGTCATACATATTTTAAGTAGTGATTTCTGGAAGTAACTTTTGAAATCAACGGATAGATTTATCTTCAATGGTGCAATTGTTGAAACCAATGAAGATACATGATGTCTTTCTACAAATGAAGTACACATGTCTTACCCTAAAAAGTACGAAGGCTATACCTTGAAGGACTTCCAACATAAGTATTTCAACAGGCACTCTATCCTTATATTTAAGATAAAATGGTTATGTCAACAATAAGAGTGAGATAGAGAGCAATATGGAACAAAAAGTGTAATTCTATAAAGCTAAGAACACATCAAAAAGCATTAATGAAAATTCCTCCTAGTAGAGACTTGTTAGAATCGATGTAAATTAGTCAAAGTTTTTTCGTACATTTGAATTGATATAAGATTGAATATGGAACATCTTCTCAATGAGAGTTAGAAGCCTCAACACATACTTTTTATCAAATTAGACACAAACTAGAACTGATGTAAATCAACTCGATAGTGGCACAACCCTCTCATTCTCAAGAGGTACCTGAAAAGGTACAACAACTCTCATGAACCTCAACAGAAAGATGCCATTATGTTGAAGAATATTTCAAAATGTTACCTTTTTATTCCTCTATTTCATATTAGTTTTTTTATGCATTTTTTTTACGTTTTTTTAATTCTCCGAATCACCGTATCTTGTTAACCGAGTAATATACATGTTGAATATTTGTCTATGTGTTTATGTTTTATGATTTTTTGTTTTAATTTCTATGTTTTTGCTTGTAATTTCACCCTTTTTGATAATGACAAAGGGGAAAATAGAAAATATAGTAATACAATTAAATTGTGCGCTTGCGTCTGTTGCACTGTTGTGTGGTTGCTTTGCATTTGCACTGCATCATCTGTAAGTACCATTTGCAAATCATCTGCATATATCATTTTATTATAATTACTTACAATTAACCCTTATTTATTAAGGCTTAACACCCTCTAAAAATATTGTTTGTTCAATTAGGCTTACCATCCTATGTTGAACATATTGAGGAATTCTGAATTGTTAATCAATAGACTTTATTAGAATTCAAAGGCTTAACATCATATGAATCTATTAATTTAATTGAAAAGAATTGTCAACATTATGATAATGTTGTGTGTGTCTTGTCTATTTGCCCATCTTTGTGTTTTTCTTCTCTTTTTAATTTTAATCTTAAATTTTACCTTTATGTGTAAAAAATATGTAAAATAACTTAATAAGTTTAAAATCCTTAGAAATCATGTTATCATATTTAGAGGGAGTTCCATAATGTTGATTTAAAACTTTTGTTGAAGTTCAAAGGATTATTAAGTTAAACAACTTTTGATTACTACATTAAGAGAAGCACACTTTTAAAATTATTTTATGAAGGAAAATGGTTCGTTAATTGCATAATTATTTTCCATCATAAAAAAGGGGAAGATTGATAGTGCAAAAGTGGTTTTAGCTATAATCTTCTGATTGATATTTTGATGATAATAAAAACAAACATATAAGGAACAATTATTCCATAACATGTATTTGCTAAGTGTGATGATTTAGTTAGAAGACAAAGATTTATGTTAATGACAATTTATTTGAATGACTCTGGAACAAAGAAAACAGAATCTTCAAATTAAGGATCACAATGATTTTGAAGAAACTACTATAGCTGTGTCTGACTCTTATGAACACACTCTTAAATGCACCTATGGTGAATCCATTAATACTAGCAACGATTTGGTTGTTCTGTATCTAATAAGTATGTCAAGCAAAATGATCTCTCGCCTATGAAAAGTATGTCAAGAAAAATGATCTCATGCCTCTAATAAGTGTGACAGACAACTGATTGCTTGCCTCTGATAATTGTAAAACGAAAAGAACACAAGAAAGGAGATTTGAATTATGTTTTTAAAAACCTTTTGCGAGCCTATAAAGAAAATATAACAAGTTAACGAAAACATTAAAAGTGCAAATACGAGAAGGGGGGTTGAATTGTGTTTGCCAAAGTTGATAACTTTTTGATAATTTATAAATAAATTAAAAACTAGTTTGGTTTTTGGTGACTTACTTGGAGTAGAAGCAATCGGATTTAGAGGTAGCAAACAATGAAAGCATAATTTGTTGGAACCAAGTTTTGATGTTAACAAAAGTATTTTATGAAAATCACATTATGACTTAGAAGAAGAATGAAAAATTAGAGGAAGTGCAAATCAGAGGATGACGTCAACATAGGATGTCATTAGAGGATGACGTCAGCAGAAGATACCTCCAGAAGATACAAATCAGAAGCAGAAGATGTCATCAGAGGATGACGTCACCAAAAGATAAAAATGTCATAAGAAGATACGACCATAAGATATCACCAGAGGATGTCATGAGAGCATGCTTCCAGAGGATGTCACCAGAGGATACCAGAAGTTACCTCCAGAGGATATCACCAGAAGATCCCATTAGAAGCAAGAATCAGAGGATGTCATCAAAGGCAAACATCAGAGGATATCCTCAACCAGAGGATATCATCAAAGGGAATAAACAATGACATTATCAGAGGATATTATTCATGGCCCAGATCAGAAGGAAGCTTAGTCCAGAAGAAGACTTGGTACATATCAGAAGGAAACATGTCCAGAAGGAGACTTGGTCCAGACCAGAAGGAAACATTGTCTAGAAGAAGACTTGGTAAGACCAGAAGGTAATCTTGTCCAGAAAGAGACTTCGTCATACCAGAAGGAAACAGCGTTCAGAAGATAACTCAGTCCAGAATAGAAGACATGTTCCAGACTTGGTCCAGAACAGAAGACATGTTCCAGCGTTGGTCCAGAACAAAAGATATGTTTTAGACTTGGTCCAGAACAGAAGACTTGGTCTAGATTTGGTCAAGACCAGAAGATAGCATGGTCCATAACAGATCACATGGTTAAGATCAGTAGATCACAGGTCCAGATCAGAATATCACATAGTTCAGATCAGATGGTTACACTATCCAGATAAGGAAACAGAATGGTACACATCAGATCACATGGTCTGGACTTGGTCCAGATCAGCAGATCATATGGTCCAGATTTAAATCATGAGGCAGATCAATGAAGAGTTAATTAAAATTCGAAGAAGACTTGATTGATTTTTGATAGAAATATGATTCAAAAATCACTGAAGACTTGAAGGAAATTTGAATGAAATCTGAAGCAAGAAGATACGGTTCAAAATTAAAATAAAACAGGATTGGCCAACAGAATTTTCAAAGGAAATATGAGCAAGATTTATCTCGAAAATAAGCTTGGACAAAGCCCTAATTTCAACTATAAATGGAGGCTTCAGGCCGCATCATTAGGCATTGAAAAACACAAGAACTCAAGCTTAAGGTTCAAAGTCATCCGATAGTTCAAAAGAGAGAAATACTTGTGCGAAAAATAAATATGCTCTAAGTGTTTTCAAAGAGTGAGAGTCAATGTTATAATCAGCTTTCCAGAAGCAACTACTCAAGCGAAGCATCGTTATAATCAACTTTCCAGCAGCAACTAAAGAGTGTGAAAAACAGTGCAACAATCAGCTTTCCAGAAGCAACATTGGAAAGTTCCAACCCCTTGTAATCTAACCCGACAGTGGTGTAGATTCCTGCTTCAATCTGGGGTTTTCAGATTGGTAGGAGAAGACTTGACTTGTAGGGTCAAGGTTTTGTGATCACTTTTCAAAAGTTTGGGGTTGTCAGGCTGTTTAAGAAGACTTGTCTTGTAGGGTCAAGGTGTTGTTATTCCTCAAAAGTCTGGCGTTGTCAGGCTGTTTGAGAAGATTGACTTGGAGGGTTAGGTGCTGTAATTCAAAGTATTTTGAATTAGTGGATTAATGCTTTCAGAGTGAAGGGACTGGATGAAGGTGCAAACATGAGAAGGGGGGTTGAATTGTGTTTGCCAAACTTTGAATCTTTTTGCTGTTTTGTTGAATGTTGATGTGATTTACTTGATTAATAAATAATCAGACTTAGCAGTGGAAAATAACAGCATAAGAACACAACAATTTATCTTGGTTCACCATTAACTTGGCTACATCCAGTCCATTCATCCTAAAGGCTTTAATCCACTAATTCAAAATCTTTGAATTACAACATCTGACCCTTCAAGTCAGTCTTCCCAAACAGCCTGACAACCCCAGACTTTTGAGGAACGAAAACAACACCTTGATTTTACAAGTCAAGTCTTCTCCTACCAATCTGACAACCCCAGATTGAAGAAGAAATATGCACCACTATCGGGTTAGATTACAAGGTTTGGAAATCTGCAAATTTGATTATAGAAAGCTGATTGCTGCACTGATTCTTGCACACTTTTGTTGCTTCTGGAAAGCTTATTGTTGCACTGAATTTCTCTCTCGAAAACATTTAGAAAATATTGCTTTTGCACTCAAGTAATTCTCTCCTTTGAACTCTTGGATTGTGTTGAATATGAAGCTTGAGTTCTTGTGTTTTTCGATGCTTGATGCTGTTTCCTGGAGCCTCCTTATATAGCTGCAAATTGGGCTTCGTCCAAGCTTAAATTCGCAATAAATTTTGCTCAGATTTCCTTCGAAAATTATGTTGGCCAATCCTGTTTCACTTAAATAAAAATCGTATCTTTTTAACTTCAGATTGCATTTGAAAATTCTGTTGACCAATCTTGTTTCTTTTCATTTCAAACCATATCTTTTTAAGCTTCAGATTGCATTCTAATTTCTTCAAGTCTTCTGTAATTTTTGAATCAAATCCCCTTAATACTTTGATCAAATTTCTATCAAAATTTAATCAAGTCTGTTTCGAATTTTAATCAAATCTTCCCTGATTTTCATCATGATTTAAATTTTGGACCGTATGATCTTCTGATCTCAACCAACTTTGGACTATGTAAGCTGATCTGCGCCAATTCTGTCATCCTCTGATCTCGGCCAACACTGGACCATGATTACTTAAATTTGGACCATTGATCTGAACATTTAGCCTCTAATCTGGACCAAGTCTGGACTGAGTCTGGATTGAATCTGAACATTTATCCTCTAATCTGGATCAAGTCTGGATTAAATCTGGACCAAGTCTGAACTAAGTTTGGATTAAATCTGGACTAAGTCTTATGTTCTGGACAATCATACCTTCTAATTTGGACTGAGTTTTATGTTCTGGACCATGCTATCTTCTGGTCTGGACCAAGTCACTTGTTCTGGACCAGTTATCTTTTTCTCTAGACCAAGTCTGGATTAAGTCTGGACTGATTCTTATATTTACGACCAAGCTATCTTCTGGTCAGGATTAAGTCTGAACCAAGTCTGACTTATGTTTCCTTCTAGTTTGGACCAAGTCTCCCTCTGATAGGCTTCCTTCTGGTCTGGACCAAGTCTCCTTCTAGACTCTGCTTCCTTTTGATCTAGGCCAAGAAAGATATCCTTTGATGATGTTATTTGTCCTTTGATGTTTGCCTTTGATAACATCCTCTAATATCCTCTAAAGGTGTATCCTTTGGTGTCCTCTGGATGCATCCTCTGGTACCCTCTGGATGTTTCCTCTGATATGGACTTTCTGGTGACATTTCTATCCCCTGGTTTCTTCTTCTGGATGTATCCTTTGGTGGTGTCATCCTCTGATTTTGCACAACTTCTGATTTGGTCTTCTAAGTCAAAATACAATTTTCATAAAATACTTTTGTTAACATCAAAACTCTGATTGAAAGAACCAACTTGGTTCCAACATTGGATGTAGCCAAGTTGATGGTGAACCAGGGTAAATCGTTGTGTTCTTATGTTATTATTATCCGCTGTTGAGTCTGATTAATTATTCGTCAAATAACTCACATCAACATTCAACAAAACAACAAAAGAAATCAAGTTTGACAAACACAATTCAACCCCCCTTCTCTTGCACCTTCATAATTAACTTCACACATAGATTTATCTTGGTTCACCACTAACTTGGCTACATCCAGTCCCCTTATTCAGAAGGCTTTAATCCACTAATTCAAATACGTTGAATTACAAAGCACTTGACCCTCCAAGCCAGTCTTCGCAAAGAGCCTGACAACCCTAAACTTTTGAGGAAAACACCACCTTGACCCTACAAGCCAAGTCTTCTCCTAACAACCTGACAACCCCAGATTGAAGAAGGAACTAAACCATTATCGGATTGGATACATGTGATTGGAACTTGAGTAGTTGCTTCTGGAAAGATGATAATAATAATAACTCTCACACTCTAAGAAAAGAACACTCATAAAATATTTCTAACTTGAAACGAATATTTCTCTCTTTGAACTCTAAGACTACTCTTTTCTGCTTTTCGATGCTTTTCTTTTTCAGCCTTGAGTATCAATTTATAGTTAAAATTTGGGCATCAATTTGGTCTTTGTTTAATTATGAATTGTTGTTTGTTCATATTGTGTTTGTAAATTCTTCAAATTGATTATGTTCCCTTTTTGTTTAGATTGAGATTGTAAATTATTCAGATTGATTATGTTTGTAATTTGTTGTAGATAAATCTTGATCAAATCTTATTCACATTTTGATCAAATATTTTCCAAATTTTGATTAAATATTTTTCAAATTTTAATCAAATGTTCTTCAAATTTTGATCAAATGTTCTTCAAATCTTAATTAAATCTTGTTCAAATCTTCTACAAATACATTGTTCTCATAAAATACTTTTGTTAACATCAAAACTCTAAATGTAAAACCAATTTGGTTCCAACAAACATAAGAGAGAGACACATCGATTTATCTTAGTTCACCCCCAACATGGTAGCTACGTCTAGTCCATTCAACCTGAAGGATTTAATTCACTAGTTTATCACTTAACCATACATACACTTGAACACATACTAGTCCCACAGATTGTGTTCAATCATCTTAACCTTCTAGCTTAGTACTGTAAAGCTGTTGAGGAAGGCAACCGCTACTAATCTAGGTTACAACATAAAGGTTTTGGGTTGTTTTGAATAAGCATTTGCAGAGAGTGTTTACAAAAGTATTACTTCATAAATTCTCTTAGCACTAATGTGAAAATAGAGTGATATTGAGCAAGAGTGCAGATGTGCTTTTTCGCTTGTTACTTGTATGTTGTGTATCCCGTGTCTTTCTTTATTGAGGGAGGCATGTCCTTTAGAAGGTACGATTAAGGTTTCTGTTTGTTGTCCTGATCGTAGAAAATCAACATAATCCATGAACTTTCGCTTTGTATCTTTGTATCGAAGCAAAAGGTACGATGATCAGAGAATGTCTTAAGACTTTCAGACAAGTAATTGATTCTAGATTTGCATCAGAGGATGCACAATGGCTTTGTCTTCATAGTGTTCACTTTTTCAGAGCATTTAGAGCGTTGATTTTTTCAGAGAATACATAATAGTTCAGAGTCAGACGACCAAACCCTTGGTGTGTTTATCGGAGGCATAGGCAATTACTTGTTTGTCACACTTATCGAGGTAGAGGTAGAACATTGATTGTCTCACTTATTAGAGGCAAAGGCATAACATTTCTTGTCACACTTATTAGAGGTAGATGAACAGAATCCATGTTGAGTTCATCAGAGGCAAATAAACTACAACATTGCTTTGCGTTTTTTAGGGGCACTGGGATGCAACATTGTTTTTTGTATCAGACTAAGAGAAGCGAAGCAAGGAGAAGACATTTTGTATCATTGGTTTTGTCCAATTGTTAGAGGAAGCGCTAATTTCGAACCTGCACACTTAATCCCAATGTTGGAGTATTAAATCATTCCCACAAATTATTTTATTATCATCAAAACAAGTGAGGGACATATTTCTTCAAATCAACTTGGTTCCAATATGTTTGGTTTTGGGTGTCGCCACAATTGTTCCTTTGTTACTGTTTTTGGATTTTTGAGAAGGGTTTCAATCATGTGTTGATCTCAAGTAGTTAATCTATGACATAATTGAACATAAGTTCAAATCTAGTGATTTGATTCTTATATACCTTAAAATTACTGCTTAGGTCATATAGGTATTAGTTATTTAACACTACCACATTATTTTTCTAGAATATAATGTAAGAACTCACAAATTAATAACAAAACAGTCGCACTTTTCTAAATGAAGTCGTATGATTGTAATATAATTATTACAATGTTAAATTGAATCTTAAATGTATATTAAACAAGAATATATTACATATTCAACAACATTTACCACAGTACAAATAAATCAAAGGCCTTGTATACAAGATCCCGCTCATTACTTCTTATCTAAGAAAACATGAAAAAAGATGGTGATATAATAATCTCAATGAGTTTCATAAAAGGAAAAGGGTAGATTGAAAAAATCTTTTTAAAACAATCAATAAAAGAAAAAATAATTCGTTTTAAATAAAAATTTTAAAAAATGTAAATTTTGAAATTCTATCATTTCAGTCAATTTTCCATATAAAATGGATAATCTACCCCAATTATCTCAGTTGACCTACTAAGATAATGAAAGTAATGGAACGCACAAGAAAAAGGAGTTTGAATTTTGTTTTACCTTTTCTGAAATAGGGTGATACAATTATCTCAAGTCTAAATTGACACAAAGTTTGTTTCTAGGATTCTAACTCTCATTGAGAGAATGTTACATATCAAGTCATATATCAGTACAAGTGTGTGAAAACACTTTGACATATTTACATCAATTCTAGTAACTCTCTATTGAGAGGATTTTTTAATTCATACTTTTCTTTTGATGTGTTCTTGGGTTTTTCATTATTTCTTCTTAAAATATTACCTTTTTCATTCTCTCTCTCTCTCAATTGATAGAGTTCTTCTTAAATAGAGAAAAGAAGTATTCGTTGAGAATGTTACCGTTGGAGATCTTCAATCACCATTTATGGAAGATCAATCTTTAAGAGGGCACATCAGTATATATATCTTCATGATTGATTCAGTGTATCTTCAATTTAAGAGGACACATCTTAGAGGATGTTACAATAGAAGATGTCACATAGACTTTTAAACAATTTAACTGATTCAAATTGTTGACCAGAGGATAAACATATTTGTCTTCTTCAGAGCATTTAACTATTTAGAGTGTTGACTTTCATCAGAGGCAAACGATCATTTTGCTTGACATGCTTTATCAGAGGCAAACAACCATTTTGCTTGATACACTTTACAGTGGTAGAGCATTCAAATTGTTGCTTGTATTAATAGAATCATCAGAGGCACGTTTGAGAGCGCTTTCATCAAAGTCTGACAAACCGTTAACAGCTTCTTTAGAGTCATTGAGAACTTTGTTTATTAGATTCTATTTTCCTTGTTCATTAAAGGATCTAGCTTATATCAGAACACATACTTGTAGCGCTTTGATTTGAACTATATATTGCAATACTACTTATTGCTATATTACTACTTGCTCAATTAGTAGACATAATTACTTGTTTATTAGGTGATAATATTTTTTGTGTTTAGAAACAATTAGATTATTATCTCTGATTTACTTGTAATTTATGTTGTCTTAAAATAGATAGCCATTAATATAAATCTTTGTCTTCTAACTTAATCTGCACACTTAAAAAATATAGTTAGGGGATAATTGTTCTTTATTTGTTTGTTTTTGTTATCATAAAAACATCAACCAGAGGATTGTAGTTAAAACCGTGTTTGCACTAACAAATAATTGTGACCATTTTGTAACGTAGGTCTTGGCCATGACAGTAACAGGCATCTCAATTGCTCTTTACTTACATATGTTTTGTTAATGAAACACAGTCATATGTCACTGGATCATTTTAGTCATCTAATATAAAAAATAATTAAAAACATAAATTTAACTAAAAAAAAAAAAAAGTGTAGCATCATACACAGCATACTCCAGGAAACATGCACGAAAAAGTATGTAACAAAACTGCAACATATTCGCTAAGCTAAACTGAATTTGCTAAGCTAATCCAACATAGTGTATAAACTTTTCAAAGTCTACCAAATTCATTTAGCGAATTTGAAATCCGTCCGATTCGCTTAGCAAATTTATAATTCACTCAACGAATTCAAGTTAAAAACAAAGCATGTTTCAAGCCAAATTATCTCAGCAAAAACAAACTCGCCTAGGGAATTTGTTTGAATTCAGCTTACTCAAATACAACATTCAGCACATCAAAACATTACAAATCATCCAATACTCAATCTTTCAATTCAATACAATCACAATAGATAGAATATAAATTAATTGATCATAAAAATGGATGCAATCGCTAAAATACTTACATGCAAAACCACTCTCCCTCTTTTGTGAAAAAACCCCATTTCTTCAACCCAAAACAACCAGAATTTAATTTAGAACATTGATATTAAGTTCAATCCCAAAACCCATTTGTAACATGCAAAAAATCAGTTTTAATAAAGGAAAAGGAACTCACTTTGATAAGTCAAACATTTCTTGTAAGCATGAGTTAGAACTTGATCATATATCCTATCTACAACCCTTGGACCCTTGCTCCTACTTCTCTTGGTTAAGGTTATGAAAGGAAGATGTCTTTTTTTGTGAAGGTAGTGAAGAATTTTTGGTAATATAAGGTTTGCATGTTTTGGTTCTTGTGAGAAAGAAATGGAGAATTTATGATGGGAGGGAATGAGTGGTCAAGAAAGATGAGTAGTGAAGAGTGTGGGGTGTGTTTGTGAAATAAAATGGTAAAGAGAGAGTGTGAGATCTACTGGGCTTATTAGAGATAGTGAAAGAGTTGAGATATTGAAAGTGTGGGATGTGTAGATGTATATAAATGAGGGAAGGAAGTTTTTTTCTTTTCCTTTGTAGTTTGATGAGTAGGTAGTGTTTGATCTACTAGGAAACTTGCCTAAACTTCAAGTTTGACTGTTCTTTCAATTATAATACTAAATAATTCAACGAAATAGTTTAAAATACACTTCAATCAAGTTACTTAAATAATTATTTAGGAAAAAAATCAATTTATTTAAGGAGTAGAGTTGTTACAAATCATATTTCAAAGTGTCATAAAAAAAATCTTGAACATATCTAATTTGGAATTGTTTGAGGTTTATAATTCTTATCTTATTCGAAAATATGACTATGCTATGATCACGAGTCAAGGTGAAAGTTTTAGTGATCTATTGGCATAATGCATGAGTTGTATATGGGCCTTTAAACAAGTTTGTAAAATGTGGACTTTCATACTTTATTGCATGTATTGTTGATTACAATAAATAGGAGTTCGTGTTCCATATAAAACACAAACTTAGATACTTTTGAAGAGTTCAAAGAGTTCAAGGACGAAGTAGAAAAACAAAAGTAGCAAGAGTATTAAGACTATGTGATTAGATCGTTATGGTAAATACTTAAGTTGAAAGTTTGATTGCTATCTAATCCAAACCTTGTTAGACATGGTCTGATGTATTAAGAGTTAATCAAATATAATAACTATTTTTGGAATGTTCTTTATATCCAATAGTTTCTTAACTAATAACCATGTTCGATTTGAGGCAACAAAAGATTCCATATGAGATATGGTATAATCCGGAAGATATACTACATTTATGAATATTTGGCTTATCAAGTTTATTTGGTTTTAGATAAACTTAAACGCAAATTGAATAAATGTAATTTGTGCAATATCTTTAAGGAATTAAGGATGCTATTTCTACAAAGTCTCCAACGATAAAAAGTTTGTCGCAAAAAGTAATATATTCCTTAAATGAGTTCATCTTCGTAGGAACTAGTAGGAGAATTGTAGAACTTGAAAATATCCAAGTACAAAGAGGTTTGAATATAATGGAATATAAATTGATTAAGTAGAGTTAGTGGATATGCCACTTCTCCATGTTACACAAGATCTAGATAGATACAATAAGTATTATCATCGTGTAAGAATATGTAAGGGAATTGATGTGTACCAACAAGGTTTGATCTTGATGGAGTCACTTTGATGGATATAGGGTGAAAATGGGTCCCGGATTGACAGCTAGAAGGGATGGTATATTGAATACCTTTAAGGCATGCATTCTAAGAATTTCATGCAAGCCTATGGTATAGGTGATGGTGATACATTCTCTTAGTTAAGATGCTTAAAACCTTCAAATATTTTACTGTGACCTTGTGTACACATAGAGATTAGTGAGATCGTTATTCATTTTAGTCTTATATGTGAAAAATGTACAACTCAACAAATAACAATATCCCTACGAAACGTAAAAGCATAGGTTGGAAATATTTCTTGATAAAGGACTTAGGCAACAAAGGACTAATGGAAGATTGTTTGGTAAAAGCCCTATAGCCAATATTTCTTTTTTCATACCTTATCGTTTGTATAATGAGTTTAAATCATAAATGTCATTTTGATATATTTTCAAGGCATTATTTATTATGTTATTAACTATATAACATGATAACGTCCTTAGAATAGATAGTTCATTCAATAGGACATCAAGTGTGACTTGATTGTGAGACCCTATTGAACATTATTCTTAAAGTATCCTTAGTCAAATTATTATTTTTAATTATAAAAAAAATAATACATGGATACTATTATGTGAGTAGATTGATGACTACATCTCAAGGGTCATGAATATGAGATATTAGGTCGCCGCGTATGTATAAATATTAGTATTAATATTTATACTGGATTGACTCACCATGAGAATGCTATATAATTATTAAGTAAGTGTCATTAATGATTCTATTGTGTCCATAGTAAGCAGTCATTCAACTTGAAGTCAGTATGATTCCTAAATGGAAAGTTGTAGGCTTTAATGTCATCAAACGTTGTTTATAACAAGACAATCATAAAGGTAGTTACTGACCTAAAATAAACTATCTGGAGGACTATGAGTGAAGCGGATAAAATTATTCCCTCCAACATAAAAAGAGTTATGTCTTGGGCCTATCGGTAGAGTAAGACCATGGAAATGCATGAGCATGTTGGAATAGACCAATATGTGATATTGGGTCCGTTGGTATATACATGTTGACTATGGGATCGATAAATAAATAATTGGACATTGCAAGGATGACACAAGATTTGCGTTCAATTAGATGAAGTGAATATAATTGTCAGAAGAAAGAGAGTTTGAATTGTTACCTTTTTATTTTCACTTTTAAAATCTTTTTCAAGATAAGACATGGAAATATAAGATTAGTATAATGAACCTATCTGTATTTGAGGATGTTCAAGAACACAATTTAATCTCAAGGTGATAGTAGTGTGATTTAGTAAAATAAAAAAATAAAAAATAAGGATACGGAAAATTGCACACAAGAAATATCCTGGTTCACCCAAAGTGGGCTAATTGAATCCTCACAACCTGTGAGGTTTTCACTAGTAAGTTAAGAAACCTCTCAACTTAGTCTTCTTCCTTTAGTCACACTTGACTATACACTTGTATTTTCATAGCCTTCATAGGATTACACAAATCACTCAAGCTTTTTCTCTACTAGACAAACTTTTTATCAAATATTTAAAGGAACCAGGTGAGTCACAAGAATTGAACACTGTAGCAGAAACAACATTCCAGTGGTTTTAAAAACAAGCAGAAACCACCAGAAGCAGAATTAATGGTTTGGATGTATTGAATTCATTTTTAAATAATTTGATTTTTATTATGTTATATGACAAATAGCTTGATCTGAAAAGTCAAAGCAAGATGAAGCTGATGCAGGTTAACCAGAACTAGAGGAAACTGATGCTGGTTTATCAGAACCAGAAGAAACCGATGCAGGTTTCCTAGAACCAGAAGCTGATACAGATCTACTAGAACTAGAAGCTGATGAAGACAAACCAAGAGAGCTTGAAAAGATGGAAGATGAAGCAAAAACAGAAGAACCTGACAAATCTTCAAAGGATGAATCTGAAGATACGTCAGAAGAAAGATGGATGGAAGTACAAATCTTCACATCTCGAAATGCTAATCATTGGGAGTGCAAGTGATCTCTTAAGGATCAGATCATCACTTAAAGAAATCAGTTTGTTTGGCTTACTCTCATCTATTGATCCCACTTTTGTTGATGAAGCACTGAGGGAATATGGATGGATTATTGCCATGCAATAGGAGTTAAATGAATTTGAAAGGAATGATGTTTGGGATCTAGTTCCAAGACCAGAAAAGAACATTATTGGAACCAAGTGGTATGTGCTAGATTTCAGTCTGACCCTAGGAAATCCCATTTAACTGCCGTTAAGAGAATCCTTAGATACCTAAAAGGCACTACCAACCTCATTTGTTCTACAAGAAAACTCCTACATACAAACTGAGTGGATATTGTGACTCAAATTATTCTGGAGATAAACTCGAAAGAAAGAGTACAAGTGGAAACTGCACATTCTTAGGAGAAAATCTAATATCCTGGACAAGCAAGAGGCAAAGCACCATTGCCATGTCAACAACAGAAGCTGAATACATTTCAGCAGCCGGATGCAGCTCCCAACTCATTTTGATGAAACATCAGCTGGAAGACTACAAAATCATGGAAACAAACATCCCTTTATATTGTGACAACACTTCAGCCATCAACCAAACCAAAAACCCTATCCTACATTCTAGAGTCAAACACATAGAGATCAAACACCACTTCATTAGAGATTATGTTCAAAAAGGAGTACTTAATATTCAATTTGTAGACACTAACCATCAATGGGCTGACATATTCACCAAACCATTACCTGAAGATAGGTTTAACTTCATCAAGAAAAACCTCAACCTTACCGTCATCCCTGACTATTTGCTTAGTAAGGTTGTAGTTTAGTTTAATTTATTGCTATATGTATTTTCGTGTACTTTTATAAAATAAAAAATTAAATTCAGCAATATTCCTTTTTGTCTGATGACAAAGGGGGAGAAGATGTAGCATTTGATAAAATATCTGGGAAAAGATGATGTATTTCAAACTGGGAAAAGATGATGTATTTGAAAGGGGGAGAAGATTATGTATTTGAAAGAGGGAGAAGATGATGTATTTGATATGGTATCTCGGAATTACACTTAGGGGGAGAAAATATAAAATGAAGCTTAGTCTTAGGGGGAGTCAAAGTCAAAAGAAAGAAAAAGTATTATAAAAAATACATGGTGTTGTCATCATAAAAAAGGGGGAGATTGTTGGAACCATGTTGTTTCTTGTAATTAAAGTTTTGATGTTAACAGATGTATTTTATGAAAATCGTATTTTGACTTAGAAGAAGAATGAAAAATTAGAAGATGTCATCAGAAGCAGAAATCAGAGGATGTCATCAGAAGCATAAACTAGAAGATGACGTCACCAGAAGCAGAAATCAGAGGACGTCATCAGAAGCATAAATCAGAAGATGATGTCACTAGAAGCAGAAATCATAGGATGACGTCAGCAGAAGATATCACCGAAGATACAAATCAGAAGCAAAAGATGTCATCAGAAAATGACGTCACCAGAAGATATCACCAGAAGATACAAATCAGAAGCAAAAGATGTCATCAGAAAATGACGTCACCAGAAGATAAAAATGCATCCAGAAGATACATCCAAAGGATACAAGAGGGTACCAGAAGATACCAGAGGATATGATCAGAGGATATTACCAGAGGATATCATCAGGGAATATCATTAGAGGATATCACTAGAGGATAAAATCAAAGGATCCCGTCAAAGAATAATTTCAGAGGATCTCATTAGAGAAAAAAATCAAAAGCTACATCATTAGAAGCTGAAAGTATGTTCAAAACAGAACTAGAGAAAAGTATGCTCAAAACATAATCTGAGTAAAAATGCTCAAAACAGAATCGGAGCAAAAGACTCCAGAAACAGAATCTGAGCAAAATACTCCAGAATATTCTCAAAACAGAATTAATCGAAATACACTCTAGAAACACAATCTAGCTAAAAGTATGCTCAAAACATAATCTGAGTAAAATGCTCAAAACAGAATCGGAGCAAAAGACTCCAAAAACTGAATATTCTCAAAATACTTCAGAATATTCTCAAAACAGTATTAATTGAAATACACTCAAGAAGTAAAGCATCAAATTATAGTGAAGCTCTAATTTCAACTATAAATAGAGGCTTAATGCTGAAGAATAAAGCATCGAAAAATAGAAGAACTCGAGCAAAAAATTCCTAAGTATTCAAAGAGTTCAAAGGAGAAAAACACTTGCTTAAAAGATAAATATTTTCTAAGTGTTCTTTTCTTAGAGTGTGAAGCAGATCGTCATCATAAATTTTTAGAAGCAAACACTCTAGTTCACTTTAAGCTTATTGTGAGTATCAACTTTCCAAAAGTAATTACTAAGTTCTAATTTTGATCCCTTGTATAAAATCCTATAGTGTTGAAATTTCTTCTAAAATCTGGGGTTGTCAGGTTGTTAGAAAAAGACTTAGCTTGTAGATTTAAGGCTGTGAAGTTCCTCAAAAGATTGGGGTTGTCAGACTGTTTGAGAAGACTTGGCTGGTATAGTCAAGGTGTTGTTGTTCCTCAAAAGTTTGGGGTTATCAGGCTATTTGGGAAGACTGGCTTGAAGGGTCAGTGGTGTTGTAATTCAAAAGAGTTTGAATTAGTGAAAAAGGCATTCTGAAGGAAGGGACTGAACATAGCCTTGTTAAAGGTGAACCAGGATAAATTGTTGTGTTCTTATGTTGTGATTATCCGCTACTAAATCTGATTATTTATTCATCAAATAATTTGCATCAATTCAACAAAACAGCAAAAGAATTCAAGTTTTGCAAACACAATTCAACCCCCTTCTCGTGTTTGCACCTTAAAATGTTTCCTTCTGGTCTGGACCTAGTCTTCTTCTGGATATGCTTCCTTCTGGTTTGGACCAAGTCTCATTCTGGACTATGCTTCCCTCTGATCTGGGCCAATAATAATATCCTCTGATGATGTCATTGTTTCTTCCCTCTGATGATATCCTTTAATATTTGCCTTTGATGACATCTTCTGATTCTTGCTTCTGATGGGATCCTCTCATGATATCCTCTGGAGGTATCTTCTTGGTATCCTTTGGAGGTATCCTCTGGTGATATCTTCTAGTAGTATCTTCTGGTGGCATTTTTATCCTCTGGTGACGTCATCCTCTGATGACATCTTCTGCTTCTAATTTGTATCTTCTGGAGGTATCTTCTGCTAACGTCATCCTCTGATGACACCCTGTGGTGTATCCTCTGGTGACGTCATCCTCTGATTTTTCATACTTCTTCTAAGTCAAAATATGATTTTCATAAAATACTTTTGTTAACATCAAAACTTTAATTGAAAGAACCAACTTGGTTCCAACAATCTCCCCCTTTTGATGATGACAAAACTTTGTATTTTTTATAACTCTTTTTCTTTCTTTTGACTTTGACTCCCCCAAGACTAAGCTCCAATTTTATTTTTCTCCCCCTAAGTCTAATGCCCCATATACTTTATCAAATATATCTTCTCCCTATTTTTCATCAGACAAAAAGGAATGAAGGAATAAAGAAGATACTCTGTTTTTTTTTAATAAAAGTACACGAAAATAATAAAATACATATAACAATAAAGTAAAATAAAATAAAAAAATTTACGAAGCTACTGGTCATGGATGAAGGTAAGATTTAGGTTTTTCTTGATGAAGTCAAACCTATCTTTAGGTAATGGTTTGGTGAATATGTCAGCCCATTGATGGTCGGTGTCTACAAATTGAATGTTAAGTACCCCTTTTTGAACATAATCTCTGATGAAGTGGTGTTTGATCTCTATGTGTTTGGCTCTAGAATGTAGCATAGGGTTTTTGGTTAGGTTGATGGCTGAAGTGTTGTCACAATATAAAGGGATGTTGGTCTCCATGATTTTGTAGTCTTCCAGCTGATGTTTCATCCAAAAGAGTTGAGAGCTGCATCCGGCTGCTGAAATGTATTCAGCTTCTGCTGTTGACATGGCAATGGTGCTTTGTCTCTTGCTTGACCAAGATATTAGATTGTCTCCCAAGAATGTGCAGTTTCCACTTGTACTCTTTCTTTCGAGTTTATCTCTAGCATAATTGGAGTAACAGTATCCACTCAGTTTGTTTGTAGGAGTTTTCTTGTAGACAAAATGAGGTAGGTAGTGCCTTTTAGGTATTTAAGGATTCTCTTAACGGCAGTTAAATTGGATTCCCTAGGGTCAGACTGAAATCGTGCACATGCATATACACTAAACATAATGTCAGGTCTACAAGCAGTGAGGTAAAGGAGAAATCCTATCATACCTCTGTAGGATTTGATCAACTTTTTGGCCTTAGTCATCCTTTTCAAGTGAGCGGGTAGGGTGCATTGGGGTAGCCATAGGTTTGCAGTCACTCATCTTAAACTTCTTGAGAAGCACTTTTATATATTTTGATTGATGAATGTATATACCTTTTTGACTTTGCTGAATTTGTATTTGATAGAACAATGCAAACTAAGAGGAATGAGGGCCCAAAGAGTGGACCCCACTCACCCAAGTCACACACATTTAGTTTCTAGTATGATGAATGTAGAGAATAAAAGCTAGTTAATAACGTCTCTTATTCTAATAATATTCCCTTAAAGGAATGAGGGAAGGGGAAGTGGAAAGGCATTCAGTTTCAAGAAGGATGAATGGAGGGAATAAAAGCAAATTAATAATGTCTCTTATTTTATGTTATAAGAAGGAGGGAATGGGAAGAGGGGAAATACGCATAAAATATTTTAAGAACTAAATAGGGGAAATTCTTTCCCTGGTTAGGAGTAATTATGCTCTAGTTTAGGAGTTCTTAGAACTTTGGTTTAGTTTTTCTTTCGGCATCCTTTCCCAATCTCGTCATTGTAAGAGATACTACTCTGAATTTTATGAAATAATATACTTTTTTCTTCCATTAAAATTCTGAGTTCTATCATTGGTCTGACCTACCGGATAGAGATAGCAGCTAGCGAAACCGAATGCCACCGAAAATGTCTAACAAAACTGAGGCTTTGGAGATACGAATGGCTGAGATGGAAGGTTCGGAGCGCCAAACCTTGGATGAATTTCGTCATGCTTTTTTGGAAGAGTTTGCAAAACTATTGAATCGACCTACACTGGGGTGTCGCAGACAACCAGGGAGCCAATTACGGAATACAAGATGGCAGTGAAGAAGGTGGAGCTGCCGTCATTTGATGGTGACGATCTAGTGGGGTGGATCACACGAGCAGAGACATATTTTGAGGTACAGGGAATATCTGAATAAGTGAAGGTTCGTTTGGAAAAAATTAGCATGGAGGGAGCAACCATTCATTGGTTTAATCTTCTATGGGAAACGGAGGATGACCTCACATGGTTAAAGTTGAAGGAAGCGCTGATTGAGAGATATGGAGGAAGAAATAGCGATAATCCATTCGAAGAATTGAATGATCTTCAACAAATTCGAGATGTGGAAGAGTACATTTCAGATTTCGAATATTTCTCTTCTCAAGTTATGCGTCTCCCCAAAGAACAATACCTTGGGTATTTTTTGGGTGGCCTCCGGTCAAAGGTACATTTGCGAGTAAGGACCTTCAACCCTAACAAATGTGTGGAGGCGATGAAATTGGCTCGTGATGTTGAAACAGAGTTACGAGGTGTGTTGAATTACAGAGGAAGTGGAGGTGGAGGTCGTTCGCGAAACTGGAAAGGGGGAAGAGAAGGAAGTAATGGGCTTACTAATAGAAACGGGTCCGTAGTGGGTCTTTTTCCAGACCCAAACAAGGGAAATGTGAGTTCTGGGCCAAGTGGGGGAACCGAATCTAGAAATACTCAAACTGGGTCAAATCCTAACCCGGAATTGAGCATGCAAGGATCCAACCATAATTAGAACCAAACACGAACAAATGGCGATGAGGAGCGACAGGGGAACCACGAAAATCGCAATAGAGGAACCAAGTATCTTCCTTATTCCGAATTAATTGATCGTAAGACACGAGGCCTCTGTTTTCGATGTTGGGAGAGGTTCCATCCCCTTCATCAGTGTGCTGAAAAACAGTTGCGTTTGGTGATTCTGGGAGATGATGAAGTGACAGACAATGCCGATGAAGTCCTAGATATCAAACTGAAGGAAGGGGAGGAAGACGTTGCACTAAGATGCAACTCCATGATGTTCTTCGGAATAGAAGAGGAAGGCAGAGCTCGAAATTCGTTCCATTTTCTCCTCCATTTGGAAGGTACCATGAAAGGCATACCGGTTACGATGATGGTGGACACTAGTGCTAGTCATAATTTTGTGACTCCTCAAATGGCTGCAGTTCTGCAGCTTCCAATAGAACATATTCTGGTTACGAACGTGAAATTTGGAAACGGTTCCCATGTGGCTATAACAAAGAAGTATGGGAAGTTTGACATTCAAATTTGAAGGTTGGAGACAACTGTTGACGCTTACATAGTGGAATTACAAGGTGAGAACATGATTTTGGGAGTAGCTTGGCTGCATAAGCTAGGCAAGGTGTTATTTGATTGGGAAGAAATGGCAATTTGCTTGGACTGGAAAAGGAAAGTTGTGAAGTTGCAGTGTCAAATTCCGGAGAATTGGAGAATCAATCAGGAAAAAGAACTGAATGTTGTTACCACGAATATACTAAGGTCAAGAAAAATCATAACATGGGAAGGGAATAAGGAAACCATCAGTTGGGAACCTAGAAGTCTGCCACAAAATCAATGTCTTAATGTTAGCCTTGAGGACAAGGCTCATTTTGGCCTTAGTCATGCTTTTCAAGTGAGCGGGTAGGGTGCATTGGGGTAGCCATAGGTTTGCAGTCACTCATCTTAAACTTCTTGAGAAGCACTTTTATATATTTTGATTGATGAATGTATATACCTTTTTGACTTTGCTGAATTTGTATTTGATAGAACAATGCAAACTAAGAGGAATGAGGGCCCAAAGAGTGGACCCCACTCACCCAAGTCACACACATTTAGTTTCTAGTATGATGAATGCAGAGAATAAAAGCTAGTTAGTAACGTCTCTTATTCTAATAATATTCAATTAAAGGAATGAGGGAAGGGGAAGTGGAAAGGCATTCAATTTCAAGAAGGATGAATGGAGAGAATAAAAGCAAATTAATAATGTCTGTTATTTTATGTTATAAGAAGGAAGGAATGGGAAGAGGGGAAATACGCAGAAAATATTTTAAGAACTAAATAGGGGAATTCTTTCTCTGGTTAGGAGCAATTCTGCTCTGGTTTAGGAGTTCTTAGAACTCTGGTTCAGTTTTTCTTTCGGCATCCTTTCCCAATCTCGTCATTGTAAGAGATACTACTCTGAATTTTAAGAAATAATATACTTTTTTCTTCCATTAAAATTCTGAGTTCTATCAGTATTCCTAAGAAGAACTTAAGTTCTCCCATCATGCTCATTCGAAATTCTTGTTGCATCAATTTAGAAAATTCTTGGCAAAGAGTGCCATTAATAGATCCAAAGATAATATCATCAACATAAACTTGAATAATTAGAATATCATCTTTTATTGATTTTCTAAAAAGAGTATTGTCTACTTGTCCTCTTTCAAATTCATTTTTAAGTAAGGAATTACTATTTCTATCATACCATGCCCTAGGTGCTTGTTTTAAACCATTCAAATATTTTTTAAGTTTAAAAACTTGGTTTGGAAATTCAGAACTTTCAAAACCTGGGGGTTGTTTAACATAGACTTCTTCACTTATATAACCATTTAAAAATGCACTTTTAACATCCATTTGAAATAATGAAATGTTATTATTAGCATCAAAGGAAAGTAGGATACGAATAGCTTCTAACCTGGCCACTGGAGCCAAAGTCTCAGTGTAGTCAATACCTTCTTGCTGACTGTAGCCTTATGTAACAAGTCATGCCTTGTTTCTGACAACTTCTCCTTTTTCATTCAGCTTGTTTCTGTAAACCCACTTGGTTCCAATAATGTTCTTTCTGGTCTTGGAACTAGATCCCAAACATCATTTCTTTCAAATTCATGTAACTCCTGTTGCATGGCAAGAATGCATCCATCTTCCCTCAATGCTTCATCAACAGAAGTAGGCTCAATAGATGAGAGTAAGCCAAACAAACTTGTTTCTTTAAGTGATGATCTAGTCCTTAAGGGATCTCTTGCACTCCCGATGATTAGAGTTTCGGGATGTGATGACTTGTACTTCCATCCACATCTTCCTTCTGAGTTATCTTCAGATTCATCCTTTGAAGATTTGTCGAGTTCTTCTATTTTGCTTTCATCCTCCACCTTTTCAAGTTCTCTTGGTTTGTCTACATCAGCTTCATTTGGTTCTGGCAAACCTGCACTATCATCATCTTGCTTTGACTTTTCAAGGTCAAGGTGTTCGTCATCAAATTTAACATGTATGGATTCCTCCACAATATTAGTTTCCCTATTAAACACTCTATACGCCTTGGATCTTTCAGAGTAACCAATGAAGGTACACTTTCGAGATCGAGAATCAAAATTTCCAAGATTATCTTTAGTGTTCAACATATAACAAGTGCAGCCAAATTGTTTAAAATAAGAGATGTTAGGCTTTTTACCTTTCCACAGTTCATATGGTGTTTTATTCAATATGGATCTAATATAGACCATATTTTGAATACAACATGCGGTATTAATTGCTTCTGCCCAAAAGTGTTTTGCAACATTTATATCATTTAGCATTGTTCTGGCCATTTCTTGGAGTTTTCTATTTTTTCATTCTACAACTCCATTTTGTTGGGGTGTTCTAGGAGAAGAAAAGTTGTGAGAGATTCCATTCTCATCACAAAAACTTTCAAAGAATTTGTTCTCAAATTCTCCTCCATGATCACTTTTAATTGTTATAATTTTAAGACATTTTTCATTAATTATTTGTTTGCAAAAAGTGATAAACACTTTGTGGGATTCATCCTTACTTCTTAAAATTTTTACCCATGTCCACCTAGTGTAGTCATCTACAATAACAAACCCATATTTCTTTCCACTTAGAGATGTTGTTTTTACTGGCCCAAATAGATCTATGTGTAATAGCTCAAGGGGATTTGAGGTAGATATTGAGTTTTTAGGGTTGAAAGAATTTTTTGTTTGTTTTCCCTTTTGAATAGCTTCACACATGATTTCAGTTTTGTACCTGAGCTTTGGTAGACCTCTCACCAGTTGAAGTTTATTTAGTTTTGAAACTAATCTAAGGTTAGTATGACCTAATCTTTTACGCCAAATTAATTTCTCTTCATTTACTGACACTAGACACTTAACCTTTTGTTTCTCTAGACTACACAGATTTATTTTGTAAATATTGTTTTGCCTCCGACCTGTGAAAAAAATTGATCCATCCTTCTGACTAATAGCTTTGCATGTTTTTTGGTTAAATATAATATCATAATTACTATCACTTAATTGACTAATACTTAATAAATTATGCCTAAGACCTTTAACTAGTAGTACATCTTTAATAGAAGAATAAGTACCATTACCAACCATGCCTCGACCAATGATTTGGCCTTTTTGCTTTCCTCCAAAAGCCACTTTCCCTCATTTGCTCAAAGTTAGTTCTTGGAAGATAGACTTTTCTTCTGTCATATGTCGCTAGCATCCACTGTCCATGTACCATGACTGGTGTTGCAACTTGATTGCTGAGGACATCTGAAACAAAGATAATTTTGTTTTTAGGTACCCGAATCTGGTTGGGTCCTGGTTTGTTAGTCTTGAAAGGTTTCTTGTCTCTCCTTGATTTTATCATGGGACAAGACAATTTTGAGTGACCTTTCTTGGCACAAACAACACACAAAACATAAGAGGAAATAGGTTTAGTTACAGTTACAGTTTCATCAAATCTTATGCCTCTTTTACCATTGTTACTAACTCCATTGATCATAGAAGCATATTTGCTTCTTTCCATACCATTAACAATAAAATCTTGTAAAACTTGTTCATGCATATTGGAATTACATACAATATTTTTACATGATGTTGAACAAAGATTACTTTTTAGAGTTATGTTTTCAGACTTAAGCTCAACAATATTAGTTTTAAGAGTTGCATTTTCTGTTTTACATTCTGCATTTGGATTCTTTAAAACATCAATTTCTTCAGTTAGAGTTTTATTTTCTTCCCTAAGTGTTTTCAGTTCTAAAGACAGTTTTTTATTGATATTTAAAATATCATTCATTGCAGTACTTAAATCAGATCGAGTGAGTTCAGAAAATACCTCTTTTTCATCTTCTAATGATTCACTTCCAGAATCAGATTCTGTATCGGATCCAGAGGCAGAGCTTGTGTGAGCCATCAGAGCCACTTCTGAAGGTGCAAACACGAGAAAGGGGGGGTTGAATTGTGTTTGACTAACTTGAATACTTTTGCTATTTTTACACTTTTAAAACAAAACTTGATGTATGAATAAAAATAGAGTTAGCAGCGGATATAAAGTAAAAATAAAACCCATAATTTTTATACTGGTTCACCGTTAACGTGGCTACATCCCGTCCCTTCACCTTGAAGGATTTCACTAATTCAAACCTTGAATTACAACAATACCACTGACCCTCCAAGTCAGTCTTCTCAAACAGTCTAACAATCCTAGACTCTTGAGGAATACAGCACCTTGACTTCCTAAGTCAAGTCTTCTCCTGCCAATCTGACAACCCCAGATTGTAGAAGGAATTACAACGCCTTGAATCTAATTGCCAAGTAATCTGCTACCCCCTTCTGACTCCCTCAGATTGTAGACTCTACTTCAACAACTTAGATCTAACACAAGGGAAAGAAAATAACACGAGTACTTGCTTCTGGAAAGCTGGAACTCACAATTAACCTCACTGAAAACTTGAGTGTTTGCTTTTGGAAGTGTATGACTCTTTTGTGATTTTCGATGCTAAGTATTCTGCCTTGAGCCTCCTTTTATAGATGCAGATTAGGGCCTCTTCCAAGCTTAATTTTGAGCTGTATCTTGCTGGATTCTCTTGCAAAAATATCTTGACCAATCGGGCTTCACTTAAATAAAAAAACATATCTTTTTTATGCTTCAGACTTTCTTTCAAAAATAACTGGCCAATCATGTCTTTAGTCTCTTCCCGCCTACAGCTCCTGATCTTCCATACGACTTCACTTTATTTTTGTAACAAATCTTTTTAATACTTTGAACAAATTTAATTAAATCTCCACCGTTAATCCTCATGATTAAATCTGGACTGTTTGATCTTCTGCGCTAGTCCACATCTGGATGATACTAAGTGATCTGCCTGTGATCCTCTGATTTCGGCCAACCCTGGACCACACCTTCTGATCTTCTGATCTTATAATCTCAGCCATCCTGAGCAAACTGATTTGCTGTGATCCTCTGATCTCGGCCATTGCTGGACCACACATCCTGACCTTCTGATTTCGGCCAAAACTGGGCCATGGTCTGATCTTCTGATCTCGGCCAACACTAGGTCAAATACTTAAATCTGAACCATTGATCTGAAAATCTTCCCTCTGATCTGGACAAATTCTAGACTTGGTCAGGATTAAACTGAAATTAAATCTGGACAAATAATATTTCAGTCTGGACGTTTTACCTTCTGTTTTGAATCAGTTCTAGATCAATTCTAGAGATCATTTCTTCTGGTCTGGACTTAGTTTCATACCCTAAATCATGCTATCTTCTGGTCTTGGTCAAATCTGGATTGATTCTCTTGTTCTTGACCCATTAACTTATCCTCTGATTAAGTCTGGATCAAGACTGGGTTGTTTATTATTTCACTACTAGGCCATCTTCTAGTCATAATAACTTCTAGAATAAATATGACATTTGACATATTCTGGTCTGGAACAACTCTCCCTATGGCAGGCTTCCTTCTGGTCTGGTCCAGGTCTCCTTCTGACTTTGCTTCCTTCTGATCTGGGCCAGCAAAGATATCCTCTAGTAGTGTTTTGACATCCTGGTGTATCCTCTAGTAATTCTAGGATGCATTATGGATGCTTTTTCTGCCTCAGCAAACTTCATTTTCTGGTGGTATTTAATGTAATAATTCAAGGTACAAAATAAGATTACATGGAGTGCTTTTGTAAACATCAAAATCCTAAGTACTCAAAACCAACTTGGTTCCAACAATCTCCCTTTTTTTGATGATGACAAAACCTTAACATATTTTGCTAGTTTATAACTCGAAGACTTGAATTACTCCCCCTCAGACCAATCTCTCCCCCTATGTCTGATACTGACTTTTTCTTCTCCTTTTCAACTCCTTCTCTTTTCACTCATTTTTTTCTTCTATTCTCTTCTCCTCTCCTTTTCAACTCCTTCTTTATTCGCTCTTTCTTTTCTCTCTTCACATTGCCTTTCCTTTTCAACTCCTTCTCTTTTCACTCTTTCTTTTTCTCTCTCCCTGTTTCCTCTCCTTTTCAACTTCTTCTTTTTCACTCTTTCTTTTTCTCTCTCCCTGATTCTTTTCCTTTTCAACTCCTTCTCTTTTCATCTCTTTCTTTTTCACTCCTCCTTTCTTTTTATCTCTCCTTTTCTACTTATTTCTCCTTTTTTTCTCTCTCTCTCCCCCTTTTTTTCATCAGCCAAAAAGAGGTCCTACTATTTTTGTACTTTTTGTTTTTCTCTTTACAAATTACAGAAAGTAAAACAGAAAATAAAAGACAGAAAATAAAATTACAAGAAAATTTAAAAAAAATCCTAAGAGATAATGCTGAGATGCTTCTTGATGAACTCGAACCTATCTTCTGGTAATGTTTTGGTGAAGATGTCAGCCCATTGATGATCAGTGTCCACAAACTAGATGCTTAAAGTCCCTTTTTGGACATGGTCCCTAATGAAATGGTGTTTTATTTCAATGTGTTTGGTTCTAGAGTGTAAGATAGGGATCTTGGTTAGGTTTATGGTTGAAGTCTTATCACAGAACAAAGGGATATTGGTTTCAAAGATGTTGTAATCTTCAAGTTGATATTTCATCAAGAGTAACTGTGAACTGCATCCTGCTGCTGATATATACTCAGCTTCGGCTGTTGACATAACAATGGTGCTTTGTCTTTTGCTTGACCAAGAGATCAAATTATCACCTAAGAAGGTGAATTTGCCGCTTATACTTTTCCTTTCCAGCTTGTCTCCAGCATAGTCGGAATCACAAAAACCTTTGAGTTTATAGGTGGGGGTTTTCTTGTATAACAAAGTAAGGTTGGTGGTTCCTTTAAGGTATCTCAAAATTCGTTTGACAGCAGTTAAATGGGATTCCCTAGGGTCAGCTTGAAAACGGGCACAAACACAAACACTAAACAAAATGTGAAGTCTAGAATCAGTTAAATAAAGAAGGGATCCAATCATACCTCTGTATGTTTTCTGGTATACCTTTTGACTGGTTTCATCTTTCTCAAGTGAGCAGGTTGGGTGCATGGGGGTGGCCATAGGCTTACATTCACTCATTTTGAACTTTTTAAGAAGTTCTTTAGTGTATTTAGATTGGTGAATGAGTATACCTGATTTACCTTGGTGAATCTGAATTCCCACGAAGAACTTAAGTTCTCCCATCATGCTCATTTGGAACTCTTTCTGCATTAGGTCAGAAAACTCTTTGCACAAAGTGCCATTAGTCGATCCAAATATGATATCATCAACATAAATTTGAATAATCGAAATATCATTTTTAATGGATTTCCTAAATAGAGTATTATCAATCTGGCCTCTATTAAATTCATTCTTAAGCAGAAAATTACTAAGTCTGTCATACCATGCCCTTGGTGCTTGTTTTAAACCATATAAAGATTTTTTAAGTTTAAAAACATGGTTTGGAAAATCAGAATTTTCAAATCCAGGGGGCTGTTTGACGTAGACTTCCTCACTTATATAGCCATTTAAGATTGCGCTTTTAACATCCATTTGATACAACATTATATCATGATTAGCAGCAAATGATAAAAGAATTCTAATTGCTTCTAACCTGGCCACTGGAGCAAAAGTCTCAGTGTAGTCTATACCTTCCTTTTGACTGTATCCTTGAGCTACAAGTCTGGCTTTGTTCCTTACCACTTCACCTTTTTCATTATGTTTATTCCTGAACACCCACTTGGTTCCAATAATGTTTTTGTTTGGTCTGGATACCAGATCCCAAACATCATTCCTTTGGAATTCATTCAGCTATTGTTGCATTGCAAGTATCCAACCTTCCTCTGCCAAAGCTTCATCAACATTGTTTGGTTCGCATCAACTTCTGTTTCTGGAAGATCTGTAATAGCTTCTGATTCTGATAAATCAGCTTCTGGTTCTGGTGAATCTGTAACAGCTTTAGATTCTGGTAAATATCCAGATTTCTCTTCTGACTTATCTTGGCTGTTTCTGACTTAATCAGATTTATCTTTTGAAGATTTGTCATGTGTTGCTGACTTGCTTGTATCCTTTACCTTTCCAGGTACTTCTGTTTCTTGTGCTTCTCCTCCCTTTGGTTCTGGTGAACCTGCACTATTTTTATGTTGCTTTGATTTGTCAAGATCAAGCAGTTTGTCATATTACATAATGCAAATCAAATAATTTAAAATTGAACTCAATACAGCCAAACCATTAATTCTGTTTCTTGTGGTTTCTGCTTGTTTTTGAAACCACTGGAATGTTGTTTCTGCTGAGGTATTCAATTCATGTGAATCACCTGGTTCCTCTAACAGTTTGAAAACCTGCAGAATACTTATCTAGCTTTGATTTGTTAAGATCAAGCATCTTGTTATCACAGTAAACATAAATATCAAATAATAATAGTATTTACAGCAAGATGTAACCTCTATGTCAGCAGTTTCAGTTTTACTCTAAAAATCCTCTTGCTTTTGATTTTCAGATTTCGAATCTGTATGTTCTGTGATTACATGGTTTGGATTAAGGGATTTGAATTCCCTTCTAGGTTTATAGACTTGATGAATTTCACTGGAGTGTTTGAAGAACTCTCCTGATTCTGATTCTTCTCTTTCTGCTTTGGCTGATACACCATGTTCCTCTGGTGATTCTGGAACTTATGGTGATTCTGGTAATTGTACTGATTTTGATAATTAGGGTAATTCTGATGATCATACTTGAACCTTTGATACTGATACCTGTTCAGGTTCTGGTTCTGGTTCTGGTACTAATTTTGATTCTGGTTCCAGTTCGTGTGCCTCTGATACTGGTTCCAGTTCCTGTTCTGATACTGGTTCCAGTTCTGGTTCTCGTTCCAGTTCCTGTTCCTCTGATACTGGTTCCAGTTCTAATTCTGGTTCCAGTTCCTGTTCTGATTCATGTGATATCTTTGATATTTCCTGTTCCTCATATGATTCTGGTTCTCATAGGTATTGTGTTGACCAGTTCTTCTTCTACCAGAGTCACTTGGCTTATTTTTGGTAGATGTTGGAACATAAACCTTCTTTTGCTTGTGCATTGCCAACATCCATTGTCCAGGCACCATTGTTGGTGTCTCCTTCTGGTTGCTCAGAATATATGCGACATAGACAATTTGATCTTTTGGTACCCAGAACTGTTGGGTCCAGGTTTGTTAGTCTTAACAGCTCTCTGATCTTGTTCAGATTTTACCATTGGACAAGATAGTTCAGAGTCACCTTTCTTAGCACAAACAATGCATAAAACATTAGAATGAACAACTTTACTTTCAGTAATCGTTTCTGTAAAACCAAGACCTCTCTTTCCAGTGTTACTGTTTCCATAAATCATAGATGCATATTTACTTCTTTCCATTCCATTAGAAATAAAGTTTTTCATTGTTCATGCATATCCATCAGATTCAGAACTGTATTCAGAACTTGAGTTGGTATGAGCCATCAGAGACAGAATTGCTTCCTCTTATGTGCTTCCAGACTTGCTTGAATGACTGCTTCGATCATTCTTTCTTCTGCCTTCTTTCCTTCCTGAAATCGTGCCTTTGTGAGGTCCAGAAGCAGATCTGATGTGTGCCATCATTGCTGTTTCTGCCTCTTCTTCATCAGACGATTCTTCTTCTGGTTCTAATACATCCCATGTAGCTATCAGACCCTTCTTTCTGAATCTGGAACTCTTCTTGTGCTGTTTGCCTTTTTCCAGATTTGGACATTCTGACTTGATATGTCCAGGTTTATTGCATCCATAACAAACAATACTCTTCTTGTCAGATTCTTCCTTTCCTTTGTTGTTATGTTTCTTCTTGAAGCTTCTTCTCTTCCTATTTTCCCAGATCTTAACCATCTTTTTGGTTAAGTAAGCCATATCATCACAGTCACTGTCACTATCCTCTGATTCTGATGCTGCCCTTGCAGCTTTCTTCTGTTTCGACTTAAGAGCCAGATTCTTCTTCTTCTTAGGTTCATCTGCATTCAGCTCTATTTCATGAGACCTGAGGGAGCTGATCAGATCTTCAAGCTTCAAGGTATTAAGATCCCTAGCATCCTGTACTGCAGTAACCTTTGGTCTCCATTTGGCTGGTAAGCTTTTGAGGATCTTCTTTACATGATCTGCAGTGGTGTAGCTTTTCTTTAATACTTTTAGTCCTAATATCAGAGTCTGGAATCTACAGAACATTCCATCGATGTCTTCATCATTTTTCATCTTGAACATCTCATACTGTTTGACCAGTATGTTAGCCCTTGCTTCTTGAATCTGCTGGCTTCCTTCATAGGTCAGAACCAGACTGATCATGATGTTTCTAGACTTGTGATGAAGTTTGTGTAATCTGCTCTGATCTGGTTTCATATCATCCATGTCTAGTTCTTTAGTTGGATCTTCTAGATCAGTAGGTGCAGTGTATCCTTTGACTACCATCTTCCATAATTCAGGATCTTGAGATATGAAAAAACTTATCATTCTGTCCTTCCAATACTCAAACCATTCTCCATCAAACAGTGGTGGTCTGTTGATGTTGCCTCCCAATTCATCTCTGGATTCGGCCATGTTGAACCCCTTGGACCTTTCCTCAAACATTGTTAAGTGCTCAGCCTTGAGACCGAGCTCTGATGCCAATTGAAGGTGCAAACAAGAGAAGGGGGTTGAATTGTGTTTAACTAACTTGAATACTTTTCCTGTTTTTACACTTTTAAAACAAAACATGACGTATGAATAAAAACAGAGTTAGCAGCGGATATAAAGTAAAAATAAAACACAAAATTTTTATAATGGTTCACTGTTAATGAGGCTACGTCCAGTCCCTTCACATTGAAGGATTTCACTAATTCAAACCTTGAATTACAATAGTTCCACTGACCCTCCAAGTCAGTCTTCTCAAACAGTCTAACAATCCTAGACTCTTGAGAAATATAGCACCTTGACTTCCTAAGTCAAGTCCTCTCCTGCTATTATGACAACCCCAGATTGTAGAAGGAATTACAACGCCTTGAATCTAATTGCCAAGTAATCTGCTACCCCTTCTGACTCCCTCAGATTGTAGACTCTACTTCAACAACTTAGATCTAACACAAGGGAAAGAAAATAACACGAGTACTTGCTTCTGGAAAGCTGGAACTCACAATTAACCTCACTGAAAACTTGAGTGTTTGCTTTTGGAAGTGTGTGACTCTTTTGTGATTTTCGATGCTAAGTATTCTGCCTTGAGCTTCCTTTTATAGATGCAGATTAGGGCCTCTTCCAAGCTTAATTTCGAGCTGTATCTTGCTGGATTCTCTTGCAAAAATATCTTGACCAATCGGGCTTCACTTAAATAAAAAAACATATCTTTTTTATGCTTCAGACTTTCTTTCAAAAATAACTGGCCAATCATGTCTTTAGTCTCTTCCCGCCTACAGCTCCTGATCTTCCATACGACTTCACTTTATTTTTGTAACAAATCTTTTTAATACATTGATCAAATTTAATTAAATCTCCACCGTTGATCCTCATGATTAAATCTGGACCGTTTGATCTTCTGCGCTAGTCCACATCTGGACCATACTAAGTGATCTGCTGTGATCCTCTGATTTCGGCCAACCCTGGACCACACCTTCTGATCTTCTGATCTTATGATCTCGGCCATCCTGGTCTAGCAAACTGATTAGCTGTGATCTTTTGATATCGGCCATTGCTGGACCACACATCCTGACCTTCTGATTTCGGCCAACACTGGGCCATGGTCTGATCTTCTTATCTCGGCCAACACTGGGCCAAATACTTAAATCTGAACCATTGATCTGAAAATCTTCCCTCTGATCTGGACCAATTCTGGACTTAGTCTGGATTAAATTGAAATTAAATCTGGACAAATAATATTTCAGTTTGGTCATTTTACCTTCTATTTTTAATCAGTTCTTGATCAATTCTGGAGATCATTTCTTCTGGTATGGACTTAGTTTCATACCCTGAATCATGCTATCTTCCGGTCTGGGTCAAATCTGGATTGGTTCTCTTGTTCTGAACCCATTAACTTATCCTCTGATTAAGTCTGGATCAAGTGTGGGCTGTTTATTATTTCACTTCCAGGCCATCTTCTGGTCAGAATAACTTCTGGAATAAATCTAACATTTGACATATTCTGGTCTGGAACAACTCTCCCTATGGCAGGCTTCCTTCTGGTCTGGTCCAAGTCTCCTTCTGACTTTGCTTCCTTCTGATCTGGGCCAGCAAAGATATCCTCTGGTAGTGTTTTGACATCCTGGTGTATCCTCTGGTAATTCCAGGATGCATTCTGGATGCTTTTTCTGCCTCTGCAAACTTCATTTTCTGGTGGTATTTAATGTAATAATGCAAGGTACAAAATAAGATTACATGGAGTGCTTTTGTAAACATCAAAATCCTAAGTACTTAGAACCAACTTGGTTCCAACAATTCTATTTCTGTTTCACTTCTAGAGTTGGATCCAGAGGTAGAATGAGTGCAAACTATCTGAGCCAATTCTGCTTCTTCTGATTCACTTCCAGATTTGGATCTAGAGGCATAATGAGTGCAAACTATCTGAGCCAATTCTGCTTCTTCTGTTTCACTTCTAAGAATTTTCTTCACGTGGTTAGCAGTGGTATAGCTCTTCTTGAGTACTCTTAATCCCAAAACCAGAGTCTGAAATCTGGAAAACATTGCTTCAATGTCTTCATCTTCTTCCATCTTGAACAGCTCGTACTTCTTGACTAGAATGTTGGCCTTTGCTTCTTGGACTTGCTTACTGCCTTCGTAAGTCAAAATTAGACTATCATAGATGCTCTTTGATGTTTCTTTGTTAGTGCACTTGTCGAATTCCTTGAATGTAATTGCATTGACCATGAATGTTCTGGATTTTTATGCATCTTGAACATCATCTTCTAGTCAGCACCCACATCTTCCACCAAGTTCCAAAGTTCGGGATCTTGTGAAAAAAAGAAACTCTTCAGCCTGTCCTTCCAGTACTCAAACTGTTCCCCATCAAACAGAGGTGGTCTATTGATGTTTCCTCAAACAGCTTCTTCACTGAATTCAGACATGTTGAACCCTTGGATTTTTCCTCAAACACTATAAAGTGCTCAGTCTTGAGACCGAACTTTGATGCCAATTGAAGGTGCAAACAAGAGAAGAGGGTTGAATTGTATTTGTTAAACTTAAATTCTTTTGCTGTTTTTGATGAATGTTGATGCAAATTATTTGATGAATAAATAATCAAACTTAGCAGCAGATAATAACAACATAAGAACACAGCAATTTATCCTGGTTCACCATTAACTTGGTTACATCCAGTCCCTTCACTCCGAATGCTTTAACCACTAATTCAAAACACTTTGAATTACAACACCTGACCCTCCAAGTCAATCTTCCCAAATAGTCTGACAACCCCATACTTTTGAGGAACGATAACAACACCTTGACCCTACAAGTCAAGTCTTCTCTTACCAATCTAACAACCCCAGATTGAAGAAGGAATCTACACCTCTAACGGGTTTGATTACAAGGGTTTGGAACTCTGCAAAGTTTCTTTTGGAAAGCTGATTGTTGCAATGACTTTCACACTCTTTCGTTGCTTCTAGAAAGCTGATTGCTGCACTAAATTTCACTCTCGAAAACACTTAGAAAATATTGCTTTTCACTCAAGTGATTCTCTCTTTTGAACTCTCGGATTGTGTTGAATATGAAGCTTGAGTTCTTGTATTTTCGATGATTATTATTGCTGCTTGGAGCCTTCTTTTATAGCTGAAATTTGGGCTTTGTCCAAGCTTATTTTCAAGATGAATCTTGCTTAGATTTACATTGAAAATTCTGTTAGCCAATCGTGTTTCTCTTAATTTCAAAACGTATCTTTTTAGCTTCAGATTGCATTTGAAAATTCTGTTGACCAATCATGTTTCTCTTAATTTCAAAACATATCTTTTTTAGCTTCAGAATTCATTCGAATTTCCTTCAAGTCTTCAGTGATTTTTGAATCAAATCCTCTTAATACTTTGATCAAATTTCTATCAAAATTCAATCAAGTCTTCTTCGAATTTTAAATCAAGTCTTCACTGATCTGCATTATAATTTAAATTCTGGTCCGTATGATCTGCTGATCTGGACCAAGTTTGGACCATGTGATATGATATGTACCATTTTGTCTCATGATCTGGACTATGTGATCTTCTAATCTGGACCATTGATCTTATGACTTGGACCATTGATCTTCTGATTTGGACCATTGATCTTCTGATCTGGACCAAGTCTTTATGTTATGGACGATGCTATCTTCTGGTCTGGACCAAGTCTTATGTTCTGGACCATGCTATCTTCTGGTCTGGACCAAGTCTTCTGTTCTGAACCATGCTATCTTCTGGTCTGGACCAAGTTTGGACCAAGTCTGGACAATGTTTCCTTCTGGTATAGACCAAGTCTCCTTCTGGATATGCTTCCTTCTGGTATGGACCAAGTCTCCTTCTAGATATGCTTCCTTCTGGTCCGTATGATCTACTGATCTGGACCAAGTCTGGCCCATGTGATTTGATCTCTACCATTTTGTCTCATGATCTGCACTGTGTGATCTTATGATTTGGACCATTGATCTTATGATTTGGACCATTGACCTTCTGATCTGGACCAAGTCTTTATGTTATGGTCCATGCTATCTTCTGGTCTGGACCAAGTCTTTTGTTCTGGACCATGCTATCTTCTGGTCTGGACCAAGTCTTCTGTTCTGAACCATGCTATCTTCTAGTCTGGACCATGTCTGGACAATGTTTCCTTCTGGTATAGACCAAGTCTCCTTCTGGATATGCTTCCTTCTCGTCTGGACCAAGTCTCCTTCTGGACTCTGCTTCCTTCTGATTTGGGCCAAGAATAATGTCCTATGATGATATCATTGTTTCTTCCCTCTGATGATATCCTCTGATGTTTTCCTTTGATGACATCCTCTGATTCTTGCTTCTGATGGGATCCTCTGGTGATATCCTCTGGTGATATCTTCTGGCCGTATCTTCTAGTGGCATTTTTATCTTCTGGTGATGTCATCCTCTGACGACATCTTCTGCTTCTAATTTGTATCTTCTGGAGGTATCTTTTGCTGACGTCATCCTCTGGTGACGTCATCCTCTGATTTTTCATACTTCTTCTAAGTCAAAATATTTCATAAAATACTTTTGTTAACAGCAAAACTTTAATTGAAAGAACCAACTTGGTTCCAACAGTGTAAACGTCCTCTTCCATCTGGGTAAACATCCTCTTGATTGTGGGAAATCATCATCTTCTTTGAGGATGTTAATGATCATCCTCGTCTGTATGAAGACATCCTTTTTTTTATGAAGATGATAAAAGTTTGATCATTATGTTGACATCTTGCAATAAGTTGTGCATTGTACTTGCAATAAAGAACATCTGCTTCTCATTGTCTTCATGTATGAATGTTCTCAACTTTGAATATTCTTCAGGAAAATGCATGAGTACAAATGGGAAGCAGAATTAGATCTTCTTATAGTAAAAATTTGTCTTTGAGTATTTTTCTATAGCCTCTTCAGGCTTTCATTAAGGATTAGAAGGATGGTTACAACCATTAAAGAATGTCACTCACCATTGAAGCAACTTCAAATGGTCGGATTTCCTTTTTCTCACAAAATGAAGGTGACTTCCTTTTCCTAGTAGAAGACGAACCAACATTCATATTAGAATAGTTTGATAAAGGTTTTAAAAAAATCAACATAGGAAGTTAGAGAGATGAATGAAAATTAAAGGTAAGGAAACTAAAGAACAGTGAGGGGTATAAATAGCCATATTTTTAGAGAAAATCAATTTGGAAAGTGAACATGTAGTGATGATAGCGTGGAAGAAAGTGAAAGGTGAGAAGGAAAAGTGAATACTTTGACAGACACTTTATGACACATGAAACAATTTAAAAACTCGAGACGATTAGTGGAAGAAGAAGATGAGTTGGACGGAGGAGAAGACTAATTAATTTAATTAAAAGATTTTTTTATGAAACTAAGCTTTAAAAAAAGGAACCATAGGAAGACAAAAAAAAAAACAAAAAAACCAAAAAATGGATGTAGAAAAAACAAAGGCACAAAGAAGATACTAGATAAAAGTAAGACAAAAACAGAGAATAAAATGGAAGTACCATGTATTCAATTCATAATTCATATTACACATGTAACAAATACAAATTACATTACAACTGAAATACTTATCACAAAAAGGATAAAAAGAAAATTGGTTTAAAATAAAATAAAATCATAAGGCTTTTCTAAACCAGATCCATTAATGTAACTTACATATTAAGTTCGAATCACTAATTCCTAATACATAAATAAACTAAATCTCTTTATTGGCATTCTTTTTAGTAAGTGTCTTCCTTCTTTGAACTTCCATCTGATAAAGAGATGAAGATGTTTTCTTATTCAGGAGCCTACCCTAATCCCTAAACCTTTGATAAAAATTGTAGGTGCTTCTACCTTTCTTCGCCATTACGCTTAAACTACTTATCCATTACAAGAGATTCAGAACAAAATGAGGCTTAAGACTTTTAATGCTTTTTCTCACTACCTCCTTGTGCTTAAGATTCTTAGTAGGAGATATAGATATTGACATCTAAGGTTTTTACTTGTTTCAACCATTGAATGCATTTTGTGAACCTTCCTACATCACCCATCTCGATGACTGTACTTCACGGATGTAGTCAATTTAAGATTTTTGAAATTTTCAACATTGAAGTTGAGTAGTTCATGTCTTATGAAGATCCTAAAGTCAAGGATGGTTTAGCCAATTTTTCATGAATCTTGTCTTACTAGAGTTTCCCAATTTCTCTTTCAGATGATCTTCTATACAGATGCAGAACATTGATCATTCTTTCTTCTGATACTCACAACTACATATGCAATCCTTTGTTTTTTTGCTTTAATTTCATAGTAGGAGTCTTAGATGATTGAAGCACACTATACAAAAAAGGCAACAATCGATTCCTCGAGAAGATACATGAATAACATCATACATTGTAATTAGAGGATTGCCAAAGCAACTCTTTTGACAAACTTTTCTAGTGGATGAATCAAGAGATGATTTTGCATGAGTTTTGGTCCTTTACTTGTAGTTCAACCTTCAAGTTTACTAATACTTTATATTTATGATGTTTCTTTCCAAAAGATGGATGATCAGATGATTGGTTCTGATTGGTCTACCAATTTGAAGCATAGTTCGTTAATCTAAATTTCAGCAAAAGACAATTGTGTATATCCTCCAACTTTTTTTTTATGAAGGACTTCAACTTGTTACCATTCAACCTTCATAATTTATGTTGTTGAGCGAGAGGTTGCATTACTAATCGTTTCTTCTAATGGATTACCTGCACATTTAAACATATCATAGATCACTGAAATTTTAATAAACTTCTCCCAGTTTTATTAGTTTCATATTGTTGAAATGCATTATGTTACATGCAAGTATTTTATTTTTATATTTTACTTTGTTAGGAGTAGAGATAATTATTCTAGAAATTTGTTGGTGAGGGTTACTAGTTTTTAACTTAATTGTATTTTGTTATTTTAACTTATGGTGATAATAATAATAATAATAATAATGGTCACACGTAGAATAAATTTTTGTACATTAATCTATATCAAAAAAGGTTTTGACACTAAGTAAGAAGTAAATTAATTTGTGAAGGTGTAGCATATTGGGAGCCAAGACCGCTGCGTAAGAATTTTAATAACGATACTCATATCGGTAAGAGCTTCACTCTATTTATATCTATGTATGTTTGTGTTTATTCTTGAATGTACGAAATTAGACATATATTATGCCGAAATATTTTTCATCAATTTGTGGAAAATAAATGTTATATGATACGTTGTTATAATGGTTGTGCTTGACATATTATAGTTAATTCTGAAGGTGCAAATATGTTGTTGTTAATAAGTTAATCTCACATAATATTGACATGTTGTGGTTAATTCTGAAGGTGCAAATATGTTATCGTTAATAAGTTAATCTCGCAAAATATTGGTGATTTACTACAAAGGTCTACATTCATGCATTCATAGTTGGGTGGTGCGTCCATAATTGGTTGGTGCCCACAAATTGTTGCGAGGATTTTGAGTTAGTGGTGTTGCTTGGAAGGACCCATGAAGCCCTTGCGGGGGAGGCGATATTCCGAAATCATTGCATTGACATATAGATTAAGTAATAAGGTTTATAAAGATAATAGATTTATTGTACCTCCTGCTACTGGTTGTTGTGAGAAATAAGTGTTATTAATTATATAAATATCGTACTATTATTTTTATTTATCGGCAAGTACTTTGGAGATGACCTTTACTTTTGAAGAGATGACCTTCCCAATTTACTTGCGCACCCGGAGGAGTTTTCAGAGGAATAGATGGAGCATCTCTTTTAATTTCTACAATAGGTAGTCGTGGTCAGCTTTAGGGGATTTATTTCTGTTAAACTCTAGCCTATACCATTTATTATTTTTTCTATTTTGGTACGGTATTTTTGAATCCTAAAACATGAGTATTAAATTATCTATCTGATTGAGATACTTGGAGATTTTTAATTAATTATGGATTGTTCGTTTGAGTTTATATGTGTAATTATAATGTTTCCATTATCTTGCACTAACAATTATGTTGTATTGACTAGTAGTACTTCTTCTTATCATGAGATAAATTTTAGTATTAGTATATTGACTTTTTCCACTGATTAACTTTACTATGCTTTATTGAAGTACATAAGTTTTGTCCATTGAAAAGTTTCAAAATAAAACACAGCCATAAGTTTGATAAAAGATTTACTCAAAAAAAAAATCTAAGAGAATTTTCAGAATTCATTTAAGCAAATCATTGATAAAAAAAAAAAGAGTTTTTATCTGCAACTATAAAATAATCACATGATGAAGTGTTTTCTTAGATAATCTTAATCTAAGATGATCTCTCACATTTAAATATAAATTTTAGATTTTTACCATGTTCAACGAATATAGTTAAAATTCTTCTTTATTTTTGTTCTTCTCTTTGAACATTCATTTATCTCAATACAAAGATTCTATTTTACTACTAAAAATGTCATTGAAGAGTGATTACACAGGAAAAAAAACTTAAACACATACACTAAAGCTTTTAAAGAGAAACTATACAAAAGATCACAAAAAAAAAAAACATGTCAAGAAATGACATTTGTAAGGAGATGAAATTGTCATATAAGTAATAGATGATCTGCTAATGCATTTTATCTACTGTCATATGGAAATTTAAATCTTCAACAAACAGATTTTGCTAATCCATGTTTTGAAAGAGTTATAAAAATTCCTAAACAAGTTGATAAAAAAAATTGAACCATAAACATACACTAATTCATATTTCACTTGTATTTCCAGCAGTAAATGATCTTCACTCTTACACAATAAAGAGCTCAATCAAGAGAATAAACTCTGATACTAATTGAAGATGCTGATATGGGGGTTTTAATTGTGTTTACCATTTTTTAAAATTATTTATGTTGTTTAATAAAAAGGATATGTTCTTTATCAAAACATTCAACTTATGATTATAAGCTAGTTTAAGTAAAATAAGGTTGAATCATAAAGATCTTAGATTAGATAACATAGTAGATCTAGAGAAGGGACAACTGTATTTTTATACTAGTTCGCAACAAACTATTGCTACATCAAGTTCTCCCCTGACAGATATATTTTGCATCACTATAGTTGAGAAATTAATCCACTATTGAACAATAGCATACAAGTATTATTTACTCTGCCTCTTTAGGCTTTGAGTATTCTTCTTTAGCCTCTCCAGGTTGTAACCATTAGAAGCCTTTCTAGTCTTCTCATCTTTTTGGCAAGCTGCCGTTGGAACCAAGTTGGTTTTATACATAGAGTTTTAATGTTAACATAAGTATTTTATGGGAACAATATATTTGACTTCACAGAGAATGAAAGAAGATTCATGTTTTTGAAGACTATCTAAAATAAGATTTGATTCAGATTTATAATTGAAGAAAATCTTTGACCAAGTTGAAAAGAAGATATGGTCAATATTTGAAGAAGATTTGATCAATACTAATTATCACAAGATATGAATTTTTTTAAAAGAAAATTTGATCCAAATTTATTTACAAGAACATATGAATTATTTACAAGAAGATTTGATCAAGATTTATAACAAGAAGATATGAATTATTTAAAAAAAGATTTGACCAATATTTATCACAAGAAGATATGAATTATTTACAAGAATATTTGATCAAGATTTATCTACAAGAAGATATGAATTATTTACAAGAAGATTTGATAAAGATTTATCACAAGAAGATATGAATTATTTACAAGAAGATATGATCAAGAATTGTTTACAAAAAGAAAAACTCACAAGAAGATATATTTATTATTTGTAAAGATATGATTCAGAGTTGGACAATGGACAAAATACTGAATTAGACTTAGTCATATTCCTACTTGTGAAAGTTCAAGAACTGGTCCAACAGTATGTTCCCACCCAGATTAAAGCAAACAATAGGAAAGAAGTTTCATCTGATGAATTTGTGAAAGCAATCTTAATAAAATACGAACATTATCAATCTAAAGAATTTACAAACTCAATGTGAACAAAATATGAACAGTATCAATCTGAAGAATTTACAAACTCAATCAGAACAAAATACAAACATAATCAATCTAAAGAATTTACAAACTCAATCTGAACAAAATCAAACTAGAAGAACTGCTCAGATTGAATTCATAAATAAAGAATTGGCTAATGAACATATTATCAAAAATCATCTTGTTTAGAATTATTATTGAATAAGATTATTATTGACCAAGCTAGGAATGTAAGTACAATTCAGAATTAAACAATGACTAAATTGAAGTCTTAATTTTATCTATAAATAGATACTCAAGGCTGAAGAAGATGATTATCAAAAAATCATAAATGGGTAAAAGAACTCTAGCTCAAAACTCCAAATTCATCTTAGAGTTCAAAGAGAGAAACACTTGTTTGAATGAGAAATATTTTCTGAGCATTTTTCTTATTTTGTGATAGTCATTGTTATAACCTACTTATTAGAACTACTCAAGTTCCAAACCTTTGTATTCAATCCCATTAGTGGTGTAAGTGTGCCTTCAATAATCTGGGGTTGTCAGATTGTGTGGAGAATACTTGGATGGTAGAGTCAAGGTGTGTGTGTTCCTCAAAAGTTTGGGGTTGTCAGGCTATTTGAGAAGACTGGCTTGGAAGGTCAGGTGTTATATAATTCAAGGTGTTCAATTAGTGAATTAAATTCTTCTAAGTGAAAGGACTGGATGTAGCCAAGTTATTGGAGAACCAGGATAAATTACTTGTGTCACTTTATTCCTACATTCCTTAGTTTTGTTATTGCTTCTACTCCAAGTAAATCATCAAGTCTGAACCACTTTAATCAAATAATGAAAACATTATCAACTTAGTCAAACACAATTCAACCTCTCTTCTCGTATTTGCACCTTCAATTGTCATCAGAGCTTGGTCTCAAGGATGAGCACTTTATAGTGTTTGAGGAAAGATCCAATGGTTCAATATGTCTGAATTCAGTGAAGAAGCTTCAATAGGAAACATCAACATTTTGGGTATCAGAAGGACAAGATGAGAAGTTTCTTTAATTCACCAGATCCTAAACTTTTGGACTTGGTGGAAGATGGTTATATTGCTCAAAAGAATACTAATGGTATTGAGATTCCAAGGAAAGACATGGATGCTTATTAGAAGAAGATGTACAAGATGCATCATAAGTCCAAAAAGTTCATGATAAATGCAATCATTTTCAAAGAGTTTCACAAGTGCACCAACAAGGAGACAACAAAGAGTATTTACGATAGTCTGATTATGACATATAAAGGAAGCAAGCAAGTTCAAGAAGCAAAGACCAAACTCCTAGTCAAAAAGTATGAGTTGTTCAAGATGGAAGAAGATGAAGGCATTGAAACAATGTTTTCAAGATTCCAGACTCTGCTCTCAGGATTAAATATACTTGAGAAAGATTATACTACAACTGATCATGTGAATAAGATACTAAGAAGTCTTCCAAGAAAGTGGAGACCTAAGATTACTTCCATTAAGGAAACAAAGGATCAGAATACTCTTAAGCTGGAAGAATTAATCAGCTATCTGATATCACATGAAATTGAACTTGCAGAGGATGAGCCCAAAAAGAAGCAACCAACCTTGGCTTTGAAATACAAGCAGAAGAAAGTTCTGAAGGCAACAACAGAATCAGAGGATGATAATTCAGAGGATTAGAAAAGAGACTCAAAGGAAGAGGAATTGGCTTTCATATGTAGAAAAATTCAGAAGATGTGGCACAACAAAAAGAAGAAATTTCACCAAAGATATTCCATATAGTCCAGTAGAGGAAATGATGATAAATTTGACAAGAAAAGCATCATTTTCTATGGATGCAATGAACCTAGACATATCATGTCAGAATGTCCAAATTTGGAGAAAGTCAAACATCAGAGGAAATATTCCAGATCTAAGAAGAAGAGTTTGATGGCTACGTGGGATGATTATGTTGAATCCTTTGATGATGAAGAGTAAGAAGATTTGGCTTTGATGGCTCACACTAACTCTACCTCTAGATCCAACATAGATTCTGACTCTGGAAGTGAATCAACAATGAAGAAATGGAGGTATTTTCTGACTTAAATCGATTTGATTTAATTACAGTTATAAATGACTTCTTGAACAAGAATCACAAAGTGTTTTTAAAACTGAAAACACTTAGGAAAGAAAATGCAAACCTCACTGAAGAAATTAATGTTTTCAAGAATCAAAGTGCTGAAGTTAAAACAGAAAATGCAACTTCAAAAATTAATATTGTTGAACTTAAGGCTGAAATTCTAAATCTGAAGAGTAATCATAGTTCAATATCAATTGAAAATACCACATGTAACTCTGATAAGCATGAAGAAGTATTTCAAGATTTTCTTGTTAATGGTATGGAAAGAAGCAAGTATGCTTCTATGATTTATGAAGTTAGTAAAAATGGTAAAAGAGGTCTAGGATTTGAAGAAATTGTAACTGAACCTAAACTTATTCCCTCTAATATCTTGTGTATTTTTTTATCTAAGAAAGGTCACTCCAAATTAGCTTGTTGCATGTTAAAAACAACGAAAGACAATAAACCTTTCAAGACTAACAAACAAAGACCCAACCAAATATGGGTACATAAGAACAAAACTGTCTATGTTGCAGTGGTTCTCAACAACCAAGTTAAAACACCAATCATGGTATCTGGAAAATGGATGCACGCGATATATGACGGGAGAAAATTCTATGTTCTAAGACCTAACATTGATCAAAGGAGGCACAATAACTTTTGGAGGAAAGTAAGAAGGCCAAATCATTAGTCAAGGTACAATTGATAATGGTATTTCCGCTTCCATTAAAGATGTCTTGTTTGTTAAAGGTCTTAAGTATAATTTATTAAGTATTAGTTAGATATGTGATAATAATTATGGTATTATATTTAATCAAAAAACATGCAAGACAATTAGTCATAAGGATGGATTTGTACTCTTTACAGGTCAGAGGCAAAACAACATTTATAAGATAAATCTGTGTAGTCTAGAGAAACAAGAGGTTAAGTGTCTTATGTCAGTAAATGAAGAGAAACCAATTTGGCACAAAAGATTAGGTCATGCAAACCTTAGATTAATTTCAAAACTAAATAAACTTCAACTAGTCAAAGGTCTACCTAAGCTTAGTTACAAAACTAAAATTATGAGTGAAGCTTGTCAAAACGGAAAACAAACAAAGAACTCCTTTACCCCTAAGAACTTAGTCTCTACCTCAATCCCATCGAGCTCGTACATATAGATCTCTTTGGCCCAGTGAAAACAACCTCTCTAAGTGGAAAGAAATATGACTTTGTTATACTAGATGATTACACTAGGTGGACATGGGTAAAATTCTTTAGAAGTAAGCATGAATCCCACAAAGTGTTTATCACATTTTCAAAAAAGTAATGAATTATTTATAAGAACATATGATCAAGAGTTGTTTGCAAGAAGAAACACTCACAAGAAGATACATTTATTATTTGTAAAGATATGATTCAGATTTTGAAAAAGGACAATATTAAATTGGACATTGTTATATTCCTATTGTGAAATTTCAAGAACCGGGCCAACACTAAGTTCCTGCCCGGATCAAAGCAAGCAATAGGAAGAAAGATTCATCTGAATAATTTACAAAAGCAATCTTAACAAGACGAACAATATCAATCTAAAGAATTTAGAAACTCAATCATAACAAAATATGAATAGTATCAACTTGAAGAATTTACAAACTCAATCTGAACAAAATACGAACAAAATCAAATCTAAAGAATTTACAAACTCAATCTAAGCAAAATACGAACATAATCAATCTGGAAGAACTGCTTAGATTGGATACTCAAGGCTGAAGGAGAAGATCATCTTAAAATCAGAAAATAGTAGAAGAACTCAAGATCAAAATTCCAAGTTCATCTTAGAGTTCAAAGAGATAAACACTTGTTTGAATGAGAAATATTTTCTAAGTGTTTTTCTTAGAGTGTGATAGTCATTGTTATAGTTAGCTTCTTATAAGAAACTACTCAAGTTCCAAACCTTTGCATTCAAACCCGATAGTATTGTTAGTGTGCCTTCATCAATCTGGGGTTGTTAGATTATGTCAAGAAGACTTGGCTGATATAGATAAGGTGTGTGTGTTCCTTAAAAATCTGGGGTTGTCAGGATGTTTGAGAAGACTGACTTGGAGGGTTAGGTGCTTTGTAATTCAAGTTATTGAATTAGTGGATTAAATCCTTATGAGTGAAGGGACTGGATGTAGCCAAGTTAGTGGTGAACCAGAATAAATTACTTGTGTCACTTTATTCCTGCATTCCTTAGTTTTTTATTGGTTCTACTTTAAGTAAATCACCAAGTCTAAACAATTTTAATCAAATAATGAAAAAGTTATCAACTTAGTCAAACACAATTCAACCTCATTTCTCGTGTTTGCACCTTCAACTGTCGTGGAGGTTGATTAGTATTCTTATACCTCTTTAGGAACCTCTTATGGATGAAAGAATTGTTGCCACTATCGGATTGATTTACATCAGTTTCAATTTGTGTCTAAACAGACACAAAGTCTTTCTATATAATTTTAACTCTTATTGAGATAATATTACATTTCAAATCCTATATCAATTCAAGTGAATCAAACAACTTGATTGATTTACATCAATTCTAACAACTCCCCATTGAGAGGATTTTTCATCCATTCTTTTCTTTTGATGTGTTATAGGCTTTTAAAAACAATTTTCTTAGATCATTGTCTCTTTTCTTATTATCAATTACTTTCTCTTTTATAATTGATTCTACTTAAATTTTGATGAATATATCCGTTGGAAATAGTGTTGTTGGAGATCTTGAATCATCAATTAAAGTTTGTCCATATTTGTCTTCATAATTGATTCAATATATCCTGATTTAAAAGCCATAGTAAAACCAGAGGATGTCATGTCCTTCTTGACTCAAAGGATGAGTACTACTTTGATGAGCAGAGGATGTTGAAAAGTTGACTTCTTCAATTTTTTTGGGCTTAGATGTTTGACTTAAGAATTGTTAGTTTTATTATTAGAGCGTTAAATTTGTCAAAGTATTCATTTGATGTGTTGACCAGTCAATCAAGTGGTTTGCTAGAATTATCAGACACATAATTATCAGTCTGATCTTCTAATATCAGATTCATCAGAGGCGTGTTGATAACACTTTGATTAGAGTTAGACACAATTTTAACAGATTCTTTAGAGTCACAATGCATTTGCCTTGAATAATCAATTCACTTTCTTAGTTCATAAGAGTTTTGACTTTTTCCAAAGCATTGACGTTATCAAAGTCTTCACTCAGAGTTTTCTTATTTGGTCTTGAGTCAGAGGACCAACGAAGGTCTTGACTCTTAGTTAACTTTAGTTAGAGGCAGGTGATCATTGTAGCTTTTTTTTTCTTTGAGATCAGAGGATCAATCATTGACTCAAATTCACTCTGGTTAATGCTTTGACTCGATACTATAGATTATCATATGCTTGTTGCAATATTTCTTATTACTACATTATGACTTACTATATTAGTAAACATAATTACTTGTATGTTAGATAATAATTTTCTATGTTAAAAACACTGATGTTAATATCTTTAACTTACTAATAATTTTTACTATCTTAAAATAGATAATCATTAATATAAATATTTATCTTATAACTTAATATACACACTTAACAAATAGTTAAAGGATAATTATTTTGTTATTATCAAAATATCAATTACATAATTGTAACAAAAATCACTTTTTCACTGACCCAAAGTATTCTGTAAAAGTACAATATTGAAATGCAGAAAGTTAGCACTTTGACGGTGTCCAGATTCAACTAAAACTAGGGAATGTTCGTCAAGCCTCCCAGGAAACTAAACACTAGTTATTGGAACACGTGCATAACAGTCACATTTACCAAGAAATGTGTCCAAATCTCTATATCTCTCGTATAAAATACATGTTCTTCATTTTACCAAGAAGTGTGTGCAAACCTCAATATCTCTCCGTAGTTGGATTTTGCACTAGAGTTTAAAGGAAGATTCTCCCACTTAGTTTATGCATTAGGACGTGCCCAAATGTCATATTTGTAAATATGTCATGGCTTATAAATACAAGAGTCTTTAAACTTTTGAAGCGAAGATAACACACTTGAACCATAATCCATTTCTTTATGTACAAATCATTTAAGTTATCTTCAAGTGATCTACCATGGATTTCCTCTCAAGAAGTGTTTGGTTAACATCATGACGCCTGATTCATTTGTCAAGGTCGATGATATGAAAAGAAAAAAAATAGTATATCCTTCATATTCCTTCTTTTTAGAGAAAAACCATTAATTTGAGATAAAGTTTCAATTCCATAGTAGCTAGATCCTTAGACTCCTTTGCCTCCCAAGAAGCGTTTGGTTCGTCTTTTTTATTCATGTTTTCCTCTTGCTTGTTTTCTTCTACCGCAACAACGATGTCATCTCCAATCTTCAACTTCTCAAACTCAACAACTAATTGCTCAAATAATCTCTCACATAGACTCTCAAATCTTTCAATTGAAACTTAATTAAACTTCATGAATTCAACTAAAACATCTTCGAGTTAAGAAGTAAAATAACAAGGAGACTATGGTTTATAATTGCCATTTTTATGTACTTGTCCACAAAAATTATATCTAAGAGGCAATTGTTGTACAACATTTCTTTTGAAATAAATTTTACTTTCCAACCCTTTTATCTTGCGAGATAAAGTCAATATTTCAAACAAAATTATACTTTTAGTATCATCCATTGCTACAATAAAACTCAGAGAAACTTTTTAATAGCAAAACACAATTTAGAAGAAGTAAAATAAAAATAAAGAATTATTTTTTAAAATTTTTTTATATATAAATAAAAATCTAAGTATTACTATTTTGCCCAATAGATAAATCAATCAACAATCCCCAATAATGACGCCAAAAATCTAAGTAACACCTAGGTAAGTAAAAGTTTTATGATTGTTTTATAAAATCGAACATACGTAAATTAAATAGAGAAAATTCAATAAGAGAAAAACAATTAGAGAATTCAAATCACCTTGTTTTCAATATGTAATTATTGATTTACTATTTTAATATCTAACCCATTTGATTATATCAAATTAACAAATTAGAATAAGATCAATTTGTTGGCTCAAAATCTATTTTAATAACAAGAAATCATAATTCATTAAGTGATCAGATTTGTTATTTAAAACATGTATGAATCTTAATATATTATAAACATGTTAATATTTTATATTTCTATAACAATATTGAAACATGAATATAAGCAAAAATAGATGATTACTGAAACACGTTTTGTACACATAACATAGAAAAACCAAAATTTCATAGATTCATGAAAGTTGATCTAATCTCTATTCAAAAGAAATTCAGTAATTAATGTTCATAAAAATAAACGACATAGAAAAGAAAATAAACTGGTAGAGATTTCGGACACTGCAATGCCGTCGTTCCTACTCCTTCCAGCGTTCTTTGTAATTTTCCATGGCCAGCCGTTTTCCTTTCTCCTCTCTTGAGTGCCGTCTTGGCCTCCCTTTTTCTCCTTCGGCGCTGGCAATTCTTGGCCAATTTTCTTCCTTCCAAATTCACGTCTTGCTTCCTTAGGTCTCCCGTTTTCACTTTCAAAAGCAAGCCTAAAGGCTTTTAATTGGAGTAGCATAAGGCACTCTTTTTCAAAATTTAGCCCAAATTATAGTACACTTTTATTACGTAATAATAATATTGTATATAAATAAATAATAGTAATAAAATACTATTTGCAATCCTTTCATCATTAGTCAATGCAATAATAACTTCGTATCTTCGGTAGTAATATTCCACTCGGATTATAACATGTTTAGCTGAACCAATGAAATAAAACAAAAACTACACAAAATATTTAGTTATGAATAAATTAAAAGCATAAATATTAAATTGATCCAATAATTATAAGGCAACAATTTATTAAAATAACTACTAAAGATAACTTAAACCTACGATATTTAAAATCAATAAATACTTAAAAATATACATATCATAAAGAGTTATCGTAAATCATGTGCATGACTCTCTTTCTCTAAATCTTTACATTCAACATTTAAGCTTTCAATTCACGTCACCTACAAATATTACACTATTGACCATTACTTACACCAACACTTCTATTGCATTCGGTTTGTCCGTAAAAATGGAGTCGCCACCAATTTTATTTTTTTAAAAGGCACTACTAGAAATTTCACATTTAGTGACCGACTTAGAGACATAATATTTTCAGTCACACTAACGACCGAATTGGAGACTTAAATTTTGAACCTTGAAACTAAAATTTTTTGCGTCACTAAATCGGTGGCTGGCAAAATTTAGAGACTAAAGTAACAACTAAATTTTAGTGACTAAAAATCGATTTCTAAATTTTATATTTTTAATTTAATTTAAATAAGTGATCAAAATTTTATTTGCTAACTATTTTTTAATTACATCTTTATTTCTTTCTCACCACCACAAACGATTCTAGTTCCTCTTTCTTTCTTAACCCATGACAAACCCCAAAACCATTCCTCTATTGTTAATCCCCCCTCACTGCCATTTCATCACGATTCACAACCATTCCTCTGTTGCTAACCCCAACACAATCGAATTTCTTTTGCAACTACGACGTGAAACCCTTATTCTTTGTCGTCTCGTCAGCTATCGTGAACCAGAAGGTAAGGAATTTATTTTCTAATTCTTTTGAAAGTTTCTGATATTGCGTCTTCGTTGGACTCTTAGAGGAAGAGAATTTACTCTCTTTTAGAGGAGTAGTGGGGTTTCGACAAAACACGGTCGACGGAGGAGACAAGACAATCTCTTCAAGAAGAAAAATGGGATGCTCATTCTCACATGACTGTTGCTTTTGCCTCTCTTTGCCTCATAAACATAGTACATATACGATTTCTTTCGAAAGATAGATTCAAATTTCCTCAATGAAAATCACAACAGAGATGTTATTTTGATAACTTTAGAAGAACTATTTTTTGAACGAAATGGATGAACGTGGCGACGAAGCAAAATAGTAGTTTGTTAAAGGATTTGCTCATGCGTTGTCGGATCTGTTGCAGCACAAAGGTCACCAACGGCTGAAGGGGAGTGATGCGGCACAGAGAACGAGGATGAATTTCATCGATGGCAGCGACTATCAATCCTAATCCTAAGAAAAAACTATTTATTGATCTAGTTTTTGTTATAGTTTTATGAGTTATTGATAAAGCCATGATATGAGTTTTGTGTTATGTTACAATGGGGTGAAATTTATTTTACTTGGTGATTGGTTTTTAAGCATAAATTATTTATGTTTTTTTTATATGTGTGTTGCAAACAATTTTAGGAACGAGTAGCTTAAGAAAAATAAAAGCTTAGCATATGAGATTATTTTGTAAAAAAATGAAACTCCATTTTTTGTTTTAAAAATGATGCAATACAAAGAAGCTAATAAGAAGAAAATTAGAGGTGAATAAGAATCGATATCTTACTGCTGAACTGGTTTGTCATTTTTTATTTTGATCAAGTTCAAACTGTTTGTTTCTCTCTATTTTTGTCTTTGTTTTTTTTACTCCATAGTCCTCTCTTTTCTTTCCCTTTCTTCTCTATTTAGTGTGTATTACAAAAGACAAGGAAATAATTGTGAATTGATCACCATTGTACTGATTTTTATTACCAATAATTCATTTCTTTTTGGTTTCTTTTCATTCAATTATATACGTTATTTTATGTTTTAGAAAGGAGTGAAACATCTGAACAGAAATCAGAGGCCATAAAGAAACAAAAGCATCTATGATTGTCTAAAGTTTATATTCCTAATTATTTATTTTTATTTTTTTTTTTAGCCGATAGTCCTCACTTTGTTTTTTCTCTCACTTCTTTGTTTTAGTGTTGATTATTTAAAGACTTTTGGATGTAGGTTACAAAAGACAAGACAATAGTTGAGAATTGATCACCATTATACTGATTTTTATTATCATTTATCCTTTTTTTTTTGGTTTCTTTTCATTCAATTATATACGTTTTTTTTTTTTATGTTTTAGAAAAGAGTGAAACGTTTTAACAAGAATAAAAGGCAAACAGAGGCAACCAGGATTGTCTAAAGTTTATATCTCTAATTATTTATTTTTATTATTATTTTATTTTTTATATATTTATTTTAAGGGCATAAAAAGTCCAAATAAATAGAGGACAAAATAAAGTGTCAACAACTGCCCCTCTTTACTTAGAATTTACTTGAGAATCAAAGTAAAGGATAAATAAAGATGACCACTCTAATTTTGTCCAAAAATAATTTTTGTAGGAGGGTGCAAGTCGTTTTCCTAGCTTCAAGATGCGGTTCGTTTTCTCAGCTTCGGGTGCGAGTCGTTTTGCTATATTCAAGATGCGAGTCATTTTCTCGGTTTTAAGATGCAGGTTATTTTCTCGGCTTCTGTTGCGATTCATTTTACCGGCTTCAAGATGCGGGTCGTTTTCTCAACTTTGAGTGCTAGTCGATTTCCCAACTTATAAATTGGGGACATTTTCTCGGCTTCAGGTATGAGTCGTTTTCCTAGCTTTAAGATGCGGGTCGCTTTCTTGGCTTCGAATGCGAGTTGTTTTTCCCGGCTTCAAGATGTAGGTCGTTTTCTTGGCTTCAGGTGCGAGTCGTTTTCTCGACTTCAAGATACAGGTCATTTTCTCGATTGTGGGTTTATGAAATGTCATGAATGAATGGATTAATATGTTGGCTTTTATTAATATTTTTATTGGACATGATCATTCAAATCATGGATGCGAAGGGCACATATACATTTTTCTTAAACCCTGATATCTTTGATCTCTCTTTTTTCATTTTTACTTCTTTTTTTTTTCGCAGAAGAATTATTGTTGTGATCTTAAGTTGAATCTGTAACACCCCAAGTTTTATAATAAATATTTTATTAATGAAATGAGATTTTAAATAATTGATTTGGTGTTAAAATTATTTTAGAATACATGTTGATAATGTTGAGAAAAAATCTCTTTTAATGATAACAAAATTATCTTAAGATTATGATTACACTAATGCGTGCATTTAAGTTTTGTACTAAGAAAGGAACAGGATCCAAAGGTCGCCACCTCCTGTCCAGAAGATTGAATGAATGCTTGAAACAAAGCTGTTAAATCCATAAAGAAAATATGAAGTTAAAACACCAGAAGCAGAATATCTGGAAAACACCAGAAGCAGAACATCTGGAAAACACCAGAAGCAGAACATCTGGAAAACACCAGAAGCAAAACATCTGGAAAACACCAGAAGCAAAACATCTGGAAAACACCAGAAGCAGAACATCTGGAAAACACCAGAAGCAGAACATCTGGGAAACCAGAAGCAGAACATCTGGAAAACACCAGAAGCAGAACATCTGGAAAACACCAGAAGCAGAACACCTAAGAAACCAGAAGCAAAACATATGGAACAGAAAACCAGAAGCTGAAGCAGAAAACCTAAGAGTTGAAAATACCAGATAATGCATCCAGAAGATACAAGAGGATGCATCCTGAAATCACCAGAGGATATCTTTGTTGGCCCATATCAAAAGGAAACAAAGTCAGAAGGAGACATGGACCATACCAGAAGGAAGCCTGCCAAAGGAAGACTGGATCCAAACCAGAAGATATCATAAGTCAGACTTATTCAACAAGTTCTTCTGACCAGAAGATGGCCTGACAGTGAAGTGAAAAAATAGTCTTGGATTAATCAGAAGATAAGCTAAAAGGTCCAGACTGAAATATCCTTTGTCTAGAACTAATCCAGACCCAGTACAGTGTTGGCCAAGATCAGAAGATCAGACTATGGCCCAGTGTTGGTCAAAATCAGAAGGTCATAATAAATGGCCCAGTGTTGGTCGAAACCAGAAGGACAAAATAAATGGTCCAGTGTTGGCCGAGATCAGAGGATCTCAGCAGACCAGTTTGCTAGTCCAGATTGGCCAATATCAGAAGATGAAAATCATAAATGAATATCAGAAGATATACATCTGAAGATGAATTTCAGAAGAAACATATCAGAGGATAAAAAGATGAACATCAAAGGATAAAATTCAGAAGACGAACTTCACATGAAATACACCAGAAAATGAATACCAGAATTTCAGAAGACAAACTTCACATGATAATCATCAGAAGATGAATTCCAGAAAATACACACCAGAAGATAAATATCAGAAGATAAACTCTGGAAGGTAAAACATCAGAAGTTAGATATTATAAGGTGAACTTCAGACACCAAAAGGAAATTACCAGAGGATAATTTCCAGTTGCTCATTCATCCTCTCACATTAAGAACAACTAACAGTTCCAATGTATCAAAAGCTGCAACATCCACGACCAGTGAAGGGTCATGACTTGGAACCAAAAAGGAGCACTGACCAGTTGTTAAAACCATATGGAATGATCTATCCTCCTGGAAAGCCAAGTAAAGAAGTAACCTCCCATGTGCCAGGCTGTAAAAGGACAAAATGGCAAGGCTGTAAATTTGTAACAACAGTGAGGTTCATTACATCTTGAAAAAACGGCCAGAAAGGAAAATTTTCTTGAAGAGAAAGTTTCCTTCTCTCTATAAAAGGAAGGCTGCTCTCATTCAGCAGACACACACAACTACACAAGCAAAAACAGAAAAATATCAGAGGCTATCAAGAGCATTTGTCAATCTCCTTTTAAGCTTTCTATAATCTTACACTAGATCATTGTTTAATCTTTGTTGAAAGTAAATCCTATCAAACTACTTCATATCATCTTTAGAACTTCAAGTGAGAAACACTTGAAGAGAAATCAGAAGGAAAGAATTGTAAGCTTGGTGAAGCTAAAGAATACACAGTTTGTAATCAACCTCAGTGAGAGGCTAATAGCTTTTGATACTTAGTGAAAACTCACAAGAGTGTGAGGACTGGACGTAGCCATCTTTGGGTGAACCAGTATAAAAGTTCGTGTGTCATTATTCTCTCTCTCTCAACATTCAACATCTGATAATCATCCTCTAAAGGAGGACAGTAGTAAACAAAATTTTAAAAACCTTGAGTATCTCTATTCAACCCCCCTTCTAGTGATATTCTAGCCACTTCATTTGGCATCAGAGCAAGGTTCTCTAAAACTACACCTAACAGTGTAAGAGAAAAAGATCCAAAAAGAAAAAATGTCAAAAGCTAAGTATATCCCAGAAGGAGGATCATCCAGCAAACCTCCCTACTTTGATGGAACTGACTACTACCACTGGAAAGGCAAGATGAGATTGTTTCTCATATCTCAAGATAACAACATGTGGCCAGTGGTAGAAAAAGGAAATCATGTCATCAGATTCAACAGTGCAGATCCAACCTCTGACGAAAAACCTCAAACACGATGGATAGCTGAAGAAAATGCCAAGGTACTTCTAAACTCTAAAGCTCATTTATTTCTAACGTGTACTTTGAGCAGGGAAGAGTATGATAGAGTTGAAGAATGCCAAAGTGCTAAAGAACTATGGGACACCTTGAAGATCTATCATGAAGGTTCAAGTCATGTTAAAGAAGCCAGAATTGACATGGGGGTAAGAAAGTTCGAGTTGTTTGAAATGAAGGAGGAAGAAACAATTGATGAAATGTTCTCAAGACTGACAATCATCCTCAACAACTTAAGGTCTCTGGGAAAAGAATACTCTGTCCAAGAGAGAATAAGAAAGATATTAAGAAGTTTACCAAAGGAATGGAGACCCATGGTGACTGCCATCACAGAAGCAAGAAATTTAGCCACCATGAGGTTAGAAGATCTGGTTGGAACTCTTAGAGCTCATGAACCTCTATTGCTTGCTGATAAACCAAGCAAAAAGGGAAAAATGATTGCATTGAAATCCAGTCAAACTGAAAGTCCATCCTCCAAAAACTCTGAAATTATCTCAAAAAGGGATAACTCAGAATATCCTCTCTCTGAAGAGGAGGATGAACTGGCTCTACTTTCCAGAAGAATCCAAAGAATAATCAACAGAAGAGGACAAGACAAAAGATCCTCTCAGAAAGAAAAGATTGACAAAAGCCAAATAACTTGTTATGGATGCAATAAAATGGGACACTACAAAACTGAGTGTCCTCTAAACAAAAGAAACATAAGAAGAATTCATAACATGAATAAATCTATGATGGCAACTTGGGATGACAGTGATGAATCATCCTCCGAGCAAGAAAAGGAAGAAGAAGCCAACATTTGTCTCATGGCAAACTCAGAAACAGATGAGGTAAACATCATTGATTTATGTCCTTCTTGTGAAAAGTTAGAAATAGAATTTGACAATCTCTTGAATGACTCAAATACTTTAGCTCAAAAATGTGGTTTTCTTAAAAACCAAAATTATGAAATAAAGAAACTGAATAAGGAACTTCAAGCCAAGAATGAAGAATTTCAAAAAATCATTTTAGACTTGCAGCAATCAAATAAAAAATTGTCTGAGCAACAAAACACTTTAAACAAAGAGAATGTCAAAATCCATCCTCCTGAAGAGGACACACAAAAGAAGGACTTGAAAATCAAAGTTGAAGAACTAAAAAATGACATTACCAATTTTGTCAAATCCACATAAACATTTAAAAATATTATGGGATCTCAATCTGGTATATTTGACAAAGCTGGAATTGGTTTTAAAAGTTCTCAAAAACAAAAACTATATGAAAATTTCTTTCTACCAAAGAACCTAGAGGATAGACCTAAGTGCACTTTCTGCAAAAAGCTTGGACATACTATCAAAGTATGTCTTACTAAGAAAAAAGCTGAAAGTAACAGAAGGAAATGTTCATTTTGTAATAAGCATGGACATCATGATTCCATTTGCTATCACAAAAAGAAAATCCTTACAAAAGGACGGACTAACCATCAAGGACCCAATTCTATATGGGTACCTAAGTCTCTTCTTAAGCCTAACACAGGTACATCCTCTGATCAACAAAAGAAAGCCTTGGTTCTTGGACAGTGGCTGCTCAAGACATATGACAGGAGATAAGCTTTGCTTCATCTATTTGGAATCAAAAGATGGAGGATCAGTTACATTTGGCATCAATAATAAAGCTCAAATCAAAGGAACAGTATATTTGAAGTGATACTGCTGGTGAAGTTAAGACAAGGCAATCATTGAGAGGAGTTTCAAACAACATGGCTATGATATCTCAAATTGATCCAAAGAACATTGATCAAGCCATAAGTGATAAATCATGAATGAATGTCATGATGGAGGAACTGTCTCAGTTTGAATAAAATAAAGTGTGGAATCTAGTTCCCCATCCTCTGGAAAAATCCATCATTGTTGGAACCACAGATCTGGGAATTTGGTACAAAAAGGATTCAAATCTTGATCTTCTGGCATATTGTGATGCTGATTATGCTGGTGACAAAATTGAGAGGAAAAGCACAAGTGGAGCATGTCAATTTCTGGGCTCATCTCTCATTAGTTGGGCATGTAAAAAACAGAATACCATAGCTCTCTCCACTACAGAAGCTGAATATGTTTCTGCTGCTCAATATTGCTCTCAAATTCTCTGGGTAAAAAATCAATTGGAAGACTACTCCTTAAGGTACACAAAAATCCCTATCCTTTATGACAACACTAGTGCTATTAATCTTTCCAAAAACCCTATTCAACACTCTAGATCTAAACATATTGAAATTAAACATCATTTCTTAAGAGATCATGTTCAAAAAGGAGATGTTGAATTAATTTTTATTGAAACTGAAAATCAGCTTGCTGACATTTTCACCAAACCTCTCCAGGAGGATCGTTTCAAAACTATTTTAGAAAAACTTTCCATCTTAAATCTTTCAAAAATTGTCCAAAAATAGTTTTGCAAAATCTGAGGATCATAATGTTATTTTATTTTTAAGAAATAAAAATCTGAGGATGGACAACTCAGAAAAATCTCTATCCTCCTCCAAGATTTGAAAGTTGCAAAAGTCAGAGGCAGGCAAGTCCCATCACTGCTGATTACACTCCTTTCTGCAAAAAGGTGCCTCGATTTCAGTTTCTTACTCACTGCCCAATGGATAAGTGACTTGTGCATCTCCCTAGATTGTCATGATTAACCAATGCCTCCTTACTTCTTCCCTCCAATCTGTTCAAATTTTTTCTCTATAAATTAACTCATTTACCCTTTGTAAATATTCAAAACCTCCAGTATTCAAAAATGGCTCGCACCAAATCTGCTGGAAAAAGAAAAATTTCCTCAAACTCTTCTGAAATTCAAACTGAAAACCTCTCAAATGACTCTAAGGCAACTCACTCTGATTCTTCAAAAACTCCTTACTCCAAACCTACCATTTTAGCCTCTTCAAAAAGGAAAGTTATTCAAAATCAATCAGCTTCAAAATCACCCAAAAGCCCTCTAACAAATAAGCCATCCAAGAAAAAATCAAAACAATTCTAAACTTCCATTCCACCATCTCAACCTCCAGTCGCATCAAATTCTTCTTCTGACAAAGAACCAATTATCCCGTCCTCACCACCCTCCAAAAATGTCCACCCTCTTGAACTACTTCAAATTGTCCCTTTTGAAAATCAAAACCTTTGTTCAGCAGAAGGTGAAGACCTCAGTTCACCCTCTCAACTTGTGAAAAACTGTGCCAAACACTTTTTTGATCTCAAAGGCTCACCTCCAGAAACTACGCTTCCGTCTGACCCTCTGGACACATCTCAAAATCTCCAAGAACCTTTTTTCTTTCCTTATCCTGCTACTTGTCCTTCACAACCAGCTCAACTCTCATGCACCATGGCTCAAATCTTCTCGTCTCCTTCAAAAATGTACCCTACAAATTCTGTCCCTACTCCCTCTGCTCATCAAACCATTTTTGATCCGGCTCCTACACCACTTCCTGAAGTTACAGGACGATTCAGCTCACTTGAATCCTTCCTGGCTAAATCTGGAGAAAACTCTTCACAAAACAAAGGAACCTGCTCCCAAATGAAAAGCACCAGCATCAATGCTGATCCTATTCCAGATGACTTCACTCCTCCCACCACTGATACCAAGCCTGAACAACGTCGCTCCCACAAAGAACTTCGAGCTCTGAAAAAGATCCGCAAGGATCAGAAAAAACTTTTTTCAACAATGGCCACTTTTCATCAAACTCTGGCGCAATTTAGCACTCTACTAGAATGGGTAACAGCGCACCTGGTCAAGCCTATTGCTCCAGAAACACGGCCTCCAGTACCCTCTGTTCATCCTCCTTCACCTTTGCCTCGTCCCTCAACCTCCTCCTCGTCTGATGATTCCTCTCCTTCAAAGTAGTTCACCATCCTCTGGCTCCTACTGACTTTTTGCTGTTGACAAATTTGGGGGAGAAAGATTAAAATTAAAATTATCAAGGATTAGGAATTTAGAAAAGATGTTTTTTTTGAAATCCTCTATGTTTTTTTCTTTTGAACCATTTTTTTGTATGATCTTATTATAATCAATATAAAGTATTCGGATTGGTTCAAAAAATCTTTAAATTCTTTTATGCACTTTCTGAGGGGGAGCCCCTATTCTTTACAGCTCATACTGAAGGGGAGCTTCATACTCAAAAACAGCACCTTTACAATTTTATTTTAAATAATCTAAAGAAATTTTGTCATCATCAAAAAGGGGGAAATTGTTGAGAAAAAATCTCTTTTAATGATAACAAAATTATCTTAAGATTATGATTACACTAATGCGTGCATTTAAGTTTTGTACTAAGAAAGGAACAGGATCCAAAGATTGCAACCTCCTGTCCAGAAGATTGAATGAATGCTTGAAACAAAGCTGTTAAATCCATAAAGAAAATCTGAAGTTAAAACACCAGAAGCAGAATATCTGGAAAACACCAGAAGCAGAACATCTGGAAAACACCAGAAGCAGAACATCTGGAAAACACCAGAAGCAGAACATCTTGAAAACACCAGAAGCAGAACATCTGGAAAACACCAGAAGCAGAACATCTAGAAAACACCAGAAGCAGAACATCTGGGAAACCAGAAGCAGAACATCTGGAAAACACCAGAAGCAGAACATCTGAGAAACCAGAAGCAAAACATCTGGAACACAAAACCAGAAGCTGAAGCAGAAAACCTAAGAGTTGAAAACACCAGATAATGCATCCAGAAGATACCAAAGGATGCATCTTGAAATCACCAGAGGATATCTTTGCTGGCCCATATCAGAAGGAAACAAAGTCAGAAGGAGACATGGACCATACCAGAAGGAAGCCTGCTAGAGAAAGACTGGATCCAAACCAGAAGATATCATAAGTCAGACTTATTCAACAAGTTCTTCTGACCAGAAGATGGCCTGACAGTGAAGTGAAAAAACAGTCCTGGATTAATCAGAAGATAAGCTAAAAGGTCCAGACTGAAATATCCCTTGTCCAGAACTAATCCAGACCCAGTACAGTGTTGGCCAAGATCAGAAGATCAGACTATGGCCCAGTGTTGGTCGAAATCAGAAGGTCAGAATAAATGGCCCAGTGTTGGTCGAAACCAGAACGACAGAATAAATGGTCCAGTGTTGGCCGAGATCAGAGGATCTCAACAAACCTGTTTGCTAGTCCAGATTGGCCAATATCATAAGATGAAAATCATAAATGAATATCAGAAGATATACATCTGAAGATGAATTTCAGAAGAAACATATCAGAGGATAAAAAGATGAACATCAAAGGATAAAACTCAGAAGACGAACTTCACATGAAATACACCAAAAAACGAATACCAGAATTTCAGAAGACAAACTTCATATGATAATCATCAGAAGATGAATTCTAGAAAATACACACCAGAAGATAAATATCAGAAGATAAGCTTTGGAAGGTAAAACATCAGAAGTCAGATACTATAAGGTGAACTTCAGACACCAAAAGGAAATTACGGTAATTTCCAACTGCTCATTCATCCTCTCACATTAAGAACAACTAACAGTTCTAGTGTATCAAAAGCTGCATCATCCACGACCAGAGAAGGGTCATGACTTGGAACCAGAAAAGAGCACTGACCAGTTGTTAAAACCATATGGAATGATCTATCCTCCTAGAAAGCCAAGTAAAGAAGTAACCTCCCATGTGCCAGGCTGTAAAAGGACAGAATGGCAAGGCTGTAAATTTGCAACAACAGTGAGGTTCATTACATCTTGAAAAAACGGCCAGAAAGGAAAATTTTCTTGAAAAGAAAGTTTCCTTCTCTCTATAAAAGGAAGGCTGCTCTTCTTCAACAGACACACACAACTACACAAGCAAAAACAGAAAAATATCAGAGGCTATCAAGAGCATTATCAATCTCCTTTTAAGCTTTCTATAATCTTACACTAGATCATTGTTTAATCTTTGTAGAAAGTAAATCCTATCAAACTACTTCATATCATCTTTAGAACTTCAAGTGAGAAACAGTTGAAGAGAAATCAGAACGAAACAATTGTAAGCTTGGTGAAGCTAAAGAATACACAGTTTGTAATCAACCTCAGTGAGAGGCTGATAGCTTTTGATACTTAGTGAAAACTCACAAGAGTGTGAGGACTGGACGTAGCCATCTTTGGGTGAACTAGTATAAAAGTTCGTGTGTCATTATTCTCTCTCTCTCAACTTTCAACATCTTATAATCATCCTCTGAAGGAGGACAGTAGTAAACAAAATTTTAAAAACCTTGAATATCTCTATTCAACCCCCCTTCTAGTGATATTCTAGCCACTTCAGATAAATGTTGTATTTTACTAATTAGAAACGAATTTTGTATGAAAATCTTATAAGTACATGTATGTTTTTCGAATTAAATTAAAAAATTATCGTTAAATCAAGTTCATTGAGATTGCATTGTATTAATTCAGGAAAAAAGTTGAAATTTTACATGTGTATTTATAAGAACATGATATCCTAAATTAGTTATAAAATTTTTTATTTCCTTGTAAACATATTTTCTTTATCCGCTACAAATTTTGTTCAAAAAAATCTAGTATTAATTTATATATATGTTATTTTGGGGTTGGGTGTTACAGTAGTTGTATCAGAGCAGGTTTGTTCAATCAGGCCGAGTGGGTCAAATGTCGATTCAGTGTTAGTCGAATGTCAATCGTGTCAGTTGTGTTTTCTTGTGTATTAATTATTTTCAATATCATATTTTTTCCCTCTTGTTGTATTATTGTGTTATGTGCAATATGCTTTTGTATAATTATACATATGTTTGAAGTTACTAATTAACTATTTATTATTTACTCTGATTTCATTGTGCATTCTTAATTCCTACTTAAATGACTAAATAAACCATGAAATTATTTGTTACAATTGGAGTTAATTTGAATTATTGACATGATTAAGGTAATTACCTTTTGATTGGACTTGTGGCTTGTGTTTCTATCTTTGATTATTTGCTATTTTGTTACAGTGGATAGTTATAAATATTTTTTTTATTGACCAAATGTATGCTAGAAATTATTAATTTAATCGAGGTAATACTAATCATCGATTGATAGACCTTGCCTTTGAGGTCGTAACATGATTATGAAAGTTTTGATCTTGTTAATTAAATCAATTGATAACGTTAGTAGTAGTTTTAAAACATTAAGAAATTCATATTATTAATAATAATAATTCATGAATATTAGAGGTTGGTAGAACTTAGAATTTTTAAAAAATGACATTTTGAAGGAGTTAAAGTTGATTTATTTTGTAAAACGAAAATAACTTTTGTTTGAATTACTCTTGATTATTTTAAAAAAAATTAAATTGCGCTGAATTGTTGTTGATTCATAAAATAACAATAATTATATACTACTGATTTTATTTAATGTTTAAAATAGCTGAAAATTTACACCATATTTTACTATGTGTTGTTTTTATGAAAATAAAAAAGGTGTTGCACATTTTTTGAAATGATTAATTTAATGATTATGATGTTATTAACTCATTAGAGTTTAACTTGATGTTAGACTTTTAGATTTTAATAACTCATTAGTGATTTATAATGGTACTAAAAAAAAGTTAAATGAGAAATGTCAACTAATTTGGGAAAGAGAAGGAAAACAGAAGAAAAAACAAAGAAAGTTTTTGAAAGAATTATCTCAATAGTGAAACTCTTTTTGAAAAGTTATCTAAATTTTGGATTTTATAATCGATGTATTTAATGAGTAGAATGTTTTTTTAGTAGAATTGTAGTTGTTGTGTTATCATTGTCAAAATAGATATTTGAGTTTAATATGAATAGGTGACATGATGTTTGTACATCTTTTCTTGTTACATGAATTAACATAACGAAATGGTATGCATCATATAGATTAGTATGTGTAGAGTGCATCATGTAGATTAGTATGTGTATAGAGACTAAAATTTATTTTAATTATAAAATTGCATTTTTTTATTAGAGACCCAAATTTTAAGATTAGAATAAGCCTTTAAAATCTTTAAAATTTCTGGTGTGTTATGCTTTAGACCAATTTTGTGGCTTAACAGAAATTGGGGATGTATCTATAAGCCTATTGAGTAGTTGGTGTGAGAGGAAGTTGCTATTTTGTAGATTTGTCAATTAGTGTAATTCATTATCATAACTAAGTATGCCTTATTCTCTGTGTCATGTGCACTATTTTAATGTATATAAATATACTATTTTGTGGTTTTTTTGTAAGTTTTGAGAAAATAAGAAAATAAATTGGACCTATTTTGGAAGTGTTAAATAATTGGAATATTTCCTATCTATATATATAGTTTAAATTTTCTTTCAAAATATAAGATAAAAATAATAATTTTTATAGTGATTAATTATTTAGAAATGTGTTTTTGATTATTATGTTGTGAATGAAATTTTAGAAATGTGATAGATTTTAAAAATACACGTGATTTATTTTATTTTTATTGTATTTAAAAACATGATTTATTTTAGTTGTTTTTTTTAGACATGATTTATTGAAAAGTAATATGAGGAAAATCTTTGAATTTTCAATGATTTTTTTTGTGCTAATTGATTAGAGATACATTTTATAATAATTTTAGTTTAGAAATCAATTTTTAGAATGATGTGTAAACTTTAAAGTGGTTTATGTATTAACTGATTCAATTTGGTTTGGTATCGCGTTGTATCTTCTAGTAAATAATTATTTATCTTATCTGCTACTTGGAAATATCTGTTTTAGTTTATTGTAACTTTTAAGTGATGATTAATTCAAAAGAAAATTTAATCGTGATTAACTTGGAGCAGATAGCCTTCTATGAGAGTATGTTACATGTTTTAGAATCATCGTTTGAGTTATGAGATGAACGTAAAATATCGGTGCTAATTTTTGGATTAATTATGGGAATGTGTATAATGATTATGTAAATATTAAATTGTTTGCGTTTCAATTTTTCTAATTGTTGGGAATTAGTGTATAGAGTTAGAGTAGCCGAGAGCATCTAAAAGTGAAATAGTTATGTATTTCTTCAATCTGATTATTGATTATATATTGATGTAAGTGTCGTTGTTACTACTTGTAAGTTACAAATAAATTATTGTGAATGTGTAATTAAGTGAGTAAGAGGGACTAGGTACCCTGATGACTTATCGTCGATAAAAGAGGCAACAATAACCATTGTTATTATCGTTAGGAATACTTGTTAATTTTATTTTTGAAATATATAAAAATCATGTTCATATCTTATAAAAATTCGAGTGATTTGTGGCATTAGTGTTGAAGCTGATAATGGTTTATGTGGCATGAATATTAGGTTAGAGTGTGTTTTGAAACTATATGAAATTTTTTGTCCTCTTCCACTATGGTTATGTACTCTAGTTCTTGATTCTAAGAAATTGCTCATGATACAAATTCTTATGTGTGTCTCTATTAGATTCTTAAGGGTATGAAATAATTCAAATATTGCTCTATCTTTCTTATTTAAGTGAAACTTGTTGAGAAATTGATAATATTATTTAATTTTTGTTTAGAGAATAAAACTAGAAAATCATTGTTTGAGTAGTTGGTTGAAGTTAACAATCCATTTGGCATATTTTCGCTTCATTGAACTTGAGGTAGTAAGTTTGTGGTTACTAAATCTATAAGTTTTGTTTCCTTCGTAAATTATAGTGGGTAATTGTGGTATTTCATTCATGATTGAAATATTAGTGGCGATTGTTTAAATGATTCATTGTGTCATGTTATGCTATCATACTAAGCTAATTGATTTTTGACATGTTGTGCTTAAATGAGTAGTGAATACCTTAAATATGTTTATAGATTAAGTTTGAATCTTGAGAGTGGTTAGTTAGATAATAGTTCTCTTATTATTCACTACAAATTTCAATGATGAAATTCCATTAACGAGGGGAGAATTGTAACACACCAAGTTTTATAATATATATTTTATTAATAAAATGAGAGTTTAAATAATTGATTTGGTTTTAAAATTATTTTAGAGTACATGTTGATAAATGTTGTGATTACTTTTCGTTATATTGATGCTTCATATGATGTGCTAGTTTTATACACGTTAGATTAAATGAGTAAAATAAATAACAAATATTATATTTTATTATTTGATATATTTTTCTAAAAATAATAGTATTTTAGTGTGAGGATTGTAGAGAATAAGACTTCGAGTGATTTTACGTGTATATGTGCATTGATAATTGTTAAAATACTTTCATATGCATTTGACTAAATGATAAATATGCACATAATTATATTTTAATAGGTTCTATCTGTTTCTTACTTTAATTAATTATTTTATAAATAACTATTTTGAATATATTATAAATACTTGAGAGTATCTATTTTTACAATAGAAGTGTTAAAACATATTTTTGGTGCTAAATTTCCTTAAAATGCATATATTAGTAAGTATAGTAATAGTTTTGAATACCACAATTTTTGTTATTATTGATATATTTTTTTAAAATAAGTTAATTACTTTAATTATTCTTTTTTTATTGTTGTAAAATATTGGTTTTGAAATATTAATAATATTGCACTTAATTTTCTTTATATGCATGCTTGTTATGATTTGCCTATGTTATAACTATTTTATTGATATTTTAATACTGTTTAATTGATTTAGTGGCTAATATAAAATACTGATGTTATATTTATTTATTTTGTCATTTTAACTATTCTCAAAATAGTGATAAGAATTTTGAAGTAACCCCATAGTTGATGAAATAGTGATGATTTCAAGTTGGGCTAAAGATAATGCTCTTAATGGAGTTGTCTAGGCCAACGAGAGGAGAAAATAGATGATAATTGTTTTCAATGGAGATTATTTGGTCATCATATACGTAGGGCCTGACAAGCCTAGTGATTTTAGGGAAGTACAATTGAATGAGTCTGATCGTGGCGGTCTATTGTTGATCCTTAAGGCAAGATGGTTAGACCTCAGAGGTATTCGGGTGGGAATTCCTAGGTGATTTGGAGGTAGCACACCCAATGTCAGAAGCTACCATGCAACACACAATTACCTCGACTGTCGTGTATATGGTTGAGGGGATCTATGAGGACAGGGCCAATTTGAATTGTCCGTCCACTAGGATGGTGGCATAAAACCGAGCCTCATAACTAAGTACTTCAAAATTAGAATGGTACCAAATTGTGAAGTAGAGTCTAAGCTCATCCATAATATTGCATTTTTCTTGTGATCGTTTTTTGTGATTTTGAATAGTGATAATAATTTCTCTTGGATGATGTGACGATATATCGATTTTACTTGAGTGATTTTGACATTATAATGCGATATTATTTTTCTTGAATATTTTGATATATCATGATGTGTTATGATACTGTCTATTACGATTGTTTGCGTGTTCTTCTTACTTATATTATACTATTAACATGATTTCGAAACTTGCCTCCTTCGTTGTTTGTGTTTGACTGGTTTGGCTCTGCGTTTGCGAAATTGCAGTTATTACAGGTTAATGACTCTTGAAGTTCAAATTTGGGAGAAAACCCGCTCTGATAGGTGATACCGAGAATTAAGAGTTGTAATTTGTATTCTACTTTAACTTATTTAATTAGAATCAACTTTTGTATGAAAATATTATAAGTACTGGTAAGTTTTTAGAATTAAATTAAGAAATTATAGTTAAGTCAAGTTCATTGAGATTGCATTGTTTTAATTAAAGAATAAAGTTGAATTTTTACATGTGTATTTAGAGGAACATCATATCGTAAATTAGTTATAAAAAAGTTTATTTCCTTAGAAACATATTTTCTTTATCCATCGTGAATTTTGTTAAAAAAAATCTCATATTAATTATTATATATATTATTTTGGGGGTTAGGGTGTCACAGAATCTCATGTTGCCGTATGCCTTCTACCCTAAACACTTTTTACTATATTAAAACTCTATCGCAATTCATTATATTAAGGTATGCTATATGTTTTACGTCCCAATACCTGGTATTTGGAAAAGAGGGTTAAATATAAAGCAAGATGACAAAAACATATATTAATATATTGAGCCTTTTAGGTTTTCAACCTACCGGGTATTTATTATTACTTTTTGCCTTGGTCACCCTTTCAGGTTTTCAATTTAGCAGATATTTATTATCAATTTTTGTAGCATAATTTTTGCTTAGGTCGCCATTTTAGGTTTTCAACCTAGCAAGTATTAATTATTATATTTTTGTACCCTAATTTTTTTCGTAGGTTGTCTTTCAGGTTTTCAACCTAGAAGGTGTTTATTATTATTTTTTGTACCCTAATTTTTGCCTAGGTCGCCGTTTCACGTTTTCAACCTTTGGGTATTTATTATTATTTTTTTGTACCCTGATTTATGCCTAGGTTGCTTTTTCAGGTTTTCAATCTAGCGGATATTTTATTTAAGTATGATACTTCTTTACAACATCTAAGTCTACAAGGAGGACTAAATCATTTCCGTCCATATTTGTAAGGATCAAAGCTCCACTTGAGAAGGCTTTCTTCACGACATATAGGCCCTCATAGTTAGGAGTCCATTTTCCACGATAATCCTTTTGAATGGGTAAGATCCTCTTTAGCACTTAGTCTCCTTCCAAGAATTCTCGAGGACGTATTTTCTTCTCGTACGTTCTTTTCAGTCTTTTTGTTATAATTGCCCATGGCATAAGGTCACCAACCTTTTTTCTTCAATTAAATTCAATTGATTGAAACGGGTTTGAAACCATTCCGACTCCTCTAATTCAACTTCCATTAATACTCTTAGCAAAGGGATTTCTACTTCAACAGGTAGCACAACCTCCATCCCATATAGTAGGCAAAATTGGGTTGCCTCAGTTGAAGTACGCATTGAAGTATGATACCCATGTAGTGCAAACGAAATTATCTCATGCCAATCTTTGTATGTTACAACCATTTGGTGAATTATTTTTTTGATGTTTTTATTTGCTGCTTCAACTGCACCATTCATTTTTTGTCTGTACGGGGATGAGTTGTGGTGTTGAATTTTAAAGGTGGCACACAATTCATCCATCATTTTGTTATTCAGATTTGTGGCATTGTCAGTAATGATCTTGCTTGGCAGGCCATAATGGCATATTAACTCCTTTTTTAGAAATTTGACTACCACATTTTTGGTTATGTTGGCGTAAGAAGCAGCCTCTACCAATTTGGTAAAGTAATTAATTTTTAGCAAGATGAAGCGATGTCTATTCGACGATTTCGGTTCGATCATTCTGATGACGTCTATGCCCCAAATTGAGATCGACCAGGGCGCTGTAAGGATGTTCAGGGGCATTGGTAGGACGTAGATACTGTCAGAATATATTTGACACTTATGGCATTTCATTACATAATCAAATCAATCTTTTTCTAGGGTTATCTAATAATACCAGACCGAAGAATCTTTCTAGACATGGCTTGTCCATTCATATGGATCCTATAAGAGCCATCGTGGACATCTTGTAGAATTTATTTCGCCTCATTGACATCTACGCATCTAAAGAGTACCAAATCATGATTCCGTTTATACAAAATGGTTTCGTTCAAGAAAAAGCTCGCGGTTAAGCGTCTCTGAGTCCTTTTCTTATTCTCCGATATTCCGAGAGGATATTCTCTATTTATAAGATATTGTTTGATGTCGTGACACCAAGGTTTCTCGTTGGTTTCTTCTTCCATTATGTAACAATAGGTTATGATGATCCTGACTCTCCATTTTAATAGACAAGATTTCATTGTGTCAGCTTATTTGGAACATTGAGGATAAAGTAGCCAAAGCATTAGCCAATTGATTGTTTTCTCGAGGGACACGGTGAAAGGTGATTTTGTGAAATTGTGAAGACAATTCCTTTATGTAGGTAAAATAAGGTATTAACTTCTTATCTCGAATTTCTTATTCTTGGTTAAATTGATTAATGACTAGGGATGAATCTCCATGTACTCAGCCAAAATTCCTATGGCACAAGTTCCATATTCTGCCATATTATTGGTACAATGAAAACACAAGCTCGTTGTGATAGGTATGACTTGTTTTTTGGGAGATATTAAAACAACCCCAATCCCATGCCCCATTACATTTGAGGCCCCGTCAAACAATAGAGTTCATTTTCCATTATCACACTCTTCAAACAAAACCATGATACTTTCATCCAGTAATTCGCATTGCATTGACTGATTATCATCTACAAGTTGATTAGCCAGATAATCGACCAAGGCACTCCCTTTGATGGATTTTTAAGTAACATAAGTAATAAGATATTCTAATAACATCACATGCGAACGAAAAATTCTCCCTATGAGAGTAGGCTTTTCAAAAGTTTCCTTGATTGGATCCATCTTAGATATCAAGTAAGTCTTATGGCAAAGCATGTATTGGCTCAAACGATTGGCCACCCAATCTAAGGCCCAACAAGTACGTTCTAACATTGTATATCTCGTTTCAACATCTGTAAATTTTTTACTCAAATAGTAAATGGCATGCTTTTTCTTTCCTATTTCATCGTCTTTCCCCAATATGCATCTCATGGACCCGTCGAGGGGACTAGAATTGGAGGCCTCTGCAAATACCGTCGAACTTTCTCAAATGCGTTTGGGCATTTGTGATCCACACAACTGTTTGATTTTTTTGTAAAATTAAAGATTAGTTCATAATTGGCGGTTAGTTGTGATATAAATCTGAAAATATAATTTAGTTTTCTAAGAAAACTGCGAACTTCTCTTTCTGTACTTCGAGGAGGCATTTCTAAAATCGCCCGAACCTTATCGAGGTTGACCTCTATTCCATTATGACTAACCACAAATCCCAATAACTTGCCCGACCTCACGCTTAAAGTGCATTTGGAGGAATTAAGCTTTAGCTTATACTTTCAAAGAGTTTCTTTAGATCAATAACATGTTTTTCTTTTGTTTTTGAATTAGCAGTCATGTCATCTACATAAACTTCTACCCCTTTATGTATCATGTCAAGGAACAGGGTTACCGTAGCTCTTTGGTAGGTCGCCCCATTATTCTTCATACCAAAAGGAATTACTTTGTAACAAAATGTTCCCTAAAAGGTGATGAAAATCATTTTTTCTGTATCTTCGGCTGCCATCTTAATTTGATTATACCCAGAGAAACCATCCATAAAAGAGAAGAGTGAATGGTGGGCCATATTGTCAACCAGAATATCAATGTGAGGTAATAAGAAATCATTTTAGGATTGGCTTTGTTAAGGTTCCTGTAGTCAAAACACATTTGAACTTTGCCATCCTTTTTTGGCACTAGTACGTCATTGGCTATCCATTGGGGATAATTTGCCACAACAAGGAACCCAGCATCAGATTGTTTTTTTACTTCTTCCATGATTTTTAATGACATATTGGGTCTCATTCGCCTTAATTTTTGTTTGACTGGAGAGGAATCGGGTTTTAAGGGAAATTTTTGCTCCACTATGCTACTATCCAATCCAAGCATATCCTGATAAGACTAGGGAAAAACATCTTAATGTTCATGTAGAAGTTGACTTAGTTCGTGATACATTTTTTCTTTAAGATGTCGACCTTAATAACTTTTTTACTTTCTTTTGTCCCTAGATTAATCATTTCTATTGGTTCCTCATGGGGCATGATACCCTTGGCTTCTCGTTCTACCGATCTTAACAATTCTAGTGGAAGTTCATAAACTTCTTCATTATCTTTTTCTATCTGACTAATAAGATGGTCAAAATTTTGTAGTGAGATTTCAACACAATCATATGTTAATGAACTATTCCCAAATCTACATGGTTCAAGGCTAGGATAAGAAAAATGAACATTTTTGGAGAATCAATGTTAAAGTATGAGAACATTAAGAAAGAAAGATATGAAAACGAAACGGGAATGCATTTATTAAAATTCAAAGTACTGGGAAAACAAAATTGTGTTCATCCTAAATATAATGAAACATGTTAAGGTCTTAGTAATAGTAATAATGCTTTTAGAATTACATGGGAATTGCATTAAATATTATAGTCGACTTGACTATTTTCCAATTCTTAATTTCTACTCCTACACCACACGGATGAATCCAATTAGCATCATCAACGGAAATATCATCTCCAGTTGCTGCAATATGGATCTCACTTGTCGGTCCTGCACTTTGGAAACTCTATCGGATGTCACATATGGGAATCCTTTCAGTTCTAGGATCTCAATTTTCAATCCAAGATAATATTTTTTTCTCTTTGACCAATCTTCGTTTGCCAGCCCTGGTAAGCTTGTAGTCTAAACCCCACTTATCTCTATTCTTAGGAAGTTCCACCAGTTCTTTGAGCCATTCTTCATCCTTCCCCAAACCGTGCCATGGACAATGTCCTTTGTTCAACATGAATTTAGCCACCATAATAATAGTGTTTGACAGATGTGGTTCTATACGTGTTGTCTCGATGTAAGCGATGTCCACAATTTCTAGCATTTTGAAGGCAGTCTCCAAAGCTTCTTCTATCGTCTCAACATAAGTTGTGGTGGAAAATTTACTCACCGAAAAGTCTTCTTCTTCTATCACAATTACCAATTGGTTGTTTACCATATACTTCAGCTTTTGATGTAGGGTTGATGGCACTACATCGGCAAAATGGATCCATGGCTTTCCCAACAAGATACTATAGGCAGGTACAATATCCATCACGTGAAATGTGATTTAAAATGTGATCTGGCCTATTTGAATTGGGAGATCGATCTCTCCCATCATGTAATGCCCCGGATTTTTGGTCCAAAACGTTAATAAAAAAAATACTTTTAGAAAAATTTACGATAATTTTTTTTGGGTAAGAATATCTACATTTATACTTTTAAATAATTAGTAACAATCACATTTATGTTTTTAAATAATTAGTAACAATCACATTTATTTAATATTATAAAAAAAAGGTTTATTCAAGCTAAAATAAAGGAAAAATCAATTATTCCTAACGGAAGCAAAAACCCACTTCCGTATTTATAGAATTCGAATGCATTTGAAAGTTTAGTGACAAAAATTAAAAAAAATAAATAAACATAGAAATGTTGCGGCAATACTTATTATTACAAAATTGTCTTGAAAACCCCATTTTTACCCCACGTTCGCCGCACGTTAATACTCATCAATTACTCTTGAATCTCCTCGAACTCATTAGTACCTAAAATGTTGTTGTAAGGGTCAATTTTTTTTTTCCAACAAACCAAAGCTAAACATATAGGAAGAATAACACAAAACATATAAAGGTAAAAACTTCTAATTTAAAAGAAAAAAAATGCGCAAACGGAAAATCGTATAAAAAAAATATATGTATAATGCATGCTCTTAAAACTATATGATCCGGATATAAACCTGCCACTAAGGCAACTCCCACAAAGATGCATATGCCATGACATGACCATATATTATCAAAACTATACTCGCACACAACCCACTAAGAATCATGTCATATACTTTCAACAACAAAAAAATCATATTTTTAAAACCATCATCATATTCACATATCACAAAGATAACATATCACACATCCTTATCATGAGAATCATATATTCATAGACAAATAAAGACTTGACTTCATTTACATCATAAAGATTAAAACTTTACACCATAAAGATTAAAACTTTATACATAACAAGAAACTTCAACTCCAACTCATATACATCATCGAACCAAAATCTTGTCATATATATATATAACATAAAAAAAAATAATCATATTTTGCTTCATACTCATCATAAAAATTAAAACTTTATCATGTAAAAGATAAAAATTCACATTTTTACTTCTTGAAAAGACATACATTACATATCAACTCAATGTAAAAGATTTCGGATTTCATTATTTTATTTTATTAGTCTACATTTAGTTCTTTAAAAAACAAGCAATTACAATTATAAGTTTCATGTATCCAACTAACGGTCTAACTATAATTTGTGCGGGGAAAAGCCCTTACCTTCGCCGCTTTTCTTACTAGTACGAAACTCTAAGCCCCCACGAAGTTGTTCACACGAAAAGTTTGCCGCACGAAGGAGATGAGGTGTGAAGGAGATGACGGCTAGGGTTTCGGTATTTTTTTTCTGCTTACTATTACTTAGTATGGAAATATTGTGGACTTTAGGGAAATTTAAAGTGGAGATTATTGGGTGGATAGTGTCGGGCCCAAATAAAGAATAGAAGGGAGAAAATATTATTTTATTTATTTATTTATTTATTTATTTTTTCTTAACCTTGATCATACAAAAACTAAGCCACCAACTCCAAGCCCAAATTTCTATTATGGAATGGGTCAAACCTAGCCACAAACCTTTAGCTCAAATTCTTCTTATACTAAAAAAACATAATTATATATATATATATATAATTACCACACAAGGCAAATAATTCTTACTAATAATTTTATCAACTACAATAAGTCGAACAAGGCAAATAATTATCACACCTAAATTAATAATGAAATATATATATTTATAAGTCTTAATTATTTTAAATAATAAATTTAGAGGATGTTACACATCACTTATCTGCGATTCCCATAGAAAGCTCTAACAACCATGGGGCTTGGTCTCATATACATACCATCACAAGGTAGTTTTTTTAATGTCAATTTTGATATGACATTCAGCGAGGAGACATTGTCAATGAGGACCCTTGATATCATATGGTCGAGGCACATTATTGATATGTATAGTGCTTTATTATGCCCTCTTTCTTAAACCGGAATCTCATCATCTTTGACTGTTAAGTGGCTGTTGTCAATGATGTTATTTATGATGCCTCCAATTTTGTCCAAGGTGATGTCGTGAGTGACATGGGCCTATTTTCTCCAAGAGTATGGTTGAGTTGGTCGACTATTTTGTATTCACTATGTTGGATGATTTTGAGAAACTGATGAGCTTCTTCATTAGAAACCTCTTTCTTATTTTCTACTTTCTCTTTTTCAACTTCTTCTGTTACAAATACTTTCTTTTTCCCTTTATCTTTGTATCCCATCTGAAACGCCATTATTATTTATTTCTGTGATGTTTCTAGGGCATTGTATATCCGACCACTTCTAGTCATCCCTCATATCCCAGAAATGTTAGTGATAGCTGTGTTTTTTTGAGCTAGAAATATCTTCGTTCTTCTGTTCATCTAGATGTACCTCTACATTATAGTTCCAAGGTACCGCTTTAGTGTCTTTATATGGAAAAGGGCTTGGTATCTGAACTATTAGGGTCCTCAGATCACTGGGGGAATTCATAGTTTCTCCCTTAGTGGAGTGAATGACCAGTGACTTTAGGATGGTTGTGTCAAGTTTTGTCTTCTGATTGGGTTGCGATCACACCATCATCCTTTTCCCAACAACCTATTTGAACGGTGTCCATGTTTATCAAATTTTTAAGTTCTTTTTTGAACTCATTGCATTCTTCCATTGAATGATCTTCATTGATGTGGAGATTGCATCTTGACTCAGGGTACTTGAGGTTTGTGAGGTTATAGCGGAGTAGGGGCGATGCATGAATGAAGGATTAATTGGGTTTGACGCCAGAAAAGGGCTTTCTCCCTCCTTCTTGTTCGCACTTACGGGCGACGTTTTTGCGCTATTTACTCTGGGATAACCTTAAGCAATTTTCCCGTTTATCAATCCCATTTCAACTATTTCTCCTATGACGACGAGATCTAAAAAATTTGACGAGACGGTCCCTATCATTTTGTCCTAAAACAGAGGCTGAAGACAGTTGTAACACCTCGAGTTTAAAACACAGCGCGGGTGAATTTTTTTTTTTTTTTAAATTAATAACTAAAATGAGATTTTCCCAAATTTATTTCAAAAGAATTAAAATAAAGTTTTTCGTAATATAGTACGTTATTGATTAATCGATGAACGTAAACCAAATACTTCATCAGGATTATCACTAAGTACTTATCTTGGAAATTAACTTTTAAACATTAATACATCCCAAAATATCATTGTCATAATACAGCAATAGTAAATATCAGAGTACATGATTCAGCGGAAAATAGTACAGAATTTCCAAAATAAGACAAATTACAATTTCAACCCAAAACCTAATACAATAAGTCTAACTGATCATGCGATGAAGCTGCAGTAGCACGGATTCCCTCCGCATCCCACGCAAGTCTCCTCTGACTCTGCAGCTCGCTTCGACGTAACCTCCTCTTCCTCCTCGTCATAGAGAGAGGGGTCGGTCGCCTCGTGGCCGCTTTGGCGGTGCCGGAATCTCGTAGCAGTCATCGGAAATCCTAGATGGACCCGGAATCTCAGTCGCTACAGGTCTCAGCTCATCACGCTTCTCTACCGCATCAGACTCATGTATCTCTCTTCCAATCTCAGGATTGGGAGTCATCACTCCTACAGTGGCCTCCGCCTCAACCCCTTCAATAGGCTCCTCAGCATCGTCAAACACTCTGTGCGCCTCTAACACCAGGCGAGAAGGTATGGGGAAATCTATGCTCGCGTGAGTACGCTCTATGAAGTCTTCCACACCATCCGTCCTACTAGTCCGCTCTAGCCACCCCGTATAGGTCGCTCCACTTGAGAGGGGATCAAAAGCCCAAGCAGTGCGCGAGTAGCGGTCAAGGAAATTCAACGACGTTTCCGTCGTTCGGGTTCCCACGGGCGGCGTGGGTTTGGGAGGCATCTGAGGGCAAAGCCCAAAGTCCACAATATAATAGTAAGGGGGTCACCAACCGAAAATAACAAATATTCACATAGCATGTATTGCACAACAACATCTAATCATGGCATAATTTATGATGATGAGGAAAATAATAATGCTCATTGGAAATTTATGACTTTCATGCCTTTTCAAAACAGCAGTTAATGATTATGAATATGCGGTAAGTACAGCCAACACGTTAACAAAACACAAACATAAATTCAGAGATTTCAGATTTTGGACAACACTCACACGCATTAATTTCCAACATTCATCATATAAACAATCATGACACCACGGTCAAAACCCACGATGTAATGCATATATGCTCATGCATAATTTTCTTTGAATCACCAAGGTGCAGTCGCTCATAGACCAACACAATTTAACGGCCCTCATGACCAGGTGCAATCGCTCAACAGATCAGCACTAGTGCAAACGCTGAACAGTCCAGCACATTGTGCAGTCGCTCAACAGACCAGCACGTTTGACATAACCTGAGGTACAATCGCTCAACAGATCAGTACCTAAGTGCAGACGCTCAACAGTCCAGCACTCGTGCAATCGCTCAACAGATTAGCACGGGGTTGCGCATTTCAGGGTACAGACGCTCAACAGTCCAGTACCAGTGCAGACGCTCAACAGTCCAGCACTTATATACCAAAGTACAATCGCTCAATAGATCAGTACTTAGTGCAGACGCTCAACAGATCAGTACTTAGTGCAGACGCTCAACAGTCCAGCACTCGTGCAATCGCTCAACAGAGCAGCACGTGGTTGCGCATTACTCTGTGGCCCATCGCGAGTACCACTTGACTATGCAATGCATGAATATGCAGTGTTTCACTTCTCTAGAAACAGAATGCAAAATCAGACAATTCATGCTCTTCATCATGTTTAAATATTTCAGCACAGTCATAAATAACAACATCACAATCATGATTAAACAGTCCATTAATCATTAACACTTTGAAAAGTTTTCCCAGACTCTAAAAATTCAATTACAGAGTTTAAAACTGAGGATTTCTGGAATTTTACGAATCTGTATTCGAATACAGCTCTTCTGTATTCGAATACAGAAGCCAAAAACAGTATAGAATCACTCTCTGTATTCGAATACAGCCCTCTGGTATTCGAATACAGAGGCAGATTTCAGTGCATAAATCAACCTCTTTCATTACATCAGTGAAGTTTCAAAAACTTCATCACCACAACTTCAAAATGTTACCAAAAATTGCATTTGAATTCCCCACAACAATCCCAACATTCCCCAAACACTCAGGGTTTACAAAACACTCTTAAAAACTTGGAAATTCTGGAAATTCGAATCTGTATTCGAATACAGACCCCCTGTATTCGAATACAGAAGCATGAACTGCAGTTTTAACATTCTTTATTCGAATACAACATGACTGTAGTCGAATGCAGGAGTTCAACCTTTGAAAAATACAGCCTTTTCTCCCATGTCACTTAAAGGTTTTCAAACATCTTTCTCTCCTCTTTAAAAACCATTTCCCAAACTTCTTTTCAAATCATTTAAATCCTTCTCAAAGTTTCTCAATACTTTAAAACTCACATGACAGTGATTAAAACATGATTTTTCTGGAAAACACGAATCTGTATTCGAATACAGCTTCCTTGTATTCGAATACAGAAGCTGAAAATTGAGTTTCTGGAAAAACTCGAATCTGTAGTCGAATACAGCATGCCTGTAGTCGACTACAGATGCGAATACAGTGTTAAAATTTCACTTATGTATTCGAATACGACATGGTCGTAGTCGAATACAGAGGTTTAGTCAGAAGCAAAAATCCTTCTTCTGTATTCGACTACAGGGGTCGTAGTCGAATACAGGTTTTGAAAACTTAGTCAAAACAGAACTTGACAGGTTGTATCGAATACACTCATGTTGTATTCGAATACACCTTCGAAAAACCAGTGAAATACTTCCTGAAACATCAACACTCTTTCAAATTATTTCTTTAAAAATAACAATCAAACATCAAACGAATTCTGCACTTTTCAAATCACTTCCCTCATTTAAAATCCCTTTTCCTTTAAAAACCATCAACACCACCAGAATCACACAAAACAACCAGAATCAGAATCATCAATATCACCAGAATCACTCAACACAGAACATAATCAGAATCACCATAACCAAATCATTCAGATTTTCAAACCATCATAACATCATTTAAACATTGTAGTTTCCTCACTCATCAGAACAAACATGCAAGTATTCAGTTTTCTCAAAACACCAGAATGACATGCAAATACTCAGCTTTCACCACACAATAGAATAGCATGCAAGCATTCAACTTTCATGATACCACAGAAATACATGCAAGCATCACAGAACCACAAACCTGAACAGAATGTATTTTTGCATTTTAAGACTATTTTCAAAACAGTTTTATGACATGCATTTTAATCATCATTAAAATAACATGCAAACATTTTCCAGCTTTCACCCATAAGTAAAACATCATGTCTTATTAGAAAAACAGCCAGCAACAACCATCAGGATAATCACATATCAACAAAATGCATTTTCTTTCAAAATGTCATTTTTCGAAAACAGTTTTTCTTTTAAAAACTGAACTGAAATAACACACATTCGTGGCCCTAATGCAGCTAAAAGATGGAAGGTGCCCTTACCCTTGTAGCGTGCTCTGCTATTTCTCTTGTTCCTGCTGCGTTCCCTTTTCTGCGTTCAAACACGGTGAAACTGTTCCCTGAGTTTGCTGCTGCAAAACTGCGTTCTTTCTCTTCGTATTGAGGTGGGGATTAACTTTACTACTGGGGGTTTTCAGGTTTGAGGCTTGGATTCTCAGTTAATGGTGCTTGAAGGATTTTCCCTCTCTTAAATTTCAGTTCGGGAATGGCAGAAACAGAGACAGAAATGGGAAAGGAGATGGAGTTGGTACATGCAATACGGGCAGTATGGAGGAAGGAATGGTGTTCTGATTTCACCATCCTTCTCACTCCTATTTATAGACTCTCATGGTGCCACCTCACTTGCCACATGTCTGATTTTCCAGCTTTCTAATTATCTTGCAATTAGCCACTAATCCTTACTTAATGGTCCAATTAATTTAATTACTTGAAATTAAATTAATTTAATTCTTCACCCAATAATTTTAATTCATACTTCAAAATAAATATTTATATATATATTCACTCAAAACATACATATATTAAATATTTACAAAAATTCCCAAAATGCCCTTGACATTAATTCCAAAATTAATATTTAAAATTAAGGGTCTTACAACAGTTTATGAACATGGTCATCATTTCCTTTTCAGATAGGCGGTTCAACCTGGGATGCTTGCTCTCTCCATTGTTGGGCATATTCCTTGAATGTTTAATTTTCTTCTTTTGTCATATTTTGTAGTTGTATTCTCTCATAATCCATGTCGAGATTATACTTGTATTGTTTCAAAAAGGCATCCACCAAATCCTTCCAAGACGTATATGAACTAACTCAAGGTGCATATACCAACTCAGGGAAGCTCCTGTCAATCTGTCTTGAAAGAAGTGGATTAGCAATTTTTCGTCATGGGCGCAAAAACCCATTTTCCGACAATACATAACAAGATTATTCTTGGGGCATGTAGTTCCCTTGTATATGTCGAATTTAGGAAATTTGAATTTGGAAGGTCTTAAGCATCAAGGCCATAATTGCTTCCCCTTTCGATAACTCTTAAGCGGTCTACCAAGACTCGCCATTTTTCTTTTGACTGATGGCTCTCAAGCAATCAAAGTTCATGATGTATGTTTAACTTCACCGACGTAGTTTCTATAGGTTTTCCTTGCGGGGAAGATCTAGAGAAGCCCAAAGTAAAGAGTGAAGGTTGCATATAAGGAACCTCGCCAGTACTATGTTGTGGATTTGTAGCCACGACCAGCGGATTGTTGTTGGTAGATGAGTGTCTATTGGTAGGGTATAACTTGGCGGCAGACCATATGGTGGAAATTGTTGTGCCTTCTCTTCTTAATAATTTGTCTGAAGGTGTGGAGCGATATCCGGTGGGTGAACAAGAGTGTTTTGGGGCACGCCCTCCTCTACCAAAGAATTCTCATCATTTCTATTACTAAGTGCTTGTAGAATCTCCAAGATCTTGGTCATTTGCCCCTTGAGGTGGTTCACATCTTCTCTTATTTCTATTTTCTCTAGCTCATCCATGATTTGTGACTGGGATCGTGTCCGATAATGGTGTCATAGCACCAATTTTTTTTGCTTGTAGTGTTATTTTTTCTGTAAAAGAATATGGCATGAGTATGCAATGTGATGTATGAAAATGTAATTTTGTATGAATGTTAAAGACCTATTTTTTGCTTGTTTGTGAATATCTTAACCAATACTAAAGAGATGACTATGGGATCAAAAGTGAGGCCAAATTTAATTCATTAAGAACAAGAGAAATAAAAGTTTTACCAAAAATGAGAAAACAAACAAAACTAAAAACAAAAGTAGAATCCTAAACATAACTCTGAACAAAATTCTGGATTTGGAACATTGAATCAAATTGAAGAACTTTGACTCAAAAACCAAAGTTAATCCAAACATTGAACATCAAAACAGATCAAAACAGATTGATCAACAATACTTAGAACAAAATCCAAATGTATTTACTCTTTGAATACTAAGCACTTGTACAAATACAAATTCATCTTAAGTGCTAGATAGTGTTAGACACATACATATCCTTGAAGGTGCAAACACGAGAAGGGGGGGTTGAATTGTGTTTGACTTAACTTGAATACTTTTCTTGTTTTAATACTTTTAAAACAAAACTTGATGTATAATTAAAACTGAGTTAGCAGCGGATAAAAATAAAAATAAAAACAAAAACTCACAAATTTTATACTGGTTCACCGTTAACGAGGCTACGTCCAGTCCCTTCGCCTTGAAGGATTTCACTAATTCAATCTTGAATTACAACCTTGCTACTGACCCTCCAAGTCAGTCTTCTCAATAGTCTAACAATCCTAGACTTCTTGAGGAAAACAACCTTGTCTTCAGCCAATCTGACAACCCCAGATTGTAGAAGAATTCACAACACTATGAATCTAATTGCTAAGTACCTTGCTACCCTTTCTGAATCCCTCAGTTTGTAGACTCTACTTCAACAACTTAGATACAACCCTATCTAATTGCCAAGTACCCTGCTACCTCTACTGACTCCCTCAGATTGTAGACTCTACTTCAACAACTTAGATTTGCCACAGTGGAAAGAAAATAACACGAGTACTTGCTTCTTGAAAGCTAAAACTCACAATTGACTTCTATGAAAATTTGGGTGTTTGTTGCTTTGGAAGTGTATGACTCTTTTGTGATTTTTCGATACTTTATTCTTCAGCATTAAGTCTCTATTTATAGTTGAACTTTAGAACTTCACTGATGCTTTACTTCTGCAGTATATTTAGATTAATCTGTTTTGAAAATATTCTGGAGTATTTTGCTCAAATTCTTTTTTGAGCCTTTTGCTCACTGATCTGTTTTGAGCATTTTGCTCAGCTTCTGTTTTGAGCGTTTTTCTCAGATTCTTTAATTCTCATGATCAAATCTGCACCATTGGATCTTAATACGATAGTCCACATCTGGACCAGCCTATTTCATATTTTGTGATCCTCTGATTTCGGCCATTCCTGGACCACACTTCCTAACCCTCTGATTTCGGCCACAACTGGGCCATGGTCTGATTTTCTGATCTGGACCATCACTGGACCAAATAATTATTTCTGAACCATTGATCTGGAAATTTTTACTCTGATCTGGACAGATTCTAGACTTTGGTCTGGAACAAACTGAAATTAACTTGAACAAAAAATATTTCAGTCTGGACATTTTACCTTTAATTTTGAACCAGGTCTGGATTGATTCTGGAACTCATTTCTTTTGGTCTGGACTTAGTTCCATGCCCTGAATCATGCTATCTCATGATCTGGGCCAAATCTGAATTGATCCTCTTGTTCTGGACTCATAAACATACCTTCTGGTCAAGTCTGGAACAAGTCTGGACTGTGTAATTTTTCACTGCCAGGCCATCTTCTGGTCAGAATAACTTCTGGAATAAAATTGATATTCGACTCCTGTTTGTCTGGAACAACTCTCCTTCTGGCAGGCTTTCCAATGATATGATCCATGTTTCATTATGATTTTTTATTCCTTCTGTTCTGGGCCACCAAACATATCCTCTGGTGATGTTTTGACATCCTGGAACATCTTTTGGAAATTTCAGAATTCATTTTCCTTTGATCTCTGCTTCTGTTTCCTTCAGTTTCTGGGGCATTTAACTTAATAATTCAAAGTACAAAATAAGTTTACATTGAGTACATTTGTAAGCATCAAAATCCTAAGTACTTAGAACCAACTTGGTTCCAACAATCCTCTCATTGAGATTTAAACACCAAACAAACAAACTCTCATAAATTGACCCATTAGTGGCTGTTATTTTTGCCTCAACGTGTTGCTGGTGCAACTAGAAGGTTGAGAAGACTAAGTGAGTGAGGTTAAGTGTTTTGTAATTCATGTTCAATTACTGGAAGAAATCCTTCAGGTGAAGGTTTTGGACGTAGCCATCCAGATTAGTGGTGAACCAATATAAAAATCTGTGTGTGTTCTTCTTGTTGGAACCAAGTTGGTTCTATACTTAGTTTTGATGTTAACAAAAGAATTTTATGTAAATAGTATGTTGACTTAGAAGTACAAATCAGAAGCTGTGCAAAATCAGAGGATGACACCACCAGAAGATACATCCAGAGGAAGCAACCAGAAGATAGAAATGTCACCAAAAGGTTAGGCCAGAAAATGCATCCAGAGGATGCATCCAGAAGACACCAGAGGATACACACCCAGAGGATATCAGAGGATGTTATCAAAGGTCAAATAACATCATCAGAGGATATCTTTCTTGGCCCAGATCAGAAGGAAGCAGAGTCCAGAAGGAGACTTGGTCCAGACCGAAAGGAAGCCTGTCAGAGGGAGACTTGTTCCAGACCAGAAGGAAACATAAGTCAGACATGGTCCAGACTTAATCCTGATCAGAAGATAGCTTGGTAGTGATTATAAGAATCAGTCCAGATTTAATCCAGACTTGATCCAAATTAGAAGATAAATGTCCAGATTAAAAGATCAATGGTTCAGATTAAAATATCATAACTCCAGATTTAATTCAGATTCAATCCAGACTCAGTCCAGACTTGGTCCTGATCAAAGGGAAAATTTTCAGATCAATGGTTCAGATTTAAGCATCATGGCCCAGTGTTGGCCGAGATCAGAAGATCAGATCATATGGTCCAGTGATTGGCTGAGATCAGAAGATCAGATCATATGGTCCAGTGTTGGCCGAGATTAGAAGATCAGATCATATGGTCCAGTGTTGGCCGAAATTAAAGGATCACAAAATTGGTGCAGATCAGATTATTAAGTCCAGAGTTGGTCGAAATCAGAAGATCAAACGGTCCATATTTTAATCATGATGAAAATCAGCGAGGACTTGATTAAAATTCGAAGAATACTTGATTAATTTTTGATCAAAGTATTAAAGGGATTTGATTGAAAAATTCACTGAAGACTTGAAGAAATTCGAAGGCAATCTGAAGCTTAAAAAGATATGGTTTGAAATTAATAGAAACAAGATTGGTCAACAGAATTTTCAAATGCAATCTGGAGCTAAAAAGATATGATTTTTATTTAAGTGAAACCCGATTGGCCAAGTTATTTTTGCAAGAGAATCTGGACAGATACAGCTCGAATTTGATCATGGAAGAAACCCTAATTTTCATCTATAAAAGGAGGCTCAAGGCAGAAGACTTAGCATCGAAAATCAGTAAAAGAGTCATACACTTCCAGAAGCAAACACTCGAGTTTTCAGTGAGGTTAATTGTGAATTTCAACTTTCTAGAAGCAACTACTCGTGTTTTTCGTTCCCTTGTGTTTAATCTATATTGTTGAAGTAGAGTCTACAATCTGAAGAGTAAGAAGAAGTAGCAGTTGACTTAACAATTAGATTAAAGGTGTTGTAATTCCTTTTGCAATCTGGGGTTGTCAGATTGGTAGGAGAAGACTTGACTTGTGAAGTAAAGGTGTTGTGTTCCTCAAAAGTCTAAGATTGTTAGACTATTTGGGAAGATTGACTTGGAAAGTCAGTAGTGTTGTTGTAATTCAAAGGTTTTGAATTAGTGGAAAATTCCTTTGAGGTGAAGGGACTGGATGTAGCCTAGTTAATGGTGAACCAGGATAAATCCTTGTGTTATTTATTTTTATTCGCTGCTAACTCTACTTGATTATATTACAGATTTCTAATAATCATCAAAAACAGAAAAAGAATTCAAATAGTACAAACACAATTCAACTTCCTCTTCTCGTGTTTGCACCTTCACTTCTTCCCTTTGCTTTTATTTTCTGAATTACTTTGACTACCAAGTCGTGATATATATATATATATATATATATATATATGTATATTGACGATAAGTTACCCATGTATATTAAATATATTAAATACAATTATTGAAAACTACAATTAAATTAATTTTTTATTGTCTACCAAAATTATATTAAGGTATATCATTTATATTGTAAAAATAATAAAAGAATAGTGGCATTGTCTAGATTTAAACCATGAAAAAAAGACTGAAAACGTCACACTTTACCAACTAAGATAACAAATAATTATAAATAAATTTGTAACATAATTAATAACACCATAACGAATATGTTTAAAAGCCTATTTTCTTTATTAAGTAAAATTATATGTTTGAGGTATAACGTCCTTACTTTAGTGGTTTGGGCCGACCTATCTATCAGGCTTAGTGATTCGGATTTGTGGAGGTGGCCGAAGACAATTAGTATTGGCACTTGGCAGTGAACGGTGGACCATGGAAGAGCAACTCTATGTGAGGTGTATCTTACAACACTTTGACGAAAGTTTTACTCCATATAACCATAATTATACCTATACCTCTAAAAAAATAATTTAAAATGTTAAAATTACCCTTCATTTTTTTATAATTATTTTATCAAATTAAAATTATTTTTTTTTTTTACCTTCTTAAGATTTCCAGATCACAAAAAAACAAGATTTTCGGTACCCGGTACAGAAGACTTCTACCGGAAAACTTCCGGTAACTAGCGGAAAACTTCATGACAAGTTTTCCAGTAATGTTAAATGTACGCGTCTTTTCTTGAAAACTTTTTCCAAGTTTTCCAGTAGAAGTCTTCTATACCGGAAAACTTTTTCAAGTTTTCCGGTAACTACCGTAAAACTTTTACGTATGGGAATTCTTGTTTTCTTGTGATCCCGAAATCTTTAGATGGTAAAAAAAAAGTAAATTTTAATTTGATAAATTAGTAAAAAAAATGAAGGGTAATTTTGACATTTTAAAAAATTTGTGGAGGTATAGGTATAATTGTGGGGTACGGGGAAAAACTTTCTACTTTGACATCGAAGTTAACCATCGAGGCAGTTATGTCGTTGTGGCATATTCAACGTAATTCTCCTATGACGTTGTGATGCTAAACAAAGGTTCTTAAAGTCATGTTCGGTTTCGACGCGTCCAGAATGAGCCATGCAGATGCTGAATTCTAGATATTGAAAGTTTTACCTCATACCTCCAATTATAGCTATATCCCCACATATTTTTCAAAAAGCCAAATATACCTTGCAGTTTTTTTTACTATTTTAATAAATTAAAATTCACTTTTTTTTACCTTCCAAAGATTTCCGGAACTCAAAAAATAAGATTTCTGGTACTTAAAAGTTTTCCGGTAGTTACCGGAAATTTTTTTCCAAATTTCCAGTACACAAGACTTCTACCGAAAAACTTGAAAAAAAATTTCCAGAAAAGAAACGTGCATTTAACAGTACAGGACAACTTCCTCACAAGTTTTCCGGTAACCACTAACAAGTTTTCCAGAAGTTTTTTTTTTTTAATTTTTTTTTTATTTTTTAAATTTTGATAGATATGGATAATCTGCTAGTATTATCTGATAAAACATGCGTTGATACTACCAACGTTTTTAACACAGAACAAGTATGAATAATTATAATTACTATCGTAAAAATCTATTATTGTGATTAATTATTATAATATATTTTATATTTAATTTTAGATATTTGATACACGAGAAGCTGTTGTGAATTGGGCTAGAGAAATCGGTATAAAACACAAAGTGACCTTTATCATCACAAGATGAGATAAAGAGACTGAAGAAAGAGGAATGAGAAATAAATTAATATTAGAATGTGATAAATGAGGAAAATACAAGGGTGTTGATAGTTTAACTCGAAGTTCAAAAAAAAAGTGTGGTTGTCCTTTCAAGCTTAGATCAAAACCATTAAAAGATGGTTCAGGATGGACAGTAAAAGTAATTTGTGGAGTTCACAACCATGAATTACCTTATACTTTGGAGAGACATGCATTTGTTCGACGTTTAGATGAAGAAGAGAAAAAACATGCACACAACTTAACAAAATATAATGTTGCATCAAGGCACATATTACTCTCATTGCAAGACCGAGATAAGAACAATGTTACTCAAATCTCACAAATATATAAATACAGGAGTATCATTCGATTGAAGGTGAGAGGTCATAAAACAGAGATGCAACATTTAAAAGTAATTTGTGGAGTTCACAACCATGAATTACCTTATACTTTGGAGGGACATGAATTTGTTGGACGTTTAGATGAAGAAGAGAAAAAACATGTACACAACTTAACAAAATATAATGTTGCATCGAGGCACATATTACTCTCATTGCAAGACTGAGATAAGAACAATGTTACTCAAATCTCACAAATATATAAATAGAGGAGTATCATTCGATTGAAGGTGAGAGGTCATAAAACAGAGATGCAACATTTAAAAGTAATTTGTGGAGTTCACAACCATGAATTACCTTATACTTTCGAGGACAGTAAAAGATGGTTTAGGATGTACAGTAAAAGTAATTTGTGGAGTTCACAACCATGAATTACCTTATACTTTGGAGGGACATGAATTTGTTGGACGTTTAGATGAAGAAGAGAAAAAACATGTACACAACTTAACAAAATATAATGTTGCATCGAGGCACATATTACTCTCATTGCAAGACCGAGATAAGAACAATGTTACTCAAATCTCACAAATATATAAATACAGGAGTATCATTCGATTGAAGGTGAGAGGTCATAAAACAGAGATGCAACATTTATTCAAGTTAATTGAAGATACAAAATATGTGTTTTGGAATAGAAAGCGGGAAGATTCAGATGTTATGAAAGATACTTTTTGGGCTCATCCAGATTCAATGAAGTTGTTGAATTTGTTTCCTATTGTGTTAATATGGACAACACCTATATAACCAATAAATACATAATGCCATTACTTGAAGTTGTTGGTATGACATCAACAGAGACGACATTTGTGGTAGGATTTACTTATTTGGAATGTGAGCAGGAAGAAAACTTTTGTTGGGCATTAGAGAGGATAAATGAACTGTTTGTTACACAAAATAATTTTCCTCATGTAATTGTGATAGATAGAGATCTTGCTTTAATGAAAGCAGTTGGGAATGTATTTCCACATGCTGTTAATTTGCTTTGTCAATTTCATATCGACAAAAATGTTGGAGCAAAATGCAAGCAACATGTCTTAAAGGATAGACAAGAGTTAGTGTTGAATATGTGGAAAGACGTTATGTATTCCAGTGATGAAAAAAGAGTATATAATGCGGTTGCACATGTTTGAGCAATCATGTGTCGATTGTAAAGTGTTTGTTGATTATGTGAAAGAAACTTGGTTGACTCCTCATAAGCAACGATTTGTTGATGCATGGACAAATCGAGTCATGCATTTGGGAAACACAACGACTAACAGGTATGAGATCTCACTATAAAACTTCGATTTTGTAATTTTACTATATATTGTTGGATTGCTCCATGGTGACAATTTACAATTAATGATAGGGTTGAGTTAGCTCATTGGAAACTGAAGTTAATGTTGGAAAACAACATGGGTGACATGTGTAGGTGTTGGGAGGCTATGAACAACATGATAAGGTTGCAACATAAAAGAATCAGGACCTCATTTCAGAAAAGTTTTTATGGTGAAGCGCACGAACACAACAATCCATTTTATCAGAGATTGAATACATTTGTATCAAAAGAAGCTAAAACACGTATTGTTGAAGAATACGAGAAAGTTGAATCGGTGGGTACAAACAAATCTGTATGTGGGTGCTCTCTCATAAGCACATGCGGGTAACCCTGTGCTTGTGAATTGGCACAATATAAATTGATGGGTGAACCAATTCCTTTAGATTCTGTGCATATTCAATGGAGGAAATTAAGCATGGAATGTGAACTCACCCAAGACACAGAAGATGGATCAGAGTTAGATATGTCTATTCAGATGGATGTCTTGTGGAAACGCTTTCGATCACTTGATGTTATAGGAAAAAGGGTTTTGAAGAGTAAGGTGCGTGAACTTGCTTTTCCAACTACAAGTTCAACGTGTACACCACCTAAAAAGGTTCAAACCAAAGGACGGGTGAAGAAGAGTAAGTCTAAGAAGCCAGATGGATATGATGTATATTGAGACCCTTCTTACTTTGAGCATGTTAATGCAACATATTGTGAAAATCCTACTTCCCAACCATCTCATTCATCAAAGAAGAGACATTCTCTTTCATAAAAAAAAAACCCTCTCAATCATCTCAATCCTGAATACATTTGTTCTTGAGACAATTTCCTGATGTTATTCAACCATACATTGATGACATATTTAATGTGATACCAGATGGAAATTATGGCTATCGCGCTATTGCATCACTGCTTAGACACGGTGAGGAATCTTGGTCTTTGGTCCGCCATAGTTTGGACCAGGAGATTGCTTCTCATATAAGTCCATATGATAGACTGTTCTCAGGACGCTTTAGAGAAATCAGAGATTCGTTGAAGATAACAAGCTTAGGTGTTCAACCCATAGATAAATGGATGTCCATACCTGATATGAGTTACGTGATAGCGACAACATATAATATTACTCTCGTCCTGTTTGGTCAGACATTTTCTATGACTTTCTTTCCTATGAGGGGTTCACATGAAGGATCGACAATAAATGATCGTATCATATGTATTGGTTTTGTCAACGCAAGTCACTGGGTTCAGGTAAAATTATAAAATGGATTTCCAGTGCCAAACATTGCACTAGGTTGGAAGCAATATTGCACCGATTAGGCAACTTCTTGGGCAATAGCATATACAGGGCATCTACAACATTGGGGGTCTTTAATAGGCAATATGTCACGTGTTAGACAAGATCCACTAAAAGAACCTGTCGATGTCATGTCATTAGATAATGATTGATTTTGTATGAACAACAATACTTTAAAAACATATAAAAAATCACTTGTTATTAGTTCATTTTAGTTTTCTGTCGTTATATTTTATCTTGTATTTTATTTAGTTTACTTTTGTTATAGTTCATCATAAATAATATAAAATTAACGACATTTAATTAAATAATGCTAAACATAATGAAATAAAAACAAACAAACATTAATATTTAGAAAAACAATGTTTGCAAGTCGTCTACTAATTATTGTGACCACGTGATAAATACAAAGCTCTATAAAAGTAAGAATACAAATTATCATCTGGGTGAGCTTCATGTACCTCCAAGCCCTGCTGTATAAGATCACCGACCTGCTGTAGAATAGATGGCTGTGAACTAGTAGCATTTGCAGCGGTTGTGGCGCACTAAAATTTGGGACCTGAGGTACACCTTCGGGTCGCACTAGCAGTGTATGAGACCCCTGGTAGAATTACTCCAAATATCCTTCCAAACACTCGGATGGATACGTAGCTGGATGGATCATGTGATATAACTCCATGATAGGAGTCACATATCCCATCCATTCCACATCTGCATCATATAATCTAGAAAGAGCTGCAAGTGGTTGTGGTGGAATATGTTGGATATATCCTAACTTTCTCAAACACCTCTTTGGCATGTACGCCACTACTGTGGTACATAATCGGAGGTGACTGGTGTAGATCATGATATCATCAAATGGAACCACATCCCTATGATTCTCCCATGGTCTCCATATGACTTCAGCAGGTGTCAGTGCGTCAATCATATGTCTGTACTCAGGGATCTTGTGCTTCCCTTGTTTCTAGCTCCATCTATTCATCCAAGCAAAGCAAACAAGATCAGCTCCCTGGTCACCTCTATTACAAATATTTGAAAAATATTCGTATATCCAACACTGTTGCAAATAAAATTAAATAAATTAATAATTTTAAAAAAATTAAAATATTTAATACCTGTAGTAGTGACATATAACCACCTAGCTGTTTGGTGGCATAACGACATGCATCCAAGAGGTAGTCATAAAGGACTACGAGTGCACCAGTACCCCAGGTGTGTGCACTTGTACCGTCCAAATCTCTAAATAAAGGGAGGTACTTCGCATCAACAAGAGTATGACTCTTATCTGCGAAAATAGTACTCCGTAATAAACTCAGCAGATATGCCTTGGCAGCACAGTCAAATCTATCTTCTTGGCACTGCCTCAAGAATACCTCCTTCAACCAATCCAGTCTGTAGTGCGCCCCTCTGGTCTTTCTGGTCTCCTCCCAGATCTCTTCCGCAGGCACTCCTAAAAAAGTAATGGCAAGATGACATGCCATTGCTCTATCTACATCAAGTGGAGTGTAGAACTTGTTGGAACCAAGTTGGTTCTTTCAATCAAAGTTTTGATGTTAACAAAAGTATTTTATGTAAATCGTATTTTGACTTAGAAGAACAAATTAGAGGTTGCGCAAAATCAGAGGATGACACCACCAGAGGATACATCCAGAGGAAGCAACCAGAGGATAAAAATGTCACCAGAAGTTTCGGCCAGAGGAAACATCTAGAGGGTACCAGAGGATGCATCCAGAGGATACACCTCCAGAGGATGTGATCAAAGGCAAAAATCAGAGGATAACATCAATTAGAGGATATTATCAAATGGAAGGAAAAATAACATCATCAGAGGATATCTTTCTTGGCCCAGATCAGAAGGAAGAAGAGTCCAGAAGGAGACTTGGTCCAGACCAGAAGGAAGTTTGTCAGAGGGAGACCTGTTCCAGACCAGAAGGAAACATAAGTCATACTTGGTCTAGACTTAGTCTTGACCAGAATATAGCATGGTCTTGAACATCAGACTCAGTCCAAACATGGTCTAGACTTAATCCAGACTTGGTCTAGACTTAATCCAGACTTAGTCCAGACTTGATCCAGACTAGAAGATAGCATGGTCCAGAACAAAAGACTTGGTCCATACCAGAAGATAGCATGGTTCAGAACATAAAACTTGGTCCAGACTTGATCCAGATCATAAGATATAATTGTCCAGAACATACGACTTAGTCTAGATTAAATCCAGACTCAATCCAAACTTAGTCTAGACTTGGTCCAGATCATAGGATAAATGTCCAAATTAAAAGATCAATGGTCTAGATCAGAAGATAAATGGTCCAGATTAAAATATCAATGGTTCAGATTAAAAGATCAATGGTTCATATTTGAAGATCAATGGTCCAGATCAGAGGATCACAAAATGGTACATATCAGATTACATGGTCTAGAGTTGGTTAAGATCAGAGGATCACAGAATGGTACGGATCAGATTACATGGTCCAGAGTTGGTCGAGATCAAAAGATCATATGGTCCAAAATTTAAATCATGATGCAAATCAGTGAAGACTTGATTAAAATTTGAAGAAGACTTGATTAAATTTTGATAGAAATTAGATCAAAGTATTAAGGGGATCTGATTCAAAAAAATCACTAAAGACCTGAAGAAATTCGAATGCAATCTGAATTTAAAATTAAAAGAATTAAGATTGGTCAACAGAATTTTCAAGCGCAATCTGAAGCTAAAAATATATGATTTTAATTTAAGTGAAATAGGATTGGCCAACAGAATTTTCAAAAGAAATCTAAGCAAGATTTATCTTGAATTTAAGCTTGGACAAAACCCTATTTGCAGCTATAAAAGGAGGCTTCAAGCAGCAACATCAAGCATCGAAACACGCAAGAACTCAAGCTTCATATTCAACACAATCAGATAGTTCAAAAGAGAGAATCACTTGAGTGCAAAAGCAAAATTTTCTAAGTGTTTTCGAGAAAGAAGGTTCAGTGCAGCAATCAACTTTCCATAAGCAACTTTGCAGAGTTTGAAACCCTTGTAATCAAACCCAATAATGGTGTAGATTCCTTCTTCAATTTGGGGTTGTCAGATTGGTAGGAGAAGACTTGACTTGTAGAGTCAAGGTGTTGTTTTTGTTCCTCAAAAGTCTGGGGTTGTCTAGCTGTTTGAGAAGACTAGCTTGGAGGGCCAGGTGCTGTAATTCAAAGATTTGAATTAGTGGATTAAAGCCTTCAGGATGAAGGGACTGAATGTAGCCAAGTTAATGGTGAACCCGGATAAATTGTTCTTATGCTGTTATTTTCCGCTGCTAAGTCTGATTAGTTATTCATCAAGTAAATCACATCAACATTCAACAAAACAGCAAAAACATTTAAAGTTTGGCAAACACAATTCAACCCCCTCTTCTCGTGTTTGCACCTTCAATTGGCATCAGAGCTCGGTCTCAAGACTGAGCACTTTACAGTGTTTGAGGAAAGATCCAATGGTTCAACATGTCTAGAATCAATGAAGAAGTTGTTGGAGGAAACATCAACAGACCACCTATGTTTGATGGGGAACGGTTCGAGTACTAGAATGACAGGCTAAAGAGTTTCTTTTTTTAACAAGATCCCGAACTTTGGGACATGGTGGATGATGGCTATACTACTCCAAAAGATGATGATGGTGTTAAAATTTCCAGGAGAGATATGGATGCTGACAAGAAGAAGATGTTCAAGTTACATCACAAATATAGAACTTTAATGATGAATGCAATCACATTCAAGGAGTTCGATAAATGCAATAACAAAGAAACAGCAAAGAGCATCTATGATAGTCTGGTTCTGACTTACGAAGGCAGCAAGCAAGTTCAAGAAGCAAAGGCCAACATTCTAGTCAAGAAGTACGAGCTGTTCAAGATGGAAGAAGATGAAGACATTGAAGCAATGTTTTCCATAATTCAGACTCTGGTGTCAGGATTAAGAGTACTCAAGAAGAGCTATACCACTGCTGACCACGTGAAGAAAATTCTTAGAAGTCTGCCAACCAAGTGGAGACCAAAGGTCATTGCCATTTAGGAAGCTAAGGACTTGGACACTTTGAAGTTGGAAGAATTAATCAGCTCCCTCAAGTCACATGAAATAGAGATGGAAGAAGATGAACCCAAGAAGAAGAATAAAACCCTAGCCTTAAAGCCCAAACGAAAGAAAGTTGTAAAAGCAGAAACAGAATCAGAAGATAGTGATTCTAAGGACCAAAATCAGAAACCAAAAGAAGAAGACATTGCATTCATAACCATAAAGGTTCTGAAGATGTGGCAAAACAGAAGGAAGAAGTTTCTCCATAGGTATTCCAAGCACTCCAATAGAGGAAAGGATAAACAAGACAAGAAGGGCATCATCTACTATGGATGCAATGAACTGGGGAAAATCAAGTCAGAATGTAAAAATCTGGAGAAAGGGAAAAATCAGAAGAAAGACTCCAGACCTAAGAAGAAGAATCTGATGGCAACATGGGATGATTCTGATGAATCTTCTAAAGATGTAAAAGCAGAATTAGCCATGATGGCTCACATAAATTATGCCTTTGGATCCAACATAAAATCTGATTATGGAAGTAAATCAAAAGAAGCAGTATTGGCTCTGATAGCTCGCACTCATTTTGCCTCTGGATCCAACTCGAGAAGTGAATTAGAAGAAGCAGAATTGGCACTGATGGCTCATATTCATTCTGCCTCTAGATGTGACACTGATGCTGACTCTGGAAGAGAATCAGAAGATGAAGAAGCAGAACTAGCTCTGATGGCTTACACTAGCTCTACCTTTGGATCCAACCCAGACTTTGATTATGGAAGTGAATCAGAAACATAACTGGCTCTAATGGCTCACACAAGTGTTGCCTCTGGATCCGATACAGAATCTGATTCTGGAAGTGAATCATCAGAAGATGAAAAAGAGGTATTTTCTGAACTTACTCGATTTGATTTAATTACTGCAATGAATGATATTTTAACTATCAATAACAAATTTTCTTTAAAACTGAAAACACTTAGGGAAGAAAATAAAACTCTAACCAAAGAAATTGAAATTTTAAAGAATCAAAATGTAGAATGTAAAACATAAAATGCAACCCTTAAAACTAATATTGTTGAGCTTAAGTCTGAAAACCTAACTCTAAAAAGTAATCTTTGATCAACATCAAGTAATAATACTGTATGTAATTCTGATATGCATGAACAAGTTTTACAAGATTTTATTGTTAATGGTATGGAAAGAACCAAATATGCTTCTATAATCTATGGAGTTAGTAACAATGGCAAAAGAGGCATAGGATTTGACGAAACTGTAACTGTAAATAAACCTGTTTCCTCTGATGTTTTGTGTGCTATTTATACTAAGAAAGGTCACTCAAAATTTGTCCCATGATAAAGTCAAGGAGAGACAAGAAACCTTTCAAGACTAACAAACCTGGACCCAACAAGATTTGGGTACCTAAAAACAAAATTATCTTTGTTGCAGATGTCCTTAGTAATCAAGTTGAAAAACCAGTCATGGTACCTGGACCCTGGATGCTCGCGACATACGACAGGAGAAAAGTCTATGTTCCAAGAACTAACTTTGAGCAAAGGAGGGACAGTGGCTTTTGGAGGAAAGCAAAAAGGCTAAATCATTGGTCGAGGCACAGTTGGTAATGGTACTTCTTCCTCTATTAAAGATGTACTAATAATTAAAGGTCTTAGGCATAGTTTATTAAGTATTAGTGTAAGACCCTTAAATTTAAAAGTTAAATTTATGGATCTAATATTAAGTGTATTTTGAGGAATAATTGTAAAATATTTAATATATGTATATTTTGTGTAAATATATATATATATATATATAAATATTTATTTTGGAGGTTGAATTAAAATTAGTGGATGAAGGATAAACTAATTTAATTACGAGTAATTAAATTATCGGGCAGTTAATTAAGGGATTATCTGCTAATTGCGACAAGACTGGTTAAGTGTTGAAGGGTCAAGTAATATTATACTATTAATGTGGGATGAGGTGGCACACATATGTGCCTATATATATGAAGGAGTGGCAAGAGCAAAGGCAGAAACACGTTTTCCTCCTCCTTACTGCATGTAACAATACCTTCTTCTTCCTCTTCCCATTCTGTTTCCCATTCATAGAAAGAAAAAAGAAAAAACAAAGTTGCTCAAAAATGAGATTACATGGAAATCCAAGCACCAAACCACCAAGTACCAAGAACAAAAGTTGTTCCTCTCCTCATTACGGAGCTAGAGAACCCACTTTGGTAGCGGCAAACGCAAACGGAAACATCGCTGATTTTTTACGCGAAAACTTGAACAGGAGCAGAAACCTTTAACTTTCTAGTTTTCATTTTAGGGCTGTAAATGCATGTTTGATGTGTGATCATATTTTAGTTTCTGGTTTCAAAAACGAAACTATTGTGCATGTTGTTATAAAATGCAAAAAATGCATCCTATTGATGTTTGATGATTCTGTGATGTTGTTGTTTTGGCTGATATAACATTGTTGTTTTGGTTGTGTGGGAATACTGGAAAATGTTTTGCATGTTGTTTTGGTTGTGTAAGAATACTGGAAAATACATTGCATGTTGTTTTGCGAAATGATCAAAATGTAAACGTTGAAAAATGTCTGTTTTGTTGTGGTTGACATTCTTTTTTTGGTTGGTTTAAGCAAAATTGTGATGATGTTCTTGTATTGGTGATTTTATTTCTGTTATGTTGAAAACAATCTGGTGTTGATGATGGTTTTCAAAAGAAAAGGATTTAAAATGGTGGAAGTGTTTTCTAGAAAATCTGTTGTTGATGAAAAACGTTTTGAGTTTTGTGGTTTCAAAAGAATGATGATTTTATTTTGGTGTTGTGTTAGTTTTTCAAAGAAAAGAATTTGAAAACGTGTTGAGTTTTCTGTGAAATTTCACTGAATTCGAAGGTGTATTCGAATACGACATGAGTGTATTCGAATACAGCCTGCAAAACTTCAGTTTTATTCAAATTTTTGAACTTGTATTCGAATATAGATAAGGGATTTTTGCTTCTGACTTAGCCTCTGTATTCGGCTACGACCCTGTCGTATTCGAATACAGGACTGCAACTTTTGCCACTTTATTCGCATCTGTATTCGACTATGACCACCTCGTATTCGAATACAGAATGCTGATTTTTCACTGTTTTTGCCTCTGTATTCGAATACAAGGGAGCTGTATTCGAATACAACTTGTTTTTTTTCAAAAATTTCAGTTTTTAACAATTGTTTATGAACATAAAGAGTTAGGAAAATATTGGGAAGGTTTGTGATGAATTAAATTGGTGTTTTTGAGATGGTTTAAGGTGGTGATGATGAGGTTCTGGAGTTCTTTATTGATGCTTTGAAAAATGCTGAGTTTACACTGTTGTAGCTTCTGTATTCGAATACAAGGAAGCTGTATTCGAATACATAGTGGTGATTTTGCACTGTTTTAGCTTCTGTATTCGAATACAAGGAAGCTGTATTCGAATACAGATTCGGTTTTTCCAAAAATCTCAGTTTTAAACACTGTTTTATGAACTTTGAGAGTTGGGGAAATGTTGGGAAGACTTGTGATAAATAAAAATGGAGTTTTTGAGATAGTGTGAAGTGGTAATGATGAGGTGCTTGAATGTTTTTATTGATGTGGTGATAATGAAATTATTTGGGTTGAGATGGTTTTGGGGAAATGATGGAAAGGCTGCATTTTGCTAATGTTGCATATTGTTTTCAGTGAAGAGAAAACATTGCATGTTCATCCATTGCATAGTCAGGTGGTAACCGCGATGGGCCATAGAGTAATGTGTAAAACGTGCTGGTCTGTTGAGCGACTACACGAGTGTTGGTCTGTTGAGCGACTGCACTAGTACTGGTCTGTGAGCGACTGTACCTTGATATGCGCAAAACGTGCTGGTCTGCTGAGCGACTGCACGAGTGCTGGTCTATTGAGCGACTGCACTGGTACTGGTCTGTGAGCGATTGTACCTTTGTATATGTGAAACGTGCTGGTCTATTGAGCGACTGCACTGGTGCTGATCTGTGAGCGATTGCACCATGGTCATGTTGGCCATTAAAGTCTAACATATGAAAATCGTGTTGGTCTGTGAGCGACCGCACGTGTGTTGGTCTGTGAGCGACTGCACCTTGGTAATTCCAAGAAGTTGAGTACATGAACATATACATATTGCATCGGGGTAGTTGACCAGTGGGTCACGATTTGGATATATGTTGATCATTGGAAATTGATGTGTGTAAGTATATTATAAAATCTGAATTTATGATGAATGGTTGTGATTGCTGAGTTGACGGTTGTACCTACAACATGTTTTCCATATTAATTGGTTGTTGTTTGAAAATGCATACATTTCATGAAATTTCAAAATGAGCATCCTTATTTATCATCATTGTTATATGATATGCCATGGTTAAATTTGTTTCTGTTGATATAAATGCTATGTGTTATTTGTTAATTTCGGTCGGTGACCCTTTTCTATTATTGTGGAAATTGGGCTTTGCCTTCAGATGCCCCTGAAACCCATATCACCAGTGGGTCCCCAAACGACGGAAACGTCGCTCGATTTTATTGATCGTCTCCTGCCTACTGCTTGGGTATACGACCCCATCTCAAGCAGGGCGACGTACACGGGGAGACTGAAGAGGATCTGCAGGACTAACAGGGTGGTGGGCTATGTGGAGCACACCTATACGAGGATTGACTTTCTTGTGCCTTCCAAATTGGTATTGGAGACGCATCAAATTTTTGAGGACACGGAGGAGCCGACGAGAGGGGTTGAGACGGAGGCCACAGTAAGTGTGGTGACTCCTAAACCAGTGACTGGAGGAGCGGTACATGATACAGAGGTGGAAGGGGAGAATCAAAGACCGACGCTAGTAGCAGATGATGTTCCGAGTCCATCTAGGACATCCGATGACTGCTTTGAGATTCCGGCACCGCCGAAGCGACCCCGATTGTATATTGATCAGACTTCGGAGGAGACCGATCCTTCCTTATGTGATGAGGAAGAGGACGTTAAGTCGAGGCGAGCTGCGGAGTCGGACGAGACTTGCATGGGCTGCGGAGGGAATCCTTGCTACTGTAGCTTTAGTGCATGATCAGTTTAGACTTTTTGTATAGGGTCTTGATTTCGGTGGATGTAATTTATTTTGGGAATTACTGTATAACTTTTCCGCTGTTCTCTTCCGCACTCTGATACTATTTAGTGGGCCATAGGCCGGGTGTTTTATTTTGAGATGATATGACATTGTTTTTTTGAAATGTATTAATGTTTATTATTAATTCCCAAAGTTAAGTACTTAGTGATATTATGATGGAATTATTTAATTACGTTCATCGATTAAATTACGACGTACTATTTTACGAAACGTCTTAATGAAAATTTTATTTTTATTCTTTTGAATTAATAATTTCGAAAATTCCTTTTATTTATTTGAAAAAAAAATATACACTCGCGTTGTGTTTTAAACTCGGGGTGTTACAATTGTGGTATCAGAGCATTTGGTTAAAGTGTTGGGTTAAAGCTCTGATTAAATTATTGGTTTTGAGTCATTATCTGATCATGCATAAGAGCAAGTAGTTAAAGTGTCAAGTCTTGTGTAAGTTGTGGTGTGACTGAAGTGATGATGGTTTTGTAGGAAACAATGCCTCCAAGAAAAGACGACACTGCAAGAGCACACGTCAGCCGGGAGGATAGGATGGTTGAAGCGATGAATAACATGGCTGCGTCTGTTGCTGCACAGACGGCTGCGAAGACTCAACGTGATCTGGAGAAAAGAGAAAGAGATTCATGCTGCTGAATCAAGGGGACTAGAGGATTTTCGTCGTCATAATCCTCCAAAGTTCAAAGGTGATGAGGGTCCAGAAAGAGCGGATCAATGGATTCAGGAGATGGAGAAAATCTTTGAAATGATTAATTGTCAGGCAGCGGTAAAGGTTAACTATTCTACCTATCTATTGCTAGGGGATGCAGAGTATTGGTGGAGGAGTACAAGACTACTGATGGGATCAGCTCATGAGGAGGTGAACTGGGAATCATTCAAAAAGAAGTTTTTGGACAATTTTCCTGGGTGACGAGGTGAACTGGGTGACGATTTTCTGAAATTGCACCAAGGAAACATGACGGTGGGGGAATATGCGGCTAAGTTTGAATCTCTATCAAGGCATTTCAGATTTTTCCGCGAAGAGGTGGATGAACAGTTTATGTGTCATCGTTTCCAAAATTGACTGAAATACGAAATTCAAGACTCCGTTTTACCCTTGGGAATTCAACGTTTCCAAGCATTAGTGGAGAAGTGTAGAGAAGTTAAGAATATGAAGAACAGGAGGGCCAACAGAGCAGGGAACTTTAACTCAGGAGGACCTAGTCGGATGCACTATCCGAACAATAAAGGGAAGCAGGTTGCTAAGCCATATAACCAGCCACAAAACAACAATAGAGGCCAGAATCGACCGGGAAATCAGAATTTTGGACGACAGTTGGGACAAGGAGTCCGATGTTTCCGATGTGGGAAAGAGGGACATATTGCTACTACTTGCACCACAAAGGATCTTATATGTTTCAATTGCCAGAAACCAGGACACGTCGCAAGGGATTGCCGGGTTCCGAGGGTGGAACCAACAGTGAACGCAACTAGGGCTACTCGTCCTATTGCTAGGGGACGCATCTATCACATGGGTGCTGAAGCTGGGAGTCAAGTTTTGGAACCAAGTTGGTTCTAAGTACTTAGGATTTTGATGTTTACGAAAGCACTCCATGTAATCTTATTTTGAACCTTGAATTATTAAATCAAATGCCACTTGAAGCTGAAGTAATCAGAAGTAGAAGATCAAAGGGTTCCAGAGATTGAATCCTGATGGTACCAGAAGATACTCCAGGATGTCAAAACATCACCAGAAGATATCTTTGCTGGCCCAGATCAGAAGGAAACAAAGTCAAAAGGAGACCTGGACCAGACCAGAAGGAAGCCTGCCAGAGGGAGACTTGATCCAGACCAGAAGAAATCATTTGTCAGACTTATTCCAGAAGTTATTCTGACCAGAAGATGGCCTGTCAGTGAAATAATAAACATCCAATACTTGATCCAGACTTAATCAGAGGATAAGTTAATGGGTCCAGAACAAAAGAATCAATCCAGATTTGACCCAGACCAGAAGATACCATGATTCAGGGTATGAAACTAGGTCCAGACCAGAAGAAATGATCTCTAGAATTGATCCAGAACTGATTCAAAACATAAGGTAAAATGTCAAGACTGAAATATTATTTGTCCAGATTTAATTTCAGTTTAATCCAGACCAAGTCCAGAATTGGTCCAGATCAGAGGGAAGATATTCAGATCAATGGTCCAGATTTGAGTATATGGCCCAGTGTTGGCCGAGATCAGAAGATCAGACCATGGCCCAGTGTTGGCCGAAATCATAAGGTCAGAATGTGTGGTCCAGCAGTGGTCGAGATAAGAGGATCATAGCAGATCAGTTTGCTAGACCAGGATGGCCGAGATCAGAAGATTAGAAAGTGTGGTCCAGGGTTGGCCGAAATCAGAGGGTCACAGCAGATCACTTAGTATGGTCCAGATGTGGACTAGCGCAGAAGACCAAATGGTCCAGATTTAATCATGAGGATTAATGGTGGAGATTTTAATTTATTTTGATCAAAGTATTAAAAGGATTTGTTACAAAAATAAAGTGAAGTCGTATGGAAGACCAGGAGCTGTTGGCGGGAAGAAACTAAAGACATGATTGGCTAATTAATTTTGAAAGAAAATCTGAAGCATAAAAAAGATATGATTTTTATTTAAGTGAAGCCCGATTGGTCAAGATATTTTTGCAAGAGAAATCAGCAAGATACAGCTCGAAATTAAGCTTGGAAGAGGCCCTAATTCGCATCTATAAAAGGAGGCTCAAGGCAGAATACTTAGTATCGAAAATTACAAAAGAGTCATACACTCCAAAGCAAATACTCAAGTTTTCAGTGAGGTTAATTGTGAGTTTCAGCTTTCAAGAAGCAAGCACTCGTGTTATTTTCTTTCCCTAGTGTTAGATCTAAGTTGTTGAAGTAGAGTCTACAATCTCAGGGAGTCAGAAGGGGTAGCAGATTACTTGGCAATTAGATTCAAGGCATTGTAATTCCTTCTACAATCTGGGGTTGTCAGATTGGCAGGAGAAGACTTGACTTAGGAAGTCAAGGTGCTGTATTCCTCAAGAGTTTAGGGATGTTAGACTGTTTGAGAAGACTGACTTGGAGGGTCAGTGGAACTGTTGTAATTCAAGGTTTAAATTAGTGAAATCCTTCAAGGTGAAGGGACTGGACATAGCCTCGTTAACGGTGAACCAGTATAAAAATTCTGTGTTTTATTTTTACTTTATATCCGCTGCTAACTCTGTTTTTATTCATACATCAAGTTTTGTTTTAAAAGTGTAAAAACAGGAAAAGTATTCAAGTTAGTCAAACACAATTCAACCCCCCTTCTCGTGTTTCCACCTTCATCAAGCTCCTAATTTAATCCAGCAAGATTGCGAGATTGCAGGTAACACACTAACTGCACTTTTTGATTCGGGGGCAGCCCATTCTTTCATTGTTATGGATTGTGTGAATCGTTTGAAGTTATCTATGTCTGCTTTACCTTTTGATTTGGTTGTTTCCACACCTGCTAAGACTTTGACCGTAAACTCTGCATGTTTACACTGTACTGTAACGATTCAGAATATAGATTTCGTGGTTAATTTATTCTGTCTACCCCTACAATCACTCGAGATCATTCTCGGTATGGATTAGATGATGTATAATTACGTAGTCTTGGATTGCGCTCGAAAATTAGTTCTTTTCCCCGAACCTGGAGTCGTTCGGTATTTGGATGCTATTAAACTCGAAGTATATCTGAGAGAAGGAACTCAGGAATTTTTATCATTGGCTAACGTGGAGACCAAGATGGATGTGAACATAGAAGATGTGGTGTTAGTCAAGGAGTATCCGGACGTATTTCCAATAGAAATTCCAGGATTACCCCCAGTGAGAGAGGTGGAGTTCTTCATTGATTTGCACCCAGGTACTCGACCTATTTCAATTGCGTCGTATTGTATGTCGCCATTGGAATTAAGCGAGCTTAAGGGTCAAATTGAAGGTTTGTTGGAGAAAGGATTTATCAAACCAAGTGTGTCGCCATGGGGAGCTCCGGTGTTGTTGGTTAAGAAGAAGGATGGAAGTTCGCGCTTATGTGTGGATTATAGGCAACTTAACAAGGTAACTGTTAAGAATCGTTATCCTTTACCACGCATCGATTATTTGATGGACCAATTGAGGGGAGCCGCGGTGTTTTCAAAAATCGACTTGAAGTCAGGATACCATCAGATTCGGGTAAGAGAAGGAGATATTCAAAAGACTGCTTTCAGAACCCTACGGACATTATGAATATCTCGTTATGCCATTCGGAGTTACGAATGCACCAGCGATTTTCATGGACTATATGAATAGAATCTTCAGCCCATTTATGGGTAAATTCGTGGTGGTGTTCATCGATGATATTTTGATTTATTCAAAGGATGAAGAAGAACATGGAGAACACCTACGCCAAGTTCTTGAAGTCTTACGCGAGAAGCAATTGTATGCCAATTTGTCGAAGTGCGAGTTTTGGCTAAAGAAAGTGAACTTCTTGGGACATGTGATAACAAAAGAAGGAATCGTTGTGGATCCGGCAAAGATTGAGACAATTCTTGCCTGGAAACAGCCTCAGACTATCACAGATATACGTAGTTTTGTCGGACTCGTAGGATACTACAGGAGATTTATTGAAGGATTTGCTAAGATTGTAGCTCCTTTGACACAACTCACCAGAAAGAACCAGCCATTTGCATGGACAGAGAAGTATGAGGAAAATTTTCAGTTGCTAAAGGAAAAGTTAACAACCTCACCAGTGTTGGTCTTGCCACAGCCAGAGGAACTATATGAAGTTTACTGTGATGCATCTCACCAAGGTTTGGGATGTGTTTTGATGCAACACAAGAAAGTTGTAGCCTACGCCTCAAGGCAGTTGAAAACTCACGAACGAAACTATCCTACTCATGATTTAGAGCTTGTTGTAGTAGTGTTTGTCCTAAAGGTCTGGAGGCACTACTTATATGGATGTACGTTCACGGTGTTCAGTGACCATAAAAGTTTGAAGTATTTGTTCGATCAGAAAGAATTGAACATGCGGCAGAGAACATGGATGGAGACTCTCAAATATTTTGATTTTTCATTACAATACCACCCTGGAAAAGCCAATGTGGTGGCTGATGCATTGAGTAGTAAAAGTGTATCAGTATCTTCAATGATAATGGCCAGACAACAAGAGTTGCGGGAAGCATTCAGAGATCTACACTTGGACGTAGAGTTTGCACCAGGAATTTTAAAGTGTGGAATGATAAACATTTCGAGTGGACTACTTGAAGAGATTGCGAATTTACAAGATGACGCATTAATCCAAGAAAAGAGGAACCTGATAGCGCAAGGAAAGACGATTGAGTTCAGGATCGGACCAGATAATATTCTGAGATGTAATGGAAGAGTTTGTGTACCGAAAGTTGCAGATATGAGAAGAATGATTTTGGAAGAGGCTCATAAGAGTAAGTTGAGTATTCATCCTCGAGCGACCAAGATGTACCAGGACATAAGACAGAATTACTGGTGGCCTGGAATGAAGAGGGACGTAGCGGAGTACATATCGGCTTGTTTAACTTGAAAGAAGGCGAAAGTGGAACACCAACAACCTGCTGGAATGTTGCAACCTTTGTATATACCGGAATGGAAGTGGGATAACATTTCCATGGATTTTATAACAGGATTGCCCAAGACAAGGAAAAAGAATGATTCAATTTGGGTAATAGTGGATCGATTAACAAAATCTGCACATTTCTTACTGGTAAGGACCACTTATAAAGTAGATAAGCTGACAGAAATCTACATCGCTGAGATCGTGAGATTACACGGAGTTCCATCGAGTATTGTATCGGACTGTGATCCAAAGTTCACATCTCATTTTTGGGGAGCGCTGCATGAAGCGTTGGGAATGAAACTGAAATTGAGTTCAGCTTACCATCCACAAACATATGGACAAACCGAGAGAACAAATCAGTCCTTGGAAGATCTATTAAGAGCATGTGTGTTGGATGATAGAGGAAACTGAGATGACGTATTGCCATTGATTGAGTTTACTTACAACAACAGTTTTCACGCAAGTATTGGAATGGCACCCTATGAGGCTTTATATGGACGCAAGTGTCAGACGCCTTTATGCTGGTATAAGGACGGAGAAAGTATGATTGTTGGACTTGAGATGGTGGAACAGACTACCGAGAAAATCAAGAGGATACAAGAAAAAATGCAGATTTCACAGGATCGTCAGAAGAGTTATGCGGACAAGCGTCGCAGACCTTTGGAATTCGAGCAAGGTGATCGTGTATTTCTAAGGGTCACGCCTACAACTGGAGTTGGCAAAGCTATTAAGTCGAGAAAGTTGACTCCGAAATTTATTGGACCATACCAAATTACTGCACGAATTGGACCAGTGGCTTATCGGATTGCTTTACATCCCATACTGTCCAATATTCACGACGTATTTCACGTGTCACAGTTAAGGAAATATATTTCGGATCCGTCACATGTGATCGAACCAGACACAATCCAACTGAAGGATAACCTATCATTTGAAGTATTCCCTATAAAAATTGAAGACAGGAAGATTAAACAGTTGAGGAACAAGGAAGTCCCACTAGTCAAAGTGATTTGGAATCCGACCACTAGAGACGCGACTTGGGAACTAGAGAGTAAGATGAGGGAACAATATCCTCAGTTGTTTATGGACATGTGATAGCGTTTCAGCAAGTGTACTGAATCGTTGCAAGTAATAATAAAAACAGTAATACCGAGTGTCGAACTCAAGGATTGCGTTGTACTATCGAATTATCTTTAATTACTGAAATTGAACAAAAAGTTTCCGAGTTGATTGAGGTAAGATTTAAAATAACAACAGTAATAAAATTGAACTTTTATAATGAGAAAAATGTCAGGGATGAGTTTCACTTTGAGTCCACCCTTGGTTTCTAATTTGATCCTAGTTACTGAATTCCTCTATTGAATTATTACCGAATTTTCTTTAGTATTCTTGCCCTAATGTCTTAGTGACAGAACCTTTAATCCCAAAATAACCCCTAATTCCTTAGTGGATTTAAAATTACGATTAAGCTTTACGGTACAAAAATTCTCTTTTTAAATTGTTGTCTCTGCAACTAATTCAATTGGTTTCATGACCTGCATCTATCCCTAGACTATAATCTCATGAATTTCTAATCTCAAGCATTCATAAAGTCCACTTCCGTTTCAAATTACAAATCATAGAACATTTTAAAGTTGATCAGGCAATAAAAAGCATTAAGCACAGAGATGAGAAAAATAATTCAATAAATTTATTCATATAACCAGAAATCAATTTAGACAAATAAAGGTTTCATCTTGTTCCACTCATCCCTAACAAATAGGATTTAGTTGCTCATTACAGAGATTAAAGAGATAGAGATTAAAGAAGAATTACAAGAAAGATTCATGAATGATTCTTGATAAAACTCCTTCAATGGTGTAGAACAGTCGTCTCTGAGCTTCTCTGCTAGGGCACAAGTCTCTAAGCTTCTCAATTGACCAAAAGATCCCTAAAAAATAAGAAATACTCGATTTTATGCAATCTGCAGCGCACCACGTGCCCCAGGCGCATGCCTTGCGCTTCAAGCGCATTTAAACAGAATCAGCAGCGCAGAAATGCGCTTCAAGCGCATGCTTTGCGCTTCAGGCGCACAGCATCTTCAGTCTGACGTATACTGCATATTTCTACTATTTTAATTCCGAATTTGGCTCCGGTGTCTTCATGAAAGTTGTAGCTATGGATGTTATCTTTCATTTGCACTTAGTTTGACTCCAATTGGACATCTAAAACTCCATATATCACTGAAATACTGCACATAGGTCATGTTGATTTCTCACCAGAATTCAGCACTGCACTAAAAACAAAGAAACGACGCAAAACTCCAAAAAATCTATACTTAATCAACGAAATAAGAACATAAGCATTTTATTAAACCCAAGAACTAGAATCAACAAAATATATCAAATAAATCTAAATTAACTAATGATTGAAGATAAATAAGACTAAAAACAATGAAAAATATGCATATGATGAAGAGTCATCAACATGTAGTTTCAAGGACGAAACTAATTTAAGGGAGGTAGTAATGTAAGACCCTTAAATTTAAAAAATAAATTTATGGATCTAATATTAAGTGTATTTTGAGGAATAATTGTAAAATATTTAATATATGTATATTTTGTGTAAATATATATATATATATAAATATTTATTTTGGAGGTTGAATTAAAATTAGTGGATGAAGGATAAATTAATTTAATTACGAGTAATTAAATTATCGGGCAGTTAATTAAGGGATTATTTGCTAATTGCGACAAGACTGGTTAAGTGATGGAGGGTCAAGTAATATTATACTATTAATGTGGGATGAGGTAGCACACATATGTGCCTATATATATGAAGGAGTGGCAAGAGCAAAGGCAGAAACACGTTTTCCTCCTCCTTAGTGCATGTAACAGTACCCTTCTTCTTCCACTTCCCATTCTGTTTCCCATTCATAGAAAAAAAAAGAGTTGCTCAAAAGTGAGATTACTTTGAAATCCAAGCACCAAACCACCAAGTACCAAGAACAAAAGTTGTTCCTCTCCTCATTACGGAGCTAGAGAACCCACTTTGGTAGCGGCAAACGCAAACAGAAACTTCGCCGATTTTTGACGCGAAAACGTGAACGGGAGCAGAAACATAACAGAGGTAAGGGGCACCTTCCACTTTCTAGTTTGCATTTTAGGGCTGTAAATGCATGTTTGATGTGTGATCATATTTTAGTTTCTGGTTTGAAAAACGAAACTATTTTGCATGTTGTTATAAAATGCGAAAAATGCATCATGTTGATGTTTGATGATTCTGTGATGTTGCTGTTTTGGCTGATATAACATTGCTGTTTTGGTTGTGTGGGAATACTGGAAAATGGTTTGCATGTTGTTTTGGTTGTGTAAGAATACTAGAAAATACTTTGCATGTTGTTTTGAGAAATGATCAAAATGTAAATGTTGAAAAATGTCTGTTTTGTTGTGGTTGACATTTTGTTTTGGGTGGTTTAAGCAAAACTGTGATGATGTTCTGGTATTGGTGATTCTGTTTCTGTTATGTTGAAAACAATCTGGTGTTGATGATGGTTTTCAAAAGAAAAGGATTTAAAATGGTGGAAGTGTTTTCTGGAAAATCTGTTGTTGATGAAAAATGTTGAGTTTTGTGGTTTCAAAAGAATGGTGATTTTATTTTGGTGTTGTGTTGGTTTTTCAAAGAAAAGAATTTGAAAACGTGTTGAAGTTTTCTGTGAAATTTCACTGAATTTGAAGGTGTATTCGAATACGGCATGAGTGTATTCGAATACAGCCTGCAAAACTTCAGTTTTATTCAAATTTTTGAACTTGTATTCGAATACGAGCCTCTGTATTCGAATAAAGATAAGGGATTTTTGCTTCTGTCTTAGCCTCTGTATTCGGCTACCAACCTGTCGTATTCGATTACAGGAGTGCAATTTTTGCCACTGTATTCGCATCTGTATTCGACTACGACAGCCTCCTATTCGAATACAGAATGCTGATTTTTCACTGTTTTTGCCTCTGTATTCGAATACAAGGGAGCTGTATTCGAATACAGCTTGTTTTTTTTCAAAAATTTCAGTTTTTAACAATGGTTTATGAACTTAAAGAGTTGGGAAAATATTGGGAAGGTTTGTGATGAATTAAAATGGTGTTTTTGAGATGGTTTGAGGTGGTGATGATGAGGTTCTGGAGTTCTTTATTGATGCTGTGAAAAATGCTGAGTTTACACTGCTGTAGCTTCTGTATTTGAATACAAGGAACCTGTATTCGAATACAGAGTGTTGATTTTGCACTGTTTTAGCTTCTGTATTCGAATACAAGGAAGCTGTATGCAAATACAACTTCGATTTTTCCAGAAATCTCAGTTTTAAACACTGTTTTATGAACTTTAAGAGTTGGGGAAACGTTGGGAAGACTTGTGATAAATAAAAATGGAGCATTTGAGATAGTGTGAAGTGGTAATGGTGACGTGCTTGAATGTTTTTCTTGATGTGATGATAATGAAATTATTTGGGTTGAGATGGTTTTGGGGAAATGATGGAAAGGCTGAATTTTACTAATGTTGCATACTGTTTTCAGTGAAGAGAAAACATTGCATGTTCATGCATTGCATAGTCAGGTGGTAACCGCGATGGGCCACAGAGTAATGCGTAAAAACGTGCTGGTCTATTGAGCGACTGCACGAGTGCTGGTCTGTTGAGCGACTGCACTGGTACTGGTCTGTGAGCGACTGTACCTTGATATGCGCAAAACGTGTTGGTCTGTTGAGCGACTGCACGAGTGCTGGTCTGTTGAGCGACTGCACTGGTACTGGTCTGTGAGCGACTATACCTTGGTATAGGTGAAACGTGCTGGTCTGTTGAGCGACTGCACGAGTGCTGGTCTGTTGAGCGACTGCACTGGTGCTGATATGTGAGCGATTACACCATGGTCATGTTGGCCATTAAAGTCTAACATATGAAAATCGTGCTGGTCTTTGAGCGACCGCACGTGTGCTGGTCTGTGAGCGACTGCACCTTGGTAATTCCAAGAAGTTGAGTACATGAACATATACATATTGCATCGGGGTGGTTGACCGGTGCGTCACGATTTGGATATATGTTGATGATTGGAAATTGATGTGTGTAAGTATCTTATAAAATCTGAATTTATGATGAATGGTTGTGATTGCTGAGTTGACGGTTGTACCTACAACATGTTTTCCATATTAATTGGTTGCTGTTTGAAAAGGCATACATTTCCTGAAATTTCAAAATCAGCATCCTTATTTATCATCATTGTTATATGATATGCGATGGTTATATTTTTTACTGTTGATATAAATGCTATGTGTTATTTGTTAATTTCGGTCGGTGACCCTTTACTATTATTGTGGAAATTGGGCTTTGCCCCCCAAACCCATGTCACCCGTGGGTCCCCAGACGACGGAAACGTCGCTCGATTTCATTGATTGTTCTGTGCCTACTGCTTGGGTATACGACCCCATCTCAAGCAGGGCCACGTACACGAGGAGATTGAAGAGGACCTGTAGGACTAACGGAGTGGTGGACTATGTGGAGCACACCTATGCGAGGATTGACTTTCCTGTGCCTTCCAGATTGGTATTCGAGGCGCACAGAATTTTTAAGGACGCGGAGGAGCCGACGAGAGGGGTTGAGACAAAGGCCACAGTAGGTGTGGTGACTCCTAACCCGATGACTGGAGGAGCTGCACATGATACAGAGGTGGAAGGGGAGAATCAAAGACCAAAACTAGTAGCAGATGATGTTCCGAGTCCATCTAGGACATCCGATGACTATTTTGAGATTCCGGCACCGCCGAAGCGACCCCGATTATATATTGATCTGACTTCGGAGGAGACCGATCCTTCCCTATATGATGAGGAAGAGGACGTTACGTCGAGGCAAGCTGCGGAGTCGGACGAGACTTGCATGGGCTGCGGAGGGAATCCCTGCTATTGTAGGTTTAGTGCATGATCAGTTTAGACTTTTTGTATAGGGTCTTGATTTCGGTGGATGTAATTTATTTTGGGAATTACTGTATAACTTTTCCGCTGTTCTCTTCCGCACTCTGATACTATTTAGTGGGCCATAGGCCGGGTGTTTTATTTTGAGATGATATGACATTGTTTTTTTGAAATGTATTAATGTTTATTATTAATTCCCAAAGTTAAGTACTTAGTGATATTATGATGGAATTATTTAATTACGTTCATCGATTAAATTACGACGTACTATTTTACGAAACGTCTTAATGAAAATTTTATTTTTATTGTTTTGAATTAATAATTTCGAAAATTCCTTTTATTTATTTGAAGAAAAAAATATACACTCGCGCTGTGGTTTAAACTCGGGGTGTTACAATTGTGGTATCAGAGCATTTGGTTAAAGTTTTGGGTTACAGTAACACCCCGAGTTCAAAACACAATGTGAGTGTATATTTTTTTTTCAAATAAATAAAAGGAATTTTCGAAATTATTAATTCAAAACAATAAAAATAAAATTTTCATTAAGACGTTTCATAAAATAGTAAGTCGTAATTTAATCGATGAACGTATTTAATAATTCCATCATAATATCACAAAGTACTTAACTTTGGGAATTAATAATAAACATTAATACATTTCAAAAAAACAATGTCATATCATCTCAAAATAAAACACCTGGCCTATGGCCCACTAAATAGTATCAGAGTGCGGAAGAGAACAGCGGAAAAGTTATACAGTAATTCCCAAAATAAATTACATCCACCGAAATCGTGACCCTATACAAAAAGTCTAAACTGATCATGCACTAAAGCTACAGTAGCAAGGATTGCCTCCGCAGCCCATGCAAGTCTCATTCGACTCCGCAGCTCCCCTCGACGTAACGTCCTCTTCCACATCACATAAGGAAGGATCGGTCTCCTCCGAAGTCAGATCAATATACAATCGGGGTCGCTTCGGCGGTGCCGGAATCTCAAAGGATTCATCGGATGTCCTAGATGGACCCGAAACATCATCTGCTACTAGCGTCAGTCTTTGATTCTCCACTTCCACCTCTTCAGTCTCCCCGTGTACGTCGCCCTGCTTGAGATGGGGTCGTATACCCAAGCAGTAGGCACAGAACAATCAATGAAATCGAGCGACGTTTCCGTCGTCTGGGGACCCACGGGTGACATGGGTTTGGGGGGCAAAGCCCAATTTCCACAATAATAGTAAAGGGTCACCGACCAAAATTAACAATTAACACATAGCATTTATATCACAGTAACAAACATATCCATGGCATATCATATAACAATGATGATAAATAAGGATGCTCATTTTGAAATTTCATGACATGTATGCCTTTTCAAACAGCAACCAATTAATATGGAAAACATGTTGTAAGTACAACCATCAACTCGACAATCAAAATCATTCATAAAAAAATATTTAGATTCCATAATATACTTAAACTCATCAATTTCCAATCATCAACACATATCCAAATCATGACCCACCGGTCACCCACCCCGATGCAATATGTATATGCTCATGTATTCAACTTCTTGGAATTACCAAGGTGCAGTCGCTCACAGACCAGCACAATTTAAATATGTTTTACTTTAACGGCCCTCAAGACCACGGTGCAATCGCTCAACAGATCAGCACCAGTGCAGTCGCTCAATAGACCAGCACTCGTGCAGTCGCTCAACAGACCAGCACTCGTGCAATCGCTCAATAGATCAGCACGTTTTTGCGCATTTTAGGGTACAGTCGCTCAACAGACCAGTACCAGTGCAGTCGCTCAACAGACCAGCACTCGTGCAATCGCTCAACAGATCAGCACGCTTACGCATTACTTTGTGGCCCATCGCGGGTACCACCTGACTATGCAGTGCATGAACATGCAATGTTTTCTCTTCACTAAAACAATATGCAACATCAGAAAAATTCAACCCTTCCATCATTTCCCCAAAACATCTCAGCACAAATAATTTCATTATCATCACATCAATAATTAAACATTCAAGCATCTCATCATTACCACTTCACATTATCTCAAAACTCCATTCTTCATTATCATAAGTCTTCCCAATGTTCGCCCGACTCTTAAAATTCATAAAACAGGGTTTAAAACTGAGATTTCTGGAAAAACACGAACCTGTATTCGAATACAGAAACCAAAACAGTGCAGAATCAACACTCTGTATTCGAATACAGCTTCCTTGTATTCGAATACAGAGGCTGTAACAGTGCAAAAATCAGTATTTTCAAAACATAGTAGAGGTCTCAAAAGCTTCATCATCTCCTCTTCAAAACTATTTCTAAAACTCCATTTTAAATCATTTCAAACCTTCCCAATGTTCCCCAACACTTAAAATTCACATGACAGTGTCTGAAACTTGATTTTCTAGAAAAACACGAATCTGTATTCGAATACAGCTCCCTTGTATTCGAATACAGAAGCAAAAATAGTGAAAATCAGCATCCTGTATTCGAATACGAGGGTGTTGTATTCGAATACAGATGCGAATAAAGTGTTAAAATTTCACTTATGTATTCGAATACGACAGGGTCGTAGTCGAATACAAATGCTAAGTCAGAAGCAAAAATACTTCATCTGTATTGGAATACAGAAGCTCATATTCGAATACAAGTTCAAAAATTTGAATAAAACAGAAGCTTTTCAGGTTGTATTCGAATACACTCATGCCGTATTCGAATACACCTTCGAATTCAGTGAAATTTTCCTGAAACTTCAACATATTTTCAAACTTTTTCCTTTGAAAAACCAACACAACACCAAAACAGATTCAGCATTCTTTTGAACCACAAAACTCAGGCATTTTTCATCAAGAACAGATTGTCCAGAAAACCACTTTCATCATTCTAAATCCTTTTCTTTTGAAAACATCAGCAACACCAGAATCACCCAAAACAGAATGTCAATCCCCCCACAGAACAGACATTTTTTACACGTTTACATTTGGATCATTTCTCAAAACACATGGAAGGTATTTTCCAGTATTCTTACATGCAGTATGGAGGAGGAAAGGTTTTCTGACTTTGCCCTTCCTTCTCACTCCTATATATAGGCATATGTGGGTGACACCTCATCAAAAATAATACTAAAATATTGTTGAACCCTCCAGCACTTAACCGGTTTCGTCGCAATTAGCCGATAATCCCTTAATTAACTGCCCGATAATTTAATTACTCGTAATTAAATTAATTTACTCTTCATTCAATAATCTTAATTCATCTTCCAAAATAAATATTTATATATATATATTCACACAAAACATACATATATTAAATATTTTACAAATATCCCCAAAATACACTTAATATTAATTCCATAATTTAATTCTTAAATTTAAGGGTCTTACAGTTACAATTAGTCAATTAAGTGAGAGTAATTATGATAATATTTTTAATCAAAAAACATGCAAAGCTATTAGTCAGAAGGATGGATCAGTACTCTTCACAAGTTATAGGCAAAACAATATTTACAAGATAAATCTGTTTAGTCTAGAGAAACAACGGGTTAAGTGTCTAGTGTAAGTAAATGAAGAGAAATTAATTTGGCATAAAAGATTAGGTCATGCTAACCATAGATTAGTTTCAAAACTAAATAAACTTCAACTGGTGAGAGGTCTACCTAAGCTAAGCTACAAAACTGACATTATGTGTGAAGCTTGTCAAAAAGGGAAAACAGACAAAAAATTCTTTCAACACTAAAAACTCAATATCTACCTCAAAATCCCTTGAGCTATTGCACATAGATCTATTTGGGCCAGTAAAAACAACATCTCTAAGTGGAAAGAAATATGGGTTTGTTATTGTAGATAATTACACTAGGTGGACATGGGTAAAATTTCTAAGAAGGATGAATCCCACAAAGTGTTTATCACATTTTGCAAAAAAATAATGAATGAAAAAGGTCTTAAAATTATAACAATTAGAAGTGATCATGGGGGAGAATTTGAGAACAAATTCTTTGAAAATTTTTGTGATGAGAATGGAATCTCTCACAACTTTTCTTCTCCTAGAACACCCCAACAAAATGGAGTTGTACAAAGAAAAAATAGATCACTCCAAGAAATGGCCAGAACAATGCTAAATTATATGAATGTTGCAAAACACTTTTGGGCAGAAGCAATTAATACCGCATGTTATATTCAAAATAGAGTCTATATTAGATCCATATTGAATAAATCACCATATGAACTGTGGAAAGGTAAAAAGCCTAACATCTCTTATTTTAAACTATTTGGCTGTACTTGTTATATGTTGAACACTAAAGATAATCTTGGAAAATTTGATTCTCGATCTCAAAATTGTACCTTCATTGGTTACTCTAAAAGATCCAAAGCATATAGAGTCTTCAACAGGGAAAAAAATACTGTGGAGGAATCCATACATGTTATATTTGATGACAAACAGCTTGACCTTGAAAAGTCAAAGCAAGATGATGATAGTGCAGGTTTACCAGAACCAAAGGAAGCTGATGCAGACAAACCAAGAGAACTTGAAAAGGTGGAAGATGAAAGCAAAATAGAAGAACCCGACAAATCTTCAAATGATGAATCTAAAGATAAGTCAAAAGGAAGATATGGATGGAAGTACAAGTCTTCACATCCTAAAACTCTAATCATTGGGAGTGCAAGTGATCCCTTAAGAACCAGATCATCACTTAAAAAAACCAGTCTGTTTGGATTACTCTCATCTATTGAGCCTACTTCTGTTGATGAAGCACTGAGGGAAGATGGATGGATTCTTGCCATGCATGAGGAGTTAAATGAATTTGAAAGGAATGATGTTTGGGATCTAGTTTCAAGACCAGAAAAGAACATTATTGGAACCAAATGGGTTGTCAGAAACAAGCTGAAAAAGGAAAAGTTGTTAGAAACAAGGCACGACTTGTTGCACAAGGCTACAGTCAGCAAGAAGGTATTGACTACACTGAGAATTTTGCTCCAGTGGCCAGGTTAGAAGCTATTTGTATCATATTTTCCTTTGCTGCTAATAATAACATTTCATTATTTCAAATGGATGTTAAAAGTGCATTTTTAAATGGTTATATAAGTGAAGAAGTCTATGCTAAACAACCCCCAAGTTTTGAAAGTTCTTAATTTCCAAACCATGTTTTTAAACTTAAAAATTCTTTGTATGGTTTAAAACAAGCACCTAAGGCATGGTATGATAGACTTAGTAACTTCTTACTTAAAAATGACTTTGAAAGAGGACAAGTAGACAATAATCTTTTTAGAAAATCAATAAAATGATATTCTGATTATTCAAGTTTATATTGATGATATTATCTTTGGATCTACTAATCGCACACTATGCCAAGAATTTTCTAAATTAATGCAGCAGGAATTTCAAATGAGCATGATAGGAGAACTTAAGTTCTTTCTAGGAATACAAATTCAGCAAAGTCAAAAAGGAATATACATTCATCAATCAAAATATACAAAAGAGCTTCTCAAGAATTTTAAGATGAGTGACTGCAAACCTATGGCTACCCCAATGCACCCTACCTGCTCACTTGAAAAGGATGACTCAGGTCAAAAAGTTGATCAAAAATCCTACAAAGGTATGATAGGATCTCTACTCTATCTCACTGCTTCAAGACCTGATATCATGTTCAGTGTATGCGTATGTGCTGGATTTCATTCTGACCCTAGGAAATCCCATTTAACTGTCGTTAAGAGAATCCTTAGATACCTAAAAGGGCCTACCAACCTCACCTTGTTCTACAAGAAAACTCCTACATACAAACTAAGTGGATACTGTGACTCTGATTATGCTGGGGACAAACTTGAGAGAAAGAGTACAAGTGGAAACTACACATTCTTAGGAGACAATCTATTATCCTGGTCAAGCAAGAGACAAAGCACCATTGCCATGTCAACAGAAGAAGCTGAATACATTTCAGCCGCCGGATGCAACTCTTAACTCATTTGGATGAAACATCAGCTGGAAGACTACAACATCATGGAAACCAACATCCCTTTATACTGTGACACCACTTCATCAGAGATCATGTTCAAAAAGGGACGCTCAACATCCAGTTTGTAGACACTAACCATCAATGGGCTGACATATTCACTAAACCACTACCTAAAGATAGGTTTGACTTCATCAAGAAAAACCTTAACCTTATCTTCATCCCTAACCAAATAGCTTAGTTTAATTTTTTTTTGTATGTTATTTTATTTTTATTTTCGTGTACTTTTATTAAAAAAAATATCAGAGGATCTCCTTTCTTCCTTCAAACCTTTTTGTCTGATGACAAAGGGGGAGAATATGTATTTGATAAAGAATATGAGGCATTAGACTTAGGGGGAGAAAAAGTCAAAATAAAGCTTAGTCCTAGGGAGAGTCAAAGTCAAAAGAAAGAAAAATAGTTATAAAAAATACAAAGTTTTGTCAGCATCAAAAAGGGGGAGATTGTTGGAACCAAGTTGGTTCTTTCAATCAAAGTTTTGATGTTAACAAAAGTATTTTATGTAAATCGTATTTTGACTTAGAAGAACAAATCAGAGGTTGTGCAAAATCAGAGGATGACACCACCAGAGGAAGCAACCAGAGGATAAAAATGTCACTAGAAGTTTCGGCCAGAGGAAACATCCAGAGGGTACCAGAGGATGTCACTAGAGGTTACACATTCAGAGGATATCAGAGGATGTCATCAAGGGCAAACATCAGAGGATAGCATCAATCAGAGGATATCATCAAAGGGAAGGAAAAATAACATCATCAGAGGATATCTTTCTTGGCCCAAATCAAAAGGAAGAAGAGTCCAGAAGGAGACTTGGTCCATACCAGAAAAAAGCTTGTCAGAGGGAAACCTATTCCAGACCAGAAGGAAACATAAGTTAGACTTGGTCTAGACTTAGTCCTGACCAGAAGATCGCATGGTCGTGAACATAAGACTTAGTTCAGACTTAATCCAGACTTGGTCCAGACTTAGTCCATACTTGGTCCAAACTAGAAGATAGCATGGTCCAGAACAAAAGACTTGGTCCAGACCAGAAGATAGCATGGTCTAGAACAAAAGACTTGGTCCAGACTTGGTCCAGGCCAGAAGATAGCATGGTCTAGAACATAAAACTTGGTCCAGAATTGATCCAGATCAGAAGATATAATTGTTTAGAACATAAGACTTAGCCTAGATTAAATCCAAACTCAATCCAGACTTAGTCCAGACTTGCTCCAGATCAGAGGATAATTGTCCAGATTAAAAGATCAATGGTCCAGATTAGAAGAAAAATGGTCCAGATTAAAAGATCAATGGTACAGATCAGAGGATCATAGAATGGTACATATCAGATTACATGGTCCAGAGTTGGTCGAGATTAGAGGATCACATAATGGTACGATCAGATTACATGGTCCAGAGTTGGTCGAGATGAGAAGATCATACGGTCCAGAATTTAAATCATGATGCAAATAAGTGAAGACTTTATTAAAATTCGAAGAAGACTTGATTAAATTTTGATAGAAATTCGATCAAAGTATTAAGGGGATTTGTTTCAAAAAAATCACTAAAGACTTGAAGAAATTCAATGCATCTGAAGCTTAAAAAGATATGGTTTGAAATTAAAAGAAACAAGATTGGTCAACAAAATTTTCAAGTGCAATCTGAAGCTAAAAAGATACGATTTTAATTTAATTGAAACAGGATTGGCCAACAGATTTTTCAAAGGAAATCTAAGCAAGATTTATCTCAAATTTAAGCTTGAACAAATCATATGATCCTGGTCTCCCTCGTCATCTTCTTCTACTATCATCCATCGTCTTCTCCTCGTCGACGTTGTCGGTCGAATCCTCTCCAGAGGATGCATCATAGATGATGAAGAAGTACCTTCCTCGCGTGATGTTCAGATGATTCTGCTGTCTCTACCTCATGCACCCGCGCCCACTAAAATTAAAAATAACAAGAAAAAAAATAGTTAAAAAATTATAATTAAAAAAAATTAAAAAATAAAATAAAATAACTACCGGAAAACTTGAAAATCAAGTTATCAAGTTTTCCGATAGACACTATAACTACCGGAAAACTTCATCCAAGTTTTCCGGTAGATTTGCCAAAAACTCACTCACTTTTTCTAGAAAACTTAAAATGATGGAATGGTAAAATTTTCAAATTTTATGCTTTATAGAAGGACAAAAACGTCTTTTTCTTATATTTGTGGGGGTATAAGTATAATCTAGAGAGTATGGGGTAAAACTTTCCTAGATCTTTAGCATAATAAGCTAAGGCCCATTATGAGATGTTGTTGGGCTAAAGTCCATTGCGAAACACTTACTGTGAATTGTTAGTCTTCAATTTGTTTCTCTATATATGTAATGTGTTATATATGTGTAGTTATGTACACTTGACTTATGTGCTTAGATCTCTTTTTTTTTATATGATGTTAGTGTTATTACGTGAAATATATTACTTAAAAGCATCCATTCAATTGACTAAAAGATATTAATCATCACATGAAACAATACATAAAAGAAACTAAACATCACATAATAAGAAATGACACAAGTGAAGCCCCTTAAGAGCTAGAAAGACCAATAACAATGGCGCATGTCAAGAAATGTAAGGAAGCCTTAAACTAAATGGTGACAACTATCATAGAAACAAGACCTAACTTAGAGGAGATGAAGCCCAAATTTGTCAACTACCTAAGTCCACATGGAGAGGACTTGGGCACATGATATGCTGCTCATTTGATTGTTTTTATTTGGTTTAATTTGTAATAATGTGTGTGGGTAGAACTTGGTTTTAATTAGCCCCAACACTTGAATTTACTTTCCTTTTTTAGTGATTTTTTTATTAAGTGTGAAACATGTAATTCAACCTTGTTTTTTTGGTGTGTTTTTGTTGTAATAAAATATGCTGAAACTTGCAAGAAATGTGGAGTCCAAATGAGCTAAACAATAAGGCTGTAAAAGCACTTTTGTGGTGTATTAGCAATCTTCCGTGGATGCTTTGAGGGCTGATCAGATTTCTCCATGTTCTATAATCTACAAGCCTTTATGAGGAGATAAGGATTTACGAGGAGAGCAAGAACACTGAAAAGCGAGACAAGGCTTTATGAAGAAAGAATGATAATCATGGAGTGGTTACACTTTGAAACAAGGAGTAAACACTACTTAATGCTTTTCTTTCTCTTGTAAACAATCAGCAAAATGATCAAATCCTTTACTATATGTATGTCATGCCCATATCAATAAGACTTAGAAGAATTTGGTTAAAAGAATATATTGTGCATTTGAGAGGTTAAGTCTCTTTTTGGATCTAAATCGGATCATTCCTTTTAATCTTATCAAGAAACAAAGTTTTTTTGTGGGTTATCATTCCTTAAGGCTTATCATTCATATTCTCCAAGGAAGCTTGCGTGCAATGCCTCCCCCATTTCTATCTTCTCCATATTTTTATATTCTTAGTTACCGATTTGTTACTTGTTCTTACAATTCTGCATCTTAAGAAACATTGCAATTTACAATTCCTTACTTTAATCTTATTTAGAATTGTATATATTGTGAATTGTTATTGAGATGAACCAAGTATGACAAATCCCCCATTATACTGGTCATCAAGTGGTAATCAGAGCAAGGTTAAATTTGGACAATTTCTTGTTTAAATTTCAAAATTCTCTATTTTTTTCGTGGTTATTTTTGTAATTCCTTCAAGTAAAATTCTATAAGAAGCATTAGAAAGAAAAAGAAAAAATTGAAATAAAAATATATATAAAAAAATTCAAAATAATATATGTATATATAAATTCAAAAAAATTATATATAAAAAAGTTCAAAAAAAATATATAGAAAAAATAATCTGGTTTTGATCGAAGGAATATATCATTCTTATTAGTTGTTGCCACCCTCTATTTCTTTTAATTTTGTGAGTTTTGTTTTTTGTTTTTTTCTCATTTTTTCTTTACTATTCTCTTTTGTTTATTTCTGGCGGTGGTGATTGAGGATTGGTTTCTTTAAAGAACTGAAAAAAGCATTTCCAAAATTTCTACATCATTTAAAAAAAAATCAATTTCGAAAGAAACACGAGTAAAAAAAATTGAATGGAACACATAATTGAGTGATGAGGTCTAAATTAAAAAAAAAAAAAAAGTCTGATATTTATGGAGGAAAGAAGGAGACAATAGAGAGAAGATGAGTGTAGATAAAGAGATGAAATTGTGGTGCATAAAATTTAAAGTTCCACATGTTCAAGGGAAAATGATCAAGAAGTGTATTTGGAGTGGAAGACTAAAATTGAACAAATTTTTCAATTTCATAAAATTCAAAAAAGTGGAGGTTGTAGCCTTGAATTCATTGGTGTGGTGGGATCAAACCATTAAAGAAAGAAGCAGGAATGAAGAACGTCCAATTGAAACTTGAGAAGAGATGAAAACAACCATAGGAGACTTGTGCCTTCCTAATACAACAGGGAATGGCATAACAAACTTCAAAGACTTACCCAAGGGACGAAAAGTGTTGATGAGTACTAAAAAGATAGAAGTGTCCAAAATAAGGGCCAATGTGGAGTAGGAAAGAGAAGCAACCATATATAGATTTCTTCATGGCCTAAGAGATAAGTGATGTGGTAGGATCTCTATCATTATGTTGAATTCGATGAGTTGGTATACCAGGTCATTAAAGTTGAATTCTTCTACTTTCAACTCCCTAAGTTGAAAGGACAAACAAAAAAAGGAGGTAACATCATCCTCGAAAGAGCCCACCACTGAATTCTAATGTAAAACCATTATCTCCTCTAATGATGTTTCAACAAACACAAAAGAAGACGTCAAATGTTTCAAATGTCAAGACCAAGGACATATTGCATCGCAATGTCAAACTAAGATGACCATGATTCTTGAGGAAAATGATGAGTATGAAGTAGAAGAACTTGAGGAGGGTGAATAAGAGGAAGAGATACTGGTAGAAGAATTTCTCAGGGTGAGGAGAATGTTGAATTTCTCAATGATTGTACATAATATATATATGAGTTGGTTCACAAAGTAGCGTGAATTTTGCAGTGGTGAAGGTTCATTTTGTTAAATTAAAGATTTTTGGTAAGAGTCCTCATCAGTGTCTATTTTTTGGTAATTTATATTTGACAAAAAAGATTGAGCATGGATTTGAGCCCTGGACATTAATATAATTTCATGGCCCCCTCAATAAAATTTGTTAAGATCAAATAAAAATGAGAGAAAAGAAATAGTAAGAAAAAAGAGAGAGAAAAGAAAGATCAAGAGAAAAAGGGAGAAAAGAAATATGAAGGTGAAAACAAAAAGAAAATTAGCGTCGAGAAAAAAAAAATTGATGAAAAAGAGAGAAAAGAGAATTTTATTGAAAAAAAGTGAGAGATGTAGAGAGCTATTGTTACTCAATAGCCCCTATACTTGCTGTATTGCAAGAAAATTTCTTTACTTTCCATCATTTCTAATATTCATGTTTTCACCAAGTTGTATTGAGTTTCTCTTGTAGGAATTTGAAGATGTGTTTTCAAAGAATGTATAAAATGGTTTACACCTATGATAGAAATTGGGTACGAGTAAGTTTAAGTCATTGTGTTGTACCTGTAATTTTGGTTCCAAAAGAATGTGGTAGTTGGAGAATGCTCACTGATTGTAGAGTCATTAATAACATTACCATCAAATATAGACATTTCATCCCTAGATTACATGATTTGCTTGATGAATTGTTTGGTGCGTGCTTGTTTTTAAAATTGGTTTGAAAAGTGGGTATCATCAAATACGAATTAGAGACGTGGGTCAATGGAAAACCACTTTCTAGATGTATAAGAAAAACAAAAAATTGATTGAAGTAGTTTTAGAAAAGATTTTTAGATGTTCAATCAAAATATGACAAAAATCATCAAATAAAGACTCAATGACAAATATCATATTTTCTTCAAATTGAATCAAGTCTAAGATATTGAATTATGATGTTCAAAACAGAATTTTATACAACATTCAAAACCATGACAAGATTTCAAAACAAAAAAATCTTATAAAAATTTTTCAATCAATTTGCACTAAAATAGATTTGTCACCAAACTTCAAAACAAAATAAAAAATAAAGATCAAAGTAAAAGTGCATAAATTAAAGAGTTAGAGTTAGTTAGATTCACACTACGATTTATACAAATTTCACTACTTCGTCCTCGCTCGTAGAGTACATCTTGTCCCCATTCAAATGAATGAAAGTTTTCTTCCTTTATTGTTATTGTGAATATTTACATAATCCTTCACTGGAAGTTACAAACACTTGTATCACTCTTCTACACAGAATCCTGGAATGCCCTCCAAGTTCTCAAACACAAGTCTATCATCAAGATGAAGATCACACCTCAATCTTGCAAAATAGAGACCTAGAAACTCTTCTATGATTTCTATGAAGAACACCTTCTTCAGTCCTCGATATGCAATCGACTGATATCTCATCAATGATTTGTATATGGAATAGACACTATAAAAAATGATATACCATTGATGTTGTTTATTGCTTCACTAATCGATTGTAGACCTGACTTGATCAAGAAAGAGTTTTCAATCAATAATATAATATGATCTTTAATGCTTGAGTATGAAGAATGAGTGAAATTATTCTTGTGTTTAGAAATGATGAGAAATCTTTTTATATGATGCATGAAAGAGGTAACCAAATGAAAAATGTGTTCTAAGAAAAATAACTACCTTGTAACTATCACAACAACCTTAAAACTATCAAATTTGAAGTCTGCAAGTTGTGTGAGTCGATTCATATGACAGGAGATAACTCTTCATCATATACATATTTTACATTGTTTTTAGTCTTATTTATCTTTAATCATTATTTAATTTAAGGAGTTATTTGATATAGTTTATCGATTTTAATTCTTGAATTTAATGATATGTTAAATTTCTTATTTCCTTAATTAAGTAGAGATTTTTCGTAGTTTTGCGTTGTTTCGTTGTTTTAGTGTAGTGTTAAATTTTGGTGAGAAATCAACATGACCCATATGGAGTATTTCAAAAATATATACAGTTGTAGATGTCCAAATGGAAACAAATTAAGTGCAAATGAAAGTTAAGATGCATAGCTACAATTTTCATGACGACACCAGATCCAAATTCGCTCTCAAAAAAGGTGAAAAATGCAATAGAAATCTGACCTCAAATGTTGTGCGCTAAAGTAAAAATGTCTGGGCGTGGGGCAAATTTTTGACCTCAAAATGAAGTGAAAAATTAGGAAGTCTTACTTAACATTCTTTAAAAGATAAATTTTGCAGTGACATATTTGGCAACATTTTGATAGTTCATACTCTCACTTATTATCTTAGTTGTGAACTTTTGAATCTAAACACTTTAATTCTTTGATATGTGATTATCTAGACATGTGTTATTTGTTTAGAACTTGTGATTTATTTGTTTAAAACTAATTCAAATTTGCATCACTTGTGATTTATGCATACTTTGAAGCAATGTTGTCTGGTTGTTTGAGCTTTTCTTACCACTATGTGCAAACTTTATGCTTTGTTAGCCCCTTTGAGCTTTTCCCTTTTCTCTCGGTTAAAAGCCACATTACAAGTCAAATACTTGATTTTTCAATAACTGATAACTCTTCATCATATGCATATTTTTCACTGTTTTTAGTCTTATTTATCTTCAATCATTAGTTAATTTAAGGAGTTATTTGATATATTTTGTTGATTTTAGTTATTGGATTTAATAAAACGTTTATGTTCTTATTTCCTTGATTAAGTAGAGATTTTTTGTAGTTTTGTGTTGTTTCTTTGTTTTAGTGCAGTGCTGAATTTTGGTGAAAAATCAACATGACCTACATGGAGTATTTCTGTCATATCTGGAGTTGTAAATTTCCAATTGGAGTCACACTAAGTGCAAATGAAATCTAAGATCCATAGCTACAACTTTCATAAACACACCAGAACCAAATTCGGAATCAAAAGAGGAGCAAAATGCAGTAAATGTCATACAACAGATGATGTGCGCCTGAAGCGCAAATCACGTGTCTGGGACGCATTTCTATGTTTCTGAATCTGTTTAAATGCACCTGAAGAGCAAAACCTACCTCTGAGGCGCATTTTTTCAGTAAATGAGGTTGATATATAAATGAAACTCACAATATTGATCCATATATATCTTATGAGTTGAACTGTTTTCAAGATGAAGAGATTATGATACTTCCATTTAGAAAATGGGTTATAGTTCGAAGTGAACTCTTTGATTCAAAGATTCGAAATCTATCTTGTATTTTATAGATAAAGCAAGCTTAGAAAATCTTGTTTGAATAATAATATGGTTCTTGAACACATATCCTAAGGCATCAATTAACTTTTTAATATTTCTTCAAAGTTACCAAGTTATATCCTTTTGTATATAAATTTTGTAGTTTATGACTGGTGATATGAAGTTCTTAAAAGTGGCAAACATTTTCATGTCCTTTTAGACAAATGTAATCATTATGCACGTAGTCCAAGATAGCAAGACAAATTGATATCTTTCTTTAGGCTTTATGTACAATATTGTCGTGTGTAGTAAGAGTTCTAGACGAGTGGTTTGGGTGTCCTTCTATGTATAAAGTGATTGTTGTAAAGTATGAGATAGAGAGAGAGCTCACACTTTTTTCTAAATTAATAGTACACCTTTGTACTTTTACCCTTTTATCAGAAACCATATCATCCAGATAACATTCTCATCTTCTGTCCAAGACTTTGAATGTATAAGTTGATGTGCCTACTTCTCGTTAGCCCATTTCGAATATGAATAGTGATATGAAAAATGCAATGACAATGGTTGTACAATACTTTTTTGGTTTTGTGTCAGCTTCCACATTACGATCAAGATAATTTTCTCTTTATTTTGTAGCAAATATCATTTTCAATAAATGAAGTGTCTACTCCTAATTTTTTCCTTTCTTCTTTGAATAGTGTTGGTATAATGTATGGATAGTGTTTTTGAACTTTCAGATCAACACTCCCGATGAAAGAATGAGAATGTTTTTCTGAAGATCAGCACACCCTCTCTTGAATGTTGGACTCTTCTCAACCTTATGATCTTCTTCTATGGAAGAGAACGTTTTCTGTGTTTTGTCCACCATTTTAGATCAAGTAATTGACTTGTCTACTTATGATTGGCTCATTTCAAATTCTAGGTAGTACTCTTGTACTTACGCGTCTGCATCCAAATTGAGAAGTATAGAATTTTATCTTGAAGATCTAATAATTATCCTATTGAAAGACTCATATAGTTGTAGAACGAGAAACATAAAAAAGGGTAGGGGGTTGAATGGTGTTTTATTTTAAAATTGTTTATAAAAAGACTACCTAAAGTAATGAAATAGAATGGATAAATAGAAAAAAAGAATAACGCAACCAATATACCCTAGCTCACCACCAACACGGCAACTACGTTCAGTCCCTTCAACTTAAAGGATTTAATCCACTAATTCACCATTGAATCACACATCCATTGTATTATGCTATTGTAGTGTGTTGGTTCTTATTTTTTTCATGTAAGGATTGCACGTCCTTTTATAGAGATATTTAGGGTTTCTAGTCGTTGTTCTGATTGCAAGAAATCAATATGTATCATGAAGTTTCGTATCAAATCTTCTAAGATTGATTCGCCATTAAAAAAATTGTCAAAAAAAATCCTTATAATTGATTCTGCGTATCTGGATATGAAGACAAAAGGACCTGAGAATACGATGATCAGAGCATGTCTCATAGACCTTGATACAAATAATGGATTTAGGGTGTTTATCAGAGGATGCGCAAAAACGGTCTCTTCGGAGCATTGGCTTTGATCAGAACATTGACTTTTATCAAAGCATGCATTATTAACCAGAGTCAGATGATCAGATGTTTGATGTAGTCATCAAATACAGATGAATCAGAGTATTGGTTGTATTTTCCAGAATTACCAGGAGAGTGCTTTAGAGCGTGTTCACCAAACATAACATAAGGAATTATATGTGGAGTTTTGGCGTTCCTTTATCTTAGTCCAATCATCAGATGATGCAACATAAGATCATACAAAATCCACTTGATCTGAGATCTGTACACTTAATCAGAACGATAATGATTTAAATTGTTCCCGTAAAATGATTCTGTTATCATCAAAACAAGGGTCATAGTTCTTCAAACCAACTTGGTTCCAACAATAGTAAGTTCTATATTCTTTTGAGATTTCTTCATAAAGATATTCTTTGATGTCCTTATGTCTTTTAATATATTTTAGTTGCTAAATATGCTCTATTAGAAGATGTTCGTTTTTCAACGAAGATAAGGAAAAAGAACTTTGCTTAAGCACTTTTTGTATGATCATTCTTTTTGTATGAATTATTTTAAGATCACTTCAACATAAGATCATTCTTTTTGTATGAATTATTTTAAGAACTTTGCTGGAGATCATTCTTAAGCATTCTCATCTCCAAAAGATTTATTATGAGGAGGCATCTTTCTTTTTGGTTTGTATTATTTAAGTAGTTTCTCAAAGCATACAACACAACTCTATGTGAGCATCGTCACATAACTTCTCTATCCTTTTTTTCTTGTTTGAACCTTTTAAAATTTTGGTGAACCTTATGTAATGACTTCATGAATCTTATGGTTCAAATAGTGGTCTTATAATATTTTTATGAACTTTGTGATAATATTGTTATAATCTTCTAATGCTACTATAAATCTTTTATTATTGAGTAGATATTATACTCTTTGTTGATGTGAATGACTTTTACATTGTCTACTTTTGAGATTTATATTCCTTCAACATAATTCAATTGTATATATCACTAGATCACCATTAAATAAACTTAACATTTATTTTATAAAGTTGGTTTGTAATTAAAATAAATATAAAAAATATTTTTACTTCAACGATGTCTCAATCTCTTAACAATCATGGTAATAAGCTCGCTCTTATTCCTGATACTCTAGGAATTCCCAAAAGAAATCCACGTGAGCAAGTATTGGTGTGAAAAAGCATATGAAAATAACAAGATAAGAAAAGAGATTTTAATCTTTGGTGAAATGAACATTCTTTGATTTTTAATTTTTTTAATGATATTTTGTAAATATGTTTAGAATATTATTAAAAGTTCACTCATATAAATTTATAATTTTTTAAGATGAGATAAATTAAATATAAATTTTTTAAATGTTATTTATTGAAAATAAAAACCCTTAATATATGGATCTAAAAATCGAATTTTGAACTCATTTTTTATTGAGGAACTTTTTAGAGAATTGTAAACATGTAGACAAAAATATCATTTAAAAATATATGTTGATGTTTCAACAACGACTAAAAATATTTTCATAATATTAACAATTTTATAACGACTTAAAAATATTATTTTTATTTAGACACTAAAAATGAAATTTTAAAATTTATATAAATTAAAAACTTCTTTAACCCATTAGAATATTATGCAACTCACTGCTAGTTTGATCAAAACTTATGTATTACCATTTTCTATACAAATAAACTATTCAAGGCATAATACAAATATCACCAACATTCCAGTTCAACGAAAATACTTTAGTGTATAATTATATACAAAATCCTATGATGGAATACAAAATTGAGTCAACACTATAACCATAATTAACCTCGTGCTGTTAACACATTACAAAGTTCAAATTAAATCTTGTGGAAAAGTTTATATTGCTTACTATCTAAAGAAGGGGATCACCCTATTATCATGTGCATTGCTAAAAAGACATCAAACGTAAAAAAAAAGTATATCAATAATGTAATGCAACATGCATTAATATCCATTACTGCTCAACAATGTAGGTATTATCAAGCATGATACTTTAAAAGCTGCATACAATCGCACGTTGCATCTTTTCCTTACTCGAATAACATCTAAGACATAGAAAGAGTTCATGTTAAATAAGAACTACAAACCACACTACAACAAAATTAGGCTATAACAGCGCTTTTTTTATGTATTTAACAATGTTTTTAAGCGTTATAGTATATATTGTTGTTAAAAGATAGGACTGTTTTTTAAAATGTAAAAAACAATGTCGTAGGTGATATTTAATAACGTTTTTTTTTAAAAGCACTATCGTAGGTAGAAACTTATAGCGTTTTATGGATAAAAGCGCTGCTATAGGTATCTCATTTGACAGCGTTTTTTTAAAAAGTGTTGTTGTAGGTGGTATCTTATAGCACTTTTTTTCTTTATAAAAAACACTGTTGTAGGTATTTAATAGCGTTTTTTTCTAAAAAGCGCTGTCGTAGGTATACAATAATATTTTTTTTTAAAAGCGACGTCGTATGTATTTCATAGAGCTTTTATAGATGAAAACTAATAATTTAATATTGGTCGAAATACTGACCCAATCATCACCAATAAGATTTAAGAAGCCTTTAAGTTAAAAGACTAGAACTAAGCTATTAATCAAATTGTAATACACGATACAACCATTGATGTTTTGACAATTCAAAAAACACTATAACTAAACCAAGATTTAGTTTCATTACTTGATAATTAACAACCAATACTCATTAATATATACACTAACCATTGTCCCTTTGACTTAACATATCTTTTTGCACCAACACCCAAAGGTTTGGAGAGGACCAAAATCAGATACTTTAGCATTCAAGAGTTCGTCGAGTAAAATGTTTGTCGATTTAACGTCTCTATGTATGATAGGAGGATTGGCAAGTTCATGTAGATAATCCAGCCCCCTAGCAGCACCAAGGGCAATTTTAGCCTTCTATTCCAGTCCAATCTAATTCCTGACTTCCCTGCATACACCATAATCATAATCATATTATTGTTATTTTTTGGTTTTCTACTTTAATTTAAATAATTATTTGAATACTATATGGTTAATATGTAAACAAATGTCTTACTGAAAAATGACAACAAAAAAAAAAATAACTCTTGATTATAATGCTTTGAGCTTATTGTATTGAAAATGAGATAAGTATAACTCAATAAAATAGTTAGAACTAATATATTATAAGTGGATACCTTAACTTTTTTTAAATGGTAGCCCACACAAGTTGAGTAGAAATTTTATAAATCACTGTTACCATTCAAACAAATAAGGGGAAGTAGTGATGAAAAATATACCTAAAGAGCATTTGTCAAAGTACCATTTACAACATTCTCATAAACCAGTATTTGTTCTCCTTGCTCAAAGCAAAAACCAATAAGGCTAACAAGATTTTTATGGTGGACCCTTGATAGAAGTTCAATCTCTGTTTTGAACTCTAGCCCTCCTTGGATTGATTCTTTATGAGCTCTTTTTACTGCAATTCGTTGCCCCTTGTGAGGAGTTCCCCTATAAACTTGTCTTGCACCGACGGCGTTGAAGACCAAAAACCCTTGAAGACCAGTACAATTATCAGCCAACTTTCTAGCACGATCGAGACACAGATCTATGATTTCCTTGCCAACTAAATTAAGGTGCAAAAACGAGAAGGGGGGTTGAATTGTGTTTGTCAAACTTGAATTCTTTTGTTGTTTTGTTGAATGTTGATGCGAATTATTTGATGAATAAATAATCAGACTTAGCAGCGGATAATAACAACATAAGAACACAGCAATTTATCCTGGTTCACCATTAACTTGGCTACATCCAGTCCCTTCACTCTGAAGGCTTTAATCCACTAATTCAAAACCTTTGAATTACAACACCTGACCCTCCAAGTCAATCTTCCCAAACAGTCTGACAACCCCAGACTTTTGAAGAACGATAACAACACCTTGACTCTACAAGTCAAGTCTTCTCCTACCAATCTGACAACCCTAGAATGAAGAAGGAATCTACACCTCTAACGGTTGTGATTACAAGGGTTTGGAACTCTGCAAAGTTGCTTCTGGAAAGTTGATTGTTGCACTGAATTTCTCTCTCGAAAACACTTAAAAAATATTGTTTTTGCACTCAAGTATTTATCTCTATTGAACTCTCGGATAACTTTGAATTTGAAGCTTGAATTCGGTGTTTTTCGATGCCTAATGCTGTTGTCTGAAGCCTCCTTTTATAGATGCACTTAAGGCTTTATCCAAGCTTGAATTCGAGATAAATCTTGCTCAGATTTCCTTTGAAAATTATGTTGGCCAATCTTGTTTCACTTAATTTCAAACCGTATCTATTTAGCTTCAGATTGCATTTGAAAATTCTGTTCACCAATTGTCGCGGCCTAAATTTCGAGTGTTTCTCGAATTCAATGGAGTCGCCACCAAAGTTTATTTAAAATAGTGAAAACATTGGGAAACCCTTAAAAAGAAAAAAAATGGTCTTTGAAACCAAATTTTGAGTTTGGGAGTCGATTATGCATAGGGAAGGTATTAGCACCCTACGACATCCGTTAAAATACGGTTACCTATAATTAATTGTGCAAAATTAGTATTAACTTAAGTATATTTATTTCTCTTTATTATTAAATATGAATATCAATTATTTATTTTTAATGTGATGTTGAAATAAATACGTGTTTAAAGAAAAGAGGAATAAAAAAAGAATTTTTTTATTAATGTGCTTGACAAGAGTGTGATCTTGCTCCTACGTATCTCCCGGTGCGATGGAGAAATCAAATTTACGTAGTTCCTGGTTAGAAAATGCGGATGTGTTGATTGTTTTTAAATAAATCATGTTTAGTTATTAAAAGGTTAATTTTGATGAAAATAAAAGGAGTTTGTTTGATTTAAATTATTAAAAAAAATGTGAATTTTAAGACAATCAAGTTGTACAACTCGTGTCTCAAAACTCAAGGAGTAAAAGGATGTTTCATCCAGTTAATCTGTTTAAACATATTTTTATTATTTTCGATTTTAAAATTGAGTCTTAAAACCACGAAGTAGTACAACTTGTGTTTTAACAACTCAAAGATTAAAAATATGTCACATCTAATTAATCTAATATTTTAAAAAGTTAATTTTAAATTCATTTATTCTATTTTTAAAAATAATTTTTTTAAGACTATCGGGTTGTATAATTCGTATTCTACTACTCATGGATTAAAGGATGCCATGTCTAGTTAATATTTAATAATGATTTTTATTTATTAATTCGTTTATAAATTTTAATTTGTTAGTTTATCTGTGAAGATGAGATTTAAAAAATAAAAATATTTCAATTAACTAATTTTTCAATGCAATACTTATTTGTTTTTTTTATTTTTATAGAATTTGATATTGAACTAATAAATAAATTAAATTGAAATTTTTAGAAAGAGTATAACTATAGTTTTAAAAAAACAAAAAAAAAAGGTTTAATTGTCAAAGTTAAATTAAAAAAAAAACTAGAGGATATTATCAAAAGGTACTAGTAGTGGTTACATCAATAGGATGAATAGACATAGTGTAACACCCCGAGTTTAAAACACAGCGCGGGTGCATTTTTTTTTTTTTTAAATTTTAATAATTAAAATAAGTTTTCCCAAATTTATTTCGAAAGAATTAAAATAAAGTTCTTCGTAAAATAGTACGTTATAGATTAATCGATGAACGTAAACCAAATACTTCATCAGGATTATCACTAAGTACTTATCTTGGAAATTAGTTTTTAAACATTAATACATCCCAAAATATAATTGTCATAATACATCAACAGTAAATATCAGAGTACATGGTTCAGCGGAAAATAGTACAGAATTTCCAAAATAAGACAAATTACAATTTCAACCCAAAACCTAATACAATAAGTCTACTGATCATGCGCTGAAGCTGCAGTAGCACGGATTCCCTCCGCATCCCACGCAAGTCTCTTCTGACTCTGTAGCTCGCTTCGACGTAACCTCCTCCTCCTCCTCATACATAGAGGGATCGGTCTCCTCCGAAGTCAAGTCAATACACACTCGTGGCCGCTTTGGCGGTGCTGGAATCTCGTAGCAGTCATCGGAAATCCTAGATGGACCCGGAATCTCAGTCGCTACTGGTCTCAGTTCCTCACGCTTCTCTACCGCATCAGACTCATGTATCTCTCTTCCAATTACAGGGTTGGGAGTCACCACTCCTACAGTGGCCTTCGTCTCAACCCTTTCAGCCAACTCCTCCACGTAGTCAAAAACTCTGTGCGCCTCTAGCACCAGGCGGGAAGGCACGGGAAACTCTATGCTCGCGTGAGTGCGCTCTACGAAGTCTTCCACGCCATCTGTCCTACTTGTCCGCTCCAGCCACCCCATATAAGTCGCTCTGCTTGAGAGGGGGTCAAAAGCCCAAGCAGTGCGCGAGTAGCGGTCAAGGAAATTCAACGACGTTTCCGTCGTTTGGGTACCCACGGGCGGCGTGGGTTTGGGAGGCATCTGAGGGCAAAGCCCAAAGTCCACAACATATAGCAAGGGGTCACCGACTGAAAATAACAAATAACCACATAGCATATAGTCGAATACAAGTTTGAGAACTTTAGTTAAAACAGAACTTGACAGGTTGTATTCGAATACACACTGGTTGTATTCGAATACACCTTCGAAAAACCGGTGAAATACTTCCTGAAACATCTACACTTTTCAACTTTTTCTTGAAAAACAACAACCAAATGTTGACACAGATTCTGCATTTTCCAGAAAACACTTCCCTCATTTAAAATCCCTTTTTCCTTTTTAAAACATCAACACCACTAGAGTCATCACAAACAAGACCAGATTCAGAATCATTTTCATCACCAGAATCCCACAACATAAAACAGAATCAGAACCATTAACACCAGTTTATCCAAAACATAGACAGATGATCAACCAACAGAACACCATGCAACATTTCAGTGTTCTCACTCATCAGAACAAACATGCAACATTTCAGTGTTCACACTCATCAGAACAAACATGCAACATTTCAGTGTTCACACTCATCAGAACAAACATGCAACATTTCAGTGCTCACAATTCATCAGAACAAACATGCAACATTTCAGTTTTCCCCAAAACACAACAAGATGACAAGCAAACATCACAGAACAACTAAGCACCAACAGGATGCATTTTACATTTTAATGCCATTTTCAAATCAGTTTTAAGACATGCGTTTTTAATCATAACTAAAATGGCATGCAAAACATTTTCTAGCATTCACCCAGAAGTAAAACAACATATTTTACCAGTAAAACAGCCAACAACAACTTATCAGAATAATCCCTTATCCACAAAATGCATTTTCTTTCAAAATGTCATTTTCGAAAACAGTCTTTCTCTTAAAATAGAACTGAAATAACACAAGTTTATGGCTCTAATGCAGCTAAAAGATGGAAGGTGCCCTTACCCTTGTAGCGTGCTCTACTATTTCTCTTGTTCCTACTGCGTTCCCTTTTCTGCGCCCAAAAACGGTGAAGTTGTTCCCTGAGTTTGCTGCTGCAAAACTGGGTTCTTTCTCTTCGTATTGAGGTGGGGATTAACTTTACTACTGGGGGTTATCTGGTTTGATGGTTGGAATTTCAGTTAATGGTGTTTGAAGGACTTTCCCTCTCTACAAATTTGAATTCGGGGATGGCAGAAACAGAGACAGAATGGGAGGGGAGATGGAGTTGGTACATGCAATATGGGCAGTAAGGAGGAAGGAATGGTGTTCTGACTTCACCATCCTTCTCACTCCTATTTATAGACTCTCATGGTGCCACCTCACTTGCCACATGTCTGATTTTCCAGCTTTTTAATTGTCTTGCAATTAGCCACTAATCCTTGCTTAATGGTCCAATTAATTTAATTACTTGAAATTAAATTAATTTAATTCTTCACCCAATAATTTTAATTCATACTTCAAATTAAATATTTATATATATATATATTCACTCAAAACATACATATATTAAATATTTACTAAAATTCCCAAAATGCCCTTGACATTAATTCCAAAATTAATATTTAAAATTAAGGGTCTTACACATAGCATGCAGAAAATGGAGGAGGCATGGCTGGAACACAGGTACAGTAGGAGAATAGCAAACATAATAAGAGCAACGCCCAACACATTTCATTTCATGGCAAACATAATAGAAAGAACAGAAAAGATAACTGTAAAAGAAAAAAAAAGAACAAAAAGGGAAGAGAAAATATTTAAATAGAGAAGTATGAGGATTGAAAGGGAGAAAGAGATTTAGAGAAAGAAAACAAAACATTGAGAGAAAGAAAAATAGACCGAGAGGGTGAGCAAGGCGGCAAAAAATATTGTTTCTTCGGCGACACCATCGTTAGAGATTTGAGTTTTTAGTCTTATATTTTCTACTCTTTTCTTCATAACTTATTTTTGTTTATACTCCCACAAATCAAAACATAATTTTTGTATAACAACAAGTTTCATTTTTCATTCATAATTTGAATAACAAATACATTGATTGTAGAGTAAAGATGAAAGAAATACCTTAATCTCTTTTTTCTGTTTGCTTTTCCTTCCTAATGATGTGTTTGTTTTTTCTCTTTTGATTTATTGTTTCTCTTCTACTCCTTACTCTCTCTATTTTCTTGTTTTTCTTTAGTGGAGAAAGAAAGTGCAATAAGTAAACCCTTCTATTTTTTTTTATAATTATTTTAATTAATTATTTTATTTTATGTGTTAATTGTAATGTAACGGAAACACATATAAATTCAAAATTGGACCAAATTTAAAAACGTTTTTTTTTACTTAATAATAATAATAAGTGCAAAATATTTTTTTTTTAAATATTTTTAATTAGTCGGACAAAATTGAGGTACTACACCAATCATGTTTCTCTTAATTTCAAACCGTATCTTTTTAGCTTCAAATTGCATTCGAATTTCCTTCAAGTCTTCAGTGATTTTTGAATCAAATCCCCTTAATACTTTGATCAAATTTCTATCAAAATTCAATCAAGTCTTCTTCAAATTTTAATCAAGTCTTCACTGGTCTGCATCATGATTTAAATTCTGGACCGTATGATCTGCTGATCTCGACCAACTCTGGACCATGTGATCTGATCTGTACCATTATGTGATCTTCTGATCTGGACCATTGATCTTCTGATCTGGACCAAGTCTGGACTAAGTCTTATGTTCTGGATCATGCTATCTTCTGGTCTTGACCAAGTCTGGACCAAGTCTAATGTTCTGGACCATGTTATCTTCTAGTATGGACCAAGTTTTCTGTTCTGGACCATGCTATCTTCTGGCTGGAACAAGTTTGGACCAAGTCTGACTTATGTTTCCTTCTGGTCTGGACCAAGTCTGAACAATGTTTCCTTCTGATCTGGGCCAAGAATAATATCCTCTGATGATGTCATTGTTTCTTCCCTTTGATGATATCCTCTGATTGATGATATCTTCTGATGTTTGCCTTTTGATGACATCCTCTAATTCTTGCTTCTAATGGGATCCTCTGGTATCCTCTGGATGTATCCTCTAGTGATATCTTCTGGCCGAATCTTCTGGTGGCATTTTTATCTTCTGGTGACGTCATCCTCTGATGACATCTTATGCTTCTGATTTGTATCTTCTGGTTGTATCTTCTAAAGGTATCTTATGCTGACGTCATCCTCTAATGACATCCTCTGATTTTTGACATCCTCTGATTTTTCATTCTTCTAAGTCAAAATCTGATTTTTATACAATACTTTTGTTAACATCAAAACTTTAATTGAAAGAACCAACTTGGTTCCAACACTAAAAACAAAATAAAACAACAAAAAGTGAGAAAAAAATAGAAATTAGGGTTAGGTTTGAAGAAAAAACGAGTAAGTCACAAACCAATGTAGTGTCGTCTAGCGAAATTGTTAGCGGTGTCCTCCTTTCCAGGGATGAGTTGTTCAGGGTGAAAGAGTTGTCGGTAGGTACCAGACCTAACTTCGTTGACAACGGTAGATTCTAGATCTACGAATATGGCACGAGGAACGTAAAAATTTGAAACAGAACCCTAAAAATCAAGAACACTAGCAGTCACAAATCCATGTTTTTGTAAATTAAACTTCACTAGTTCACTGATTGAATACAAAATGGTAGTGCTAAAAAATTTGAAACAGAACCCTAAAAATCAAGAACACTAGCAGTTAAGGTTTGGTGAAGAAAACTAGTTACTAGGTTGAAGAAACGCACAGAGTGAAGAAAACCAGTTACATATGCATATACTTAAAAAATTAGAAAGACCCTATGACAGCGCTTTAAAAGACACTAATTTTATGAGACCCTATGACAACACTTTAAAATACCCTAATCTTCTGAAACCATATGACGGCGCTTTTATAAAAAAGCATTGTCTAAGGCTTTGTTATTATATATAACTATTAGTACCTATGACAGTGCTTTTCAAAAAAGTGTTGTCTTAGCCTCTGTGTATTTTTAAACTATAATACGACAACGCTTTTACTTCAAAAACGTTGTTAAAGGTGTGCTATAAAATCTATATTTTGGTTTAGTGCCAGTTGGTATTTGTTACTTACTTCTCTCTTTTTTTTTCTCAAAATTATTGTCAAGAGACTATCAACAATGAATCTTCGTATTTTGATTATCTTTGATTTATCAACGTGATGTTAGGACCAGAGCGCAACGAAATATTCAAAGCTTGTTAAATGAATTTTTTTGTTTGTGAAATTTGAACTAAAAAATTATCAACTAATGCTCAAATCCACGTTCAAAAGAAGTTGTACGAGAAAAAAAGAACTTGTTATCAAGCACCTTATCTCATAAAGTAAGTATTTATCTATTATAGTTATCGCTTATAATAATGAATATTGAATATAACACATATTTAATTGTTTATTGTAGTCATCATTGGAAATTGCTTATTATTAATCCTAAGGAGCTTAATGTAGTCTTTATATGTTCATTGGGAACGAAATCAGATAAAAAAAATGTCATATTGTTGATTTTTAAGTATTTAATTATTTATTGTTCATAAGTATTTTAATATGCTCAAGAGTAGTCATAAATGGGAGACATATTTTTGGTACTCTATATTTTGAATGAACTTTCAGTACTGTATAATTTATTTACTAGATGCTTATATAAAATTGTGGTTGCAAGTATAAAACTCTGATTTGAAAGTTAATACGAAATATTGTATGTATGTATGTATGTATGTATGTATAGAGCAGGAGCATAAAAACAAAATGAGAAATTTATGAACAAAAAATATTATTATTTTACCTCTACCTATTAAGTTAGTCCATCAAAAGAACTGACTTAAAAAGATGATTTGTTGAACTAAATTTATGATGTTTAAGTCGGTTAAGCTGAATTGACTTAACAAGATGAATCTGTTGGAACCAAGTTGGTTTTTACACTTGAAGTTTTGATGTTATTAAAAGTATTTTATGAGAACAATATATTTGACTTCGAAGAAATCAGAGGATATCATCAGAAGTAAAAATCAGAGGATATCATCAGAAGCAAAAATCAGAGGATATCATTAGAGGCAAAAATTAGAGGATATCATCAAAGGAAAAAATCAGAGGATATCATCTGAGGCAATCATCAAAGGACACCATCCGAGGCAATCATCAGAGGATACCATTCAAGGAAATCATCAGAGGATACCATCCAATGCAAACATTAGAGTATGAAAGAAGACATGGTCAAGATTCGTAGAAGATATGATTAAAATTCGAAGAAGACTTGATTAAAATTCGAAGAAGATCTGAAGAAGATTTAATTTAAAATAGAAGAAGATTTGGTTCGAATTTAAAAAGGAACATGATCAAGGTGAATAATTTTCAAGAGAAATCTGAACAAGATATAATTCAAAATTAATCTTGGACCAAGTAGAAGCCCAAAACTGAGCTATAAATAGATGTTTCAGGCTAAAGAAGAAATCATCGAAAAGTAGAAGAACTCGAGCTTAGAATCCAAATTCATCAGAGAGTTCAAAGAGAAATATTTTCTAAGTGTTCTTTCTTAGAGTGTGAGAGTCACTGTTACAATCAGCTTTCTAGAAGCAACTTAGCAAGTTCCAAACCTCTGTACCAAACCCGATAGTGGTGTAAGTTCCTTCTTCAATCTGGGGTTGTCAGATTGTTAGGAGAAGACTTGGCTTGTAGGGTCAAGGTGGTGTAAGTTCCTTCTTCAATCTGGGGTTGTCAGATTGTTAGGAGAAGACTTGGCATGTAGGGTCAAGATGGTGTAAGTTCCTTCTTCAATCTGGGGTTGTCAGATTGGTAGGAGAAGACTTGGCTTGTAAGGTCAAGGTGGTGTAAGTTCCTTCTTCAATCTGGGGTTGTCAGATTGGTAGGAGAAGACTTGGCTTGTAGGGTCAAGGTGCTGTTTGTTCCTCAAAAGTTTGGGGCTGTCAGGCTATTAGGGAAGACTGGCTTGGAGGGTCAGGTGTTGTGTAATTCAAAGTGTTTGAATTAGGGGATTAAAGCCTTATGAATGAAGGGACTGGATGTAGCCAAGTTAATGGTGAACCAAGATAAATTTATGTGTCCAAACACTTATGCTTTTATTATCCGCTGCTGTTGAGTCTGATTGCTTCCTCTCCAATTAATTTATATCAACTTTCATCAAATCAGCAAAAAGAATTCAAATTTGGCAAACACAATTCAACCCCCCTTCTCGTGTATGCACCTTCAGAATCTGTTAAGTTGGTTCATGAAACGATTTAAAAATCAACATGTTTATTAAGTTGTTTGTTGTTAACTCAAACACGGAACCGACTTAAAATGTACATTTTGACCGACTTAAAAAGGTAAAATTCCACTAGTGAAAGTAGAAAAAGTTGTAAATAGAACACTTCAAATTTTAACATAAAAACCTTTAAAATTAAGGTTAAAAATCATGGATCGTATAGAACAAAGAAATAACTTCACTATAAAATTATGAGTACACCAAAAATCTTCCTAGTAACACTAGACAAAAAAATCATCACTTAATGGTAGAAACCAAATAGTAATAGAGCACCTCCACAAAAGTGGTATCACAAAGTGACTCACAGAGTAGGCAAAAATATTAATAAAAATTATTGGAATATCAAACTTAGTGGTAGAAATAACTTACTTAAATTTCAACCAAAATAGAAAACGTTTTTTGAATCAACATCCACCACCACTACCCAAAATTCTTCTTCTCTCTCGATTGCTGCTCTGTTTCGAGTGGCACACTCATGTTGGCATGCTGCACAATTTTCTCTCTTAGTCAAATTATAGATCATTAATTCCTTTTTCTTTGTCGTACATGGACTAAGTCCAATGCAAACACACACACACACTTATTTACATTGTATTTTTTCTGTTTTTTCAATTGGTGTGGGCTTCCACTTAAGAAGGGATCTACCCAACAATTCTTCCTCTACTACACAAGTGGGGAAAATCATTGTCATTCCAACAACCATGTCACAACTCACAACTTTCTTCTTTAATGGTGACATTCTTCTAAACAAATTAACATCATCGCCTTCTATTTCTTCAACGAATACAAATCTTTCATCATCAATCACAACAACATATTGTTCAGTAGTGTACCTCTTTATTGCTCTGTTTGAGAGTTTGGAGGGGAGGGCTTTTGAGGGAGGGAAGTAGAGGAAATAATAGAGAATTTTTTCACTTTTTTGAGAGTGTTTTACTATATAAAAATAAATGAATGCTTACGATTAATATATTTTTAATATTGAGTTCCCGTAAATTAGGAGGACTTTGTATTATGAAGAAAAATAAACCCCAAAACCCTATATTCATTCCACATGATCCTTCCATTTTTCAAAACCATCTCTTCCTAAACTCCTAAAGACACCCTAAATATTTTCTTTCTATGGTGACTTTTCTCTGTCCATCATGCTCAACATATGGGTGCATTTTTTCTTTATGAAGATTTTCATCGTAAGTTGGATCATCATATTAACATCACTTGATTGATTAGAGACCTCAAGTATTTATGGTTCTAGTCTAGGCTCACATGAAACATTTGCACTAGCAATGCCTTTCAACCGATGGTCTTCTATAAACTCAACATCACAACTTCTTGTTAGAACCAAGATGGTTTGAAGAAAAATTCCTTCATCATATTTTGATAATAACAAATGTATTTTGTGGGAACAATTTAATGCATTAATGGTTTAATTATGTGTGCAGAAAACTAGAACAAAAATAAGAGGAACTGAAAATATCATAGGAAACGAACATGTCTGAGGAAACAAAGACATTAGAGGAAACGAAGAGAGGCGAAGTCAAAGGAAGTCAATGCAACTTTCAGACTCATCTTTATGCATGTGTTGTTGTCTGTGCGCCTCTGCATCTAAACTGTGCCTCTAAAGCTTATGCCCAGAATTTCCTCTGTTGATTTTGCGTGTTTGCCTTTAAAGAATGAAGTGTGCCTCTAATTAGCATGCCTGTGAAGATTTTGTTATGCAAGGCTCTAACAATTCTGATAAGCATACCTCTAAAGCTCCTACTCCATATTGCCTCGGAAGTTTCTAACTTCACTTGCTCTGAAGAATGCAACAAGCTCCAAGACACTACTCTAAGTTGCAGCAACCTCTGAAGTTGTACTCGCTCTGATGTTGCAACAAGGTGACGTTGCCCTTGCAACTGATTCTAAAGCACGCAGTTCTGCATCTACCTCTGACTATCTAGAACCAAGCAACACAACATTTGACTTCGATGATCAAGTCATGTTCTGGCATATGTTTTGATGAAGGAAAATCAATGGATCTAATGGAAAGTCAACTCTCTAACGAAGACTGAGTTGTATCATGATTTTGAAGGTCCAAGAACACATTCGCAACGGTCATATTCCCAAACTGTATCAATTAGATTTCATTTACAGTTGTATCATGATTTTGGAAGTGTTTCAAAAAAAAACCTGAGCCTTGTATAGCCAGCTCGGCTAACTCACCTCCTTAGTACATATAACCAACCCAAGCCTGTTTAGTATAAACAGAAGAGAATATTCAAATTCGAAAGTTAAATTATCCTACTTTAAGTTGTAGGTAATTATTACAATCACTCTTTTCATAGTGTTTTGTTTGCATTTGTTTAAATTATGTTACTCCTTAGAAGATGACTATATTGTATATTTTTTGCTTCTTTGTGTGTTTAAAAAATATACAATATAGTCAGTCTATATTGTATAAAAAATGGAAGGGCACAATGGTAAGGTGTTGACTATATTGTATATTTTTTGCTTCTTTGTGTGTTTTTTTATCTTTTGTTGCAAGTTGGGTGCGTTGGAAGGTGGTTAATAAATTTGGGGAAAATTGGGTATGTTTTTTGCTTCTTTGTGTGTTTTTTTTTTACCTTTTACAATTTTTATTTACTTTAATGAGTTGCATCAAAAATTTTGATAAGTCGATATCTGAGTATGCATGAATCATTTGTTTATTGGTGCTGTGTTTGCAAGACTAATTGTGGAAAAGGTGATTGTAATGTCAATGTGTTTGTTGAATTTGAGATATTTATATTGTTGTAATTAAATCATATATATATATATATATTGATGTAATTAAATCATATATCCTCTTTTAATCTTCTATTTGAGTTGTCTAATATATATACTTATATGTTTTTTCAACCAACAAATACTTAGAATCATCAAGAGATGGAAGACGTTCTTTTGAGCCTAGTTACCGGTTTAATCATGGAACAACATCATTAGGGACTATCTAAATGATTTATGAACTATGTTAGATGTTGTTGTTTTGTATCTTCAGTCACTCAACTAATGTTTTGATTTTGAATATTTAAACTAATTTATTTATTGTTTTAATTAAATTTAATATATATAGTTGTTAGTTTTGAATATATTATATGAAAAACATTTATTTATAATTTTATAGTTGTGTATTTTAGTTATATGAATGAGATCTATGAAGATTTTTTATTTTAATAAAATTAATGAAAAGAAAGAAAAAAAAGCAAAACAAATTGAAAACTAAAATTTGCGACGGTTTAAACCATCGCCAAAAGTACGTAGTGGCGGTTTGTAAATGTCGCATAACCATCCTAAAAAAGAAAAATAGGTGCATTTAAAGACTCTATTGGAGACAGTTAGAATTGTCACAAATATTTGCAGCAGTTGGAACGAAGGTTTTATAAACTGTCGCAAAACAGCCTTGCGACGCACCAATTTGCGACGGTTTGAGAACTGTCGCAAATATCAAACTGCGGAAGTTACAACCGCCGCATACACCATTTTTAACTACCGCAAAATGTTTTTTTTTTCTTGTAGTGTTTGTTGAGCCCGCTGCAAAAAGATGCGTTTAGAAAATTTTTGGGATACAATAGAATCCCTAATTCATGCTATATATTTGTGTTCTCCTATAGAAATTCTTTAGTGTTTTCAATGATATTTGTGTTCTCCTATAGAAATTCTTAAGTAGTGTTTTCAATGGTGTAAGTTGTTGGAACCAAGTTGGTTCTATACTTAGTTTTGATGTTAACAAAAATATTTTATGTAAATAGTATGTTGACTTAGAAGAACAAATTAGAAGCTGTGCAAAATCAGAGGATACACCCAGAGGAAGCAACCAGAGGATAGAAATGTCACCAGAAGGTTATGCCAGATAATGCATCCAGAGGGTACCAAAGGATGCATCCTGAAGGCACCAGAGGATACACACCTAGAGGATATCAGAGGATGTCATCAAAGGTCAAATAACATCATCAGATGATATCTTTCTTGGCTCAGATCAGAAGTAAGCAAAGTTCAGAAGGAGACCTAGTCCATACCAGAAGGAAGCTTGTCAGAGGGAGATTTGGTCCAGACCAGAAGGAATCATAAGACAGACTTGGTCCAGAACTAATTCTGACCAGAAGATAGCTTGGTCATGAATATATGAATCAGTCAAGACTTGATCCAGAGCAGAAGATAACTATGACTTGGTCCAGACTTGGTTCAGACCAGAAGATAGCATGGTCCAGAACATAAAACTCAGTCCAGATCAGAAGAAATGAGTGTCCAGATTTAATCCAGACTTGATCCATATCAGAATATAAACGTTCAGATTAAAATATCACAAGTCCAGATTTAATTCAGATTCAATTCAGATTCAATCCAGACTTAGTCCAGACTTGGTCCAGATCAGAGGGAAAATGTTCAGATCAATGGTCCAGATTTAAGCACCATGGCCCAGTGTTGGCTGAGATCAGAAGATCAGATCATATGGCCCAATGTTGGCCGAGATGAGAAGATCATATCATATGGTCCAGTGAGTGGCCGAGATCAGAAGATTAGATCATATGGTCCAGTGTTGGCCGAGATCAGAGGATCGCAGAATTGGTGCAGATCAGATCATAAAGTCCAGAGTTGGTCGAAATCATAAGATCATATGGTCCAGATTTAATCATGATGAAAATCAGTGATAACTTGATTAAAATTCGAAGAAGACTTGATTAAATTTTGATAGAAATTTGATCAAAGTATTAAGGGGATTTGATTCAAAAACTACTGAAGACTTGAAGGAATTCGAATGCAATCTGAAGCTTAAAAAGATATGGTGTGAAATTAAAAGAAACAAGATTGGTCAACAGAATTTTCAAATGCAATCTGAAGCTAAAAAGATACGTTTTTTATTTAAGTGAAACCCGATTGGCCAAGTTATTTTTGCAAGAGAATCTGGACAAATACAGCTCGAATTTGATCATGAAAGAAGCCCTAATTTTCATCTATAAAAGGAGGCTCAAGGCAAAAGACTTAGCATCGAAAATCAGTAAAAGAGTCATAAACTTCCATAAGCAAAAACTCGAGTTTTCAGTAAGGTTAATTGTGAGTATCAGCTTTCCAGAAGCAAGCACTCCTGTTTTCATTCCCTTGTGTTAAATCTATATTGTTGAAGTAGAGTCTACAATCTAAAGAGACAGAAGAAGTAGCAGGTGACTTAGCAATTAGATTCAAGGTGTTGAAATCCCTTCTGCAATCTGGGGTTGTCAAATTGGTAGGAGAAGACTTGACTTGTGAAGTCAAGGTGCTGTGTTCCTCAAAAGTCTAGGATTGTTAGACTATTTGGGAAGAATGACTTGGAGGGTCAGTAATTTTGTTGTAATTCAAAGGTTTTGAATTTGTGGAAAAATCCTTCAAGATGAAGGGACTGGATATAGCCTAGTTAATGGTGAACCAGGATAAATCTGTGTTGTTTATTTTACTTTATCCGCTGCTAATTCTGTTTGTTTATATATCAAATTCTAAATAATCATCAAAACAGAAAAAGAATTCAAGTATTGCAAACACAATTCAACCCCCCCTTCCCGTATTTGCACCTTCATTAGTTTCAACGCAAAGACACTTAATCTATTGTATTACTTAGTGCTTTAATTCTATGATAAATTGTATACTCTCTGCTTATAAGAAGTAACAGTGAACCATTTTTAATTGCATTGTAACTCAACTCGGTAGTGATTTGCCTCAATGACTTTTAGGTTCAAGTTGGATGTTGATAAGACTTGGCTTATAAGGTCAACGTGATGTATTCCCTCAATGACTTGTAGGATCAAATTGAAAGTTGAGAAGACTGACTTGTAGGGTCAGGTGTTGTAATTCAGGTTTTGAATTAGTGGAGAACCCCCTCTATGTGGGGGGATTGGACATAGCTACCACATTAGTAGTGAACCAATATAAATACTAGCGTGATTCTCTTTGTTCCCTCTACTATGTTTATCAGTCTGTTTTAACATCACTAAATTTGTTTTGAAAAGTATTTTAAAAAAAGGGAAAACACAATTCAACTCTTTATTCTCGTGTTTTTCACACCTTCAATTAGTATAAGAGGGGGATTGAATTTTGTTTGCAAAGTTGACAACTTTTTTATAACTTATAAATAAATTAAAAACTAGTTTAGTTTTTGGTTACTTATTTGGAGTAGAAGCAATCTGATTCAGATGCAGCAAGCAATCAAAGCATAATTAATTTGACACATAGATTTATCCTAGTTCACCATTAACTTGGCTACATCTAGTCCCCTCATTCAAAAGACTTTAACCCACTAATTCAAATACCTTGAATTACAAAGCTCCTGACCCTCCAAGTCAGTCTTCCCAAACAGCCAGACAACCCCAGACTTTTGAGGAACAACACCACCTTGAGCCTACAAGACAAGTCTTCTCCTAACAACCTGACAACCCCAGATTGAAGAAGGAACTAAACCACTATCGGGTTGGGTACAAGAGTTTGGAACTTGAGTTGTTGCTTTTGGAAAGCTGATAATAATAATAATAACTCTTACACTCTAAGAAAAGAACACTCAGAAAATATTTCTAACTTGAAACGAGTATTTCTCTCTTTGAACTCTAACACTACTCTTTTCTGCTTTTCGATGATTTTCTTCTTCAGCCTTGAGTATCTATTTATAGTTGAAATTTGGGCTTCAATTTGGTCTTTGTTTAATTCTGAATTGTATTTTGTTCAGATTGCGTTTGTAAATTCTTCAAATGGATTAAGTTCCTTTTTGTTTAGATTGAGGTTGTAAATTCTTCAAATTGATTCTGTTCGTAATTTGTTGTAGATAAATCTTGATCAAATCTCCTTCAAATTTTGATCAAATCTTCTTCAAATTTTGATCAAATCTTTTTCAATTTTGATCAAATCTTCTTCAAATTTTAATCAAATCTTCTTCAAATTTTGATCAAATCTTGTTTCGTACTCTTTGAAGTCAAATATATTTTTCTCATAAAATACTTTTGTTAACATCAAAACTCTAAATGTAAAGCCAACTTGGTTCCAACAGCTACCACATTGGTAGTGAAGCAATATAAATACTAGTGTGATTGTATTTGTTCCCTCTGCTATGTTTATCAGTCTGTTTTAACATCACTAAATTTGTTTTGAAAAGTATTTTGAAAAAAGGGAAAACACAATTTAACTCCCCTTTCTTGTGTTTTTCACACCTTCAATTAGCATCAGAGTTCACTCTCAAGGTGAACACTTCACAGTGTTTGAGAAAAGATCCATTTTTCAATATGTGTAGTTTTGGTGATGAAGCCGCAAGAGGAAACATCAACATACCCCTTCTGTTTGATGGAGAGCGCTTTGAGTATTGGAAGGAAAGACTCATAAGTTTCTTTATTTCACAAGATCCTAAACTTTGGGATTGGTAGAAGATAGGTACACTACTCCTACCAACAATGATGGTACTGAAGTATCCTTAAAGGAGATGAATGTTGATCAGAAGAATAATTTCAAGATGTATCATAAAGTCGGAATGTTTATGATGAATCTAATCACATTCAAGGAGTTTGACAAGTGCACCAACAAGGAGACAACTAAGAGTATCTATGATGTTCTAGTTCTAACCAATGAAGGAAGCAAGCAAGTCCAAGAAGCTAAAGCCAATCTTCTAGTCGTGGAGTACAAGCTTTTTTAGATGGAGGAAGATGAAGACATTGAGACTATATTTTCTAGGTTTCAGACTCTAATCTCAGGGTTAAAATTTCTTCAAAAGAGCTACACAACTGCATATTATGTCAAGAAGATACTTAGGAGTCTTCCTAGCAAGTGGAGAACCAAGATCACTACAATTCAAGAAGCAAAGGACCTGAACAGTCTTCATTTGGAAAATTTAATCAGTTCTCTCAAGTAACACAAGATTGAGCTTGTAGAGGATGAGCCTGATATGAAGGAGAAGACTTTGGCTCTCATATCCAAGAATAAGAAAACTCCTCAAGCAGCAACAGAATTAGAGAATAGTGATTCAGAGGATCGGAATGAAGGCTTAGAGGATAAGGAGCTTGAATACATCTCCAGAAAGATTCAGAGGATGTGGCACAACAAGAGGAATTCCTTCCCTCGAAGAGATTCCAGGCAATCCAACAAAGAAAAGGATGATAAATCTGACAACAAAAGTATCATCTACTATGGTGCAATGAACCTGGTCATGTCAAATCAGAATATTCGAATCTGGAGAAAGGAAAAGATCCAAAGGAAATATTCCAAGTCTAAGAAGAAGGTTATGATGGCTACATAGGATGACTATGATGAACCCTCTGATGGTGAAAAGCAAGCTGATATGACTTTGATGGCTAATGCTAACTCTGGCTCTGGAAGTGAGTCTGTCGATGAGGAAATTGAGGTACTCTATGATTTATCTCGTATTGAGCTAATTAATGTTATCATGATTTTTTAAATAAAAATCACACTGTTTTTGTAAAACTGAAAGCTCTGAGAAAACTTAATTTAAATCTTACTGAATTTTATAATTCTTTCAAAAATAATTTTGAAGAACTTAAGAGAGAAAACCTAACTCGAAATGATAAAATTATTTCAAAACCTTTGAAGGAAACCATTTGTAGCTCAATCAAATATGAACTAGTTTTTTAGAATTTCGTTGCAAACAACATAGAGAAAATCAAGCTTGCATCTATGATCTATGGTATTAGCAGAAATAACAAGAGAGGAATCAGGTTTAAGGAAACAATGGTTAAACCCAAGCTTACTCCTTTCGATGAGATATGTGTTGTTTGCTCCAATTAAGGTCATGATCACAAAGTATCTTGTCCTATGCGCAAAACATAGAAAGACAATAAACATTTCTTAACTAGCAATCCACGAACCAAACAAATTTGAATAGCAAAGAACAAAATTATTTATCTTGCAAATCTTCTTAGAAGCAAAGTCAAAACATCGGTCAAAATTATTTATCTTGCAGATGTGAAACCTTTTTTAGTTTTCTGGGGACAGACCTATGTGAAAAATCCAACATTTTTCAAGAAAGGTGATTTCCAATTAATAATTACTTTTTAAAATTATTAATTTTATATAAATACCTTGATGAAATGTCAATTATATTTGTAAGAAAAAAGGGAAGGTGATTTCAATCCTAAAAATAGACCGATCACAAACCTTTAGAGTTTATATAGATGTGATGATAAAAACACTGATCACCGTCTTCTTCTATACAATAACTGTCCAGTTTCCTACTTTGTGTTGTGCTCAAGCTCCACCATGGCCAGCCAAGTTGTACCCGGTAAAGTTGAAAGAGACAGATACAGATCTTTCTTAGATGATGAGGCTGATACTACACACTGGAGACATGGTGGACCACCGACTTATGATGTTGTCAACAAGCTCTTTGAACAAGGACGAACCAAGGTACACCTCTATATGATTTATTGATTAATATATACCATATTATAAGATAATGTTTATCCTTTCGTATATATCTTTATTTTGTATGGTGAATTAATTAGTATATGTATATTTTTTAGGAATGGCCAGAAGAATCATTAGAGGAAACAGTCCAAAACGCCATAAAAACATGGGAGATGGAGTTTTCACACAAAACCCGCTTGCAGGATTTTAAGACCATAAATCCTGAAAAGTTTAAACTCTTTGCTAATGGTAAATAATCAAGTCCTGCTTAATTGTGTTATGTACTCTCTTGTGTTTCTTTTTACATGTCTGCTTTTGAAGAAAATTTTGGTTCATATTTATTTATTATTGACAGTCTAACATGGACCTCTTAAGAAACTTTACTATTTTTAATAAAAATTGAATTTTATAATTATAAAAATATAAAAACGATAATATTTTATTAAAATTGAATAAAAATAACAAGGTTTGTTTTTGGATTAGATTTATATTAGATAAGTATAGAATCTAGACGTGTTGTGAGTTCGATCTCCACTAATGTTATTTGAAAGAGACAAATATTAATTTCTTTATAATCATATCCTGGAATAGTTTTTATCTTATAATTGATTTAAACTGCACTACAAACATCTCTCGGCACAAGAAAATCCATTGAGTCATAGATTTAATCTTTAAAATTGTAGGAATCAATTTTTTTTTGTTTGGTCAAATTAAGACCATTTAATCTGAAATTAGTGAAATTTTAAAATAATACATAAAATTAAAAGTTATTGATTAAATTAATTCTTTTAGAACTATTGGAGGATTAAATTGACAAAAAAAAAAAACTAATATAATAGAAGATTTTAAATTATAGTGGTTACTCCAAATTAAATGGCCAACATTTTATATAGAGGCCTTTGCATCTATAGAGTAACTTCCAAATTATCTCACCTACAAAATAACAAGACTCCTCGTATTAATTTATAAAAAAAAAAAAAAAAACAATTTATTTTGAGATTTTGCATGTTTCCAAAACTGAGATAAACATAGGAGAACCTCTCAGATTTTTTCAATTTGTTTTATTCAGAGTCGAAAGACGCAAATATTTGTTTTATTCTTCAGGTGAATTGGCGAACACAATGATGCCGATCTTCTTGCCCTTTTCTATACAAAACGTGTTTGATGTACATCCAATTTTTCATACCCATATAACACCTGATTAAAAATTGTGATTAATTTAATTGAATAAATAATTAATAATTAATTTAAATTACGTTTACAATAATGATTAATTATACGGTTAAATTATAACCACAATACACATAAATTGAATTTAATCATTTACTCAATCAATTGAATTAATCAAATTTTTAAATGTAATCAGATGTATCACATATAGAGAGAGAAAAAAAAGAGTTTCTAATTAATTGAAAGTTATTTTTGAAAGTTATTTTTGCTGCTTTCTATATTAATCAAATTTTTATCGTTGCTGCTTTCTATATTAATCAAAAAGAGTTTCAGATGTAATCAAATTTTTATCGTTGCTGCTTTCTATATTAATTGAAAGTTATTTTTGGAATATATGAATATAATATATAGATTATTAATTCATATAATGAAATATATCTTAGTTAATCTCTTTGATTTATTAGGGAGGGAGGGATTATCTGCCGAGGAAACTCTAAGGTTGGGAAGTTATAATGCATTGATGAAAAGCTCATTACCAGAAAAATACAAGTATTACAAAGCCGAAGACGAGACATTTGAATCGTCTCATGAAGCGTTTAGAGTGGACCCCCTGAGATTGCTTACAAGTTTAGGCATTGGGATATTCTTTGAGGGTCCTTACATGGGACATGCACCGACCGGCAAAATGGTTCAATTCTATGGCTTCGGAACTCTCAAGGTATAATATATATTCATAAAAGTTTTCTTAGGTTTTATATTAAGCTAATTTTAGATTTTATATTGAATTAAACTTATTTTTACAAAATACACTTATAAGTTAAGAGGTGCGACTCTTATAAAAAGTTATAGAGTTTTATTTTCTATTCGTTTGAGATTTAGATTTGTTTTCAATCCATCCTCGCACGCTCAACACTATTGAGTTGGATGGGTATATATAAATAGTGGGTGGTCCAAGTTGGATCTGAAACTATATTAAATTTTATATTGAAGGAAACGCATCATTATAAAACTGACTTGTAAAATGAGATATGTCATTTTTTATAAATTATAATGGAGTTTTATCTCTTATGTACATGACAGTTTTTTCGATATCTAATTTAACCATTTACATATTTATTTGGGAAACTCATGTCTATCTATCAATATTTTCCAAGATATTGCCTTATTTGACAAAGAAAAATTAACCTCTATTCAGACCAAGTCTATGGGGAAGTTATTAATGTTTTTCGGACTCAACCAAAAAATTAACCATTTACAAATTTTGAGTTTTAGGTTTTTTAAACATGAAGCGGAAGCGAAAGATTACCAAGAAGTAAAATATGAAAATTGGGTCTCAAAGAAAATTGGTTTAAAATTAGAGGACTATTAAAATACCAATCTGAAAATCGTTTATTTTTATAAGTTATCATATCACCATTGTTATACATACGTCACAATTGTAACGACTATGTAACCTTTTTTTAATGGAATTAATAAAAAAGAACATTTTTTATTGTAAACAGAGTGCCACTTAAAGGACATAGTTGAAAGAAAAATAACATAAATGACCTATTTAAGAACTCAAACAAATATAAAAGACTAAAAGTGCAATTTAGTCGATAAAATAACAAGTTGACTACTTAATCCACGTGTATACAACAACTAATCTTATAATCCAATCTCAAATTCTGACTACAATTTTTTATTAGATTTTACCATACCCGTCTCAAACATTTTAGAGACTCTTTTTTATTCTTAAAAATTGGACCCTTAATGAAAAGAAAATACAATTTTAATAATTAGAAAAGGGATAAAATAATTTTTAGTCCTTATAAAATTTAAAATTTTAATTTTAATCCTTATAAAAAAATTCTCAATTTTTTAGTTTCTAAAAAAAATTTTATTCGCTTTTAGACCTATTTTGAAAAGTTTCTTTAAAAAAAAAATATTTATAGTCTATAAAAAGTCTCTAAAAATAAAATAAAGACTATAAGTGAATAAAATTTTTGTAGAGACTAAACATAAATGTAGTATTTTTTTATGGATTGAAAATATATTTAACTCCAAAAAAATTGATCATTATATTATAAAAATATAATTTTATGAAGACGTTACTATTTAGCAATTGAGAGTCTTGTCCTATTCAACCACCCATACAGTCTAATAAGCGGCCTTAAATTTTAATGATCTCTCAATAAATCGAATCCAAATTAGTAGGACGGTTTTCTCGTGAAAACTAGAGGTTAAAAACAATAAAAATAAAAATACAACTTATCTCCCCGTTAGCTTTGTTTTTCCTCCGTTAACCCACACTGCCACACATAGCATAACTCGCAAGAACTCGTTTTTTTTTTTTTATTATAGACGTTTTTTTATCAACCAGCGAAGATACCTTGTGCATCTGCATTAGCCCCTCGAAACAACCAACGAAGATCCGTTCAAAACTCTTCAATGCTTCTAAACTATTTTACTCACTGAGTACTCTTTTTAACACAATATTAACTCTCAGTTATTTTGCCCTCTTTTAATTTTTCCTTAATTACTCTTTGTGCGTTAGCAATGATTTTAAAATCCTGGGTTTGCTCTATGTTTTTTTATTTATAATGGCTCTATGCTTTTTGCATTACCATAGACAAAAGAGATTGGTAGGGTTGGCCCAAAAGCCCCGCCACTAAAATTTCTATTTAGTAAAATTAGTTTATAATTGATAATTTATAGTTGATAGTTGTTAAATTAATTGAAATATTTGATAATATTAACATTTAATTAATTTAAAAACATAAAAGAATATTCTTAATTGAGAATAAATTTCATGGTATGGTTAAAATATTAAAAAAATAGTTATTTAATATTAAAAAAATTACACAAATTAATAGGGGAATTACAGGAATAGAAGGGAGTAATTTTTTCTATTGACAAATATAAGTAGTTAGCTTATTAGAAGAGCGGAAAAACCATTATTATGGTAGATCAAACTCTTACTTTCTTCTTAATTCTCTTTCGGTGTTCCAACTCAAATAATCAGGTTAATCCTTCAAGAATAATTGAGGGGAATATATGAATATTGTCTATTGGATTTGGTAAAAGTTACTAACACTGATTCCCCTTACAGGTTGACAATTTGATGAAAGCGGAAGAGGTGGAGATTTACTATGACCCAGCAGAACTGCTGGGAGACCTTCTGGCTGGAAAGCAAACAGGAGATAACACCAAAACATCAGAGACTTCTCAAGGATGTCCTTTTCAAAATCAATCTTAGTATCATATATGCAATTGTATGATAATTTCAAAATAATTATAGCAACCATATCCAAATTTCAATGTTTGACTGAAATCAAAGAAAAACAATACTACAATAAGTGAAATCGTGTGATCAATGTAGCGTGGGTATAAAATAGAATAAAATGTAGTACTAAAATTTACTTTGATTATTGGGGTCCCCTATGATGACTTCAAAAGGGGGTCCAAAGGTGTATCATACAGTGGATGACTTAAAAAAGTTAAATAGTGGATTTTGTTAGAAAAACCAAAAAAGGGAAGTGATATGTTATAATATATTTACTAAAAATGGCGGGGATCAATCTATGATTAGAACTTTGTTTATTTTCATATTATTATTGATGTATATAAGTTGAGTTGGATCTTTATTACCGAACTTGATATTTAAATTGATCAATTTCTTTTATATTGAGTTGAGTTCTCACCTCGTAATTTTAATATTGAATTTGAACTGAATTAATCTAATTATAAGCGAGTTGAGTTGAGTTGTATTCGCGGGTCATAAAAAAATATTTTATTTAAAAAAAATCTAATTAACTTTAAATACTTGAGTTTTTCAACAAAAAAATATTTAAATACTTCAAAATCACAAAAATAATAAAATTATATCACAACATATCATTCAATACTTAAAATACATCCACAAATACAATAAAACACTTAAATCAATTAAAATAGCAACAAATTTTCAAATATAATCCAACAACTAAATTTTAATTGTACATTAATAATAAAAAAAAAATATATGTCACATTAACAAATTAGATTCACGAGTTCAAAATATTAAATCTACTATCGAACTAAACATCATCATGTTTAAATGAGTTAAGTTTGTGTTAAACCCAGATTTAAATAGATTAAATTAAAATATGAATTGAGTTAATTTGATTGACTGAGCAGGTTTACTCGTATCTATAAACACCGATACGTATTAAGAAGCCCCTGTATTTTATTCTAAAACTTATTATATACCTTTACTTAATAACTATTAATGTTTGAATGCAATTTTTTGTTTACAGAGAGAACTATACTATATACTTTTTTTTTATTAAAAAAAATTACTATTTTTTCTTTTTACTCCATGACTGCTGTATTGTTATGCAGATTAAAATTGATGTTATGTGATAAGATAAACTTTTCATTCGACCATTCAATAACAAGTATGCCTTTATGAACGGAAAAACAAATCACTTTTGTATTTATTGTTGAAGTTATATTTTGGTGAAATCATTAATTTACAACACTTGTATTTACTGTGGACTGTGAATAATTGCAAATTGCAATCATGCGATCAATGTAAATTGTGAATAAAATAGAACAAAATAAGGTACTTAAACTTGCTTTGGTTAGAGGATCTCCTAATCTGACATCAGAAAAGAGGTTAAAAGATGGATCCCACTATTTTGAATAAAAAAATTGGATTTTGTCAACAACAAAAAAAGCAAGAGACGTGGTATTTTTACTTAAAATGGTGGGATGTATGTAGCTACTTCATTTTTATATTAGTTATGAATGATTATGTTACAAAATAATGTGTGAATTTAAAAATTGTTGAAGTCCTACATTGGAAAAATTTTATATGTTGAGTAATTTTTATCACTATATAAAGATTTTTTAAATTTTTGTTGAAGTCTCACATTGGATAGAAAACATATGCGGATTTGCTTCATCATTGTATAAAGAGTGTCAATCTATTGTGAAAAACACACCAAAGTTGGATACATTTCCCAACTTTCTATTTTTTCCCTCTTCTATTTTGCTCGATTTATTTCCGAATCACTTCTCCCATTTCTTTATGTCCCTTCGATTTTTAGTGGTTCTAATACCACTTCCTTTTAGAGCGGTTTTTAAGTCGTAGTCCCTTCGATTTTTGAGTGGTTATAATACCACCGTCCTTTTAGAGCAGTTTTTATGCCATAGTCACTTTGATTTTTGAGTTGTCATGCCGTTGTCATAGTACCATATTGGGAGTGGCTTTAACCGTCATATTGAGAGTGACTTTAACCGTCATATTGAAAGTGGCTTTAACCGTCATAATGAGAGTGGCTTTAACCGCCATATTGAGGGTGTAATTCTATAACGGTTTTCTACAGTGCAGTGAAATTCCGATACAGTGAATCTGGGCTGTTATATCCTAGGGACGTCATGGTTGATAATCTGTCTTGCACAATTTGGGCAGTGTCGCGAAATGTCTTAAAGAGAGTGGCCTAGTCCGCGACTCAACCCAGTAATATCTTCGATGACATAAATTGATTTTCAAACAGTTTTCGAAATTCAAAAACAACAATTTTAAGACGATTCTTTCTACCATGTCAACCGAAGACATTACTAGATCTGTTTCTTTGAGGAAAATAGAAAAGGATAAGAAAGCTGAAGAATTAACCCATGGGAGGGTAATGATTACCTATATAAGAATTATATTCTTAATGGACTTGCTGATGATCTGTATGAATAATACAGTTCAAGCAATAGTGCTAGGCAAGTATGGTATGAGATGCTATAAAGAATAAATATGATACCGAGGAAGTTGGAGCTAAAAACTGTGTTGTAGCCATTACCTCAAGTATCAGAGTATTAGATGACCGATGACAGATCCGTGGAGGTTCACTCCTGTGAAATTTAGAAGATAGCTCATGAGATCATCTCTTAAGGTATGATTTTAGATGAATTTCAAATTGATTGTTATTATCGACTAATTGCCTCTATTTCGAAGGATTTCAAAAAAATTATCTAAAGTTTAAAACAAAAGAATTTTCTCTAAAGAATATGATAACCCGTCTCTAGAGATACGGAAAAAAATCTTGTTTATAATTTTTTTCTAATGCATGTTTAAATTAAATATTGAAATTAATAATGTCTCATTTGTTTACATGTTGTGTTTACATGTTGTGTGATTTTAATATTTGACATGCTAGACTCTGTCATGTGATTTCAATTTTAAGTAACTTAGGCGTAATTCCAAAGTTATCTTTAAATGATTTTGAAAAATGTGATTTTTGTAGTCAAGCTAAAATAACAAAGAGTTCATATAAATCTGTAGTTAGAGAATCTAAGCTTTTAGATTTATTACACTCCGATATATGTGAACTTGATGGGATGTTAAAAAGAATGAAAAACGTTATTTTATCACTTTTATTGACGATCGTTGTGACTATACTTTTGTATATCTAATGAAAAATAAAAGTGAAGCGCTTGACATGTTTAGGATCTTTGTAACTGAAATTGAAAATCAATTTAGTAGAAAGATTAAAAGGTTTTGTAGTGATAGAGGAACTAAATATGATTCTAGTACGTTTAATGAGTTTTATAAATTGCAAGGAATTTTACATGAAAAAAATGCACCATATTCGCCTGAAATGAATGGTAAAGTTGAAAGAAAGAATAGAACTCGTATTGAACTAGTTGTTGCTATTATGCTTAACTCTAGTGCTGCATCTCATTGGTGGGGGGAAATTATTTTGACTGTTTGCTATGTTTTGAATAGAGCTCCAAAATCTAAAAGCAAAACATCTCCTTATGAGATAATGAAGAAAAGACAACCAAACTTTACTTATCTTCGAACATAGGGTTGTCTGGCTTATGTTAGAATCCCCGATCCCAAGCGAATTAAACTCGCCAGTAGAGCCTATGAATGTGTATTCATTGGGTATGCAGTAAACAGTAAAGCGTATAGGTTTTATGACCTAAATGCGAAAGTGATCATAGAGTCAAATGATGTTGACTTCTATGAAAATAAATTCCCTTTCAAATCGAGAAATAGTGGGGGCAGCGAACCAAGTCACGTTCTTGTGACAAGAAGCACTGAAAGCAACAAACAAGGTGAGATGGAAACTCGAAGAAGTAAGAGAATCAGAGTTGCTAAAGATTATGGACCAGAATATATGGCCTATAATTTAGAAGAGGATCCTGCAAATCTTAAAGAAGCTTTGTCATCATTGGATGCACATTTATGGAAAGAAGCTATAAACGGTGAAATGGATTCTCTAGAGTCTAACAAGACCTGGAATTTGGAAGACTTGCCTCCTGGTTGCAAAACAATAAGTTGTAAATAAATTTTGAAAAAGAAACTAAAAACCGATGGAACTATTGATAAATACAAAGCACACCTTGTAGCCAAAGGTTTTAGACAAAGAGAAAATATAGATTTCTTCGACACTTTTTCACCAGTCGCTAGAATAACATCGATTAGGGTACTCATTTCTCTAGCAGTTATTCCTAACATAGTGATATGGAGCAACCTGAAGGTTTTGTAATTCATTGACAAGAAGACAAGGTCTATAAGTTAGATAAGTCTCTATATGGTCTTAAACAAGCTCCTAAGCAATGGCATGAAAAATTTGATAACTTGAATATATCGAATAAGTTTAAAGTGAATGAAAGTGACAAATGTATTTATTACAAATCTGAAAATGGCATTTGCACTATCATATGCCACTATGTAGATGACATACTCATATTTGGTTCAAACATTCATGCTGTAAATACTGTGAAATCATTGTTGAGTAACAACATTGATATGAAAGACCTCAGAGAACCGAATGTAATCTTAGGAATCAAGTTTACTAGGTCAGAGAAGAGAATTTCTTTGGATCAGTCTCGCTATGTTAAAAAGATCCTAAAGAAATATAAATACTTTGACTGTTAATCTTCTTGCACACCATATGATCCAAGTGTGAAACTTTTTAAGAACATTGGTGAAGGTGTTAGACAAACTGAATATGTGAGCATCATTGACAGCCTCAGGTATGCCACTGATTGTACTAGACCCGAAATTGCCTATGTCGTGGGACTGTTGTGCAGGTTTACTAGTAGACCCTTGTATGGAGCATTGACATGCTATTGAAAGAGTCATGATGTAACACCCCGAGTTTAAAACACAGCGCAAGTGTATTTTTTTAACCAAAATAAATAAAAGAATTTTTTTTTCAATTTACTTCAGAATGATTAAAATAAATTCAAATTAAATATCGTTTGAGGTCGTAATCCAAAATAGAGAAGTAATTAAATAATTACATCAATACATTTCAAAAGATAACAGTGTCATAATCTTAAAAGGAAATATCAAAGTGCATAATGTGTTAGCGGAAAAAGTGGTACAATAATTTCCAAAATTAAAGCTAATTACATTTTCCAGCTCAAAATCCTATACATCAAATCTAACTGATCATGCACTAAAGCTACAGTAGCACGAATTTCCTCCGCATCCCATACAAGTCTCATCTGACTCCGCCGCTCGCCTCGATGTGACGTCCTCCTCCTCATCATATAGAGAGGGATCAGTCTCCTCCGAAGTCAGATCAATGCACAGTCTAGGTCACTTCGGCGTTGCCGGAATCTCATAACAATCGTCGGATATCCTAGACGGGCCCGGAATATTAGCTGCTACTGGCTTCGGCCCCTTGTTCTCCTCTTCCGCCTCGGGTTCACGTACAACCCCTCCAACTCGCTCCTCCGTGTCATAAAAAATTCCATGTGCCTCCAATACTAATTTGGAAGGCACAGGAAAATCAAAACTCGTGTAAGTGTGCTCCACAAATCCTCTACTCCGTCGGTCCTACACGTCCTTGCCAACTCCCCGTATAAGTCGCCCTGCTTGAGATGGGGTCAAATACCCAAGTAGTATGCGAATGTCGATCAAGGAAATCTAGCGACGTTTCCGTCGTCCGGGTACCCACCGGGGGTGTGGGTTTGGGGGGCATCTGAGGCCAAAGCCCAATTTCCACAATAATAGTAAAGGTTCACCGACCGAAATTAACAAATAAACACAGAGCATTTATATCACATAACAATTACATCCATGGAATAACATATAACAATGATGAAAATTAAGGATGCTCATTTGAAATTTCATGACATGTATGCCTTTTCAAAACAACAACTAATTAATATGGAAAACATGTTGTAAGTACAGCCAACACTTCAGTAATCACAATCATTTATCAGAAATTCAGATTTTATAAAGTACTTACACACAACAATTTCCAATCATCAACATATACCCCAAATCGTGACCCACCGATCAATCACCCCGATGCAATATGTATATGCTCATGTATTCAACTTCTTGGAATTACCAAGGTGCAGTCGCTCACAGACCAGCACAATTTAAATATGTTTGACTTTAACGGCCCTCAAGACCAGGGTGCAATCGCTCAACAGATTAGCACCAGTGCAGTCGCTCAACAGACTAGCACTCGTGCAGTCTCTCAACAGACCAGCACGTGTAACATATACCAAGGTACAATCGCTCAACAGATCAGTACCAGTGCAGTCGCTCAACAGACCAGCACTCGTGCAATCGCTCGACAGATCAGCACGTTTTTGCGCATTTCAGGGTACAATCGCTCAACATACCAGTACCAGTGCAGTCGCTCAACAGACCAGCACTCGTGCAATCGCTCAACAGAACAGCACGTTTACGCATTACTCTGTGGCCCATCGCGGGTACCACCTGACTATGCAGTGCATGAATGTGCAATGTTTTCTCTTCACTGAAAACAGTATGCATTATCTGAAAAATTCAGCCTTTCCATCATTTCCCCAAAACATCTCAACACAATTAATTTCATCATCATCACATCAATAATTAAACATTCAAGCAATCCCATCATTATGACTTTACATTATCTCAAAATTCCATTCTTAATTATCATAAGTCTTTCCAATGTTTCCCCAATTCTTAAAATTCATAAAACGGTGTTTAAAACTAGGATTTCTGGAAAACACGAATCTGTATTCGAATACAGCTTCTCTGTATTCGAATGCAGAAGCCAAAACAGTGCAGAATTAACACTCTGTTTCGAATACAGCTCCTTGGTATTCGAATACAGAGGTAGTCCCAGTGCACAAAACAACATTTTTCACTACATCAGTAAAGTCTCAAAAGCTTCATCACCACCACTTCAAACTATCACAAAATTCCAGTTTTAATTTGTCACAAACCTTCCCAATGTTCCCCAACACTTAGGGTTTATAAAACAATATTTAAAACTTTGATTTTTTGAAAAACACGAATCTGTATTCGAATACAGCTCCTTTGTATTCGAATACAGAAGCTAAATCTGCAAATTCAACACTCTGTATCCGAATACAACATACTTGTATTCGAATACAGAAGACAAAGACAGTGTAAACTCAGCATTTTGTCCAACATCATTAAAGGTTTCCAGAGCATCATCATCTCCTTTTCAAAACTATTTCAAAGACTCCATTTTAAATCATTTCACAGTGACTCAATGTTTCCCCAACCCTTTAAGTTCACATGACAGCGTTTAAAACTTGATTTTCTGGAAAACACGAATCTGTATTCGAATACAGCTTTCTTGTATACTAATATAGAAGCTAAAACTTGAATTTCTGGAAAAACATGAATCTGTATTCGAATACAGCTCCCTTGTATTTGAATACAGAAGCTAAAATAGTGAAAATCAGCATTCTGTATTCAAATACGAGTTTGTCGTAGTCGAATACAGATGCGAATACAGTGGAAAAATTGTAGTCCTGTATTCGAATACGACAAGGTCATAGCCGAATACAGAGGCTAAGTCAGAAGCAAAAATCCTTCATCTGTATTTGAATACAGAGGCCCGTATTCGAATACAAGTTCGAAAACTTGAGTAAAACATAAGCTTGGCAGGCTGTATTCGAATACACTCATGTTGTATTCGAATACACCTTCGAATTCAGTGAAATTTTTCTTGAGACTTCAACACATTTTCAAACTATTTCCTTTGAAAAACCAACAACCGCAAAACAGTTTTACCCCTCTTTTGGAAACCACAAAACCCAGACATTTTTCATCAATAACAGATTTTCCAGAAAAGCACATTCATCATTTTAAATCCTTTTCTTTTAAAAACATCATCAACACCAGATTTTCATCAACATGACAGAAAACAAGATCATCAACACCAGACTATTTCACCATAACAGAAACAGAATCCCCAACACCAAAACAACATCACAGTTTTGCTTAAATCACCCAAACAGAATATCAAACTCAAAACAGAACATGCATCTCCAAACGTTTACATTTTGAGCATTCTGAAAACAACATGCCGAGTAATTTCCAGTTTTCTCACACAACAAAACAACACTGATGTATTCAGCCAAAACAGCAAGCATCACATCTCTTCAAACATCAACAAATTGAATTTCTTGCATTTTATAGCAACATACAAAAAAGATTTATGAACATGCATTTTGATCATCTTTAAAATAACATGCAAAATATTTTTCAGCTTTCCCACACAAACAAAACAACGTTAATGCATTCAGTTAAACAGCAATCATCAAACATCAACAGAATGCCTTTTTTCCATTTTTTCAAAATATCATGCAAAATAGTTTTTCTTCAAACAATGATGAAACATTGTTAATGTCATGACAGTATGCATTTACAGCCCTAATGCAAACTAGAAAGTGGAAGGTTCCCCTTACCCCTGTTGCGTTTCTGCTTCTGTTCACGTTTATGCGTCAAAAATCGGCGAAGTTCCCGTTTTGCGTTCGCCGCTACGAAAGTGGGTTCTCTAGCTCCGTACTGATGAGGAGAACAACTTTTGTACTGGATGTTTTCTGGTTTGGTGCTTGGATTTCCAAGTAATCTCACTTCTGAGGAACTCTCTATCTCTCTCTCTCTGTTTTTGAACGTGAACATAATTCAGAATGGAAAAGGAAGGAATACTGTTACATGCAGTATGGAGGAGGTATGGTTTTCTGCCTTTGCTCTGCCTCCTTATTCCTATTTATAGGCATTTGTGGGTGCCACCTCACTCGACACTTGTCTGATCCTTAGCCCTTAACCAGTTTCGTCGCAATTAGTCGATAATCCCTAGATTAACTGCCCAAAATACACTTAATATTAATTCCATAATTTTAATTTTAAATTTAAGGGTCTTACACATGAGATACCTAAAAAGGAGCATGAGTTTATGATTATATTATCAAAGATTTCCTGTCGTCCTTGAAAGATTCAATGATGCTGATTGGAACACTTTATCAGATGACTCCAAAACAACCAATGACTATATTTTTAGTATAGCCGATGGTGATGTATCTTGGAAATCGAAGAACAGACAATATTGACTCAGTCCACTATGGAGTCTAAAGTGATAGCACTAGCTACTACTAGTGAAGAAGCGAGATGGTTGAGATGTTTGCTATTTGGGATCCCTTTACGGGAAAAACCTATGTCAGTTGTGTTGATCCATTGCGATAGTTCCATGGCTATTGCAAAGATTGAGAATTGTTATTACAATAGTAAGATACGACAAATACATCACAAGCACAACACAGTTAGAGAATTACTTTCTAAAACAGTTGTTATAGTGGATTATGTACACACTGATGAGAATTTAGAGGATCTTTTGACAAAAGGGTTAGCTAGAGAGAAAGTCCTAATACATCCAAAAGAATGGGACTAGTGCCTATAGAGTCACTCATGATGGTAACCCGACCTAAAATACTGGAGATCCAAAGAATTAGGTTCAATGGGTAATAACAAGTTGTGAAGTGATATGAAATGAACATGCTATTATATATAAAAGAAGCATGATTCCTGAAGCGATGATAGCATGAGATAATAGAAACTCTTAATGAGATCTATACTCCATGTGGAGTGGAGTATCTAGCTACATGAGTACTCTTGATAGACTCACCTTTGTGAATGTGGAAATGGGGCCGCTTCCTATGGAATTTTGAGGCAGAATTCCTAGAGTGTTCACTATACTGGGATAAACGTGTAGGGCCATTAACGCAAGGGCTTTTGAGAATACACCCTATGAAAATGTTGTGTGTGGGTTAGATGTCAAAAATAGAGTTTAAAAATATGAGTCACTCTTGTTGAATCTGAATCTCACTTACTGTGCCAAGGTTCAAGTCAAGAGACACCTTTGCTTATGAACAATCTTACAGAAGGGTTTGACGCTACTTCAGAAACATTTTTTTTAATTCAAGTGGGGGATTGATGGAACATAATGTGTGAATTTAAAAATTGTTGAAGTTACGTTGAGTAGTTTTCATCACTATATAAAGATTTTTTAAACTTTTGTTGAAGTCCCACATTGGATAGAAAACATATGTGGATATGCTTCCATCATTATATAAATAGTGTCAATCTATTGTGAAAAACACACCAAAGTTGGATACATTTCTCAACTTTCTCTTTTTTCCCTCTTCTATTCTGCTCGATTTATTTCCGAGTCACTTCTCCCTTTTCTTTCTGTCCCTTCGATTTTTAGTGATTCTAATACCACTTCCTTTTAGAGCAATTTTTAAGTCGTAGTCCCTTTGATTTTTGAGTGGTCATAATACCACCGTCCTTTTAGAGAGGTTTTTATGTCATAGTCCCTTTGATTTTTGAGTGGCCATAATACCACTCTCCCGGTTGTTATGCCGTGATCATAGTACCATATTGTGAGTGGCTTTAACCGTCATATTGAGAGCGACTTTAACCGTCATATTGAGAGTGACTTTAACCGTCATATTGAGAGTGACTTTAACCACCATATTGAGGGTGTAATTCTAAAATGGTTTTCTACAGTGCAGTGCAAATCCGATACACTAAATCTGGGTTGTTTTATCCTGGGGACGTCGTGGTTGATAATCTGTCTTGCACAATTTGGACAGTGCCGCGAAACGTGTAAGACCCTTAATTTTAAATTAATTTATGGATTAAGTAGCAAATATATTTTGACATATTTGTAATACGTTTAATATATGTATATATATATTTTAAGACAGACTAAAATTATTTTTCGAAGAATAATTTAATTATATTATGAGGAATTTAATACCGGATAGTTATCAAATTTTATCTATCAATAAAGTTGCGACGAGAGTATTTAGTTAAATGTGGGTTAGTTTTAACTATTATATATATAAACATAGTAATAGTAGGTAGGAGGAATTATATATATATATATATATATATATATATATATATACTTAGTAAGGAAGGCAAGGAAAAATCAAAACAGAAAGGAAAATATATTCTTCCTCACTTGTCGCGGAACTGCTCCTTCCTCTTCTTTCTGTTTGTGTTGGTAGAGAAAGAAAAAAAAAACCAAACTCAAATCCTAGATTACTTCAAAATCTAAGATTCCATTCGAAGAGTGTCAAGAGGGAAAGTTACTCCATTCCTCACTACGGTGCTAGTGAGCTAACTTTGGTAGCGACGACGCGAGCGGGAGTTTCGCCGTCTTTGGTCGCGGTAACGAAAACGGTTAAGAAAACGCTAACGAAGGTAAGGGGCTCCTTCCAACTTTTTAGTTTGCATGTGTTTGATGGATGATTAATGTGCTATCTTTGTTGAAAACGTTATTGATGAGTTGAAATTTTATTATTATATATAAAAATGAAAGCATGTATTTATTGGTGACTTTTTCTTTTTTCCTTTTAGTAGATTGAACATCTTGCCAGGTCTATCATGTTGTGTTATTTTTATCAAGGCAGCATTTAGGTTATTAAAATTGATTTACTGTGGTACATATAATGCAATTAAAATGGGCTTTACCAAAGACATCAAGAAATAAATTTAGAAGCATTTGGGTAGAATTTTTTGTTACAAAGTAGAATTCATACATGATAGTGTGATTGTGTCAATTCTTTAATATTGGTTTAAATCAGTTGGCCACCTTGGGGGCACCTGCTATGATTTGATGTTGAATATGTCGATCTAAATTTTGTGGAATTGAAAGTTATTGGTTTTCAACAGCAACTTTGGGATATAGCATATTCATCTCAAATGGCTTACTCCATCATGTTGTAGATGAACATGTTTTTGTATTACTCGGCGAAAACCATGCTTTATGCGTTGGACTTCGAAGGAGAGAAACTAGAGATTATTATTATTACTATTATTATTATTATTATCATTAACTGGCTTTCTGCATTTGACTGGCATTGTAACACCCCGAGTTTAAAGCACAACGCGAGTGTATTTTTTTTTAATAAATAAGTAAAAGAATGGTTTCCCGATTTAATTAAAAAAGATTGAAATAAAATTTCCTTTAATTCATTTCATAAAATAGTACGTCGTAGGTTAATCGATGAACGTAATTCATCGTAATATCACTAAGTACTTAATTCTGGAAATTAATAATAAACACTAATATATTTCAAAAGATAATAGTGTCATGATCTTAATAGGAAATATCAGAGTGCGGAAAAATATTAGCGGAAAAGTTATACAATAATTCCCAAAATAACCAATTACATTTTCCAGTTCAAAATCCTATACATCAACTCTAACTGATCATGCACTAAGTTACAGTAGCATGGTCTCCGTCGCATCCTTTACAAGTCTCGTCTCCAGCCAGTTTTCCGCCACTCTGCGTTGACTACAAATACGCCGTGCGTAAAGATCAAGGAAAAGTAACGACGTCTCCGTCGTTAGTGTACCCATCGGTAGGAAGGGTTTGGGTATCATCTGAGGGCAAAGCCCGATTTCCACATATAATCGTAAAGGGTCACCGACCAAAATTAACAAATAAGCACATAGCATTTATGTCACAAACTGATTCACCCATGGTATAACATATGACAATGATGAAAATTAAGGAAGCTCATTTGAAATTTCATGATATGTATACTCTTTCAAAACAACAACCAATTAAGATGGAAAATAAGTTGTAAGTACAGCCAACACTTCAGCAATCACAATCATTCATCAGAATTTCAGGATTTATAACGTACTTACACACATCAGTTTCCAATCATCATCATATAACCAAATCGTGACCCACCGGTCAATCACCCCGATGCAATATGTATATGCTCATGTATTCAACTTGGAATTACCAAGGTGCAGTCGCTCAACAGACCAGCACAATTTAAATATGGTTGACTTTAACGGCCCTCAAGACCAGGTGCAATCGCTCAACAGATCAGCACCAGTGCAGTCGCTCAACAAACCAGCACCATTTAAATATGTTTGACTTGAACGGCCCTCAAGACCAGGTGCAATCGCTCAACAGATCAGCACCAGTGCAGTCGCTCAACAGACCAGCACGTTTTACGTATCTGAATGGACCACCACGAACACGCGGCCATTCCGTAGCCCGAATAGAATGGACCACCACGAACACGCGGCCACTCTACAACCCATCACGGTTACTACTCTCACGTGTATTAGCCTCTCACAGGCCAAATACACATAAGTTAAATCCTCGCACGGATAGAATGGACCACCACGAACACGCAGCCATTTCGTAGCCCACTACTGTGGTTACTACTTAACTTCGCGGACCATCACGGTTACCGCATTACTCTGTGACCCATCGCGGTCACCACTTGACTATGAAATGCATGGACATGCAATGTTTTCTCTTCACTGAAAACCGTATGCAATATCAGAAAAAAAAAAAAAAAAAAAAACTCAGCCCTTCCAGCATTTTCCCCAAAACATCTCAACACAATTAATTTCATCATCAACACATCAATGATTTAACATTCCAGCAAACATTATCACTTACATTATCTCAAAATTCCATTCTTACTTATCTTAAGTCTTTCCAATGTTTCCCAAACTCTTAAAATTCATAAAACAGTGTTTAAAACTGAGTTTTTTTGGAAAATACGAAGTTGTATTCGAATACAGCTTCTCTGTATTCGAATACAATAGCCAAAAACAATGCAGAATTACACTCTGTATTCGAATACAAAGGCTGTCCCAGTGTAAAAATCAGTATTTTTCCACTACATCAGTAAATTCTTAAAAACTTCATCACCCCTACTTCAAACTATCACAAAAGTTCCATTTTAATTCATCATAAACCTTCCCAATACTCCCCAACACTTAGGGTTCATAAACAATGTTGAAAAACTTGGAATTTCTGAAAACCCGAATCTATATTCGAATACAGATTCCTTGTATTCGAATACAGAAGCATGAAACTGCAATTTTAACATTATGTATTCGAATATAACATTCTTGTAATCGAATACATAAGACAAAACATTGAAAGTTCAGCATTTCCTCCCAGGTCATTAAAGGTTTCCAAAACATCATCCTCTCCTCTTCAAAACTATTTCAAAGACTCAATTTTAAATCATTTTAACCCTTCTCAATATTTCCCAACACTTTAAAATTCGCATGACAGTGTTTAAAACTTGATTTTCTGGAAAACACGAATATGTATTCGAATACAGCTTCCTTGTATTGGAATACAGAAGCTAGAAACTTGAGTTTCTGGAAAAACCCGAATCTGTATTCGAATACAGATCCCTTGTATTCGAATACAGAAGCTGAAACTAGTGAGAATCTGCATTCTGTATTCGAATACAGCATGCCTGTAGTCGAATACAGTATTAAAATTTCACTTCTGTATTCGAATACGACATGGTCGTAGTCGAATACAGATGCTAAGTCAGAAGCAAAAATCCTCCCTCTGTATTCGAAGACAGGGGCTCGTATTCGAATACAAGTTTGAAAACTTAAGTATAACAGAAGCTTGACAGGTTGTATTCGAATACACACATGTTGTATTCGAATACACCTTCGAAAACCAGTGAAATTTTTCCTGAGATTCAACACATTTCAAACTGTTTCCTTTAAAAAAAACAACCAAACATCAAAACAGATTCAGCACTTTTCCAGAAAACACTTTCATCATTTAAAATCTCTTTTCTTTTGAAAACATCAACATCACTAGAATCACTCAAAACAGAAATAGAAGCAGAATCATCAACACTAGAACATTCAGAAACAGAAACAGAATAGTCACCACCAGAATCATCAGAAACAGAAATAGAATGATCAACACCAGAATCATCAGAAACAGAAACAGAATGATCAACGTCAGAATCATCCAGAACCAGAACATGCACCTCCAAAACAACATGAATGGTATTCTCCAGTATGCTTACATAACCAACACAACATGCAAAGCATATTCCAGCTTTCTCACACAAGCAGAACAACAATGTTGTATTTCACAGATCATCAAACATCACATAATGAAATTTTTAGGTTTTAAAACAACATGCACACAGTTTTCTCAACATGCATTTTGATCAACTTCAAAATAATACGCAAGACATTTTTCAGCTTTTCCACATAGACATGTTGAATAAGCAAAACAGCAACATCACAGATTATTTAAAACCTCAACAGGATGCATTTTCTTTCATCTTAAAAATGTCATGCAAAACAGTTTCTTTTTCAAACTAGAAACTCAAATATAACCACACCTCAAACATACATTGACAATCCTAGAATGCAACTAGAAAGTGGAAGGTGCCCTTACCCTTGTTGTGTTTTCTGCTTCTGCTCACGTTTCTGCTTTCGTTCCCGTTTACGCGTGAAAAATCGGTGAAATTGCCGCTTGCGTTTGCTACTACGAAAATGGATTCTCTATCTTCGTAATGATGTGGGGAACAACTTTTGTACTGGGGGTTTTCTGGTTTGGTGCATAGGTTTTCAATTAATGGCACTTTTGAGGAACTCCCTCTCTTTTCTTTTGAAATCGTGAACTGGAAGCAGAACATAATGGGAGGGAAAAAGGGTACTGTTACATGCAGTATGGGCAGTGAGGGAGGAGGAATTGTGTTCTGATTTCACCATCCTTCTCACTGCTATATATAGGCTTGTGTGGGTGCCACCTCACCCGACACATGTCTGATCCTCAGCACTTAACCAATCTCGTGGCAATTAGCCGCCAATCCCTTAATTAACTGTCCGTTAATTTAATTACTCGTAATTAAATTAATTTATTCTTAATCCAATAATCTTAATTTATCTTCCAAAATAAATATTTATATATATATTTACTCAAAACATACATATATTAAATATTTTACAATTATCCCCAAAATACACTTAAAATTAATTCCATAATTTTAATTAAAAATTAAGGGTCTTACAGGCATACTTTTGTAAAAAAATACTACAATAAAATTATAAATGGCAGTGTTTGACTGAGAAGCTATATTCTGTTACTGTTAAGTTAACATTGTATAGTATGAATTTGTGGAGATTAAGTTGAGGTGATTTATGTGTGATTGAGGAGTTGAATTTTGGAAATTGAAATTGATGTGATTATGTATTCATAACTGATAATATGTGCATTATGAATTTTATCGAGAAAAAAAAATGTTTTGAGTATGCTTTGTGATAAGTTTGAAAAATCGTTAGTGTTATATGAATATTAAAAATGGGGAATCTTTTAATAGCTGCATTTACTTAATGATTGTGGTGAAAAGAGTCAGAGTATGCTCATGCATTTCATAGCTTGTGGTGACCGTGATGGGCCACAATGTCAGTGGTGACCGCGATGGGCCATGGTGTTAAGTGGTGACCGTGATGGGCCACAAAGTTAAGTAGTGACCGTGATGGGCTACGGGGTGGTTCCACATGATTAGATGGTCCATCTTATCCTTATGAGGATTTAACTAATGTGTAAAGCCTGTGAGAGGCTACACTCTAAGTAATTCGTGCTAATCCGTGAGAGCTACACCTATAAAGTTAAGTAGTGACCGTGATGGGCTACGGGGTGGTTCCACGTGATTAGATGGTCCATCTTATCCTTATGAGGATTTAGCTTATGTGTAAAGCCTGTGAGAGGCTGCACTCTAAGTAAATCGTGCTAGTCCGTGAGAGACTACACCATGGTAATTAGTACTAAGGCCTGTGATAGGCGGTACAATAATTGTTTACGCCCTGCGAGGAAGGTTTTGGTTTTGTCCTGGAAATTCCAGAATCATGTGCACGGGCATATAAGCATTGCATTAGGGTGTTTGACATGCGAGGCATGATTCTGATATGTGGAAATGATATGTGCAAGTACCTTAAATTCTAAGTTCCTAATAAGTTGTTGTGATTGTTGATTGTACTTGGGCTTGCAATGATTTGTATTTTAAATATTTTGTTTCATCGAATACGTATGGGTTATACATTTTCAATAAGTGGGTATGCTTATCTTGTCAATGTTGTTTATCTTGCTGGAACGGCTATGTATGTATTGTTGGTTTTGTCATATTTGGTAATTGTTAACTGTTAATATCGGTTGGAGACCCTTTATATTATTGTGGAAAATTGGGTTTTGCCCTTAGATGATACTCAAGTTCGTACCACCGACGGTTTCCCTGACGACGAATACGTCGTTAGACTTCCTTGATCGTCATATGTCGACTGCTTGGGTATACGACCCCATCTCAAGTAGGGCTACTTATACAGGGTGGGTGGTGAGAACTAGTAGGATTGCTGGGGCAGTGTCGTATGTGGAGCACACTCACGAGCGGATCGATTTTTCTGTACCTTCATGACTGGTACTCGAGGCAAATGGGGTATTTACGGACGTAGTGGGTCATGCAGATGGAGGTGAGACGGAGGCCACTGTAGGTGTGGTGACTCATACCGTAGTAGCAGGGGATGCGGAGCCTGAACCAGGAAAGGGTGAGAAGGGCAAGGGACTGACGCCAGCGGGGGTTGACATTCCAAGTCCGTCTAGGCCGGTAGAGGAATATTTCGAGATTCTAGCGCCGCCGAAGCGACCTATATCGTGGGTGGATCTGACTTCGGAGGAGACTGATCCTTCTTTGGCTGATGAGGAGGAGGATGTCACGTCAAGGCAAGTGACTGCGTCAGACGAGACTTGTGGAGAATGTGGTGGTAACCCTTGTTATTGTAGTTCTTAGTGCATGATCATATTAGTTTTGTTGTATAGGGCCCTAGTGTTTTGGTGGTTGTACTTATTTCATTTTGGGATGACTGTACCTATGACGTAATTTGACAGTGACTGTTGTTGGTGGGTCCATGATCCATTTTTTTTGACGTGAACATGGGGGGAGATAGCATTCTTGGAGCAGCACTTCTACGCAAGTGTCTGCCAAGAATACTCCAGGGGTATGAGCGTTGTCTGACTGATCTCATAGCCCCGGTGTATTTTCTATTTGTATATTTTGAATATTAATTCCCAAAACTATTTTAACTAGTTATATTTATGATGTAATTAATTAATTACTTTTGTCGTTTTGTATTCCGACGTATTTACTTTATTGAGTGGTTTTATTTTAATTTTTTAATTTAAAAAAAAAATACACTCCCACAGTTAAAAATCGGGGTGTACCGTGACTCAACCCAGTAATATCTTCGATGACATAAATTGATTTTTAAACAGTTTTCGAAATTGAAAACAACTGATTTTAATTATGATATTGATGTTTTGTCATAATGTGTTTAAATTGAGTAATTGGAAAAATGTGTTATATGCGTATGATGTGAGAGTTAAAAAAAAAGAGATTTTCAAGGTGAGACCCTCGCTGTTCGGAACCAAGGTTAGTCCAAGATTTGGAACGTTGCTTGCCACCGTCATGTGAGGGGCTGGCCTTGCCATGAGATGAAAGAAAAATAAAAATCCTAAACTCTTTGTTTGGTATCACCGTGCAACTCAATACAAATTTGCTAACGTGGAGCTTCGCATCGCAATGCGACAGTAATGAAATTTGGACCAATAGTTAAAGGCCAGAACCAAATTTTAGGAATGAATTCAAAGATAAACCAATTTTAGGGATGAATTCAAAGATAAACCAAATTTGAGAACTACACTCCCTTCTAGGTGTGGATCCAGCGCTGCACCAGAGTGTGCACTTGCACACCCTAAACTTTGGAAAATTATACTAATATCTCTATGTGCCTCGGGTTCTTCATGGCAACTTGATGACAATGAAGTCGGCGACCAAAGCACGGGTGATCCGCGAACCTATTACAGTCCTAAGGTAGCAGAATTCGATTGGAGACAAACCTAGACTGCAGTTTTAGTAGTCACAAGTGTTATGGAGTCAACACCTAAGCCTTCTAAGATAGCTTGCCCTTTCAGTCAAACTACTAATCAGGTGCCAAAAAAAAAGAGTTCGGTTATCCGCTACTATCCATGGCACTGAAGTGAATTTGGGTTCTTCTGTTGAGTTGGACAATGATGTTATGTGTGTGGATGGAACTGGTGAAGCTGATTTTGCTAATGCTAGTGGTACTATTGTTTGTTATAATCCTTTGTATGTTGAGAATAATGTCATGGCAAGCAATGATAACTAGGCCTGCCAAGAGAAATGAGTATTATCAGTTGAAACTGCCGAGGTTTAGGTAGCCTAAGTGTAGTTTCAAATCTAAAGTATGTCATATGTGTGTATAAACTATATGCTATTGTTCTATTTGAGATTTTCGTCACTATTAATAAAATTAAAGAACTTCTTTATTCTTTGGGTTATGGTCGAGGTGGTGGTCTTGCTCTTATATGGCGCTCCTCTTTCATTGTTATGTTTTTAATTACTCACTTAATCATATTAGTTTGGAATTTTCTTAGGCAACTTTCACAAGGGTCAAACCTTTTGTGGTGTATTATTGGTAACTTTAATGATATTTTTTCTCCAATAGGGAATAAAGGTAGAATTGAAATAACATATTGGCTTATTATTGAGTTCCAATTCGATGTTATGAATGCAGGTTTTATTAATATTCGTATGGATGGGAATCCTTTCACGTGGTTTAACAGTCTTGATTCTAATAGAGTTGTTGAAGTAAAGCTAGACAGAAGTGTTGAGGAAAAATCACAAATCAATGTTTTGAAGATAAACAAAGAAGTTAATTAATTTCTAATCAGGATTTTGATTGTGTTGTTATTTAACTTGTGTTTTTGAGTGTATTTTTTAAGATAGATAATCAAGTTCATTCTGGTTCATAAGAAATTCAATTTGGGCAAACCAATATCATTCTGGTTTTTGACAGCATCATTTTGATAGATCAAAATCATTCTAGATGATTCGTTTTAAAGATAAAAATGAAATGAATCATTTTCCAAAATACAGATCTTAAGTAAAACAAATATCAAGGCAACTCCAAATAATGATCAAACCCAAAAGGTTAGCTAAAAGAAGCAAAACAACATCAAGAAAAATAACCAGATCCATCTCCAGATTGATAGCATATGAACAAGTACATCTAGGACAACAAGGATGAAAAGGACACTACTATTGCACCTTTTCCAGAAAGTCCAGCTTACGTGTAAGGCAAAAAATTGACACCAGACAACTACTAAATATCTCAATCATAGTATTCATTCAAGCACAAAAAAAGAACATTATGGTTACAAAGGAAGAACATTTTGAATAAAATAAAACATGTGTCTATTAACTATCACTCTGAACAGCTAGATGAGTAACGATTATATGATTTGTCTTTAACTTTCATCACGTCTATATAAAGAAGATTAAGGTGAAGACAACAACAAGAGTTTTCAGTGCAATCAATTCATCACTTAAAAATAACCATACTCGAGAAATCAAAAACTCTTCAATCAAGCAAAAGCTTCAGTTTTCTTACTCTACATTCAAGGATATTTTTATTGAGTTATTGGTGATAATCAATCTCAAACAAGTGTTGAGTAAATTCTGATCCTACAACCTTCTTTCATAATTTCATTTGAAACTCAAGACTATTTCTTAAAGATAGTTTTAGTGTTGTGTAAAAATCCTTTTTGTGATTAAAAGGTATTGTGTAAAAATCCTTTATGTACTGAAATGTATCTGTAAAAATCCTTTCAAGGTTCAAAGGTGAATGTTGTAACTGATCAAGAGTAATCAAGAAAAAATAGTGTGAAAGCAAGAACTTTCTTGTATGAAGCACATTAGTGGAAAAACTCACAAATTGTGAGGACTAAATGTAGCTCACCTTGGGTGAACCAGGATACATCATTATGTGATTCTCTTATCCCTTATTATTTCTCACTCACTATCACAAATCACGTAGAAATAATTTGTTTCATTTATTTTTTACTAACCAAGAACGTTCTTGAATTTTTTATAAGTAACCAAGATTGATCTTGAGTTAGTTTAAATTAAAAGCAGGAATTAATATTTTTAAAAGGGATCATATTTCAAACCCTCTTTCTTGTGATTGATATTGCTACTTCAAGAAGCTTTTGCTAGTGAATTGTGGCTTCAAAAATTCCCCATTGTAACTCTTGAAAGCATACTTGCATTGTCATCAGATCATTATCTTATTTCGGAACTTCATGATCAACCATCGTGAACACACTTCAAGTGTAAGAATTTAGAGAAGTTATGTTCTTAATGCAAGCAGATAAGTGCCCTGGACCTGATGGTTTTAAAATCCGAGTATCTATCAATATTTTTGGTCTCTTTGTGGCTCTGAAATCTACCATGAGTGTTGTCCTTGATTGTCTACATGTAGTTGTCCTTCCTTTCTCACTCTCACTAATATTTCCCTTATCCCTGATTGAGGTGAGCAAACTTCTATGAAGGGTTGATGACCTATAGCATTGTGGAATGTGATATATAAGCTAGTTGTTAAAGTGTTAGCTAACCGGCTGAAAAGCATTCTTGATAAATGTATCTCAGATAACCAGACAACTTTCATGCTTGGCAGATCCATCGTATATAATGTCATGGAAGCTATAGAGATTGTACATTATATGAATTAAAAAAAACAAAGGGAAATCTATCAACTTTCTTAAATTTAAGTTCTTCTGTAGCAATAACGAATCCTATACTATACGAAACTCTTGTGAAAAATTTCTAGGAGTACAAGTGGTTCTTGGAACTGGAAAATATTTAGGCCTCCCTTCTATAATAAGAAAGCCATCTTCAACTTCTTCAAAGAAAGAGTTTGGAGGAAGATTAACTCATGGGCTAGCTGTTGGAACATAATGTGTGAATTTAAAAATTGTTGAAGTCCCACATTGGAAAACTCTCATTTTGAGCAGTTTTAATCACTATATAAATATTCTCAAAATTTTGTTGAAGTCCCACATTGGATAGCAAACATATGTGGGTTTGCTTCCATCACTATATAAAGAGTGTCAATTTATTGTGAAAAGCACACCAAAGTTGGATGCATTTCCCAACTTTTTCTTTTCTCCTTCTTATATTCTGCTCGATTGTTACCAAGCCACTTCTCCCCTTTTTTTATGTCCCTTCGATATTTTAGAGAGGTTGTTATACCGTAGTCCCTTCTTTATTTTAGAGCGGTTGTTATATCGTAGTCCCTTCGATATTTTAGAGCGGTATTGTACCGTAGTCCCTTCGATATTTTAGAGCGGTGGTTATGCCGTAGTTCCGTCGAGTTTTGAGTGGTCCTAATACCACTATCCTTTAGAGCGGTTTTATACCATAGTCCCATCGATTTTTGAGTGATTATAATACCACTATCTTTTTAAAGTGTTTTTTATGATGCATGCTGCAGTCCTTTAGAGTGTAGTCATTTTGATTTATGAGTTGTCATAGTACCATATTGCGAGGCTTTAATCTCCTTATTAAGAGTGACTTTAACCATCATATTGAGAGTAGCTTTAACAGCCATACTGAGGGTATAATTATAAAATGGTTTTCTACGGTATAGTGGAACTCCGATATGGGCTGTTTTATCCTGGGGACGTCGTGGTTGATAGTTTGCCTTGCCCAATTTGGGCAGTGCCACGAAACGTCTAAAAGAGAGCAACCTAGTCTGCGACTCAACCTAGTAATATCATCGGTGGCACAAATTGTTATTTTTAAACAGTTTTTTCAAACTCAAAATACAACAATTTAAGATGTTTTTTCTGCCATGTCAACCGAAGACATTACTGGACCTATTTCTTTCACGAAATCAGAAAAGGATAAGAAAGCTAGAGAATTAACCCATGGGAGGGTAATGATTACCTTTATAAGAATTAATATTCTTAATGGACTTGTTGATGATTTGTATGAATACCACATTTCCAGCAATAGTGCTAGACAGGTATTGTTGGAACCAAGTTGGTTCTAAGTACTTAGGATTTTGATGTTTACAAAAGCACTCCATGTAATCTTATTTTGTACTTAGAATTAATATATTAAATACCACCAGAAGATGAAGTCCCCAGAGGCAGAAGATGAGTTACCAGAGGATAAAATCAGACTAGAGGATACACCTCCAAAAGATACCAGAGGATGCATTCAGAAGGCACCAAAGGATACACCTCTAGAAGGCACCAGAGGATACACTTCCAGAGGATATCTAAAGGATGTCAAAATATCATCAGAGGATATCTTTCCTAGCCCATATCAGAAGGAAGAAGAGTCCATAAGGAGACCTGGTCCATACCAGAAAGAAGCCTGCCAAAGGGAGACTTGTTCAAGACCAGAAGGAATCATAAGTCAGACTTAGTCCAGAATTTATTTTGACCAGAAGATAGCTTGGCAGTGATTATAAAATTCAGTCCAGACTTCATCAGAGCAGAAGTTAATTGGTCCAGAACAAGAGATTTAATCCAGATTTGGCCCAGACCAGAAGATAGCATGGTTCAGAGTATGAAACTAAGTCTAGATCAGAAGAAATGATATCCAAACTTAATCCAGAACTGATCCAGATCAGAAGGTAAATGTCCAGATTAAAATATCCTATGTCCAGATTTAATTTCAATTCAATCTAGACCCAATTCAGAATTGGTCCAGATCAGAGGGAAGATGTTCAGATCAATGGTCCAGATTTAAGCATCATGGACCATTATTGGCCGAGATCAAAAGATCAGACCATATGGCCCAATGTTGGCCGAGATCAGAATGTGTGGTCCAGCATTGGCCGAGATCAGAGGATCACAACATATCAGATTGCAAGTCCAGAGTGGTTGAGATCAGAAGATCAGAAAGTGTGGTCCAGGGTTGGATGAGATCAGAGGATCACAGCAGATCAGATTGTATGGTCTAGATATGGACGAGATTAGAAGATCAAACGGTCCAGATTTAATCATGATGATAATCACTGAAGACTTGATTAAATTTGATCAAAGTATTAAAAGGATTTGATACAAAATAAATTAACGTTGTATGGGAGTTCATAAGCTATTGGCGGGAAGAAAGATTTGGTTTAGAATTAAATCAAGAACAGGATTGGCCAAAGTTATTTTCGAAGGCAATCTGGAGCTAAAAAGATATGTTTTTTTATTTAAGTGAAACCCGATTGGCCAAGTTATTTTTGCAAGAGTATCTGGCATGATACAGCTCGAACTTAAGCTTGGAAGAGACCTTAATTCACATCTATAAAAGGAGGCTCAAGACTGAAGACTCAGCATTGAAAATACAAAAGAGTCACATACTTCCAGAAGCAAACACTCGAGTTTTCAGTGAGGTTAATTGTGAGTTTCAGCTTTCCAGAAGCAAGCACTCGTGTTTTTCTTTCCCTTGTGTTAGATCTAAGTTGTTGAAGAAGAGTCTACAATCTGAGGGAGTCAGAAGGGGTAGCAGATTACTTAGCAATTAGATTCAAGGTTCTTTTCCTCAAAAGTCTAGGATTGTTAGACTGACTTGGAGGGTCAGTGGTATTGTTGTAATTCAAGGTTTTGAATTAGTGAAATCCTTCAAAGTAAAGGGATTGGACGTAGCCTAGTTAACGGTGAACCAGTATAAAATTCTGTGTTTTATATTTACTTTATATCCGCTGCTAACTCTGTTTGATTCATACATCAGGTTTTGTTATAAAACTGCAAAAACAAACAAAGTAATCAAGTTAGTCAAACACAATTCAACCCCCCTTCTCGTGTTTGCACCTTCATGTATGAGATGCTATAAAGAAGGGGAAGTTGGAGCTAAAAAGTGTGTTGTATCCTGAAATGCTATAAAGAAGAAATATGATACTGAGGAACTTCGAGCTAAAAATGGTGTTTTAGCCGCTACCTCAAGTATCACATTACCGATGAAAAATACGTCAAGAAATTCAGAAGATAGCTCAGGAGATCATCTTAAGGTATGACTTTAGATAAATTTCAAATTGATTGTTATTATCGACAAATTGCCTTTGTTTGGAAGGATTTAAAAAATTCTTAAAACAAAATAATTTTCTCTAAAGAATATGATAACCTGTCTCTAGAAAAAAAATGTTGTTTATTATTTTTCTGAATTAGGCAGAGTTTACTTATATTCGAGGCATGTTTAAATTTAAATGTTGAAATTAAGAATGTCTCCTTCTGTTTACATGTGTGATTTTAATATTTGACATGCTAGACTTTGTCATGTGAACACATGTTATTTCAAACTTAAGTAAATCAAGTTTAATACCAATGTTATTTTTAAATGATTTTGAGAAAAAAAATGTGATTTGTGTAGTCAAGCTAAAATAACAAAGAGTTCACATAAATCTATAGTTAAAAAATCTGAGTCTTTCGATTTATTACACTGTGATATATGTGAACTTGATGAGACATTAATAAGAAATAAAAATTTTTATTTTGTCACTTTTATTGACGATCGTTCTGACTATACTTTTGTATATCTAATGAAAATAAAAGTGAAGCGTTTGACATTTTAGAATCTTTGAAATTGAAATTGAAAATCAATTTAGTAGAAAGATTAAGAGATTTCGTAGTATAGAGGAATAGAGTATGATTCTAGTTTATTTAATGAGTCTTATAAAACTCAGAGAATTATACATGATACCACAACACCTTATTCATCTTAAATGAATGGTAAAGCTAGAAGAAAGAATAGGACTCTGACTGAACTAGTTGTTGCTATTATGCTTAAATCTGGTGATGCATCTCATTGGTGAGGAGAAATTATTTTGACTGTTTGCTATGTTTTGAATAGAGTTCCAAAATCTAAAAGCAAAACATCTCCTTATGAGATAATAAAGAAAAGACAACCAAAATTGTCTTATCTTCGAATATAGGGTTGTCTGGCTTATGCCAGAATCCCCAATCCCAAACGAATTAAACTCGCCAGTAGAGCCTATGAATGTGTATTCATTGGGTATGCAGTAAACAGTAAAGCATATGAGTTTTATGGCCTAAATGCGAAAGTGATCATAGAGTCAAATGATTTTGACTTCTATGAAAATAAATTCCCTTTCAAATCGAGAAATAGTGGGGGCAACTAACCAAGTCATACTCCCGTGACAAGAAGCACTGAAAGCAACAAACAAGGTGAATTGGAAACTCCAAGAAGTAAGAGAATCAGAGTTACTAAGGAATATGGACCAGAATATATGGCCTATAATTTAGAAGAGGATCATGCAAATCTCAAAGAATCCTTGTCATCATTGGATGTAGATATTTGGCAAGAAGCAATTAACGATGAAATGGATTCTCTAGAATCTAACAACACCTGACATATAGTAGACTTGTCTCCTAGTTGCAAACCAATAGGTTGTAAATGGATTTTTGAAAAGAAACTAAAACCCGATGGAACTATTGATAAATACAATGCACGCCTTGTAGCCAAAGGTTTTAGGCAAAGAGAAAATATAGATTTCTTTGAAACTTTTTCACTAGTCACTAGAATAACATCCATTAGGGTACTCATTTCTCTAGCAGCTATTCATAACTTAGTGATACACCAAATGGATGTTAAAACAACATTTTTAAATGGTGATCTGGAAGAAGAAATCTATATGGAACAACCTGACGGTTTTGTTATTCATGGACAAGAAAACAGGGTCTTTAAGTTAGATAAACTTGTGTATGGTCTTAAACAAGCTCCTAAGCAATGACATGAAAAATTTGACAAATGTATTTATTACAAATATGAAAATACCATTTGCACTATCATATGTCTATATGTAGACGACTTACTCATATTTGGTTCAAACATTCATGTTGTAAATACAGTGAAATCATTGTTGAGTAACAACTTTGATATGAAAGACCTCGGAGAAGCGAATGTAATCTTAGGAATCAAGATTACTAGGTCAAAAAAGGGAATTTCTTTGGATCAATCTCATTATGTTGAAAAGATCCTAAAGAAATATAAATACTTTGATTGTAAACCTGCTTGCACACCATATGATCCAAGTATGAAACTTTTTAATAATATTGGTGAAGGTGATAGACAAACTGAATATGCGAGCATCATTGACATTCGAAGGTATGCCACTGATTGTACTTGATCTGACATTGCCTACGTCATGGGACTATTGTGCAGGTTTACCAGTAGACCTAGTATAGAGCATTGGCACGCTATCGAAAGGGTCATGAGATACCTAAAAAGGACCAGGAGTATAGGATTACATTATCAAATATTTCCTACTGTCCTTGAGAGATACAATGATGCTGATTGGAACACCTTGTTAGATGTCTCCAAAGCAACCAGTGGCTATAATTTTAGTATAGCCGATGGTGATGTATCTTGGAAATCGAAGAACAGACAATATTGGCTCAGTCCATTATCGAGTCTGAAATGATAGCACTAGCTACTGCTAGTGATGAAGCGAGCTAGTTGAGATGCTTGCTAGCTGGGATCCCTTTATGGGAAAAACCTATGTCAGCTATGTTGATCCACTACAATAGTACCGCGGCTATTGCAAAAATATAGAATCGTTATTACAACGTTAAGAGACGACAAATATGTCGTAAGCACAACACAATTAGAGAATTACTTACTAAAGGAGCTGTAATAGTGGATAATGTACGCATTGATGATAATTTAGCAGATCCTTTGATGAAAGGATTGGCTAGAGAAAAAATCATAAATACATCCAAAAGGATGGGACTATTGCCTATAGATCGTCGAGTCACTCGTCATGGTAACCCGATCTAAAAGACTGGAGATCCCAAGAATTAGGTTCAATGGGTAATAACAAGTCATAGTGATATGAGATGAACATGTTATTATATCTAACAAAAGCATGATTCTTGAAGCGATGAAAGGTTGAGATAAAATAAACTCTTAATGAGATATATACTCTATGTGGAGGGAGTACCTTGCTACAGGAGTACTCTTGATAGACTCACCTATGTCAATGTGGAAGTGGGGCCGCTTCCTATGGAATTTCGAGGCAAAAAATTTCTAGAGCGTTCACTTTACTGGGATAGACGTGCAGCGCCATTAATGCACGGGCTTTTGAGAATACACCCTATGAAAAGGTTGTGTGTGGGTTTGATGTCAGAGATAGAGTTCAAGACCAAGAGATACATTTGCTTATGCACAATCTTATAGAAGCGCATTTGACGCTATTTTAGAAACATTTTTTTAATTCAAGTGGGGGATTGTTGGAACATAATGTGTGAATTTATAAATTGTTGAAGTCCCACATTGGAAAACTCTCATTTTGAGTAGTTTTAATCACTATATAAATATTCTCAAAATTTTGTTGAAGTCCCACATTGGATAGAAAACATATGTGGGTTTGCTTCCATCACTATATAAAGGATGTCAATTTATAGTGAAAAGCACATCAAAGTTGGATGCATTTCCCAACTTTTTCTTTTCTCCCTCTTATATTTTGCTTGATTGTTACCGAGCCACTTCTCCCGTTCTTTCTGTCCCTTCGATATTTTAGAGAGGTTCTTATACCGTAGTCCCTTCTTTATTTTAGAGCGGTTGTTATACCGTAGTCCTTCGATATTTTAGAGCAGTATTGTACCATAGTCCCTTCGATATTTTAGAGCGGTTCTTATACTGTAGTTTCGTCAAGTTTTGAATGGTCCTAATACCACTATCCTTTTAGAGCGGTTTTATACCGTAGTCCCGTCGATTTTTGACTGATCATAATACCACTATCCTTTTAAAGTGTTTTTTATGCCGCATGTCACAGTTCTTTAGAGTGTAGTCATTTCGATTTATGAGTGGTCATAGTACCATATTTCGAGGCTTTAATCTCCTTATTAAGAGTGACTTTAACCGTCATATTGCGAGTGGCTTTAACAGCCATATTGAGAGTGTAATTCTAGAACGGTTTTCTACGGTGCAATGGAACTCCGATACAGTGAATATGGGCTATTTTATCCTGGGGCGTCATGGTTGATAGTCTACCTTGCACAATTTGAGCAGTGTCGCGAAACATCTTAAAGAGAGCTACCTAATCCGCGACTCAACCTAGTAATATCTTCGATGGCACAAATTGTGATTTTTAAACAGTTTTTTCAAACTCAAAATATAACAATCTAATTTAATCTTAAAATAGGATTGAATCTGCCAGACAGCTGTGTGACCATCCCATATCACAAGTGATGCTGAAAATGATCCTCTACAACTAACTGCAATGGTTCCCCCATCATAGAACCGTTAATCACGCTCTGATCACATGTTCATGATTCATCCACCAGATCTAGGTTCCTGTCTCCTTAGAATATAAGGACACAGTAGTACGATCCTATAGAACAAATCCTGTTCAAGTAAGGTCGTACTACTGTGTCCTTATATTCTAAGAAAGCCATCTTCAACTTCTTCAAAAAAAGAGTTTGGAGGAAGATTAACTCATGGAGAAAGAGTTTGCATCTATTCTTTGGATCTTTGGAGCATTTGGAAGAACCAAAACAACAAGTGTTTGATTTTTTGTTGGGGGTATGCTACAAATCTTGCAAAAATAAATTCCAAAGTGTGTGTATCACACTAAGCATTAGGTTATATTGGATGCAACCGGGTTAACCGGCGAATTCCCTTCAAGATACTTTGGAATCCTTAAAGTGAATTGCTTATTCACATCAAGTCTATCGATCAATGATAGTTTACAGAATAAAGTTCCTTCATTTAATCTCGTGCACTAGAGAAAAGAAGAAATTACTCAAAAATATTTTTGACAGAAGTTTGACTCATGTAACATGAAATTTGTCTTCTTCTTTCTGCCTCTAAAGTATATCTATTTATAGAGAAACTCATACCAATTAGTGAAAGAAAACAACTCTTAAAAAAGATTTTAACATTTGGTAATTTCACATATGCATTGATTCGATGGCTAACAAATGCATTAAACCCAAACATTTCAACCACTTGACTAAGTGATACATCATGTTATTTAATTTTTCTACATTAATATAGTTATTAGAGAATTCCAAATATATTTTCGAAATTCCCCTCACAACAAGTGCCAAAGCAACATTAATGAAAGTCATCACTAGGTATTGCAAAAGCTCTGGAACTTATAAATGAGTGGAATGTCGTCAAGATGATGCTACAATACATACACATACTAATAACATTGTATCATGTTGGAGAAAATTTGAGGATGGTAGAATGAAATGCAATATTGATGCTTTATTTTCAACTCAAGAAAACAAAATGGATATCAGAATGTGCATTAGGAATGAAGATGGAGCTTTTGTCCCGGTGAAAACTGAGTGGTTTTCACCTTAGTGTGCAGTTCATGTCGGTGAAGCCATCAGATTGTTATTGGCCTATAATTGGATGCACGAAGTGCAACTGGAATCGGTGGATTTTGAATTAGACTCAAAAATTGTAGCTGATATTTCCACTTGGATAAAACTGATATTACTGAATTTAGGGAAAGCAATTATATCCCTTTTCACACTTTCGTAGAACCTCTTGTGTGGGGCTTGTTAGGAGACAAGTAAATAGGGTTCCTCATGTTCTTGCAAAGGCTGTCATATTCAACTTTTGTTTACACCTATGGATAAAAACACCTCATTGTATTAATTACATTATTATCAATAAAATACTATAAACAAATCATGCAGCTCAATCTCTATAGTTATCGGATGTTTATTATTATTATTATTATTATTATTATTATTATTATTATTATTATTATTATTATTATTATTATTATTATTAACTTGAAATAAAGATAAAAACACATCCTCAATGTGTCAAATACAAAACAGGAGTATCGATTGGAAAGACTTTGACCATTAAGTTGTGAAATTTCATAAAACTAATATATATATATATATATATATATATATATATATATATATATATGGTTGGTCTTTACAAATTAGTTTTTCTTTTTTATTTCTGTCTCTATAATTTTTTATTTTAAATTTAATCTTATAAGTTCAAGGTTATTAAAATTGTCCTTGTTGTTAGTGATTGCTAAAAAAAGTTGAAAAACAAATAAAGATCGAAAATAAAAAAAGCGCAAATTTACAAGAATAAAAATAAAAACGCGAACTTACATGGACCAAATATATATACTTTCATTTTATACGCTTTGTTTATTTTCGTCTTTGTAAGTTTGTCATCTCAGCTTTTTTAACAATCACTACAAGAAAAAAAAAATTGATTTGCGGCGGTTTTTAAGGACATTTGCGGTGGTTATAACCGCCTCAAATGGACGATTGCGACGGTTCTTCAACTGTCGCAAATTTGTGCGTCGCAAGGCCAGTTTGCGACGGTTCCAAAAACCGTCGTTCCAACGGTCGGCAACATTTGTGACGGTTCCGAAAACCGTCATTCCAACCGTCAGTAACATTTGCGACGGTTCCTCAATATACATTTTGCGGCGGTTCGAACCGTCGCAAAACACGTTGATTTTTGTTTGTATTTGAAACATTGCGACGGTTATCAACCGTCGCTATATTCATTTTGGACAATTTGAACCGAAACATTGCAATAGTTATGAACCGTCGCATTCCTAAATTTAAATTAAATAATTATGATACAATTTTTTCCTTTTTTTTTAATTAAAATAAAAAATATTCATAAAAATCATCAACATAATTTAAATAAACAATTAAATAACTGTTGTAACTAAATTCAATTTATATAATTTTTTCAAAATAAATAACACCAATTCATACATTGAACTTAACTAAAATAATAAATAAAGTAGTTTAAATATTCAAAACATTAGTGGAGTGGCTAAACATACAAAACAACTTTATGAAACATAAAAGTTCATCAAAATATCTAATCAGTCCCTAATGATGTTGCTCCACAATCATCAGGTTGGTGGCTAGAAACAGATGAACGTCTACCATCTATTGGAAAATCTATGTCTGTTGCTTGGAAAACAGTTCTTGGAACGTCTACCAAAGACAAACCGTTCTCATGGGATTTTATAAACAGATTTCCTAAGAAAACAATTTTACCTTTTTTTCTCTAGAATTTTGCATTTGCAACAAGAAAGCAATTTGCTCCTTCAACATATCAAATTCAGAATCCCTTTTCTTAAGCCTATCAATTTCAGCTTGCATTTTCTCCAACTTCTCATTAGTTTCGGAGGAAGACATTGATCTTACAGAGTGAGAAGTAGAAGTAGTGATTTGAGACGGTGTTATTCCAAGTCCCATACAACGAACATATCCTGGATGTTCTTTTTCAAACACATTAACAAATGCTTCATTTGAAGAATGTGTTTTCCCAATTTCAGATTGCAATTGTTCCTGCACAAGCAAAGGAAGCAAACTAAATTCCTCTATGTAACAGAAAGGTCTAGAATTCTCAACCATTTCAACAGAAAAACACCATGTAGTACATTCAAGTATGTGTTGCAAAAGAACAATCAATTTGATATCATCTAAGACAATAAATAGATGAACTATATTGGTACAAGCACCAAAACTAACTACATCCAACCATAATGCACCAAATCAAGCCTATGTAACATTGAAGCAAGCACATCAATCCAATCAGTGTATTCAATGATGAAATTGGAACTAAACTAACTACATCTATTCCCATATAAGTAATGTTATAGTTTTATAACTTTGCAACTCACTATTACCAACCAAAATAAGTAATATTGTAACTTTGCAACTCACTATTACCAAAACTAACAGTTGCATTTTGATTTATAAAGTGGTCAATAAGAAATAATTACAATTACATAATTAACACTTCTATTCTCTACACTTACATATTTTTCCTTGGCCTCGTCATTGACAAATGACCCATAAGACTTTTTATGACAAATTGAATACATTTCACCTCTGCTGTATTTTCGACCATCTCTCAATTCCTACACGTAAACATATGTAATAAGTAGTTGTTCAATTAAGTATGCAATTAATAGTAGGCTGAGTGAATCCTACCAAATCATCCCTCTTCCTTGCAAGCGTCTTAGAGCCTAATGTATGAAGGATCGTTAGCTTTTCTCTATTTGCAGCATTTTTATCAGCTTTCTCCTGTAGTGAAAACAAATGACATCAGAAAACATAATAGTAGAAAACAAATGACTAAGCAACAGAATAATGGTTGCCATTGTTTCTATCTTACGCCTATATTGGACAAAAATAGTCCAATGGTCTTGATTAATAGAATGCGGATAATTTTGTTAGCACTTTTTTATTAAGTTCAAAAACACCAAAAAAAATCAGTCCAATGGTCTTGATTAATAGAATGCGGATAATTCAGCAATATTTTAGTATTATTTTTGATGAGGTGGCACCCACAAATGCCTATAAATAGGAATGAGGAGGCAGAGCAAAGGCAGAAAACCATACCTCCTCCATACTGCATGTAACAGTATTCCTTCCTTTCCCATTGTGAATTCTGTTCACGTTCAAAAAAAAAAAAAGAGTTCCTCAAAAGTGAGATTACTTGGAAATCCAAGCACCAAACCAGAAAACATCCAGTACAAAAATTGTTCTCCTCATTAGTACAGAGCTAGAGAACCCACTTTCGTAGCGGCGAACGCAAAACGGGAACTTCACCGATTTTTGACGCATAAACATGAACGGAAGTAGAAACGCAACAGGGGTAAGGGCACCTTCCACTTTCTAGTATGCATTTTAGGGCTGTAAATGCATCTTTGATGTGTGATCATATTTGAGTTTCTGTTTTGAAAAATGAAACTGTTATGCATGATTTCATAAAGTGCGAAAAATGCATTCTGTTGGTGTTTTAAAAATCTGTGATGTTTGCTATTCTGGTTGTTACTTCAATGCTGTTTTGTTTGTGTGGGAAAGCTGAAAAAAATTTGCATGTTATTTTAAAGATGACCAAAATGCATGTTCATAAAACTGTTTTGTATGTTGCTATAAAATGCAAGAAATACAATATATTGATGTTTGAAGAGATGTGATGCTTGCTGTTCTGGCTGAATACATCAGTGTTGTTTTGTTGTGTGAGAAAACTGGAAATTACTCTGCATGTTGTTTTGAGAATGCTCAAAATATAAACATTTGGAAATGCAGGTTCTGTTTTGAGTTTGATATTCTGTTTGGGTGATTTAAGCAAAACTGTGATGTTGTTTTGGTGTTGGTGATTTTGTTTCTGTTATGGTGAAATAGTCTGGTGTTGATGATCTGGTTTTCTGTCATGTTGATGAAAATCTGGTGTTGCTGATGTTTTCAAAAGAAAAGGATTTAAAAAGATGAATGTGCTTTTCTGGAAAATATGTTATTGATAAAAAATGTCTGGGTTTTGTGGTTTCCAAAAGAGGGGTAAAACTGTTTTGGGGTTGTTGGTTTTTCAAAGGAAACAGCTTGAAAATGTGTTGAAGTCTCAGGAAAAATTTCACTTAATTCGAAGGTGTATTCGAATACAACATGAGTGTATTCGAATACAGCTTGCCAAGCTTCCTATTTACTCAAGTTTTCAAACTTGTATTCGAATACGGGCCTCTGTAATTGAATACAGATGAAGGATTTTTGCTTCTGACTCAGCCTCTGTATTCGGCTACGACCCTATCGTATTCGAATACAGGACTACAATTTTGCCACTGTATTCGCATCTGTATTCGACTACGACAGCCTCGTATTCGAATACAGAATGCTGATTTTCACTATTTGAGCTTCTGTATTCGAATACAAATGAGCTGTATTCGAATACAGATTCGTGTTTTTCTAGAAATTCAAGTTTTAGCTTCTGTATTCGAATACAGAGAAGCTGTATTCGAATACAGATTCATGTTTTCCAGAAAAATCATGTTTTAAACGCTGTCATGTGGACTTTAAAGTGTTGGGAAACATTGAGAAGGTTTGAAATGATTTAAAATGGAGTCTTTGAAATAGTTTTGAAGAGGAGAGGATGAAGTTCTGGAAACCTTTAATGATGTTGGAGAAAATGTTGATTTTACACTGTCTTTGTCTTCTGTATTCAATACAAGTATGCTGTATTCGAATACAGAGTGTTGGATTTGCAGATTTAGCTTCTGTATTCGAATACAAGGGAGCTGTATTCGAATACAGATTCGTGTTTTTCAGAAAATCAAATTTTTAAACATTGTTTTATAAACCCTAAGTGTTGGGGAACATTGGGAGGGTTTTTGACAAATTAAAATTGGAATTTTGTGATAATTTGAAGTGGTGGTGATGAAGCGTTTGAGACTTTACTGATGTAGTGAAAAATGTTGTGTTGTGCATTGGGACTGCCTCTGTATTCGAATACCAAGGAGCTGTATTCGAATACAGAGTGTTAATTCTGCACTGTTTTGGCTTCTGTATTCGAATACAAAGAAGCTGTATTCGAATACAGATTCGTGTTTTCCAGAAATCCTAGTTTTAAACACTGTTTTATGAATTTTAAGAATAGGGGAAACATTGGAAAGACTTATGATAATTAAGAATAGAATTTTGAGATAATGTAAAGTGATAATGATGGGATTGCTTGAATGTTTAATTATTGATGTGATGATGATGAAATTAATTGTGTTGAGATGTTTTCGGGAAATGATGGAAAGGCTGAATTTTTCAGATCATGCATACTGTTTTCAGTGAAGAGAAAACATTGCATATTCATGCACTGCATAGTCAGGTGGTACCCGCGATGGGCCACAGAGTAATGCGTAAACGTGTTGATTTGTTGATCGATTGCACGAGTGCTGGTCTGTTGAGCGACTGCACTGGTACTGGTCTGTTGAGCGATTGTACCCTGAAAATGCGCAAAAACATGCTGATATGTTGAGCGATTGCACGAGTGCTGGTCTGTTGAGCGACTGCACTGGTACTGATCTGTTTAGCGATTGTACCTTGGTATATGTTAAACGTGCTGGTCTATTGAGCGACTGCACGAGTGTTGGTCTGTTGAGCGACTGCACTGGTGCTGATCTGTTGAGCGATTGCACCCTGGTCTTGAGGGCCATTAAAGTCAAACATATTTAAATTTTGCTGGTCTGTGAGCGACTTCTCCTTGGTAATTCCAAGAAGTTGAATACATGAGCATATACATATTGCATCGGGGTGATTGACCGGTGGGTCACGATTTTGGGTATATGTTGATTGTTGTGTGTAAGTACTTTATAAAATCCGAATTTCTGATAAATGATTGTGATTGCTGAAGTGTTGGTTGTACTTACAACATGTTTTCTAAATTAATTGGTTGTCGTTTTGAAAAGGCATACATGTCATGAAATTTCAAAATGAGCATCTTTATTCATCATCATTGATTTTATGATATGCCATGGAGATGTTTGTTACTGTGATATAAATGCTATGTGTTAAATGTTAATTTCGGTCGGTGACCCTTTACTAATATTGTGGAATTTGGGCTTTGCCCTCAGATGCCCCCCAAACCCATGTCACCAATGGGTCCCCAGACGACGGAAACGTCGCTCGATTTCATTGATCGTTCCATGCCTACTGCTTGGGTATACGACCCCATCTCAAGCAGGGCCACGTACACGAGGAGATTGAAGAGGACCTGTAGGACTAACGGAGCGGTGAACTATGTGGAGCACACCTATGCGAGGATTGACTTTCCTGTGCCTTCCCGTTTGGTATTGGAGGCGCACGAAATTTTTGATGATGCGGAGGAGCCAGCTGGAGGGGTTGAGACGGAGGCCACCGTAGGAGTGGTGACTCCTAACCCCGAGATTTAAGGGGCTGTACGTGATTCCGAGGCGGAAGAAAAGAACAAAGGGCCGACGCCAGTAGCAGCTGATATTCCGGGTCCATCTAGGATATCCGATGATTGTTATGAGATTCTGGCACCGCCGAAGCGACCTAGATTGTGCATCTATCTGACTTCGGAGGAGACTGATCCCTCTCTGTATGATGAGGAGGAGGAGGTTATATCGAGGCGAGCGGCGAAGTCGGATGAGACTTGTATGGGATGCGGAGGAAATCCGTGCTACTGTAGCTTTAGTGCATGATCGGTTAGATTTGATGTATAGGATTTTGAGCTGGAAAAATGTAATTTGTTTTATTTTGGAAATTATTGTACTACTTTTCCGCTAACCTATTCCGCACTCTGATATTTCCTTTTGGGATGATATGACACTGATCTTTTGAAATGTATTAATGTTTATTATTAATTTCCAAAGATAAGTACTTAGTGATATTTATGATGAAACTAATTAATTACGTTCATCGATTAAATCACGACGTACCATTTTATGAAATGAATTAAAGGAAATTCTATTTCAATTCTTTTGAAGTAATGAATTGGAAAATCATTTTAATTATTTATTTTTAAAAAAAAAATACATTCGCGCTATGTTTTAAACTCGGGGTGTTACAATTGTGGTATCAGAGCATTTGGTTAAAGTTTTGGGTTAAAGCTCTGATTTAATTATTGGTTTTGAAGTTATTACCTGATCATGCATAGGAGCAAGTAGTTAAAGTATCAAGTCTTGTGTAAGTTGTGGTGTGACTGAAGTGATGATGGTTTTGTAGGGAACAATGCCTCCACGAAGAGACGACACTGCAAGAGCCAATGTCAGCCAGGAAGATAGGATGGCTGAAGCGATGAATAACATGGCTGCGTCTGTTGCTGCACAGACGGCTGCGAAGACTCAACGAGATCTGGAGAAGAGAGAAAGAGGTATTCGTGCTGCTGAATCAAGGGGACTAGAGGATTTTCATCGTCATAATCCTCCAAAGTTCAAGGGTGATGAGGGTCTAGAAAGAGCAAACCAGTGGATTCAAGAGATGGAGAAAATCTTCGAGATGATTAATTGTCGAGCAGCGGTGAAGGTCAACTATGCTACGTATCTGCTGATAGGGGATGTAGAGTATTGGTGGAGAAGTACAAGGCTACTGATGGGGCCAACTCAAGAGGAGGTGAACTGGGAGTCGTTCAAAAAGAAGTTTTTGGACAAATACTTCCCGATGAGCACTAGGACCAAGTTGGGTGACGATTTTCTGAAATTGCACCAAGGAAACATGACGGTGGGAGAATACGTAGCTAAGTTTGAATCTCTATCGAGACATTTCAGATTTTTCTAGGAAGAAGTTGATGAACAGTTTATGTGCCATCTCTTCCAAAATGGACTGAAGTATGAGATTCAAGACTCGGTCTTACCATTGGGAATTCAACGTTTCCAAGTGTTAGTGGAGAAGTGTAGAGAGGTTGAAGAGATGAAGAACAGGAGGGCCAACAGAGGAGGGAACTTTAATTCAGGAGGGCCTAGTCGGATGCACTATCAGAACAATAGAGGAAAGCAAGTAGCTAAGCCGTATAACCGGCCACAGAACAACAATAGAAGCCAGAATCGGACGGGAAATCAGAATTTTGGACGACAATTGGGACAAGGAGTCCGATGTTACCAATGTGGGAAAGAGGGACATATTGCTACTGCTTGTACCACCAGGGATCTTATGTGTTTCAATTGCCAGAAGCCAGGACACGTGGCGAGGGATTGTCGGCCTCCGAAGGTGGAACCAACAGTGAACGCAACTAGGGCTACTCGTCCTATTGCTAGGGGACGCGTCTATCACATGGGTGCTGAAGCTGGGAGTCAAGCCCCAAATTTAATCCAGCAAGATTGTGAGATTGCAGGTAACACACTAACTGCACTTTTTGATTCAGGGGCAACCCATTCTTTCATTGCTATGGACTGTGTGAATCGTTTGAAGTTATTTGTGTCTGCTTTACCTTTTGATTTGGTTGTTTCCACACCTACTAAGACTTTGACCGTAAACTCTGCATGTTTACATTGTACTGTAACGATTCAGAATAGAGATTTCCTGGTTAATTTAATCTGTCTACCCCTACAATCACTCGAGATCATTCTCGGCATGGATTGGATGACGTATAATTACGTAGTCTTGGATTGCGCTCGAAAATTAGTTCTTTTCCCCGAACCTGGAGTCGTTCGGTATTTGGCTGCTAACAAACTCAAAGTATCACTGAGAGAAGGAACTCATGAATTTTTATCATTGGCTAACGTGGAGACTAAGATGGATGTGAACATAGAAGATGTGGTGTTAGTCAAAGAATATCCGGACGTATTTCCAACAGAAATTCTAGGATAACCCCCGGTAAGAAAGGTGGAGTCCTTCATTGATTTACACCCAAGAACTCGACCTATTTCAATTGCGCCATACCGGATGTCGCCATTGGAATTAAGCGAGCTTAAGGGTCAAATTGAAGATTTATTGGAGAAAGGATTTATCAGACCAAGTGTGTCGCCATGGGGAGCTCCAGTGTTGTTGGTTAAAAAGAAGAATGGAAGTTCACGCTTATGTGTGGATTATCGGCAACTTAACAAGGTAACTATTAAGAATCGTTATCCTTTACCACGCATCGATGATTTAATGGACCAATTGAGGGGAGCCACAGTGTTTTCAAAGATCGATTTGAAGTCAGGATATCATGAGATTCGGGTAAGAGAAGGAGATATTCAAAAGACTGCTTTCAGGACCCGTTATGGACATTATGAATATCTCGTTATGCCATTTGGAGTTACGAATGCACCAGCGATTTTCATGGACTATATGAATAGAATCTTCAGCCCATTTTTGGATAAATTCGTGGTGGTGTTCATCGATGATATTTTGATTTATTCAAAGGATGAAGAAGAACACGGAGGACACCTACGCCAAGTTCTTGAAGTCTTACGCGAGAAGCAATTGTATGCTAATTTGTCGAAGTGCGAGTTTTGGCTAGAGAAAGTGAACTTCTTGGGACATGTGATAACAAAAGAAGGAATAGCTGTGGATCCGGCAAAGATCGAGATAATTCTTGCCTGGAAACAGCCTCAAACTATCACAGACATACGTAGTTTTGTCGGACTGGCAGGATACTACAGGAGATTTATTGAAGGATTTGCTAAGATTGTAGCACCTTTGACACAACTCACCAGAAAGAATCAACCGTTTGCATGGACGGAGAAGTGTGAGGAAAGTTTTCAGTTGCTTAAGGAAAAGTTGACAACTTCACCAGTATTGGTCTTGCCACAGCCAGAGGAACCATATGAAGTCTACTGTGATGCATCTCACCAAGGTCTGGGATGTGTTTTGATGCAACACAAGAAAGTTGTAGCCTACGCCTCACGGCAGTTGAAAACTCACGAACGGAACTATCCTACTCATGATTTAGAGCTTGCTGTTGTAGTATTTGCATTAAAGGTCTGGAGACACTACCTTTATGGATGCACGTTCACGGTATTCAGTGACCATAAAAGTTTGAAGTATCTGTTCGATCAGAAGGAATTGAACATGCGTCAGAGAAGATGGATGGAGACTCTCAAGGATTTTGATTTTTCATTGCAATACCACCCTGGGAAAGCCAATGTGGTGGCTGATGCATTGAGTCGGAAAAGTGTGTCAGTATTTTCAATGATAATGGCCAGACAACAAGAGTTGTGGGAAGCATTTAGAGATCTACATTTGGACGTAGAGTTTGCACCAGGAATTTTAAAGTGTGGAATGATAACAATTTCGAGTGGTCTACTTGAAGAGATTGCGAACTTGCAAGATGATGCATTGATCCAAGAAAAGAGGAATCTGATAGCGCAAGGACATACAACTGAGTTCAGGGTCGGACCAGATAATATTCTGATATGTAATGGAAGAGTTTGTGTACCGGAAGTTGCAGATATGAGAAGAACGATTTTGGAAGAGGCTCATAAGAGTAAGTTGAGTATTCATCCTGGAGCGACCAAGATGTACCAAGACTTAAGACAGAATTACTGGTGGCCAAAAACGAAGAGGGACGTAGCAGAGTATGTATCAGCTTGTTTAACTTGTCAGAAAGCGAAAGTGGAACATCAACGACCTGCTGGAATGTTGCAACCTTTGGATATACCGGAATGGAAGTGGGATAACATTTCCATGGACTTTATAACCGGACTGCCCAAGACAAGGAAAAAGAATGATTCGATTTGGGTAATAGTGGATCGATTGAAAAAATCCGCACATTTCTTACCGGTAAGGACCACTTATAAAGTAGATAAGCTCACGGAAATCTACATTGCTGAGATTGTGAGGCTACACGGAATTCCATCGAGTATAGTATCGGACCGTGACCCAAAGTTCACATCTCATTTTTGGGGAACATTGCATGAAGCTTTGGGAACGAAACTGAAATTGAGTTCCGCTTACCATCCACAAACAGACGGACAGACTGAGAGAACAAATCAGTCCTTGGAAGATCTGTTGAGAGCATGTGTGTTGGATGATAGAGGAAACTGGGATGAGGTATTGCCATTAATTGAGTTTACTTACAACAACAGTTTTCACGCAAGTATTGGGATGGCACCCTATGAGGCTTTATATGGACGCAAGTGTCAGATGCCTTTATGCTGGTATAAGGACGGAGAAAGTATGATTGTTGGACCTGAGATGGTGGAACAGACTACAGAGAAAATCAAGAGAATACAAGAGAAAATGAAGATTTCACAAGATCATCAGAAGAGTTATGCGGACAAGCGTCGCAAACCTTTGGAATTCGAGCAGGGTGATCATGTATTTTTAAGGGTCACGCCTACAACTGGTGTTGGCAGAGCTATTAAGTCAAGAAAGTTGACTCCGAAATTTATTGGACCATACCAGATTACTGCATGAATTGGACCATTGGCTTATCAGATTTCTTTACCTCCTATACTGTCCAATATTCATGACGTATTTCATGTGTCGCAGTTAAGGAAATACATTGTAGACCCGTCACATGTGATCGAACCAGATACAATTCAGCTGAAGGATAACCTGTCATTTGAAGTATTCCCTGTAAGGATTGAAGACAGGAAGATTAAACAGTTGAGGAACAAGGAAGTTCCACTAGTCAAAGTGATTTGGAATCCGACTACGGGAGACGCGACTTGGGAACTAGAGAGTAAGATGAGGGAACAATATCCTCAGTTGTTTATTAACATGTAGTTTCGAGGACGAAACTAATTTAAGGGGGCTAGTAATGTAAGACCCTTAAATTTAAAATTTAATTATGGAATTAATAATAAGTGTATTTTGGGGATATTTGTAAAATATTTAATATATGTATGTTTTGAGTGAATAAATATATATATATATATAAATATTTATTTTGGAAGATGAATTAAGATTATTGGATGAAGAGTAAATTAATTTAATTACGAGTAATTAAATTATCGGGCAGTTAATTAAGGGATTATCGGCTAATTGCGACGAAAACGGTCAAGTGCTGGAGGGTCCAGCAATATTTTAGTATTATTTTTGATGAGGTGGCACCCACAAATGCCTATAAATAGGAATGAGGAGGCAGAGCAAAGGCATAAAACCATACCTCCTCCATACTGCATGTAACAGTATTCCTTCCTTTTCCATTTTGAATTCTGTTCACGTTCAAAAAAAAAAAGTTCCTCAAAAGTGAGATTACTTGGAAATCCAAGCACCAAACCAGAAAACATCCAGTACAAAAGTTGTTCTCCTCATCAGTACGGCGCTAGAGAACCCACTTTCGTAGCGGCGAACGCAAAACGGGAACTTCGCCGATTTTTGACACATAAACGTGAAGGGAAGCAGAAACGCAATAGGGGTAAGTGCACCTTCCACTTTCTAGTATGCATTTTAGGGCTGTAAATGCATCTTTGATGTGTGATCATATTTGAGTTTCTGTTTTGAAAAACGAAACTGTTATGCATGATGTCATAAAGTGCGAAAAATGCATTATGTTGGTGTTTTAAAAATCTGTGATGTTTGCTGTTCTGGTTGTTACTTCAATGCTGTTTTGTTTGTGTGGGAAAGCTGAAAAATGTTTTGCATGTTATTTTAAAGATGATCAAAATGCATGTTCATAAAACTGTTTTGTATGTTGCTATAAAATGCAAGAAATACAATCTGTTGATGTTTGAAGAGATGTGATGCTTGCTGTTCTGGCTGAATACATCAGTGTTGTTTTGTTGTGTGAGAAAACTGAAAATTACTCTGCATGTTGTTTTGAGAATGCTCAAAATGTAAACGTTTGGAAATGCAGGTTCTGTTTTGAGTTTGATATTCTGTTTGGGTGATTTAAGCAAAACTGTGATGTTGTTTTGTTGTTGGTGATTCTGTTTCTGTTATGGTGAAATAGTCTGGTGTTGATGATCTTGTTTTCTGTCATGTTGATGAAAATCTGGTGTTGCTGATGTTTTCAAAAGAAAAGGATTTAAAATGACATCATGAAGCGTTAAGATGACATCATAGCTAAGTCTATATATATATATAAAAGGAGGGATTAAATTATACCCAAAGAGTTAAATTAAGAGTTATATTCGTTCAATAACATCATGTCAAATAAATATTTTTCAAAATCAATCATTGGATTTAAAGTTACTATCATAGATCACATCTATAAAATTTGACATTAATCTATAATCATTTTCAATGTCATCATGAAGTGTTAAGATCAATATCAATAGTGTAATTCTATATAACGTTAATTTTGACGTATTTTGATAAAAATATAAATAATTATAAATTAATATTAAAATTTATAGATATAGACTATATGATATTAGATTTCAATCCAACGGATGATTTTAATCCAATGGATGATTTTAATCCAACGGATGATTTCAAATATAATTATATATATATATATATATATATATATATATATATATATATATATATATATATATATATATATTATGTGTGTGTATTAATGCATACTTTTTCAGTTTATCTATTCTTTTCTATTTTTCTTTTTCTCAACTTTTCATTTTTCTATCTCTATATATTATAGCTATGACTAATTATCTAAAACTAATAATATTTTGATTTTAAATATCAAATGATAAATATGGAAATTTAAAATTTGTCAAAATTAATAATTGTAAGTTACGAAAATTTAATCCTATTATTTAGAAGGCTAAATAGCACATGTGGTCCCTTAACTTAATTTCAGTTAACGTTTTAGTCCTTTATCTTTTTTTTTTCCTGATTTGGTCCTTTATTTTAATTTTAAGTAACAATTTGATCCTTTATGTTTTAAAATGTCAACAATATTATCCTTTTTTTTTTACAAAAATTCAAAAAATTCATCAAAATTTTCAACCAAAACCCATAAAATTATTTGTATTCTTCAATATAATACAAATTTCATCAAATTCGAAACTCAAATCTTCAAATAAACTCATATTTCCATTTCTAACAATATCAAATAAAGAATGAAATTTGATGAAATTTTTGTATGGGTTTATTTGAAGATTTGAGTTACGAATTTGATGAAATTTGTATTATATTAAAGAATATAATTAATTTTATGGGTTTTCGTTGAAAATTTTGATGAGTTTTTTGAATTTTTGTAAAAAAAAGGATAATATTGTTGAAATTTTAAAACATAAAGGATCAAATTGTTACTTAAAATTAAAATAAAGGACCAAATCGGGAAAAAAAATAAAGGATTAAAACGTTAACTGAAATTAAGTTAAGGGACCACGGGTGCTATTTAGCCTATTTAAAATAATACATAGTTATTATTATCGGTAAACACATAGCAATCTTCTTCTTAAACTCATGGGTTTGGGCCTCTACAAACTTGTTATTTAATAGTTGATGTAGCGTCTCACATCATATTGTTTAGTGTCAGCTTCCTCGTTATCATACATTTTTTCAGAGCATCGCAGACATCTTTTACACTCTTATAGGCATTATAACGATGACACAGGCCATCATAAAGTCCATTAATGATAAAATTCTTGCATAAGAAATCATTTTCATTCTATTGGGTTAATTCTTTAACTTTCGTATCTTTTTCTTCTTGTTTAGGTGTTTCAAGAACCTCAAAATTCTCATATTTCAAAACATAGGCAACATTTTTCATAGTTAATAAAAACATTATTTGTTGTCATCTTTTGAAGTGAGATGCCTCAAAAAAAATAGTTTGTTGAAATCAAATATAGTAGTGTCAGAACCCGAAAATATCTTCAACAGACATGGCAAAATTGAACTTTCTTAAACTTGTTGATTTTAAAATGAAATTGTTTTAAAAAATGTTGTTTGCACCGAAGAAATTACTGGTATAAGTTACATACTAAGTCGCTCTCTTTAAGACAATTTTGTAGCACTACCCAAAATTGAGCAAGTAGACTATCAACTGCAATGTCCCTAGGATAAAACCGCTCAATCAAATTTTGTCATACTCCAAATACACTATAGGATCCCTTCTAGAATTACACCCTCGAATATGGTGCACTAAGACCACTCACAAACTAAAGGGGCTATAATATGGAGACAACTCAAAAACCGAAGAGACAATGGTTTGAGGATTACTATGAAACCAAAGAGATAATGGTATTAGGACCAAATAGAAATTTTTCCGACCAAAAAAACAGTGAGATTAATAATTAAACATACTGATTTTTAGCATAACCCTCTATTAAATATAATGAACCATTTTTTACATAGACTGTTATAGTATTAATCCTTATAAATGGACAAATATTGATGGAATAAGGAACGATTTTGCATGTGATGAATTGAGATGATATATCGATGTATGTTTCCAATGAGTCTGAGCATTAGTATCACACCTCCCTTATGAAATCTGAAATATATCTGTTTTGAAAATAGAATTTGACCACTCAATAAATTGGTTTGTTTTCGTCCAAATCATAAAAGTTTCACTGGTACAATTTACAACATCAACAAATTTAAAGTAATGACACATCAATTCAACCACTTTACATTTATTATTTGAATTACATGTATTCTTCAAACCTTATTCTTTAATTGTTTTAGAATTGACCACCTACAAATGCATCAAACCATTGCACTATATAAGCTTCACTATATAAGCTTCCCTAAATGGAATGAGCAATATTACTGTACTTTTTGATGTTACTGACAACTATTTGAAAAGGTTGCACAAAATTAAAATAAAAAGACAATGAAATCGTTGAAAGTGTCAAGTTGTCAATCAAAGAGGAAAGGGTAGTTTGGTATATTTCAGTCACAGTAAATTGTCTTAAGTTTACATTGGATGCTCTCCTGGTTGCACTCCTTGGGAGGAAGGTTGGTGTTCAGGATTCCAGTTTGTTGTACGATTATTTTGAAATTTTTATTTATTTTTTAATTTAATGTACCAAAATTTAAAACGAAAAGAGGAGATTCTCTCTTGGTTCAAACTTGGGTACATGAAACGAACAACGCACTCCTCAAGCACTTGGCCCCACTTATGAAATTCTTGTGTTTATGAAATTACTTAATCATTTCGTTGTGATCCTTTTAATCCACATCAAAGGTTGCTTCCCTTCATATATATAATATAGTATGAGTTTCTATGTAAATAAAAAATATTAGAGAAAAGTGAGGCACATTTATAAGAAAATAAAATAAAGTGAGGCAAGATTCACTTTTAACCCATGGTGTCTAACTTTGACATTAATTTAACACAAATATTTTCAGAGAAAATGCAAAAACGTTTACAATGATATACTAGTTGGTACTTCCCCACTTGAGAAAAAAGGGATAGCAAGCTAATCTACGTTCTTCCTTACAGTGTTAAAGTACCTACGATCATTCCTCAATACTCAAAAACTGTGGGTGTGGGATTAACCCGATTGCGTCACCAACAGTGATAACTGAGCAGAGCTTAGAAACCAAAGAAACCAAGCTCGCTGGCTCTCTCTTTCTCAAATGTCTCAAAGTATTGATAGATGATTGTTACTGCAAGTAAAATTCCAGTCCCTGAACCAATTGCCCCCATGAAATCTGCCAATACTGTCAGGGCACCAATACATATTCCTCCAAATGCTGCAGCAGTGGGAATGTATCTGTTCAGCTCTTTCTGCAAGTTCGACTCCCGATGGCCAGGCATTACCATTTGTTGTTCCTGCAAGTTTAAAACTTATTAATGGCAGAAATTTTAAAAAGCAATAGAATGAATCAGTTGACCCACAAATTTCACTACAAACACCAATTTCTGTGTGGTTTAAACAGTGCATAGCCATGAGACAGTGATCAACTGCATAAAAGCAAATATTAGTAGAGTTGCCACATGGTTAGAAACATCAGACATGGCATTGCTTTTAAATCAGATTCAAACCTATCTAATAATCAGCGCTGTATTTTAAGTGGAGACAAGTATAAACAAATGAATTGGAGAAACAAGACTTTCAACATCTTGAAATAGTGTATTCAGTCACACTGCTTATTGAGAAAATGAACATTTATTTATGAGCATGTGCTAAGAAAACAGGCTCTTATATTACTAGGTAAAAGGTATAGACCAAAAATGAATGTTATAGAAATGCATTTCAAATCCGTACCTTCAACTGTTTGGCAACATCTCTTGCAGATGAACCAGAGACTTCAATCCAAGTTTTAGAGAACAAGGCACAGGCTGACAACATAAACACAAGATAGAACAGTGCATGGAAAGGATTGGCTGCCATATCAGCTAAGCTGGAAAAAACAATAGTTCAAAATGATAAATTAGAGTTGAGACAACAATAACTAACATTAAAAATATATAATTGGTTGATGTTTTATATATATGGGTCTAACAAACTAGGCAAAGAATTTAATTTACAATTATAAAACTATATGAATTAAACACCTCGATTACCTGGATGGTGCAGTTATATAGTATGCAATGCCACCAACAGGAATAGAGTGACCACCTCCATATTCAGATTCCTTCCATTTGCCCAACAGATTCACAATGAAGTTTCCACTGTACTTTCTGTGTAGCAGCTGTAAAAATCGGGTAAAATCATATTGTTAAAACAAGAGAAAAATATTTACTCCAATTTGTAACTAACCATAATAAAACTCCACTACCTGGGAAATGAAGTAGAGATTGGAAACAAGGGCAGATTGAAGAATAATGGGCATGTTGGAGGTGTAAAACAGTTTGATTGGATATGAACCCTGCTGTCCACGGGCATTCTTTGACCTTACAGGCAAAACCACGCGGAAACCTTGGAAGTATATCACAATTAGGAAGATCAAGACAGTGGCCAGCAGATTTGTGACATTGGGAAGATTCTGCCGGTAAAATGCCTCCCGAAGTGCACGGACCTTATCTGTTCTAGTTATCAACAAATGGAATAGAGCAATAACAGCACCCTCAAACTCAGCTCCCCGACCACTATTAATGGTTGTGGGACTAAATGCCTTCCATATAATGTTTTCACTGCATCAAAATGAGAGAATCCCTCCTTAGTTATTGTTAAAAGGACATTCTTTGTTTAGTAGTCGCAATAGCACACGGCAAAAAATAATTATTGACATAGAAAATTAAAAAAGGCAGCACAAAACTTACCAGATGTTAGTAGCAATGAAAAGAGAAATTCCAGATCCCAAACCATAACCTTTTTGAAGGAGCTCATCTAAACATATGACAATGATACCAGCAAAAAAGAGCTGGAGGATGATGAGGATGGCATTTCCCACTCCAAGTTGGCCCACACTACCATACATCCCAGAGAGAACATAGGCAACAGCCTCTCCAACAGCTATCAAGATGCCAAGTAGCTTCTGTGCACCATTTCTGAGAGCAAAGAGGAATTCATCTCATTAGTCAAAATCTACTTGTGGATGAAGTCAAACATAATTTGCCAACATATAACACAAAACCTCAATAGGAAATATGCAAAATTGGAGGAATTGACAACCATAACACAAAACCCAGAGCACATACTAAATTAATTTCACACACTAATAAATAAAGCATAAAGCATGTATAACAAATTCAGAACCACTAATGAAACCAGATGAAATTTCTGGCACACAAAAAGTGGAATATATAATATTGTACTATGAAAGCAAATAACATGCAATAAATAATACTTACAAGAGAGCACGATCCTCCCGTACATTGTTGTCCACTTCAATGATCTTTGACCCAGCCAAAAGTTGCATTACCAGTCCAGAAGTCACAATGGGGGTGATTCCGAGCTCCATAACGGTTCCACGGTTTGAAGCTAGGATAACACGCATCCAATAGAATGGATCAGCACCTGTGGTTGAGTGTATTCCATACAGTGGAAGCTGACTACAAACCAAAAAAATGAACAGGGAGATCACAGTATAAATGACCTTCTCTCTAAATGGCACTTTCCTGTCAGCAGTCTGAACTTCGGGAAGGAATGATAGAAACGGTCTAACTAAGTGAAGCACTCTAAATCCACCTCCCATCTTAACAAATTACACTAATTTAACCTGCACCAGATATTTACAATGGATAAGTAGACTTCAAATAGGAGAGAACGGGAAAACTAATACTAATAAGAACACCTCTGCATCCAAATGACAATTCATAAAGAATAGAAACCAATATTGTAAAAAATAGATATGACATTATAATTTGTTTGTTCAGTCAGTTCTATTTCACATAGTAGCAGCATGAATTTCACATAAAAATCTCTACCTAGACCTAACATCTATTCACCAAAACCATGATGTCTAATATGAAACATAAAACGTGAAGCTTCGTGTATTATTGAGTTTGAGCATTCATTGTATAATACAAAGCAAAATCTTTATTTACAAAGCAAAACCTTTATTTGAATAAAAAATATGAGGGAAAATGATCACTTGCAGGTACCCATAAAAATCCTGAATTGAAAGATTGTCATATCTACAAGCAAATCGCGCATGCCCATGAATTTATTTAAACAACGTTCAATCCTTCATATATTTAATTAAAATATATTCCGAGAAAGAACAATCAATGACAAATTTTGACTGATTCAATCTTTTGGGACATGCATTGAATAATACAAATTATGTAATCCACCAAAACCTCCCTATCTATGGTTTAAAAAACGACAAAATGAAGAAAAAAAATCATAGTTAATCACATTCACACATTCATCATGAAACTGAAAATAAAAATCATGCGATCCAAAATCCAGCTCGATCGAGCTAGATCCGTATCAACGCATTCAGCGAAAATCACAAAAAATAAAAAAATAAAAAAAGCAAAACAAATCCGAACATACACACGAATTAAAAACCCTAATCGCACGCCACAGATCAACAATTTGATCACAATATATTCATCCAGAGACAAAGCAGACCTAAATTCTACAGCGTTAATTCACATGCAAGCATGCACAATGGCATAAAACAAATAACAGATCGAACAAGTCAGAGAAATTGATATAGATCTGTAGATCAGAGAATACTCTGAAATAAATCAAAGACAAAAGGATTTACCTGTTTGTTGAAGATCTGCGATCGAATGCGAATTTTGTTGAGAAATAGGAAACAATTGATAAAAGATATTGTGACTCTTGAGGGTGGAGAGGTGCAAGAGAGAGAGAGAGAGAGATTTGGTTCCGCTGCTGCGGTGAGAACTGGATCTGAGAAATAGAGTTTCCGATTCATATAGGAGAAAGGGTGGATGAGATCTTTACGTGGGCCAACGAATAATAATGTGCCACGTTAACAATTAGGGTGGCGTGGCGAGAGTAACCAATTTTGACTTCTCTCTTGCTATTTTTTTATTTGTTATGCGTCAATTTTTTTTCAATTATCAACACAAATTTTTGCAATTTTGGGCGGATAAATCCACACAAAATCTGATAGATTTTCGCTAGTTAAATTTGTTTCACAAGTATATCTCACGATATTTATGGTTTCTTATTTTTACACTTATTCAAAAAATTGTCCCTTTTTTCTTTTATTCTAAATTTATTGTGATTATTATAAAAAAAATTATATTTGTTTTTCTCTCGTGAGACTATTGAATCAAAAATGTAATTCAAAAAATATTTACATTTTTCTCTCTTTAATAACATTAACAAGAGTTCTTAAATTTTAGTTCAAAATAGCAAATGTCAAAATTATTAAATTTGATGTTTAAATTCGAATTCAAAGTTGTATATCTTAAAAAAAAAAATCAAAATAATGTCTATTTACAAAATAATAAGTATTCAATAAAATAATATATTATAAAATTATTCGGTAAATAAAATCTTTAAATTATTAGACAATTTTTTTACTTCTAAAATATTTAATAGACAATGAACAAAAATAAGTATAAAATTTACTATAATACTCTTTATCATTTATATATATTGACTGTGGTGAAAGCATTACTATTGTGAGAAATGAAAATAACTAATTATATTCTTTGGATTAGAATCAACAGCTAAGATTACTATTGAGTGAAAGCATCACTCAAAATTCATTCTTCTTCATATTTGCTTTGTCATTGTGATACCTCATCCTTAAAAAGTTTGTTTGATAGTAAGTGTAGAGTTTGATAGAGATAAAATATGATATGGACAAGATAAGAATTTATTATATAGTGTTTGATTCATACATAATAACATATGTGATTAAATTATTATATCATATTTAATGTTTCATACATATTAGATAATGACAAAATAAGATATGTATCATAATAAAACAACAAAATTAACCTTGTAATTTATTTCATTTTTTATTCTATCAAATTTAATTTTTATTATTTTGAATTTGTTAATAAATAAACAAAAAATGCATAAAAATTTAAATAATAAATAAAATAATTTATATAGTTTAAAAAATTAGTAATACTACTAAATAAATAATTTTAAAAATGTCATGGTAATTAAATAATTTGTAGTAATTTTAAGTTTAATATAAATTATTCAATACATTATATCAAATTTAAATTGTCAAACGCATAAGTTGTAACACCCAAATTTCTTATTATTATATTTTAATTATAAATGATGCACAACTATTATTATCTATGTGTTTGACATGTGCGATAATTTTCTTCGTGTTTGCCCTATGTGTCTTAGTGATTTGTTTAAATTATTAATACTAATAATATTGAATCTGTTTTAAAAATGTATGTAAATATATATATATATATTTATATAAATATAAATAAGAAATAAATATGTGTATTGTTGCACTAATCTGTTACCTTTAGCACTAATAGAGTGAGTTTAGATTATTAATAATAATAATAATAATAATAATAATAAATGAAACCTAGCTATATATATATATAAATAGGCGATAGCTTGAAAGAACGATCAGAAAAAAAAAAGGGATTAGCGTTGCCAATAGCCGCCTTATAACAACGAAAACATCAGGTATAATTCTTCCTCTCCGTTACCTTGATAGAAGCATGATAATGATAGGCAGATTTATGGTTGTAATATGTGCATTACCTTTCATAGATAATAACAGTTTTCTTCAATTTGAACTATATACGTGAAGCTATGTTCTTACAAATTTCAATAAACGGTGATAGCAAAACAGTATTTTGATTGTTGTAATATTTTATATCATGTGTTCAAGCCTAAGCATAATTGTGATTATTGTATTTTGATCTCGCTGGCTCATCATAATCGATTAATGCATTGCTCAATGATTTTCTTTAACGATGAAGTATGTTGGGATATATATCTTCGTATGGAAAATTTTGTTATGTGAGTTTGTGCTAAAACTGTCCCTCTTATATCTCTTCTAATCCTTGTGTTAATCCTTATAATTTTTATTTTTATTCTTTATACAAATTATAGTAAAACGGGACATGTGTTCTTTTATTTTAACTTTTTTAATTTGTAATAATAGACCTGATATGACCGAAGTACATTAAGGCTGAGCAAATACCCTACAATCATTTTACTTCTAAAATACTTTATTTTATTTTAGTTATAATTAAATGTTGTCTACAGTATTCATCAATTTAAATAAAATATAAGTACTACTAGTTTCGTTACATAGGACATATTGCTTACCTATTTTTAACATCCAAACTACACATATACGCCATAATTATTTAAATATGTGATTCTGTCTTATTTTAATTAAAATTAGAAATTTTTTTAGGTTAGTATACTAATACATATGTTTCGATGATATTAAAGATATTTTTGGGTTATATTACAAATAGCAGCAAATTTATTTATGTATTATTAATAAATAATTTATTTATCTATTGGAGCAAGTAATTAATCTGTATTTGGTCGTTGTGTTGATTTATTTATTTATTTATTTTGCGAACTATTAGAGACGTGGGTCAACGGAGACACGACAAGTTAGCAGATCGGATTCGTTGGGCGAAATCTTCAATTGAGGTAAGGGGTGAAAGGAGGTTCAATTTTATGAGTATAATTGCTGAATGGGAATATGAAATTCCAAAATATTCATCCGGGGCTTACTACGTATGGTCGAGCCTTATCGAGTGATTATAACTAATTAATAATATATGAATGGTAATAGTGAGGACTAAAATATATTTTAGCAACCTATAGAATTGCTGTGAATTCATTTATATCAAGATTGCATGCTTCCTGATTTTATGAAACCTTATGCTGATTGCTATTGTATGAATGATATGTACTTGAGTGTTCTTGTTACTGAAGGTGCAAACACGAGAAGGGGGGGTTGAATTGTGTTTGACTTAACTTGAATACTTTTCCTGTTTTAATACTTTCAAAACAAAACTTGATGTATAATTAAAACAGAGTTAACATCGGATAAAAATAAAAATAAAACTCACAGATTTTATACTGGTTCACCGTTAACGAGGCTACGTCCAGTCCCTTCGCCTTGAAGGATTTCACTAATTCAAACTTGAATTACAACCTTGCTACTGACCCTTCAAGTCAGTCTTCTCAATAGTCTAACAATCCTAGACTTCTTGAGGAAAACACCTGTCTTCAGCCAATCTGACAACCCCAGATTGTAGAAGAAATCACAATCTAATTGCCAAGTAATCTGCTACCCCTTATGACTCCCTCAGATTGTAGACTTTACTTCAACAACTTAGATTTGACACGCAACACTATGAATCTAATTGCCAAGTAACCTGCTACCTCTACTGACTCCCTCAGTTTGTAGACTCTACTTCAACAACTTAGATTTGACACAGTGGAAAGAAAATAACAAGAGTACTTGCTTCTTGAAAGCTAAAACTCACAATTGACTTCTATGAAAATTTGGGTGTTTGTTGCTTTGGAAGTGTATGACTCTTTTGTGATTTTCGATACTTTATTCTTCAGCATTAAGTCTCTATTTATAGTTGAACTTTTAGAACTTCACTGATGCTTTACTTCTGCAGTATATTTCGATTAATCTGTTTTGAGAATATTCTGGAGTATTTTGCTCAGATTCTGTTTTGAGCCTTTTGCTCACTGATCTGTTTTGAGCATTTTGCTCAGCTTCTGTTTTGAGCGTTTTTCTCATATTCTTTAATTCTCATGATCAAATCTGCACCATTGGATCTTAATGCGATAGTCCACATCTGGACCAGCCTATTTGATATTATGTGATCCTCTGATTTCGGCCATTCCTGGACCACACTTCCTAACCCTCTGATTTCGGCCACCACTGGGCCATGGTCTGATTTTCTGATCTGGACCATCACTGGACCAAATAATTATTTCTGAACCATTGATCTGGAAATTTTTACTCTGATCTGGACAGATTCTGGACTTTGGTCTGGAACAAACTGAAATTAACTTGAACAAAAAATATTTCAGTGTGGACATTTTACCTTTAATTTTGGACCAGGTCTGGATTGATTCTGGAACTCATTTCTTTTGGTCTGGACTTAGTTCCATGCCCTGAATCATGCTATCTCATGATCTGGGCCAAATCTGAATTGATCCTCTTGTTCTGGACTCATAAACATACCTTCTGGTCAAGTCTGGACTGGGTAATTTTTCACTGCCAGGCCATCTTCTGGTCAGAATAACTTCTGGAATAAAATTGATATTCGACTCCTGTTTGTCTGGAACAACTCTCCTTCTGGCAGGCTTTCCAATGATATGATCCAAGTTTCATTATGATTTTTCTTCCTTCTGTTCTAGGCCACCAAACATATCCTTTGGTGATGTTTTGACATCTTGGAACATCTTCTGGAAATTCCAGAATTCATTTTCCTTTGATCTCTGCTTCTATTTCCTTCAATTTATGGGGCATTTAACTTAATAATTCAAAGTACAAAATAAGTTTACATTGAGTACATTTCTAAGCAAAAAAAAAAAAATCCTTAGTACGTAGAACCAACTTGGTTCCAACAATCTCCCCCTTTTTGATGATGACAAAACCTTAACTTATTTTGCTAACTTATGACTTGAAAACTTTGAATTACTCCCCCTCAGACCAATCTCTCCCCCTAAGTCTGATACTCTCCTTTTCAACTCCTTCTTTGTTCTCTCTTTCTTTTCTTCTCTTCTCATCTCCTTTTCAACTCCTTCTCTTTTCACTCTTTCTTTTTCTCTCTCCCTGATTCCTCTCCTTTTCAACTCCTTCTGTTTTCACTCTTTCTTTTTCTTTCTTTTTTTTCTCTCTCTCCCTGTTTCCTCTCCTTTTCAACTCCTTTTGTTTTCTCTCTTTCTTTTTCTCTCCTTCTTTCTTTTTATCTCTCCTTTTCTACTTATTTCTCCCCCTTTTTGTCATTAGCCAAAAAGTGGTCCTACTATTTTTGTATTTTTTTTTCTTTACAAATTACAGAAAGTAAAAACTGAATAAAATAAAATTGCAAGAAATTTAAAAACTCCTAAGATGACTACTTGAGCTAGTCAGATATGGAGGTCATGCTGAGATGCTTCTTAATGAACTCGAACCTATCTTCTAGTAAAGCTTTGGTGAAGATATCAGCCCATTGATGATCAGTGTCCACAAACTGAATGTTGAGTACTCCTTTCTGAACATAATCTCTGATGAAGTGGTGTTTGATTTCTATGTGTTTGGCTCTAGAATGTAGGATAGGATTTTTGGTTAGGCAAATTGCAGAGGTGTTATCACAATAGATGGGTATGTTGGATTCTAATATTTTGTAGTCTTCAAGTTGATGCTTCATCCAGAGTAGTTGAGAGCTGCAGCCAACTGCTGAAATGTATTCAGCCTCTGCTGTTGACATGGCAATAGTGCTTTGTCTTTTGCTTGACCAAGAGATCAAATTTTCACCTAAAAATGTGCAGTTGCCATTGTTACTTTTCCTTTCCAACTTGTTTCCAGCATAGTCATAATCACAAAAACCTTTTAGTTTGTGGGTGAGTGTTTTCTTGTATAACAAGGTAAGGTTGGTGGTTCCTTTAAGGTATCTCTGTATGTTCTCTGGTCTACCTTTTGTCTGGTTTCATCTTTCTCAAGTGAGCAGGTTGGGTGCATGGGGGTGTATTTAGATTGGTGAATGAGTATACCTGATTTACCTTGATGAATCTGAATTCCCAGGAAGAACTTAAGTTCTTCCATCATGCTCATTTGAAACTCCTTCTAGCCACTGGAACAAAAGTCTCAGTGTAATCTATACCTTTCTGTTGAATTTGTTTATAAAGAACTACTTGGTTCCAATAATGTTTTTGTTTGGTCTGGATACCAGATTCCAAACATCATTCCTTTGGAATTTATTCAGCTCTTCTTGCATTGCAAGTATCCAACCTTCCTCTGCCAAAACTTCATCAACAATGCTTGGTTCGCATCAGCTTCTGATTCTGATGAATCAGCTTCTGGTTCTGGTGAATCTGTAACAGCTTTAGATTCTGGTAAATATCCAGATTTCTCTTATGACTTATCTTGGCTGTTTCTGACTTGATCAGATTTATCTTTTGAAGATTTGTCATGTGTTGCTGACTTGCTTGTATCCCCTACCTTTCTAGGTACTTCTGTTTCTTCTTCTTCTGCTTCTGCTCCTTTTGGTTCTGGTGAACCTTAAAATTTAACTCAATACAGCCAAACCATTAATTCTGCTTCTGGTGGTTTCTGTTTGTTTTTGATACCACTGGAATGCTGTTTCTGCTGAGGTGTTCAATTCGTGTGAATCACCTGGTTCCTCTGACAATTCGAAAACCTGCAGAACAATTATCTAGCTTTGATTTGTTAAGATCAAGCTTCTTGTTATCACAGTAAACATAAATATTAAATAATAACAGTATTAACAGCAAGATGTAGCCTCAGTTCTGAAAATCCTCTTGCTTCTGATTTTCAGATTCCTAATCTATATGTTCTGAGATTACATGGTTTGGATGAGGGAATTTGAATTCCCTTCCAGGTTTGTAGTCTTGATGAATCTTACTGGAGTGTTTGAAGAACTCTCCTGATTCTGATATTTCTGCTTTGGCTCATATACCATGTTCCTCTGGTGATTCTGGAACATGTGGTGATTCTGATAATCATACTTATTTTGATAATTAAAGTAGTTCTGATGATCATACTTCAACCTTTGATACTGATACCTGTTCAGGTTCTGGTTCTGGTACTGATTCTGATTCTGATTCTGGTTCCAGTGTTGATTCTGGTTCCAGTTTCTGTGCCTCCAGTTCTGGTTCTGGTTCCAGTTCTTATACCTCTGATACTGGTTCCAGTTCTGGTTCTGGTTCCAGTTTCTGTGCTTTTGGTACTGGTTCCAGTTCCTGTTCTAATTCGTGTTATATCTTTGATATTTCCTGTTCCTCCTATGATTCTGGTTCTGGTTCTGATTGTGTTGACCAGTTCTTCTTCTACCAGAGTCACTTGGCTTCTGTTTGGTAGATGATGGAACATAAACCTTCTTCTGCTTGTGCGTTGCCAACATCCATTGTCCAGGCACCATTGTTGGTGTCTCCTTCTGGTTGCTCAGAACATCTGCAACATAGATAATTTGATCTTTTGGTACCCAGAACTGATTGGGTCCAGGTTTGTTAGTCTTAACAGCTCTCTGATCTTGTTCAGATTTTACCATTGGACAAGATTATTCAGAGTGACCTTTCTTAGCACAAACACTACATAAAACATCAGAATGAACAGCTTTATTTTCATTAATTGTTTCTGTAAAACCAAGACCTCTTTTTCCAGAATTACTGTTTCCATAAATCATAGATGCATTTTTACTTCTTTCCATTCCATTGGAAATAAGGTTTTGAAAAACTTGCTCATGCATATCAGATTTACAAACAGTTTCAGAAGTGGAACAATTATTATTTTTCAGAGTTTGGTTTTCAAACTTGAGTCTTGCAACTTCAGTTTTCAAATCTTTGATTTCTGTTGCATACTCAGAAATTCGATTCTTTGAAACTTGGACCTCTTTGGTTAGATTTTTCTTATCTTCCCTATGAGTTTTCAGTTTTAAAGATGTCTTATTATTTGCATTTAACAAGTCCTTTAAAGTATCAATTAATTCAGGTTTAGAAAGATCAGAAAATACCTCACTGTCTTCATCTTCTGATTCAGTTTCAGAGCAGTATTGAGAACCTGAATTTGTATGAGCCATCAGAGACAGAATTGTTTCCTCTGATGTGCTTCCAGACTTGCCTGAGTGATTGCTTCTATCACTCTTCCTTCTGCCTATTTTTCTTCTGGAATTCGTGCCTTTATGAGGTCCAGAAGCAGACCTGATGTGTGCCATCATTGCTGTTTCTGCCTCTTCTTCATCAGATGATTCTTCTTTTGAATCTGATACATCCCAGGCAGCCATCAGACCTTTCTTTCTGTATCTGGAACTCTTCTTATGTTGTTTTCCTTTTTCCAGATTTGGACATTCTGACTTGATATGTCCAGGTTCATTGCATCCATAACAGATGATGTTCTTCTTGTCAAATTCTTCCTTGCTGTTATGTTTCTTCTGGGAACCTCTCCTCTTTCTGTTTTCCCAGATCTTAACCATCTTTTTGGTTAAGTAAGCCATATCATCACTGTTACTATCACTATCCTCTTATTTTGATGCTGCCTCTGCAGCTTTCTTCTGTTTCGATTTCAGAGCCAGATTCTTTTTCTTCTTAGGTTCATCTTCTTCCAGTTCTATTTCATGAGACCTGAGTGAGCTGATTAGATCTTCCAGCCTCAAGGTACTTAGATCCTTAGCTTCCTGTATTGCAGTAACCTTTGGTCTCCACCTCTTTGGTAGACTTCTCAGAATTTTCCAAACATGATCTTCAGTGGTATAGCTTTTGTTTAATACTTTCAGTCCTGATACCAAAGTCTGGAATCTGCAGAACATTGTGTCAATGTCTTCATCCTCTTCCATCTTGAACAGCTCATACTTTCTGACCAATATGTTAGCCTTTGTTTGTTGAACCTGCTTGGTTCCTTCATAGGTCAGAACCAGACTATCGAATATACTCTTTGTTGTTTCTTTATTTGTGCATCTATCAAATTCCTTGAATGTGATTGCACTGACCATGATGGTTCTGGACTTGTGATGAAGTTTGTGTAATCTGCTCTGATCTCGTGTCATATCATCCAAGTCTAATTCTTTAGTTGGATCTTCTGGATCAGTTGGTGCAGTGTATCCTTTAAATATCATCTTCCATAGTTCAAGATCTTGAGATATGACAAAACTTCTCAGTCTGTCCTTCCAATACTCAAACCTTTCTCCATCAAATATTGGTTGTCTGTTGATGTTGCCTCCCAATTCTTCTGACATATTGAACCCCTTGGACCTTTCCTCAAACACTATTAAGTGCTCAGCCTTGAGACCGAGCTCTGATACCAATTGAAGGTGCAAACACAAGAAGGGGGGTTGAATTGTGTTTGATTTAACTTGAATACTTTTCCTGTTTTAATACTTTCAAAACAAAACTTGATGTATAATTAAAACAGATTTAACAGCGGATAAAAATAAAAATAAAACTCACAGATTTTATACTGGTTCACCGTTAACGAGGCTACGTCCAGTCCCTTCACCTTGAAGGATTTCACTAATTCAAACTTGAATTACAACCTTGCAACTGACCTTTCAAGTCAGTCTTCTCAATAGTCTAACAATCCTAGACTTCTTGAGGAAAACACCTGTCTTCAGCCAATCTGACAACCCTAGATTGTAGAAGAAATCACAATCTAATTGCCAAGTAATCTGCTACCCCTTATGACTCCCTCAGATTGTAGACTCTACTTCAACAACTTAGATTTGACACGCAACACTATGAAGCTAATTGCCAAGTAACCTGCTACCTCTACTGACTCCCTCAGTTTGTAGACTCTACTTCAACAACTTAGATTTGACACAGTGGAAAGAAAATAACAAGAGTACTTGCTTCTTGAAAGCTAAAACTCACAATTGACTTCTATGAAAATTTGGGTGTTTGTTGCTTTGGATGTGTATGACTCTTTTGTGATTTTCGATACTTTATTTTTCAGCATTAAGTCTTTATTTATAGTTGAACTTTTAGAACTTCACTGATGCTTTACTTCTGCAGTATATTTCGATTAATCTGTTTTGAGAATATTCTGGAGTATTTTGCTCAGATTCTGTTTTGAGCCTTTTGCTCACTGATCTGTTTTGAGCATTTTGCTCAGCTTCTGTTTTGAGCGTTTTTCTCAAATTCTTTAATCCTCATGATCAAATCTGCACCATTGGATCTTAATGCGATAGTCCACATCTTGACCAGCCTATTTGATATTCTGTGATCCTCTGATTTCGGCCATTCCTGGACCACACTTCCTAACCCTCTGATTTCGGCCACCATTAGGCCATGGTCTGATTTTCTTATCTGGACCATCACTGGACCAAATAATTATTTCTGAACCATTGATCTGGAAATTTTTACTCTGATCTGGACAGATTCTGGACTTTGGTCTGGAACAAACTGAAATTAACTTGAACAAAAAATATTTCAGTGTGGACATTTTACCTTTAATTTTGGACCAGGTCTGGATTGATTCTGGAACTCATTTCTTTTGGTCTGGACTTAGTTCCATGCCCTGAATCATGCTATCTCATGATCTGGGCCAAATCTGAATTGATCCTCTTGTTCTGGACTCATAAACATACCTTCTGGTCAAGTCTGGAACAAGTCTGGACTGTGTAATTTTTCACTGCCAGGCCATCCTCTGGTCAGAATAACTTCTGGAATAAAATTGATATTCGACTCCTGTTTGTCTGGAACAACTCTCCTTCTGGCAGGCTTGCCAATGATATGATCCAAGTTTCATTATGATTTTCCTTCCTTCTGTTCTGGGCCACCAAACATATCCTCTGGTGATGTTTTGACATCTTGGAACATCTTCTGGAAATTCCAGAATCCATTTTTCTTTGATCTCTGCTTCTGTTTCCTTCAGTTTCTGGGGCATTTAACTTAATAATTCAAAGTTCAAAATAAGTTTACATTGAGAACATTTGTAAGTATCAAAATCCTAAGTACGTAGAACCAACTTGGTTCCAACAGTTACTTGATTGAAATTATGATATTACTTGAATGTGCCACCTGTTTGATTTCTTATTATGTGATTGATGAGATTGGACTGTGCATTGTGAGTGGTGTAAACCAAATATTGAGACTTTATTCTGATTGGATAATATATATAATGATATAAATTCTGATGAATGTTGTGAATTGAAATTTATTGAGTTGTAACAATCGAGTAAGTATTAAATAGGTGTTGTAGGTTTTGGAGTGAGGATTATTTTGTTATCATATATGGAGGGTCTGACAAACCTAGTGATTCGGGAAAGTACAACTTAATGAGCCTGATCGTGGAGGGCTACAGTTGAACCGTAAGGTAAGACTAATAGACCTTGGGGTACCTCTAGTTGGGAATTCCTAAGTGGATTAGTGGGTTATTCCCTAAGGTCGGGAGCTATCGTGCAAAACAAGAGTACCCCGACCGTCGCATATATGTGTCTCGGGTTGAGTTGAGGGGATCTATGAGGACTTGGCCATTCATGAATTATCCGTCCACTCTTGAAGTGGCATAGTATTAGGCCTCCTAACCAAGTACTTCAGAGTAGAATGGTACCAAATGGTGAAAAAGTAGAGAGTATAGGACATGCATAACATTTCATCCTTGTGACAGTTTCATTGTGATTGAATTAGATTAACCTTTGCTATTTTACTCTCTAATGTTTCTCAGGTTTGTGTTAATTTGATTACTTACATGTTCTTCTCGTTTATTTTATACTATTACATAATTTAGAAACTCACCCCTTGTTGTTTTTGTTTGGCGTTTGCGATGGACGCAGATGAGCTGCTAGCTGCAGGTGAAGACTAATATTGTCAGAGTGTAGGAAGTCGTCTTATCTTGAAGACTTTTATTATCTTCCTTTTTGTTAACTTCACATTCGAATGTCTTTTATTTTGGGAACTCCCGCTCTGATAGTGACATCAGATTGGGAATACGTTGCATTTATCATTAAACTTATGTGTGTGCACTTCAAAAGAGATTTTGTGGAATAATGTTATGATTTCGAGTCGCTAAGTTTGGTGAAATTTTGGATTAATGTGACGTGTTTATAAGTAAGTGATATTTTTTGCCTTAAAGAAAATGTTTGAAAGTTTATTTATTTATTTTTTTGAATTATACTATTTTAAAAATATTAAAGTTTTGAAAGAAAAAAAAACTAATATTAAATTGGGGTTAGGGTGTCACATTAGTGGTATCAAAGCAGGTCTGTCCAATCAGACCGTAAGTGTGTTATGTGTTCTCTATGTTTCCTTGTGTGTTCTGTTATGTGTGTTATTACTATGATTGTTATTGCGTTAATAGTGTAGAACTAAGTTAGTTTCCTTTCTCCCTAAGTGTCTCACTATATTCGATTGGCCTATCTGATTGATGTAGGTAGTGATGACTAGTGGGAGGAATGACGCTGCAATTGCTGAGGCTCTAGAGTCCATGGCAGGAGTTACAGTGCAGGCTCTTCATGCTTTGGCTGAATCCCAAGCTACTGCGCAAGCTGCTACTCAAGCTGCACAGGTTGCTGCTCAAGCTGTTGCTCAAGCTACTTCTTACATCGGTTGTCAAGGAAATGTGCAAATAAATGAGTTCATGGGATGGATCGATTCCACAAGGCTAATCTGCCATCATTTGAAGGTCACTATAATCCGGATGAAGCTCAGAAGTGGTTGCAAGAGATTGAGAAATTTTTTAGAGGAGTCGCATGTCCTGAAGGTCAAGAAGTGCATTTGGGAACTTTATGTTAACAGAAGAAGCTGAACATTGGTGGGATAATGCGCATCAGCGTTTAGATAATGCAGGGACTGCAATTACTTGGGCTGTATTCAGAAACATGTTCCTAGTCAAGTATTTTCCTAAAGACATCCGCAATAGGAAGGAAATGGAATTTATCAAGTTAGAACAAGGTAATATGTTAGTGGCAGAGTATGCCGCTAAGTTTGAGGAGTTGTCTAGGTACTATCCACTCTATGTTGGAGAGGCAGGAGAAAAGTCTAAGTGCATCAAGTTTGAAATGGGACTCATACCAGAGATCAAGAAGCAGGTTGCAATGCAAGAGATCCGTGACTTCCCTACCCTAGTAAATAAGAGTAGGATCTATGATGAGGATAGTCGTGCGGAAAAGGCACATTACCGAAACACTGGAACCATGAAGGAAAAGAGGCATGTGCATCATAATAGGGGAAAACCTTACTCTTTCCCTCATAGTAAATCTGGAAGTCGTTCGAATTATCACCAACACGGTTCTTTAGCTGGAAGAGGAAATGGTAATGGTAATGGAAAAGGAAATGAAAACAGTTATAGTTATGGAGGTGGTAAAGGAAACCCGAATGGACGAGGAGTTAGTTATGTGAATAGCAACAACAGGAGTCAAGTCTCCAGCAACAACAGTGGTAACAATGGTGATCCAGCTACTCCTATGTGGTAAGCAGGGTCATATGGCATTTGAGTGCAGAGATGTTGCAGTTACTTGTTTTAATTGTCAACAACAAGGCCACATCAATACCACATGCCCCGATCCAAAGAAGACTCCACAATCTGGAAACCAGAGTTCCCAAGCCAGCCGACCTAAAACTAATGGAAGAGTCTTTGCCCTAAGTGGTGCAAGAGCATATGAGAAATACAACTTGATCCAAGGTACGTGTCTCATAAGTGATACTCCTTTATTTGTACTATTTGATTGTGGTGCCACTCATTCCTCTGTGTCTCTTGATTGTGTTAGACGTTTAGGACTACCTGTGTCTTGTTTACAATATGACTTGATTGTGAATACCCCAACTAGTGACACTATTGACACCTCTAGTGTTTGTCAGGACATTTATATCCATGTGTGTGGAAAGGGCTTCCGAGTTAACTTAGTGTGTTTACCCTTGCGTTTAGTCGATGTGATCCTCGGTATGGATTGGCTATCTGCTAACCGAGTTCGCATAGATTTTTTTAGTAAAACTATTGAATTCATGGAACCATAAGAGAGAGAGAAGCCTAGCAATATATCCGCCAACCAAGTGAAGGCACTCTTGAAAGAAGATGCCGAGTTATACATGATCCTAGCCTCGTTGGAACTTGAAGAAAAAGTGGTAGTACAGGATGTTCCTATTGTGTGTGAATTCCATGAAGATGTCAATAGTTTACCACCAGAGTGTGAGGTTTAGTTTAGCATTGACCTTGTACCAGGTACTGGACCCATATCCATGGCACCATATAGGATGTCTCCCTTAGAATTGTCTGAGCTTAAGAAATAATTGGAGAAGCTTTTAGATAAACAATTTATAAGACCTAGTGTGTCACCATGCGGTGCGCCCGTGTTGTTGGTTAAAAAGAAGGATGGATCTATGAGGTTGTGTGTGGATTACCGCCAACTTAATAAAGTGACAATCAAGAATAAGTACCCGCTACCTAGGATAGATTACCTTATGGACCAATTGAGAGGATCCTGCGTATTTAGTAAGATCGACTTGAGATCAGGTTACCATCAGATTCAGGCGAAGTCTTCTGATGTCTTGAAAACCGCGTTTAGGGCCTATTATGGCCACTATGAGTATTTGGTCAGGCCTTTTGGTGTTACTAATACACCAGCGGTGTTTATGGATTACATGAACCGAATCTTTCATCCTTACCTAGACTCATTTGTGGTTGTGTTTATAGTTGATATCTTAGTGTACTCTAAGACTAAGGAAGAGCATGGTGAACATTTAAGGATAGTTTTGCAAACTCTTAAAGAAAAACAATTATTTGCCAAGCTGTCTAAGTGTGAATTTTGGTTATAGGAGGTAAGTTTCCTAGGACATGTAATTTCAAAAGGAGGAATAGTTGTTGATCCTGCTAAGGTAGAGAGTGTCTTAGAATAGAAAACACCAAAGTCAGTGACTGAGATTAGGAGTTTTCTAGGACTGGCAGGTTATTATCGTAGGTTCATAAAAGGATTCTCCAACTTGGCCTTACCTTTAACTAAGTTGACCCGAAAAGGGGAATTGTTTGTGTGGGATACCCATTGTGAGAATAGTTTCCAAGAGCTTAAGAAACGTTTGATCTCTGCACCGATCTTAGTGTTACCTAACCCAAGGGAACCCTTTGTAGTATATTGTGACACATGTGGTTCAGGATTAGGTGGAGTGCTTATGCAAGATGAAAGGTCGTAGCATATGCTTCTAGGCACCTGAAGATTCATGAGAGGAACTACCCTACCCACGACTTAGAACTAGCAGCAGTTGTCTTTGTACTTAAGATGAGGAGACATTATTTGTACGGATCTAGATTTGAGGTTTTTAGTGACTATAAGAGCCTTAAGTACCTTTTTGACCAGAGGGAATTGAATATGAGGCAACGCAAGTGGATGGAATTTCTTAAGGATTTTGATTTTGAACTTAACTATCACCCTGGAAAGGCCAATGTAGTGGTCGATGCCTTGAGTAGGAAGAATTTGAGTGTGTCTGCTTTAATGGTTAAGCATAGTGAGTTGTTGGAACAGTTTAGAGACCTTAGCTTAGTTTGTGAAGTGACACCAGAAAGTATTAAGTTGGGAATGTTAAAGGTGACTAGTAGACTATTAGAAGAGATTGAAAAGAGTCAGAAGTTGGACTTATACCTTTTGGATAAGTTGGACTTATACCAAGGGAGAGAACCTAATTTTAAAATGGGTGTGGATGGAATTTTGAGATTTAAGGATAAAATTTGTGTACTCGATGTAGAGGAGTTAAGAAAGATGATCTTAGAGGAAGGACATAGGAGTTGTCTAAGTATTCACCCTGGAGCCACAAAGATGTATAAGGACCTCAAGAAGATATTTTGTGGCCTATAATGAAAAAAGATGTTGCTGAGTTTGTATATGCTTGTTTGACCTGTCAAAAGTCTAAGGTAGAACACTAGAAACCTTTAGGCTTGATGCAACCTTTGAGTATTCCTGAATGGAAGTGAGATAGCATCTCTATGGACTTTGTTGTAGGCTTACCTCGAACTCCAAAAATGTATGATAATATTTGGGTTATTGTTGATAGATTAACCAAATATGCTCATTTTATTCCGATGAACATAACTTATTCTATGGAAAAGTTAGCTGAATTATACATAAAGGAAATTGTGAAGTTGCATGGAATCCCATGAAGTATAGTGTCAGGTAGAGACCCTAGATTTACCTCTAAGTTTTGGGAATGTTTACAAAGTGCTTTGGGTACGAACCTTAGGATGAGTTCAGCCTATCACCCACAAACAGATGGTCAAACTGAAAGAACCAATCAATCCCTGAAAAACTTATTGAGAGCTTGTGTGTTGGAACAAAGTGAAAGTTGGGATACCTTTTTTCCACTTATAGAGTTTACCTATAACAATAGTTTCCACTCTAGCATTGGAATGCCCCATTTTTAGGCGTTGTATGGAAGGAGGTGTAGAACCCCTCTATGTTGGTATGAGACGGGCGATAACCTTGTGTTAGGACCCGAGATTGTCCAACAGACTACTGATAAAGTAAAAATGATTCAGGAAATGATGAGAGCATCTCAGAGTAGGCAAAAGAGTTACCATGATAAAAGAAGGAAAGGCCTCGAGTTTCAAGAAGGTGATCATGTATTTCTGAGAGTTACTCCAACAACTGGGGTTGGTCGAGCGTTAAAAATGCGAAAGCTTACTCCTCAGTTTATAGGACCTTACCAAACTCTTAAACGTGTCAGTAACGTAACATATCAGATCACGTTGCCTCCGTCTCTTTCTAATCTTCATAGTGTCTTTCACGTGCCTCAACTTCGCAAGTACTATGTGTCCAAATAAAAGAGAATCTAATTTTTGAGACCTTACCGCTACGGATTGAGGGCCAAAAGGTCAAGGAATTAAGGGGTAAGATGATTTCATTGCTTAAGATTGTATGGGGAGGTGCTGTTGGTGAAACTGCTATGTGGGAAGTCGAAAGTCAAGTGCATGATTCGTATCCAAATTTGTTTTCCTCAGGTAAATTTCGAGGACGAAATTTTTTTTTACAGGGGGAGAAATGTAACACCCCAATTTCTTTTTATTATATTTTAATTATAAATGATGCACAACTATTATTATCTATGTGTTTGACATGTGCGATAATTTCCTTCGTGTTTGTCCTATGTGTCTGCCTTAGTGATTTGTTTAAATCATTAATACTAATAATATTTAATCTGTTTTAAAAATGTATGTAAATATATATATATATATATATATATATATATATTTATATAAATATAAATAAGAAATAAACATGTGTATTGTTGCACTAATCTGTTACCTTTAGTACTAATAGAGTGAGTTTAGATTAATAATAATAATAATAATAAATGAAACCTAGCTATATATATAAATAGGCGATAGCCTGAAAGAACGATTAGGAAAAAAAAGGGATAAGCGTTGCCAATAGCCGCCTTATAACACCAAAACCATCAGGTATAATTCTTCCTCTCCGTTACCTTGATCGAAGCATGATAATGATAGGCAGATTTATGGTTGTAATATGTGCATTACCTTTCATAGATAATAACAGTTTTCTTCAATTTGAACTATATACGTGAAGCTATGTTCTTACAAATTTCAATAAACGGTGATAGCAAAACAGTATTTTGATTGTTGTAATATTTTATATCACGTATTCAAGTCTAAGCATAATTGTGATTATTGTATTTTGATCTCGCTGGCTCATCATATTCGATTAATGCATTGCTCAATGATTTCCTAAAACGATGAAGTACGCTGGGATATAAATCTTCGTATGGAAAATTTTGTTATGTGAGTTTGTGCTAAAACTGTCCCTCTTATATCTCTTCTAATACTTGTGTTAATCCTTATAATTTTTATTTTATACTTTATACAAATTATAGTAATACGGGTCATGTGTTCTTTTAATTTAATTTTTTTAATTTGTAATAATAGACCTTATATGACCGAAGTACATTAATGTTGAGCAAATACCCTACAATCATTTTACGTCTAAAATACTTTATTTTATTTTAGTTATAATTAAATGTTGTCTACAGTATTCATCAATTTAAATAAAATATAAGTACTACTAGTTTCGTTACATAGTACATATTGCTTACCTATTTTTAACATCCAAACTACACATATACGCCATAATTATATAAATATGTGATCCTGTCTTATTTTAATTAAAAATAGAAATTTTTTTAGGTTAGTATACTAATATGTATGTTTTGATGATATTAAAGATATTTTTGGGTTATATTACAAATAGCAGATAATTTATTTATGTATTATTAATAAATAATTTATTTATCTATTGGAGCAACTAATTAATCTGTATTTGGTCGTTGTGTTGATCTATTTATTTATTTATTTATTTTGCGAACTATTAGAGACGTGGGTCGACCGAGACACGACAAGTTAGCAGATCGGATTCGTTGCTTGAAATCTTCAATTGAGGTAAGGGGTGAGAGGAGGTTTGATTTTATGAGTATAAAATAACGTGGAATGAACAGGAATACTGAAATTCCAAAATATTCATCCGGGGCTTACTACGTATGGTCGAGCCCTATCGAGTGATAATAATTAATTAATAATATATGAATGGTAATAGTGAGGACTAAAATATATTTTCGCAACCTATAGAATTGCTGTGAATTCATTTATATCAAGATTGCATGCTTACTGATTTTATGAAACCTTATGCTGATTGTTATTGTATGAATGATATGCACTTGAGTGTTCTTGTTACTTGATTGAAATTATAATATTACTTGAATGTGCCACCTGTTTGATTTCATATTATGTGATTGATGAGATTGGACTGTGCATTGTGAGTGGTGTGAACCAAATATTGGGACTTGATTGTGTTTGGATAATATATATAGTGATATAAATTCTGATGAATGTTGTGAATTGAAATTTATTGAGTTGTGACAATTGAGTAAGTATGAAATAGGTGTTGTAGGTTTTGGAGTGAGGATTATTTTTTCATCATATAGGAAGGGTCTGACAAACCTAGTGATTCTGGGAAGTGCAACTGAATGAGCCTGATCGTGGAGGGCTACAATTCAACCGTAAGGTAAGACTGATAGACCTTGGGGGTACCTCTAGTTGGGAATTCCTAAGTGGATTAGTGGGTTATTCCCTAAGGCCGGGAGCTACCGTGCAAAACAATAGTACCCCGACCGTCGCGTATATGTGTCTCGGGTTGAGTTAAGGGGATCTATGCAGACTTGGGCATTCATGAATTGTCCGTCCACTCTTGTAGTGGCATAGTATTAGGCCTCCTAACCAAGTACTTCAGAGTAGAATGGTACTAATTGGTGAAAAAGTAGAGAGTATAGGACATGCATAACATTTCATCCTTGTGACAGTTTCATTGTGATTGAATTAGATTAACCTTTGCTATTTTACTCTTGAATGTTTCTCAGGTTTGTGTTAATTTGATTACTTACGTGTTCTTCTCGTTTATCTTATACTATTACATAATTTCGAAACTCACCCCTCGTTGTTTGTGTTTGGCGTTTGCGATGGACGCAGACGAGCTGCTAGCTGCAGGTGAAGACTAATACTGTCAGAGTGTAGGATGTCAGAGTGTAGGAAGCCGTCTTATCTTGAAGACTTTTATTATCTTCCTTTTTGTTAACTTCACATTTGAATGTCTTTTATTTTGGGAACTCCGCTATGATAGTGACATCGGGTTGGGAATACGTTGCATTTATCATTAAACTTATGTGTGTGCACTTCAAAAGAGATTTTGTGGAGTAATGTTATGATTTCGAGTCGCTAAGTTTGGTGAATTTTTTTATTAATGTGACGTGTTTATAAATAAGTAATACTCTTTGCCTTAAAGAAAATGTTTGAAAGTTTATTTATTTATTTTTTTGAATTTTACTATTTTAAAAAAAATTAAATTTTTGGAAAGAAAAAAAAAGCTAATATTAAATTGTGGTTAGAGTGTCACATAAGTAGCAATAAAATATCAATAAAGAACAATATGATATCTACAATCTCTCTTTCTCTTGTTACTTTGTTGCATGATGATCTCATATTCTATTCTTATTGCATAACTAAATTCTAAATAAGAAAGTATTTCAGCAATGTTACAATTTATTTTAACAAAGTAATTCATTGACCATGATAACAATTCAAATCACAAAATTGAAAAGGTTTTAATATAATATCACAAGATAACTCAACTAATAATAAAACAATTGATTCATATGTCAAGTCATTCCATTTTCAGTTGTTATGTTTTTCCTCCAAGGAGACCATGCATCACTTCCCTCAATCATATACTTTTTGCAAGTGTTTCAAATGCTACAACTGCATGAGTGTCAACATGTAAAGAAGATAATGTCCTAGACAACCATTCTAGTGCCCACAATTACAGGACGATTTAGTACTAGGCTTGCATAATCAAACACATCAAGTTACTTATCATGGTAGTTGCAAAATGAAGATAAAGAAATATAACACTTTTTAAGTAAGCATCAAATAGCAAGTATAAAAAGTTTATGGTATTTCAAAAATATGAAAGAAATAAAGAAGCAAAATCAAATAAATTTATGGTTGTGTTAGAAGAAAAATTTGCATAAAAATTAATATTTTTGTTTTTAAATTTAACAAATGCAACATACAATAAAGAAAAGATGGAAATGCAAATGAATAATGTTTTATTATCTACAATCTATCATCATCAGATTCAAGATCATCAAGGTTATGTTCTACCACATTTCTAGTTTGCTTCTTCTTAGCTAATTTTGAATTTGCCATCACAAACACAACATCATTCATTGTCTTTTGTTTCAAACGGTTTCTCCTCTTTGTGTGGACCTAATAGATACAAACTCCATTAGTATATAGCAAGATATAGATAATTTTCAAAGTGAAATTTTAAAGTAATTTTTACCATCTCAAAAGTGCTCCAATTTCGTTCACATCCAGATGAACTGCATGTTAAACTTAACACACAAATTGCAAAAGATTGAAGTTTTGAATGCTCATCCCCATATGATTCCCACCATTGTGACGGAGTTTTGGTTTTAAGTGCAACCTTGCTATCAGACTACCAAAAAACATTGCTTGTGTCTTGAAATCTTCCAGTTGAGCATCAATCTTGCAAATTTCTTCAACATCTCCCACCATTTTTTGTAACTAGTCATATAACCCATGTTTGACTTCATAATCAGCTTTAAATCCAGGGTTGTAATGTAGTTGAGGGTTACGGTAGTAGCCTACCGCATGCAAAGGGCGATGAAGTTCTTTATCCCACCTCTCATCAATGATATCCCATAGAGGCTTGAAACTAAATAATGGAAAAACAACTAAATTACTTTTAGGCTAGAAATAGAATGCAGAATTTACAGAAACATCATGCAATGCAAAACGGAAACATTATGCAGAATTTGAAGGCAGAATGCAGAATCTGCAGATACATAATTTATAGAAATAGTAGTACCTTCTTTGAACACCATTGAAGGCATCTTGGATTCTCTCCTTAGTTTGGTCCATTTCCTCATAAATAAACCCCATTGCTGGTTTATCATCTGAATCCACTAAACGAAGCACTTTGATTAGTGGATAAACACCTTTTAAGCAAATTGCAATACTTTTCCCAAACTCTTTATCCATAGTCACTTCTTCAACATACTGCCCTTCACCAGTTTCTGCAAACTTGCTTGATGTCCATTCATTAGATGTGAACATTCCCATCAATGATACTTTGTTCTCTATGAGACAACTGAAAGTTAGAAAGATGTTGCAAATCGAGTAGTGGTTGGTCTCACCAAATCTTTTCCTTTGGTGAAATGTTGTAATAAAGAACTATTATCCTTTGAAATTGTTTCATGATGAACTATTATCTTTTTCTCAAAATCGTCTAACATGAGATCAATATAGTGTGCTACACACAGTGTCCAGTAGAACCTCTTCCTTTTTAACATTAACATTGCACCAACAACTTTGTAATTTGCTGCATTGTCAATCACAATTTGCACGACATTTTCTTCTCCAACTTCTTCTACTACTTGATCAATCATCTGATATATTTTATCGGTAGTTTATATTTTATGAGAAACATCTATTGACTTTAAAAAAATAGTACCTTTAGGCCTGTTAACTAAGAAATTACAAATTGTCTTCCGTCTTTTGTCCACCCCTTCCCATCACTCATAATAGTACAACCTGTCTTCATCCAAGTAAGTTTGTGTTCTTCAATGACCTTAGTTGTCTCCTCCACCTTTTGCTTCAAGTACTTTGTTCTTATTTGATGATAGGAAGGTGGCTTAAAACAAAGGCCATGTCTTGAAACCATCTCCAACATCCTTTTAAATTCATCACTCTTTGCCACATTAAAGGCTATGACATTATTGTAGAAGAACGAAGCTATTTCTAGACACGCTTCTTCTTTCAAATTCTTCTTAAAAATGTTGTTGATGGTGGCTTGAGTACTTACTACATTTCTCTTGAAATGTTTTGGAAGGGTAGCATTCTCATCCTCCACTAATGACCTTTTTCCTTTTACTTTTTCATTATCTTATCATTCTCTTCTGATTTCTTCAATGATTTATCTTTCAAGGATTATACAAGTTCAAACATGAGTTTCTTCACATCATCAGGTACAACATCACATGCAATAGCGTTCAGCTATGTACCAGCCAAATGGTGTTTCAGTCTGTACACTCCTCCAATAAATGTTTTTCCACAATAATTGCATTTTATTCTTCTGGTTCTCCATCAACAGATACACCATGTTTCCATGTTATATCTTTTCTTCTTCCTAATGCATTTTTCTGCACTATGGGAGGTGCAGAACCAGAACTGCAGGCAACAGGAACAGATGTAGACATGATTGAAATTGTGAGGCAACAAGAGAAATTGCAGATTGCAGCGAAGAGGATGAAGGTGCAAACACGAGAAGGGGGGTTGAATTGTGTTTGACTTAACTTAAATATTTTTCCTGTTTTAATACTTTCAAAACAAAACTTGATGTATAATTTAGCAGCGGATAAAAATAAAAATAAAAACTCACAGATTTTATACTGGTTCACCGTTAACGAGGCTACGTCCAGTCCCTTCGCCTTGAAGGATTTCACTAATTCAATCTTGAATTACAACCTTGCTACTGACCCTCCAAGTCAGTCTTCTCAATAGTCTAACAATCCTAGACTTCTTGAGGAAAACAACCTTGTCTTCAGCCAATCTGACAACCCCAGATTGTAGAAGAAATCACAACACTATGAATGTAATTGCTAAGTACCTTGCTACCCTTTCTGATTCCCTCAGTTTTTAGACTCTACTTCAACAACTTAGATACAACCCTATCTAATTGCCAAGTACCCTGCTACCTCTACTGACTCCCTCAGATTGTAGACTCTACTTCAACAACTTAGATTTGCCACAGTGGAAAGAAAATAACACGAGTACTTGCTTCTTGAAAGCTAAAACTCACAATTGACTTCTATGAAAATTTGGGTGTTTGTTGCTTTGGAAGTGTATGACTCTTTTGCGATTGTCGATACTTTATTCTTCAGCATTAAGTCTCTATTTATAGTTGAACTTTAGAACTTCACTGATGCTTTACTTCTGCAGTATATTTAGATTAATCTATTTTGAAAATATTCTGGAGTATTTTGCTCAGATTCTGTTTTGAGCCTTTTGCTCACTGATCTGTTTTGAGCATTTTGCTCCGCTTCTGTTTTGAGCATTTTTCTCAGATTCTTTAATCCTCATGATCAAATCTGCACCATTGGATCTTAATGCGATAGTCCACATCTGGACCAGCCTATTTGATATTCTGTGATCCTCTGATTTCGACCATTCCTTAACCACACTTCCTAACCCTCTGATTTCGGCCACCACTGGGCCATGGTCTGATTTTCTGATTTGGACCATCACTGGACCAAATAATTATTTCTGAACCATTGATCTGGAAATTTTTACTCTGATCTGGACAGATTCTGGACTTTGGTCTGGAACAAACTGAAATTAACTTGAACAAAAAATATTTCAGTCTGGACATTTTACCTTTAATTTTGGACCAGGTCTGGATTGATTCTGGAACTCATTTCTTTTGGTCTAGACTTAGTTCCATGCCCTGAATCATGCTATCTTATGATCTGGGCCAAATCTGAATTGATCCTTTTGTTCTGGACTCATAAACATACCTTCTGGTCAAGTCTGGAACAAGTCTGGACTGTGTAATTTTTCACTGCCAGGCCATCTTCTGGTCAGAATAACTTCTGGAATAAAATTGATATTTGACTCCTATTTGTCTAGAACAACTCTCCTTCTGGCAGGCTTTCCAATGGTATGATCCATGTTTCATTATGATTTTTCTTCCTTCTTTTCTGGGCCACCAAACATATCCTCTGGTGATGTTTTGACATCCTGGAACATCTTTTGGAAATTCCAGAATTCATTTTCCTTTGATCTCTGCTTCTGTTTCCTTCAGTTTCTGGGGCATTTAACTTAATAATTCAAAGTACAAAATAAGTTTACATTGAGTACATTTGTAAGCATCAAAATCCTAAGTACTTAGAACATACTTGGTTCCAACAGAGGATTGAGGAGTGTTTCAGATATGAGATTGAGAAGAGTTGCAAAGATGAGAATAGTTGTAGAGATGAAAAGAATTTATAGAAGAAATAGAAGCATGGATCTGAAATTGAATCATTTAATTTAAGTATTAAAAATTCCAAAGTCCCAAGTTTCTGCCTTCAAAATCAGATTTTAATATAATTTAAAATTATTATGTCTGTAGTTTTTAAATCACAATAGCAATTATTATTATTAAATAATTATTCAAAACCAAAAAAGAAAACAAGCTATTCAATAAAGTAAGCAAAACAACGAGAATAGAGAAAAGGAGTAAGCAAAACAACACAAGTCATAATTTTAATTCCAAAGTCCCAAGTTGCTGCCTTCAAAAATCAGATTTCAATATAATTTAAAATTATTATATGCGTGTAGTTTTTAAATCATAACAACAATTATTATTATTAATTAATTATTCAAAACTAAAAAAGAAAACAAGTTATTCACTAGAGTAAGCAAAACGATGGGAATAAAAAAAAGCAGTAAGCAAAACGATTAGTAAAAAAATAGAAAACAGAGTAAGCAAAACGACACGTGTCATAATTTGTTAGGTTTTTTTAATGCGAATCCCCGTTTTCCAAAAGACTAGGATACAGACCGACCCATTAACACAACTACAGAATTTGAAGGTGAAGAGGTGCAAAACTAAGCATGCGGGTCGAAACGGCACTAAACGGGTTGGATCTTCGCGAAATGGCGCTTCTTCTTCGCGAAACCATTCTTCCTCTGCGCAACACAGTGCAATGCTCCCACGAGCTTCCTCTGCGCGCTAACACTGTTCACGCTTAAAAACGCATAAGATCTCACGATGTTACGCTTTAGAGCTCGCTCCAAACAACATTGATTCAACCCATCATGATCCAATTAGTCCAAAAGCACTTGGAGCAGCATCCATCGCGCAACACATAACTTTAGTGTCATCTTTCACCCAATCAGTAGACAGATTGCGACCGACATGAAGGTGCAAACACGAGAAGGGGGGTTGAATTGTGTTTGCAAAACTTGAATTCTTTTGCTGCTTTGTTGAATTGATGCAAATTATTTGATGAATAAATAATTAGATTTAGCAGCGGATATTCACAACATAAGAACACAGCAATTTATCCTGGTTCATCTTTAACTAGGCTACGTCCAGTCCCTTCCTTCAGAAGGTCTTTTTCACTAATTCCAACTCCTTTGAATTACAACACCACTGACCCTTCAAGCCAGTCTTCCCAAACAGCCTGACAACCCTAGACTTTTGAGGTACAACAACACCTTGACTATACCAGCCAAGTCTTCTCAAACCTGTTTGACAACCCCATACTTTTGAGGAACAACAACACCTTGACTATACCAGCCAAGTCTTCTCAAAAAGTTTGACAACCCCAGACTTTTGAGGAACAACAACACCTTGACTATACCAGCCAAGTCTTCTCAAACAGTCTGACAAGCCCAGACTTTTGAGGAACTTCAGAACCTTAAACCTACAAGCTAAGTCTTTTTCTAACAACCTAACAATCCCAGATTTTAGAAGAAACTTCAACACTATAGGATTTCATACAAGGGATCGAAATTAGAACTGAGTAATTACTTATGGAAAATTGATACTCACAATAAGCTTAAATTGAACTAGCGTGTTTGCTTCTGAAAATTTATGATGACGATCTGCTTCACACTCTAAGAAAAGAACACTTAGAAAATATTTATCTTTTAAGCAAGTGTTTTTCTCGTTTGAACTCTTTGAATACTTAGGAATTTTTTGCTCGAGTTCTTCTATTTTCGATGCTTTATTCTTCAGCATTAAGCCTCTATTTATAGTTGAAATTAGGGCTTCACTTTGATCTGATGTTTTACTTTTGGAGTGTATTTCGATTAATTCTGTTTTGAGAATATTTTGCTCAGATTTTGTTTCTGGAGTCTTTTGCTTCGATTCTATTTTGAGCATTTTGCTCAGATTCTGTTTCGAGCGTACTTTTAACTCTATTCTATTTCTTGAGTCTTTTTCTCCGATTCTGTTTTGAGCATTTTTCTCATATTCTGTTTTGAGCATACTTTCAGCTTCTAATGATGTAACTTCTGATTTTTTTTTAATGAGATCCTCTGAAATTATCGTCTAACGGAATCATCTGATTTTATCCTCTGATGATATCCTCTGGTGACATCCTCTGCTGACATCATCCACTGATTTATGCTTCTGGTGACATCATCTTCTGGTTTATGCTTTTGGTGACATCATCTGATTTCTGCTTCTGGTGACGTCATCTTTATGTTTATGCTTCTGATGACATCCTTTGATTTTTCACTCTTCTTCTAAGTCAAAATACGATTTTCATAAAATACATTTGTTAACATCAAAACTTTAATTGCAAGAACCAACTTGGTTCCAACAACGACATGCATGCCAATCGTCTACAACCTGGATCGCAAGTTCAAGCTTAATCCAGCTAATTGTGTTTCAGCAAGTGTATTGGATTGTTGCAAGTAATAATAAAACGATAAGACCGAGTGTCGAACTCAAGGATTGCGTTAAACTATCGAATTATGTTAGATTACTAAAATTGAACAAAAAGTTTCCGAATTGATTGAAATTATATTTGAAACTAACAAGAGTAATAAAATTGAACTTTTCTAATAAGAAAAATAGCAAGGATGAGCGTCACTTCGAATCCAACCTTGGTTTTTAATTTGATCCTAGCTACTAGAATTAAATTATTTTTAGTATTCTTTTAAGACATATTGTCATATGTCTAGAATATGACAATTGGACTCATACACCTTAATAACACAGAGGTAACTAATAATGAATAATAAATTAGAATCACCAACATACTGAAAACTACATTCATAAATATAGTTCACAACTTGTTCAATAGATTCATAAAATATTACATCTTAAAAATAAACTACGATTGTCTGATTACATCTAAAATAAATAAAATATCAAAATTTAATTCCCTATGTTTGGAACTGATCTTCTGATGCTGAATTCATGTCTCATGTTCCTCTTGCTACTAAATAAAAATAAATAAATGGAGTGAGATAATAATATTTCAGTGAGCTCCGAAAATAAAAGGGGAAACAGTCTCAATGAGTTTCTTTCATAAATATGTATAAAACATGAAAACAAACAATTATACATATCAAGTTAAAACTCTCACTTTTAATTTTTATAAAAGTTTTACTTATATTATTATTATTGTTATTATTTCTTAAATTCTGAAAAAACATATGCATGACCTCAAATACTTTCCTTTGGAATAAGGAAAAGTCGTCCAATATCTTGATGTGAGTCACCAAGATAATTGAGTCTTAATTGGTAACGCTGGTCTGGTCAAACCCCAATCAGCGTCCTGATTGTTCTCCTTTACCTATTATTCTATGCTTAGAACAACCTGAAGGTCCCACCGTGAATAAGGTCACGCATGATCTGATTAATGATGATGTACTGATATGCTTTGTATAAAATGTCTTTATTATGCCATATATGCAATATATCATTCATCCACAACAATCATAAGAGTCATGAAGAATAGAAACAACATTGGAGTAATGAAATTAATAACAACATAAGAGTCATGAAGAATCATTTGGATGCAGTTTTAAAACACCTATATGCGAAAATTTCATTTCCTCACACTCTAATTCTCCGAATCCATAATAACCCCAAAACAATTTACTTAAATAATTTCAGTGCCCAAAACCCTCATACTAAAGTTAATGTAACATAGCTCAGTTTCACATACACATCAGAGTCAGAGGTAGCAGTAACGAGCAGAAATCGTGCTCGACAAGCATCTTGACCTTAAATCTAGTTATGCGCCTTTAATTAAATTTTTCCTAAAATATAATTCATTCACAACATCACAAACAGATACACAAACAACACATGCACGTTCTAAATTAACAAATTAACATAGATAAGCTTAAATTTTCAATAAAATCCCTATGGCTAAATTTACTTAATAAAAATAAAACCTATTTCACTCTGCTCAAATAGAGTACGGTAATTAAACTAAAATATTATGCTAATTTTTATGATGATGTCCAACATGTACCTATACCGAACCACTAGAAAATTTATTTCACCAAAATTTTAAAACTAATAAATTAAAAAAATTTTACATGAACTCTGATTTTTTGTAAAATTACCTTTTTTTATTTTTCTCAACAAATTACTTGCATGCATGTCTGAAATTTGATTGTCAAAATAGAAATTTAGACCCACTTAAACATGTAAAAACATTAACAAGACTGATCAAAATCAAACACATGTATGTCCCAAAAATAAAAATAAAAAACAAAGGGGAAAAGAAGAGTCTGTATTCACCATGCGTTTGGATGACTTTCTGTTTAATCGTTTGATATAAATAGATGAACAACAGAAGCTTAAGGTGAGTAGATGACAGATATGGGAAGATCTTCGACATTCAAACAATTGAAACACTTGATAAGAAGCTTAAGATGAATAGATGAAGGAAATGGAAAGATCTTCAGTATGCAAGTACATTTCTATGGAGAAAATGAAACTCATTCTTTTGGCTACTTCAGATGCGCGACAAGGTGAATATGTTAGTGTGGGTGAGGTTGTTTAGGGTTTAGGGTTTAGGGTGAGTGTTTGTTTTGAAAATTTAAGAAAAAAATTTAAGGAATTCCCTTGCTCTTCATTTATGTAGATATTACTCTAGTGCCCACTCCTTAACTAATCAAATTTTAAACTATTTATTTTTATTTTTATTTTTCTTTTCTAAATTAACAGTTTCATTAATTAACTTCTAGATTAACAAAATAGATAGATTGTTACATTTCCACTACTTAATAAAAATTTTGCCCTCAAAATTCAGAGGATTACCTATTGGAAAAGGTAAGGATACTCCTTTTGCATGTTTGTCTCTACTTCCCGTGTTGCTTCTTCTGCAGAAGATCCTTCCCAACAACCTTCACTAGGGGAATTTCTTTGCTTCTCATTGCGTTTACACTTCTATATATAATTTGGACTAACATTGGGTCATAAGTAAGGTTTGACTTGAGTTGGACAGGCTCATGACTCAAAATTTGATGAAGGTTAGGAATGTATTTCTTTAACTGGGAGACATGAAAAACATTGTGTAGATTGGATAGATTGGGTGGCAAAGTTATTCTGTATGCAGATGGACCTATCTTCTGCAATATTTGAAAGGGTCCAACAAAACAAGGGTTTATCTTATTGATCTTTAGCACTCTTCCAATTCCAATAGTGGGGGTAATTCTAAAAAAAAACATGATCCCCCTCCTCAAACTACAAAGGCCTTCTCCTAATATCAGCATAGCTCTTTTGCTGCTTTGGGCTATCCTTAGTTTATCCTTAATGACCTTAATCTTTTCAGTTGTCTCTTGGATAACTTCATGACCTAAGATCCCTTCCCCTACTTCTGACCAACATAAAGGTGTCCTACATTTACTTCCACACAAAGCCTCATAAGGTGTCATGCCAATGCTGTTATGGTAACTGTTTTTGTAGGAAAATTCTACCAGAGGCAAGTGCGTATCCCAGTTTCCCCTTCCTCTAAAATACAGGCTCTTAGCATATCCTCCAAAGTCTAAATGGTCCTTTCAGTTTGACCATCATTTTGGGGGTGGTAGGCAGTACTAAGGTGTAGTCTAGTTCCTAAAGACTTTTGAAAGGCCTTCCAAAACATAGAGGTAAACTTAGGGTCCCTATCTGATATGATATTAAGAGGCACTGCATGCAACTTCACTATTTCCTTAATGAATAACTTGGCTAGTTTTAGGGTGTTGTAGTTTTTCTTTACTGGTAAGAAATGGACTGACTTAGTAAATCTGTCCACAATCACCCAAATGGAATCATACCCAGCGCGGGTATGTGGCAAACCTACAACAAAATCCATGGAAATTGACCCCATTTCCATTCAGGTATTTCCAGAGGCTGTAGCAATCCTGCTGGCCTCTGATGTACTATTTTCACCTTTTGGAAAATCAGACATTGGCCCACAAAAATAGCCAGATCAGCCTTCATACCTGGCCACCAATAATTTTTCTTAAGTCTTGGTACATCTTGGTAGATCCAGGATGAACGGTTAGGTTACTTTTGTGAGCTTCCTCTAGTATTAGTCTCTTTAATTTTGAATCCTTAGGTACACAAATTCTGCCCTGAAATAGAATTGTTCCATCTCTTACCCGTGTAAATCTTTCTTGGTATTTTATAAGTTGCAACTCCTCATTCATCCTTTGAGATTGTCTAATTTGGTCTCTAAGGCCACTAGTTATTTCTAGTTTATTTAAAAGAATTCCCCCTTGGAGGATTGTCATATTTAGGTTCGAGTCCCTAAGGTTTTCTAGCAATGCGAGTTCTTGGATTATCAGATGAGACATGTGTAGGGATTTCCTGGTCAATGCATCGGCCACTACATTGGCCTTGCCTGGGTGATATTTCAGTCAAATTCATAATCTTTCAAGAACTCTACCCACCTTCTCTACCTCATGTTAAGTTCCCATTTGGTCAAAGAGATACTTTAGGCTCTTGTGATAATTGAAAACATCAAATTGTGCTCTAGCCCACATATTGGAGGAGGCCAAAAAAACCTTATAATAAAAAGACCCATTAAAAGAAAGCCTCCAATGTAAAAAATCATTTGCAATAAAGTTTAATAATTTAATCATTTAATCACATATATTTAATCATTTATTATCTTGGTATTTTTAGAAAACCTTAAATTAACAATTAAAAAACGAAATAAAGATAATAAAATTTTAAAATTAATTAAATTAAAGGTTTAAATGTATCATGTTGATGTGTCTACTTGAGTGTATTAAATAATTTATGTTTGCAGATACCAACTCTTGTAATGTAAAAATGTAGAACATTGACACACATATTTATCTATTTATTATAATTAAATAAATTCTAAAATTGAGAATCTATATATATATATATATATATATAATAAACTCTATACATATATTTAAGAGAAAAGAGGACATTCACTCTAAATGTAAACTTTTATAATGAAAATCCAATCAAAATTCATCATCTTGTGGTTATTTTTCAATTGCAATTACAAAGTAAATTCTCATTGAGTATCTTATTAGATGTCTATGCATCTCCATTAAATGATATATTTAAATATTTTTATCATAAACTAATTTACTGAGATATCAAAATCAATGAAATACATACACGTTTGGAATTAGGTGTCTCACTATGTCTAAATTTTTTTCTTTGTTTTGATACTCTTTGGAAACATCTTTAACACATTTATGAAGGTTAAAGATGTATCAATCAAAGCAATATTGATGAATGAGGGAGTTAGAGACATTAAATTCAGTTAACTTGAATTTAGCCTTTTGGTAGTAGATAAATAAAAAAAAATGAAAATTATCAAATCTTTTTTAGATTTTTTTAACGAAACAAATTACCCTATTTAGATGCATGTGTGTGTGTGTCTATATATATATATATATATATATATATATATATATATCGATTCTCAATTTTAAATTATATTTAATTATGATAAATAGAGAAATATGTGTGTCAATGTTCTATATTTTTACATTACAAGAGTTGGTATCTCCAAACATAAATTATTTAATACACACAAGTAGACACATCAACATAGTATGTTTAAACCTTTAATTTAATTAATTTTAAAATTTTACTATCTTTATTTCTTTTTTTAGTTGTTATTTTAAGGTTTTCTAAAAATACCAAGATAATAAATGATTAAATATATTATTAAAAAAATAAAAAATTATAGTTGATAAATTATTTATTTATTTTTCTATATTATTCTGAATAATTTTTATTTCATGTCATCAATATATCTCTCTACAATAAATAATTAAATATATTTTTGACAGAAAATTCAATAAAATTAAAGATATTATTGAGAAAATAATAGTTGAACTCAAAAAAAAAAATAATTGAAAAAGGAATTGTAGGAAGGAAGCGAGTGAAGAGAGAAGGCAAAGATTTCGAAGCATTGCAACAATACAATTCGTTAACAAATTGAGTCTAAAGTTTAATGAAAACATGAAATGGGTCATAAGCCCCCGGTCCAGGTTCACAAAAACTAAAAAATAGGGAGTTTGGGCCAAAAAAAATAATCATGGACTTAAAATTTGGGGCCTAATAAGAAGTTTATTAAATGGGCTTTGAGATTAGGATCTTTTTTTACAACTCTAATCACAACCAGAGACACAAACAATACATCCACGCTCTAAATTAACAAATTAACATACATAAGCTTAAATTTTCAATAAAATTCATATTGCTAAATTTACTTAGTAAAAAAAAAAAATCTACTTGCACAGAACCACTATAAAATTGATTTCACCAAAATTTTAAATCTAATAAAGTAAAAAAATTTACACGGAACCATTATAAAATTGATTTCACCAAAATTTTAAAACTAATAAATTAAAAAAAATTTACACCAACTCTGATTTTTTGTAAAATTACCTTTTGTTTATTTTCTCAACAAATTACTTCCATGCATGTCTCAAATTTGATTGTCAAAATAGAAATTTAGACCCACTTAAACATGTAAATCAACGTTAACAAGACTAATCAAAATCAAACACAACACAAGTATGTCCCAAAAATAAAAAATAAAAACAAAGGGGAAAAGAAGAGTATGTACTCACCATGTTTTTGGATGACTTTCTGTTTAATCGTTTGATATAAATAGATGAACAACAAAAGCTTAAGATGAGTAGAAGAAGGATATTAGAAGATCTTTAACATGTAGACACTTGAAACACTTGATAAGAAACTAAAGATGAGTAGATGAAGGATATAGGAAGATCTTCATCATGCAAGTACATTTGTACGGAGAAAATGAAACTCATTCTTTTGGCTGTTTTAGATGCGCGACAAGCGAGAGAGTGAATGTGTTAGTGTGGGTGAGTGTTTGTTTTGAGAAATTACTCTAGTACCCATTCCTTAACTAATCAAATTTTAAACTATTTATTTTTATTTTCTTTTCTTTTCTGAATTAACAGTTTCATTAATTAACTTCTAGACTTAACAAAATAGAAATGTTGTTTCATTCTTGCCATAATTCCTTATTGACAAAAACTTTTAATTCGAAAGTAACCCATTTCTTAGTGGATTTAAGATTAGAATTAAGCTTTACAGTACAAGAATTATGTTATTAAACTATTGCTTCTACAAATAATTCAATTGTTTTCATGACCTCATTTATCCCTATACTATAATATCATGAATTTCTCATCTCAAACATTCGTAAAGTCCACTTCTGTCTCAAAGTACGAATTGTAAAACAATTTAAAGTTGATCAAGCAATAAAAAGCATTAAGCACAGAGATGAGAAAAATAATTCAATAAACTCATTCATTTAACTAGAAATAAAATCAAACAAATAAGAGTTTCATCTTGTTTCACTTATCCCTAACAGATAAGGTTTAGTTACTCATGACAAAGATACAAAAGATAGAGATTAAAAAAGAATTACAAGAAAGATTCATGAATGATTCTTAATAAAACTCCTTCAACGGTGTTAGAACCAGCCTCCTCTGAGTTTCTCTACTAGGGCATAAGTCTCCAAACTTCAAAATACCCAAAACGATACCTAGAAAGTGAGAAAAACACATTTTTATGCATTCTTCCGCGCATCATGCACGCCAAGCGCAAACGTTTGTGGTCCAACATACATCATCTATGTTTGTTGTTTACTACATTTTCTCTTCTTCTTAGTCCAAATTTGGTTATGGTGTCTTCATTAATGTTGTAATTATGGATCTGAGCTTTCATTTTCACTTGGTTTGACACCAATTGGACATCTACAACTCCATATATGGCTGAAATACTGTACATCAGCACTGCACTAAAACAATGAAACAACACAAAACTACGAAAAATCTTTACTTAATCAAGGAAATAAGAACATAATCATTTCGTTAAATCCAATAACTAAAATCAACAAATACATCAAATAAATCCCTAAATTAATTAATGATTAAAGAAAAATAACACTAAAAACAATAAAAAAAAATATGCATATGATGAAGAATTATCACCAACCTTCGTCGCACATTGTCAAATTTATCACAAATAATGCATATCTCTAACGGATATGGGCACTTTTCTATTTCCTCTTCCATTACCATTTGAATATAATGGTGAGGTAGTTTTTCATGTGAGAGAGAGATCAAGTGGGTGTAGAGAGAGACATGGTGGGGGAGTGGTGGTCGGTAAACTTGATCCCTATTGGGATTGAGGTTCAGAGTTGGGACTTGGGAGGTGCTGGAGGGATCTTAGTTCTTGGGTTGAAGGGTAGTTGTAGCTATTAGAGAAGAGAGGAATGATATTTGAACACAATTTGGGACACATATATTGAAGGTGCAAACACGAGAAGGGAGGTTGAACTGTGTTTGTAATACTTGAATTATTTTTCTTTTTTTGATGATTATTTAGAATATAATATATAAACAAACAGAATTAGCAGCAGATAAAGTAAAATAATCAACACAAAGATTTATCCTGGTTCACCATTAACTAGGCTACATCCAGTTCCTTCACCTCAAAGGATTTTTCCACTAATTCAAAACCTTTGAATTACAACAACACTACCGACCCTCCAAGTCAGTCTTCCCAAACAGTCTAACAATCCTAGACTTTTGAGGAACACAACACCTTGACTTCACAAGTCAAGTCTTCTCATACCAATCTGACAACCCCAGATTACAGAAGGGATTTCAACACCTTGAATCTAATTGCTAAGTCACCTGCTACTTCTTCTGACTCTTCAGATTGTAGACTCTACTTCAACAATATAGATCTGACACAAGGGAATGAAAAAACGAGAGTACTTGCTTAAGGAAAGTTGATACTCACAATTAACCTCACTGAAAACTCGAATGTTTGCCTCTGGAAGTTTATGACTCTTTTACTGATTTTCGATGTCTAAGTCTTCTGCCTTGAGCCTTCTTTTATAGATGAAAATTAGGGTTCCTTCCATGATCAAATTCGAGCTGTATCTATCCAGATTCTCTTGCAAAAATAACTTGGCCAATCCTGTTTCACTTAAATAAAAATCGTATCTTTTTAGCTTCAGATTGCATTTCAAAATTCTGTTGATCAATCATGTTTCTTTTAATTTCAAACCATATCTTTTTAAGCTTCAGATTGCATTCGAATTTCTTCATGTCTTTAGTAATTTTTTAATCAAATCCCCTTAATACTTTGATCAAATTTCTATCAAAATTTAATCAAGTCTTCTTCGAATTTTAATCAAGTCTTCACTGATTTTCATCATGAATAAAATCTGGACCGTATGATCTTCTGATCTTGATCAACTCAGGACTTATGTAATCTGATCTGCCCCAATTCTGTGATCCTCTTATCTCGGCCAACAATGGACCATATGATCTGATCTTCTGATCTCGGCCAACATTGGGCCATATTAACTGATCTTTTGATCTCGGCCAACACTGGGCCATATGATCTGATCTTCTGATCTCGGCCAACACTGGACCATGATACTTAAATTTGGACCATTGATCTGAACATTTTTCCTCTGATCTGAACCAAGTCTGGACTGAGTCTGGATTGAATTTGAATTAAATTTGGACTTATGATATTATAATCTGGACATTTATCCTCTGATTTGGATCAAGTTTGAATTAAATCTGGACAACATTTCTTCTGATCTGGACTGAGTTTTATGTTCTGGACCATGCTATCTTCTGGTCTGGACCAAGTCATTTGTTCTGGATCAGTTATCTTCTGCTCTGGACCAAGTCTGCATTAAGTCTGGACTGATTCTTATATTCACGACCAAGCTATCTTCTGGTCAGGATTAAGTCTGGACCAAGTCTGATTTATGATTCCTTCTGGTCTGGACCAAGTCTCCCTCTGACAAGCTTCCTTCTGGTCTGGATCAAGTCTCCTTATGGACTCTGCTTCCTTCTGATCTGGGCCAAGAAAGATATCCTCTGATGATGTTACTTGTCCTTTGATATTTTTCCTTTGATATTTTTCCTTTGATGACATCCTCTGATATCCTCTGGAGGTGTATCCTCTGGTGCCTTCAGGATGCATCCTCTGGTTCCCTCTGGATGCATTATCTGGCCTAACCTTCTGGTGACATTTCTATCCTCTGGTTGCTTCCTCTAGATGTATCCTCTGGTGGTGTCATCCTCTGATTTTGCACAGCTTCTGATTTGTTCTTCTAAGTCAAAATACTATTTACATAAAATACTTTTGTTAACATCAAAATTCTAAGTATAGAACCAACTTGGTTCCAACAAATATTGTATACTGTATATTCATACATACTTTTCATTGACTTTGACTAAGAGGCATTTTAGTCATTTTGATATCTTAAGGAAGGTCATCTTTTTCATTTTGTTATTTTCAGAAAATCCTTTCTTCTTCCCCTAGTATTTTCTTCTTCCTCGATTGAGGATATTGAGTTTAAGGGAGAAATATGGTCAAAAGAACAAAATTGATTGAGGAGGAATCGATTCTAAATCAATTCATATAGTTGCTATTAATTTAGATCCTCGTGAGGTTATTATTGTTCCTGCTTCCATTGAAGTTAAGAAAATTGTTTATGAAGATCAAATTCAACACCCTCAAGAACTAGACTATCAAGTGTCAGAAAAAATTAACTGTAAAGATTAATTTTGTTTGTTATTCGTGAAAGACTCTATTAGGCTAATCATAACAACCATTGCTCATTATGATTTTTGGTGCTATATAAGATGAATGTCAATACAATGTTTCTAAATGACTATATTTAAGAAACAATATGGTGCAACCAAATGAAACTTTATGTCAATAAATACAAAGTATATGATTTGCAAACTAACGTAATCCATCTTTGAATTAATTAATAAGTCTCATTAGTGCTACCACAAGTCTCATACGATAATTATCTCATTTGGTTTGATATTACTCTTGCAAACAGTTGTGGATATTATCATGTTAGTGGGAGTGAGTTTATAGTCCTACTATAATGTATTGATTTTACTTTACTTTGTTAGTTGTGACATATGCTTGTTGCGTATCATTGAGAAATCTATAAACGAAATTTTAGCTATGAAAAAGATCATAAGGATACCACTTATGTATTAGGCATTGTGATACTTAGGAATCATTCTCAAGATATCCTTGGGTTTTCAGAAGAGAGTTATATCAATATAGTTGTATATAAATTTGACATGAATTTAAGATATCTCAATCACTAAGGAAAATTATTAAGTCTCAAATTTTGCCCAATAGAAAATCTAGAAATTCATGAAATTAAATATTTCCATATGCTTTAGTTGTGGGGAGTCTTATATATGATCTTATTTATACGCATTCAAAAACAACTTATTTAACAAGATCATTTGACAGATACTAGAGAAATTCATGTTTAAATTGATAATAGAGCTTTTTCTCACAAGTCAAAGATCTAACGATTTGGAGATCATCAATATGTTGACTATGATATTTTAGATGCCTAAATAAACTGGACACCTTAGTTCAAGAAAACTTTAATTTATTTATGTCACTTTATTGTATATAGTAAAAGTATTGAAAGATCACTCAAGTTATATTGTGACAGAAGTGAACCTTATGGTGTTTCAACAAATTTTTATAAAGTGTATTGATATACATGTTATTATTGTCGTTGAAGAATAGAACTTATAAAGACCGACTCTATGCTAGCTAGCCCAGTAATAAAAGACTTGATACCTAAGGTATTTCATATGGTTATTGTCATTTAGGATGTCTTGGATTAGTGTGAGTTTCTCTTCTTTTATGATATGTACTTTTAGAATCGATACAGACTTTGTTATGATTATCCCTGAAAAAAATAAATTTATGAGGTTATTATTATTATAATCACTTTTGTATCATGTGTGCAAATTATGAATTCGCACTTAATGAACTCCAATTTGATCTCACTAAAGATTTCATTCGGACTAACTGGAAATAAATATGATATAGAGATCACATTGCATGAAATTTCCATGCCACTCATCTAAAATAATATATGTCATCAAATACATTAATGCGGTGGCCGTTAGGGTTTAGTCACATTATACGTCATAGATGACAATCGCAATGGTCCTATTATTGATGTATGAGGTGGACTAGATTGTAAAGGAGAAATTTATAGATAAATAACATTCAAATGAACACTTAAGAAATTCCAATATAATTATTAAGATATGTAGCCCAAGTGGGAGATTGTTGGAATATTTTTAATATTTCATTATCATTATATGGGCAAATATCTTATAATAATTATATTATCTATTTATCAATTAGGAGCCTTATTTAATTAGTGATTAAATTAAGTAATAAGACTAATTAGATTTCTATTTAGATATTTATTTAATTAATAGATATGAACTCAAATATGAGTGGATGCCACTTATGGACCATTTGCGAATAATGACAACCCTAATTGATCACCAATTGTCTCTTCTCCTCATCTAAATAGTGTCTATGGCATATAAAGTCTAGATTGAGGAAGAACCACAAGTCAATTGGTGCTTGTCATCAATCTGCCTGTTTCAAATTCAATGCTTAGAGATTATTCATGGATATAGGTAAATCCGCAAACTGGTAACTCGAACCAACTCATTTAAACCTAATAATGTTCGGTTCAGGTAGTAGATTTAACATTTTGAACTCGCAACCCTTGAATCCAACCCATTGACATGATATGTACATTTTTATTTATTTTTTCTATTCTTGACCTATAGTTATAATTCAGTTATTGAATTTTATTTGAAGCTTTGTTGTTAGTTTAATTAATTTAAGTGTTATGTTGTGTTTGGGGATGTATTTTAAGTATTGAATGATATGTCATGATATAATTTTATGATTATTGAGATGTTCAAATAATTAAATTTAATTACATTTTTTAAAAAATATTGATGAACTGCGAACCCAACCCAACCTCTCTTAATCGGGTTGGTTTTGTTTGTGTTTGATGTAAAAATCACGTATTAAGAGCTCAACTCAATCCAAATAAAATTGATCAGCTCAAGTATCAAATTTGACCAAAATTGACCCAATTCAGCTTGTGAACACTCTAGATATAGTTGTACGACCTTTTTTTTAAAGTGAAGTTTACTTTCAGTTGGTTAAATCGAGATTGGTTAAATATTGTCTACTTGATTCCTGCAGTTATTTAGTCCCTTAATAGCATTAGATTTTGAAAGAAAGGTTAACCTGCGAAAGAGCTTGGCAATTCCTTGAAACAATTAAATAAAAAAACCAACAATCTTTATCTTTAACCCACAAATTCCTAAATCTAAATTCAAACCAAACCCATTTGAAGAAGAAGGAGGAGGAAGAGAAGGAGAAGGAGGAAACTAGCTCTGAAGAAGGTTCTACCTATGACTTTTAATATCATTCTTCGTGAAAATCAAGTAAACTAATGTGTTTAAGTGTCCATGAAATTATTATATCAAATTTAGACTAAAGAAACTCAATAACTTATTTTTATAATTTTTCCTTCAAATAAATTTAATTATTTGATTAAGTAAATAAGGATAAAATTATAAGAAAAAGAGTTTAAATTAAGGATAAATTAAATATGCAAAATAGTTTACATAAAGAAAAAATTATAAATACTTAATTTTTTATATAAGAAATTAATTATGGACCTCTATGATAGTAAGTTATGACGTTGAGGGACTTAAATGATACTATCACGTGACAATGAACATTTAGAAGATATTTTATGCGAAATCAGCATTTGACGTGTCAAAATTAATGACAACTCAACATGATTAATAGAGAAATGATGTTAGGTGTGAGCGCATGTTTATCTTTTTAGACTTTGGTGTTTTGATTTTGATGTAAATATGTGCCCCTCAATAACTACTCATGTCAATATGTTTTTAACCAAAGCAATTGCTTTAAATCATTATTTTTCATTTCTAACATATGCAATTCAAATTACTCAACAAGGAATTCGAATTACATGTATTTTTAAAGCCTGAAATCGTTTCTGTAATAGGTAATCCGAATTACATCATAGGTAATTTGAATTACATGATAAATTTTCAATTTTCAGCTTTCTATCGTTAAGTAATTCAAATTAGGCTACTTGTAATTTAAATTACTCTATTTTCAATGAGTAACTCGAATTATATCACAGGTAATTCGAATTAAATAATAAATTTTCAATTTCCTAGTTTTTGTCATTAAGGAATTCGAATTAAGCTATATAATTCAAACTACACGCTTAAAATCTCTCTTTTTTAAAAGGCTTTTGTTCATTAATTATTTTGCTTCTATAATCATAACACTCATATTTTTTAACTTGAACATTCATTTCTTCTCTCAAGTTTTCTTCTTTCATTAATCTCTTTGAAAACTCTTAGAATACATTCATGAGACATAATCAATTTTGAGGGATACATTGTTAGGTAACATTGTAAGCAATTGAGTGTTTCAAGGGTTTCAATTGTGTGATCAATAGGTAACCTAAAGGAAAAGATTGGGTATAATCTTTTCAACTCAAAAGGGTTTTTTTTGGGAGTTTTCAACTTCAAGGTTGTTTATACTTGTATTGGAAGCTCAACTCAAGATTGATGAAAATTAGGTGAGGGCTTGAAGTCTAGTTTATGTGGAATCACAACAAACGAGGGTTCTTGGGTATCAAGATCTAAATTGAAGGCTTTGAAGAAGTAAGAGTGCTAAGTTCTTATGTTGAGGGAATTTTACTGTAATCATTTCAATGAGTACAATTTAATAAAGGAAGAAAATCTCTCATCTTTGATAAGAGGACCGGATGTAGGTCACAAGCGAGGACGAATTGACCGAGCACATCTTGATGTTTTCTCTCTTTCCCTTTCTCTTATATATTCATTGATTGATTCATTCTTAGTTTGAATAAGATAATTTATGTTCTTTGGTGAAGAATTTTATAAACCTTCAAATTTCTAGAATCTTGTTCAAAGATTCAATAGTTTCAAAAGTGGTAAGAAAATTCTAATCAAAGAAACAAAAAATTTATTTGCTTACTTTAATAATTCTGCAAATTTTTTTGAAAAATTCTTATGTAACCAAAATTACATTTTTGTCAAATTTGTTAGTTGAGGCAAAAGAAGAATATTAATTTTGGGCAGAATTGTTAAGTAACAACTCCGAAATAATCTTGTGAGCTAATAATTTAGTGGTAATATACATATTGCTTAATTTCTTATCTTCATTTGGAATTGAAATTACTTGAAGGTTAATCAACTAGTTTGTATATTGACATGTCAAATAAGAAATTGTAAATTGATTCTTTAAATCAAATATATCATTGATTATTTGCCTCTTTCTTAATTCGAAGTTTGTGGTTTGCATTTATCATTAAAGGTTTCTTTGTGTAATTGTTCAAATAGTGCATAGTTCAAAAAAGATTTCAAAAACATTTCTGCTACACTTTAAAACTTGTTGTATGTATTCACTCCCTCTAGATACGAGACCATATACCGATTAACATTAAAGAGCAAAATAATTGATAAAAGAAAAATTTAAAAACATATAAATTATTTATCTTATTTCGGAGACTACTATGACACCACATGTCACTTTCAGAGATCAGAGTAAAGTGACTGAGTATTCTAAAAATATAAGGTTTCAAGTATGAAATTATAAATTTGTGAACAAATCCATGATTGTGTTTGAGGTAGGACCTTTTAAATATTTGTGGTTATATTTGCGATTCTATCATTACAAAGATTGCAAAGCAAGATTTAATGTTCTTTCTATTGGATTATGTGATGGTTTGATTAATATAGTATGTGAGCAAGATTGAGCTGTTAGTGGTGTGGATTGAATGTAGATGGTTCTTCCTATTGGATTGCTGCTCTTACTTACCATATTCTTGTTTCACTGTCTGTTATTAATATTCTTGCTCCTATTAAGTTGCTACACAAGCAAGAGTAGTGAGTCCTCAACAAAGACAAGGACAACAAGAACAACCACAACAAAACACTTTAGCTTCTGGGTTTGAGAGCTCTCTAGTGACAACAATATTAAGGTTATCGGATGTTGAATTTTATAACTTATATGATAATTTTTAGATGTTTATACATCAATATAGGATTATTAGCAATCGTTCTATGACATTTGTGCTAAAGCTGATTGATTAGCTATGTTGTGCTATTCGATTATCATGCAAAAATTATGTTGCTAATCGATTAGATCATTCAACTAACCAATAAACTAAATCAATTGTAAATAAAACTATTTTATTTATTCTTCTGGGATAAGATTTAAATTTAAAATCAGATCCTATTATGAAGAAAAAAAATCTAGCAACTATATATACCTGTGTTTATAAAAAAAAGTTTCTCATTAAATTTTTTTTCTTTGAGAACTAACCATACATAACCTTAAAATTCTCATAACTTTTTTATACTAGATCATTTTTGAATCTGCTTGTTATTGTAGAATAATTGGAATGTGGAGAACTTTCTATTATCAATTGTCATAAATCAAATTAGTAAATTGTTCGGTAAATTCAACAATTTGGTTACGTTTTCTCTTTTCCTTCGAATTTTATTATTTTATGAAACTTAGCTGTTATGTCAATTTTTCAGATTTTCAAACAAGGAACCATATTTTTTTTTCAATTCATTTGTTCAATTTCCTTGCTTTATTTAAGATCCTATAATTTCCTACAATTGTTTATGTTTAGATGTCGTTGTGGGGATAATGACTTAGACTAAATGTGAAAATGAGACTATTGCTAACAATGTGATGAATAATAGCAATGTTGATAATTCATGGGATTGGTGATGATATTGTTGAATTATGTGACTGACTGTGGTCCGTTATGTTAGAGTCATTTGCATGTTCGCTTAGTATGTAGTTTAGATTTTTCTGTAGAAAATATCTAATAATTTGTGTTTTTTTTTTACAAATCATACATAAAATAAATTTTTGACATTGATGCATAAATGAAAAATAAGAATGAAAAAGAGTCGAAGTAATTAAAACTTGAGTTCAGCTCAACTTAAGGAGTATTGGTTCAATTCGAAAGTCAAATTTGTCACAAACTTTTATTTTGGCTTGAACTGAACTTAATTTAAGATTTGTGAATAACTTGGATTCTACTAGTTAACTCAAATCACAATATTCAAAATTCAATTTGTTTTAGAACTTTGACCTTCAAAATCAATAATTTAATAATATTTTTTAGATAAAATAATCTTCGAATTAAAAAATATAAATATGTATTAGATGTATTGAAATATTCATATTTATTTAAATAAAATTGATTAACATTATATTTTAAATAATTATGAATTGTACACGTTTTACATAATCTTCAACAAAAGAGAATCAACACACAATCTTAACCATAAAATATGGCTATCAGAGATAGATTTATTTAAGAGTGAAACTGAAAGGTTTCTTTTGTTGTTACTTTTTTTTGGTAATCGACTTTTGTTGTCACTTATTGGAAGAGTAAAGGTTAAATCCTAGGTTCATGTACATTGCACATGAGAGAGCGAGAGAGAAAAAAAAGGATGGTGTGAGGTCATTGGCAGAAGAAGACAAAAGGCAAAAACAACACGAAAGAACAAACAAAGGAGATGGGACATTGAAGATGGAGTGGCAGACGATGGAGAACATCGTTCTTTGTGACTGAATTTCCAGATGATGTTGGTGCAAAGGAACTGTATAAAACTTTCGAGAAATACGGCAAAATAGACGAGGTGATCATTCCCCCAGAAAGAGAAACGCGGTTGGAGATTCGGCTTCGCACGATTTTTCAACGTGATGGATGAAGATTTGCTTGCCGCAAAACTTGTTGATAATGTGGAAATCAGGACTGTTTTCAGTGTTATATAGCTATGTAAGAAGGTTTTGTAGGGATCAGTTTAATTTGGAAAGCAAAATCCTACTTCATTGTTAATGTATACTCCTCATTTTTTATTAGTGATAAACGAAGGAATTAAATATTCTGAGAAGTGAAAATTCGCACTGTGAATGGTGTATTGGCGGAGATTTTAATGCCATCGCGTCTAGCAAAGAAACAAAAGGGGCGGGCCTGTAATCAATCTAGAAAGAAGGAGAGGAAATAATTCAGACAGTTCATAGATGATATTGATCTGGTGGATGTTCCTTTACTTGGGAAGATATTCACTTGGTTCAGCTCAAACGGACAAGCTATGAGCAGAATCGATAGCTTTTTATTATTTGAAGGTGCCGTCGATTAATTGAAAGTGGTGGGACAGTTTGTTGGGGAAAGGGACATTTCGGATCAGTGCCCCATTTGGCTCAAAACCGACAATAGTGATTGGGTCCCAAAACCATTTAGGTTCAATAATGGTTGGATTAAACATCCAGGTTTCATTAAATTTGTTGAGGAGACTTGGAATTCTGTTCAGATCTCAGGTAGAAAAGGATTCATAGTAAAAGAAAAATTGAAATCATTAAAAGAAAGTTTGTGTGGATGGAACAAAGATGTTTTTGGATGGCTGGACTTGAGGATTGATAAAATCGCTGCTGATCTGAATAATTTAAATGTTATGACTGCCATTTTTTACCAAACTGTCGTTGACGCAGACTTAGGGAAGCTAGCTTCAAAAAAAGTTTGGCAAGAGATCCTTTACAAAGAGAGTTTACTGAGACAAAAATCAAGGCAAAAATGGATCAAGGAGGGTGATGCTATGCTAACACGTTATTTTTATGCGTGTATGAAGAGCAGAAGGAGGCATAATCAAATTGTGTCTCTTCTTCAGGATAAAGAGTTGGTTGATGATATCCAAGGGATACAAGATTTGGGGAAAAGTCACTTTGAGCAAAGATTCACAGAACCTGATTTTGGGAGGCCATTGCTAAATGGTTTAGATTTCAAATAATTGTCCATTGAGGCAAAATGATCTCTTGTAGAACCTTTCTATTTTGAAGAAATAAAGGATGCAATATGGATGTGATATGGAAACAAAAGCCCAGGACCAGATGATTTTAACCTCAATTTCTTCAAATCATGTTGGAATATTGTAAAAGATGGCATAATTGCTTTTGGGAATGGATTTCACGCCACTGTTGTTCTGCCTAAAGGCCATTTCTGCAGCATTTTTATCTCTAATTCCCAAAGATGAACATCCTCAAGATCTGAATGAATTACACACCTATCTTTTTAATAGGTAATCTTTACAAAATAATATCCAAACTACTTGCTGCAAGGCTCAAGAAGGTAATTGGATCGATTATTTCCGTCTATCAGTCTGCTTTTGTTCCATGTAGGCAAATACTTGACGGTTGTTTGGTGCTTAATGAATTAATTGATCTGGAAAAAAGAATAAAAGATCAATGCTTTCTATTCAAAGTAGATTTCGAAAAAGCTTACAATCATGTAAGCTGGGGATATTTAGAATACATGATGGCTCGTATGGTTTTGGTTCAAAATGGTTTTCTTGAATAAAAGCTTGTGTTTACTCAAACAATCTTTCAGTTTTGGTCAATGCAAGTCCGACCCAAGAGTTTAAAGCAGGGAGAGGTTTACGACAAGGTGATCCACTTGCACCTTTCTTGTTTCTCATCACAGTTTGGCAAGTTTGACTCAAAAGGCAGCAACCCAAGGTGATATGGCAGGTTTCAAAGTAAATGAGAGAGTGGTTTTTAACATTTTACAGTACGCCGGTGACACGGTGCTGATTGGTGATGGCTCTTGGAAAAATTTATGGAGCATTAAAACAATACAATTCTTCGCAGCTTTGGGTTGGATTCTAGCTTGAGAATAAATTTTTACAAAAGTAAGACGTATGGTATAAATGTTGATTTTCGATTCATTGCTGCAGCTTCGTCTTTCCTTGTATGTGGCATTGATCACATCCCTTTCAAATTTCTGTGACTACCTATTGGTGGAATCCAATGATAGAAAAGTTACAAAGTAGATTATCCTCATGGACAGTGAAGCGCCTGTCCATTGACGGCAGAGTTACGTTGATCAATTCTGTTTTAAATACTATTCCCCTTTATTTTCTATCCTTTTCAGGTTACCAAGGAAGGTCCTACACTCCTTAATATCTATTCAAAGAAACTTCCCATGGGGAGGTGATGGCGACAAGAACAAGATATGTTGGGTTAGCTGGAAAAATGTGTGCAAATCCAAGGATAATGGAGGGCTTGGTGTGAAAGACATTGACTCTTTCAACATTGCACTCCTCAACAAATGGAAATGGCGAATCTTATTGATTATGATGTTGTTTGGTCTGATTTGGTGAGTTTCAGGTATGATTCAATCATCTAGAAAACCCTGTGTTGAAACCAAGTTGGTTCTAAGTACTTAGGATTTTGATGTTTACAAAAGCACTCCATGTTATCTTATTTTGTACCTTGAATTATTACATTAAATGCCACCAGAAGATGAAGTTTCCAGAGGCAGAAGATGAAGACATCAGATAATGCATCCATAAGGTACCAGAGGATGCATCCTGAAATTACCAGAGGATATCTTTGCTGGTCCAGATCAGAAGAAAGCAAAGTCAGAAGGAGACCTTGACCAGACCAGAAGGAAGCCTACTAGAGGGAGACTTGATCTAGACCAGAAGGAATCATTAGTCCAGAAGTTATTCTGACCAGAAGATGGTCTGCCAGTGAAATGATAAACAGTCCAGACTTGTTCCAGACTTAATCAGAGGATAAATTAATGGGTCAAGAACAAGAGATTCAATCCAGATTTGACCCAGACCAGAAGATAGCATGGTTCAGTGTATGAAACTAAGTCCAGACCAGAAGAAATGATGTCCAGATTTGATCCAGACCTGATTCAAATCAGAAGGTAAAATGTCCATACTGAAATATTATTTGTCCAGATTTAATTTCAGTTCAATCCAGACCCAGTTCAGAATTGGTCCAGATCAGAGGGAAAATGTTCAGATAAATGGTCCAGATTTAAGAATATGGCCCAGTGTTGGCCGAGATCAGAAGATCAGACCATGGCCCAATGTTGGCCGAAATCAGAAGGTCAGAATGTGTGGTCCAGCATTGGCAGAGATCAGATGATCACAACAGATCAGTTTGCAAGTCCAGGTTGGCCGATATCAGAAGATCAGAAAGTGTGGTACAGGGTTGGCCGAAATCAGAGGATCACAGCAGATCACTTAGTATGGTCCAGATGTGGACTAGCGCAGAAGATCAAACGGTCCAGAATTAATCATGATGATAATTAGTGGAGATTTAATTTAATTTGATCAAAGTATTAAAAGGATTTGATTCAAAAATAAGTTGAAGTCTTGTGGAATTTAGAAGCTATTGGTGGGAAGAAAGATTTGTTCCAGAATTAATTAAAGTCAGAATTGGTCAAAGTTATTTTTGAAAGGTAATCTAGAGCAGAAAAAGATATGTTTTTTATTAAAAGTGAAACCCGATTGGTCAAGATATTTTTGCAAGAGAATCCAGTAAGATACAGCTTGAAATTAAGCTTGGAAGAGACCTTAATCTGCATCTATTAAAGGAGGTTCAAGGCAGAATACTTAGCATCGAAAATCACAGAGAGTCATACACTTCCAAAAGCAAACACTCAAGTTTTCAGTGAGGTTAATTGTGAGTTTCAGCTTTCCAGAAGCAAGTACTCGTGTTGTTTTCTTTCCCTTGTGTTAGATCTAAGTTGTTGAAGTAGAGTCTACAATCTGAGGGAGTCAGAAGGGGTAGCAAATTACTTGGCAATTAGATTCAAGGCGTTGTAATTCCTTCTACAATATGGGGTTGTCAGATTGGTAGGAGAAGACTTGACTTAAGAAGTTAAGGTGCTGTATTCCTCAAAAGTCTAGGATTGTTAGACTATTTGAGAACACTGACTTGGAGGGTCAGTGGTATTGTTGTAATTCAAGGTTTTGAATTAGTGAAATCCTTTAAGGTGAAGGGATTGGACATAGCCTCGTTAACGGTGAACCAGTATAAAATTATGTGCTTTTATTTTTACTTTACATCCGCTGCTAACTCTGTTTTATTCATACATCAAGTTTTGTTTTAAAACTGCAAAAATAGAAAAAGTATTCAAGTTAGTCAAACACAATTCAACCCCCCTTCTCGTGTTTGCACCTTCACCCTGCACAAAGAAGACCTGAGAATTCACCAAAAGGACTCATTGTGGTGGAGGGATCTGCTTGTATTGGAAACCTGTTCTAATCGGACAAGGGATGTTTTTGTGGACACTGTTTGCTGCAAACTTGGAAATGGAGAATTAGTTCATTTCTGGGCGGATAAGTGGTTGGGGGACAAACCTTTCAAAATGGTTTTTCCAAAACTGTTCGAGAAGGCTCTTCACCAAGATGTGTGTATTGCAGATTGCGGCGCTTGGTCACATATAAATTGGCAGTGGAAATTAAGTTGGAGCAGCCCCTTAGATGTATTGTGCAACACCCAGTTAGAGGAGTTATTAAAAAACTTGACAGAAATTAGTCTGATTAAAGATACTAAGGATAAGTGGTTTTGGTGACTGAATAAAACTAAAGGTTTTATTGTGAAAAGCTGTTATACAACAGCTTTGTTAAATGCACAAGAACAAGAACCTCTGGCAGAAAACATCAAACATGCTCTGAATGAAGAAGTATGGAGGACTAAGGCACCATCAAAATTTCTCATTTTTGTTTGGAGATTATTTTTGTTGCGACTTCCTATCAGGGAGGAACTAGTATAGCGTGGAGTCCTTGCGATCGGTAATAATTTAGCTTCTGTACTATGCTCTACAGAGGTGGAGTCTCGCGATCACCTCTTCTTTTCGTGTAGTTTTGCCAAGAAAGTTTGGTTTGAAATAAGCACTTGGCTGGGTTTGGAGGCTGGATGCAGTAGCACACTACAATCATTTCAATCACTTATTCACATAAAGAGTAAGATGGGGGTAAAAAATATCTTATGGATTTCAACAGTTTGGAATCTATGGTGCATGAGAAATAAAATTATTTTCTTAGGGACCCAATCAGAGAGCTGTTAAGACTAACAAACCTGGACCCAATCAGTTTTGGGTACCAAAAGATCAAATTGTCTATGTTGCAGATGTTCTGAGTAACCAGAAGGATACACCAACAATGGTGCCTGGACAATGGATGTTGGCAACGCACAAGCAGAAGAAGGTTTATGTTCCAAAATCTACCAAACCGAAGCCAAGTGCCTCTGGTAGAAGAATAACTGGTCAAAACAATAAGAACTGGAACCAGTATAAGAGGAACAGGAACTGGAACCAGAACCAAAACCAGAACTGGAACCAGTACCAGAAGCACAGAAACTGGAACCAGAACCAAAACTGGAACTAGTATCAGAGGTACAGGAACTGGAACCAGAACCAACACTGGAACCAGAACCAGAACTGGAGGCACAAAAATTGGAACCAGAATCAACACTGGAACCAGAATCAGAATCAGAATCAGTACCAGAACCAGAACCTGAACAGGTATCAGTATCAACGGTTGAGGTATGATCATCAGAATTACTCTAATTATCAGAATCAGTATAATTACCAGAATCACTACATGTTCCAGAATCACCAGAGGAACATGGTATATGAGCCAAAGCAGAAATATCAGAATTAGGAGAGTTCTTCAAACACTCCAGTAAGATTCATCAAGACTACAAACCTGGAAGGGAATTCAAATTCCCTCATCCAAACCATGTAATCTCAGAACATATAGATTAGGAATCTGAAAATCAGAAGCAAGAGGATTTTCAGAACTGAGGCTACATCGTGCTGTTAATACTGTTATTATTTAATATTTATGTTTACTGTGATAACAAGAAGCTTGATCTTAACAAATCAAAGCTAGATAATTGTTTTGCAGGTTTTCAAATTGTCAGAGGAACCAGGTGATTCACACGAATTAAACACCTCAGAAGAAACAACATTCCAGTGGTTTCAAAAACAAACAGAAACCACCAGAAGCAGAATTAATGAACCAGAAGCTGTTACAGAACTAGAAGCTGATGCGAACCAAGCATTGTTGATGAAGTTTTGGCAGAAGAAGGTTGGATACTTTCTATGCAAGAAGAGCTGAATGAATTCCAAAGGAATGATGTTTGGGATTTGGTATCTAGACCGAACAAAAACTTTATTGAAACCAAGTAGGTGTTCAGAAACAGTCAACAGAAAGAAGGAGTTCCAAATGAGCATGATGGGAGAACTTAAGTTCTTCCTGGGAATTCAGATTCATCATGGTAAAACAAGTATACTCATTCACCAATCTAAATACACCAAAGAACTTTTCAAAAAGTTCAAGATGAGTGACTGTAAGCCAATGGCCACCCCCCCAACCTGCTCACTTGAGAAAGATGAAACCAGTAAAAAGGTAGACCAGAAAATCTACAGAGGAATGATAGGATCATTACTCTACCTTACTGCATCTAGACCTGATATCATATTTAGTGTGTGTGTATGTGCTCGATTTCAATATGATCCTAGAGAATCTCATCTAACTGCTGTTAAAAGAATCCTTAGACACCTAAAAGGCACTACCAACCTCACCTTGTTTTACAAGAAAACTCCTACATACAAACTGAGTGGATACTGTGATTCTGACTATGCTAGAGATAAACTTGAAAGAAAAAGCACCAGTGGCTATTGTACCTTTTTAGGAGACAATTTAATTTTGTGGTCCAGTAAGAGGCAATACACTATTGTCATGTCAACAGCAGAGGCTGAATACATTTCAGCAGCTGGCTGCAGCTCTCAACTACTCTGGATGAAGCATCAACTTGAAGACTACAAAATATTAGAATCCAACATACCCATCTATTGTGATAACACCTCTGCAATTTGCCTAACCAAAAATCCTATCCTACATTCTAGAGCCAAACACATAGAAATCAAACACCACTTTATCATAGATTATGTTCAGAAAGGAGTACTCAACATTCAGTTTGTGGACACTGATCATCAATGGGCTAATATCTTCACCAAAGCTTTACCAGAAGATAGGTTCGAGTTCATTAAGAAGCATCTCAGCATTACCTCCATACCTGACTAGCTCAAGTAGTCATCATAGGAGTTTTTAAAATTTTCTGTTATTTTATTTTCTGTCTTTGAATTTATGTTCTGTACTTTGTAAAGAAAAACAAAAAAAAAATCAAAAATAGTAGGACCACTTTTTGGCTGATGACAAAAAGGGGGAGAAAGAGAGAGAGAAAAACAAAGAAATAAAAAGAAAGAGTGAAAACAAAAGGAGTTGAAAAGGAGAGGAAACAGGGAGAGAGAAAAACAAAGAAAGAAAAAGAAAGAGTGAAAACAGAAGGAGTTGAAAAGGAGAGGAAATGTGAAGAGAGAAAAAGAAAGAGAGCAAAAAGAAGGAGTTGAAAAGGAGAGGAGAAGAGAAGAAAAGAAAGAGAGAACAAAGAAGGAGTTGAAAAGGAGAGTATCAGACTTAGGGGGAGAAATTGGTCTGAGGGGGAGTAATTCAAAGTTTTTGAGTCATAAGTTAGCAAAATAAGTTAAGGTTTTGTCATCATCAAAAAGGGGGAGATTGTTGGAACCAAGTTGGTTCTAAGTACTTAGGATTTTGATGCTTACAAATGTACTCAATGTAAACTTATTTTGTACTTTGAATTATTAAGTTAAATGCCACAGAAACTGAAGGAAACAGAAGCAGAGATCAAAGGAAAATGAATTCAGGAATTTCCAGAAGATGTTCCAGGATGTCAAAACATCACCAGAGGATATGTTTGGTGGCCCAAAACAGAAGGAATAAAAATCATAATGAAACATGGATCATACCATTGGAAAGCCTGCCAGAAGGAGAGTTGTTCCAGACAAACAGGAGTCGAATATCCATTTTATTCCAGAAGTTATTCTAACCAGAAGATGGCCTGGCAGTGAAAAATTACACAGTCCAGACTTGTTCCAGACTTGACCAGAAGGTATGTTTATGAGTTCAGAACAAGAGGATCAATCCAGATTTGGCCAAGACCATAAGATAGCATGATTCAGGACATGGAACTAAGTCCAGACCAAAAGAAATGAGTTCCAGAATCAATCCAGACCTGGTCCAAAATTAAAGGTAAAATGTCCAGACTGAAATATTTTTTGTTCAAGTTAATTTCAGTTTGTTCCAGACCAAAGTCCATAATCTGTCTAGATGAGAGTAAAAACTTCCAGATCAATGGTTCAGAAATAATTATTTGGTCCAGTGATGGTCCAGATCAGAAAATCAGACCATGGCCTAGTGGCCGAAATCAGAGGGACAGACTGTGCAGTCCAGCAAAGGCCGAAATCAGAGGATTACACCATATCAATTCGGCTGGTCCAATTGTGGAATATCGCATGAAGATCCAAGGGTGCAGATTTGATCATGAGGATTAAAGAATCTGTGAAAAACATTTAAAACAGAATTGGAGAAAAAGGCTCAAAACAGAATCTGAGCAAATTACTCCAGAATATTCTCAAAACAGATTAATCTAAATATACTGCAGAAGTAAAGCATCAGTGAAGTTCTAAAGTTCAACTATAAATAGAGACTTAATGCTGAAGAATAAAGTATTGAAAAACACAAGAACTCAAGCTTCAATTCAAAGATATCTGAGAGTTCAAAAGAGAGAAACACAAATGAACAAGAGCAATATTTTCTAAGTGTTTTCGAGAGAGAAATACAGTGCAACAAACAACTTTCCAGAAGCAACGTTGCAAAGTTCTAAACCTTTATTATATTGGTGTAGATTCCTTCTTCAATCTGGGATTGTCATATTGGTAGGAGAAGACTTAGCTGGTTTAGTTAAGGTGTTGTTGTTCCTCAAAAGTCTGGGGTTGTCAGGCTGTTTGGGAAGACTGACTTGAAGGGTCAGTGGTGTTGTAATTCAAAGGAGTTTGAATTAGTAAAAGGCCTTCTGGAGGAAGGGACTGGACGTAGCCTAGTTAACGGTGAACCAGTATAAATTGCTGTGTTATTATGTTATTATTATCCGCTGCTGAATCTGATTAATTATTTATCGAATAATTCAAATCAATATTTAATAAAACAGCAAAAGAAATTAAGTTTGACAAACACAATTCAACCCCCCCTTCTCGTGTTTGCATCTTCACAAAGTACCACTGACCCTTCAAGTCAGTCTTCTAAAAAAGTCTAACAACCCTAGACTTTTGAGGAAAAGAACCTTGAATCTAATTGCTAAGTAATCTGCTACTCCTTTTGACTCCCTCAGATTGTAGACTCTACTTCAACAACTTAAACCTAACACAAGGGAAAGAAAAACTTAGAGTACTTGCTTCTGGAAAGCAGATACTCACAATTGACCTCAATGAAAACTCAAGTATTTTGCTTTTGGAAGTGTATGACTCTCAAGTATTTTCGATACTAAGTCTTCTGCCTTGAGCCTCCTTTTATAGATGAATAATTAGGGTTTCTTCCATGCTTAACTGAATTTGCCCAGATTTTCTTGCAAAAATAACTTGGCCAATCGGGTTTCACTTAAATAAAAAACATATCTTTTTAGCTCCAGATATGCATTCGAAAATAACTTTGGCCAATCTTGTTCTTGATTAATTCTGAATTCCCGCCAATAGCTTCTGAATTCCCACAAGACTTCAATTTATTTTTGTATCAAATCCTCTTAATACTTTGATCAAATTTCTATTAAAATTTAATCAAGTCTTATTCGAATTTAATCAAGTCTCCACTGATTATCATCATGATTAAATCTGGACCGTATGATCTTCTCATCTGGACCACATCTGGACCATGCAATCTGATCTGCTGTGATCCTCTGATCTCGGCCAACACTAGACCACATGTTCTGATCTTCTGGGCTCGTCCAATCACTGGACCATATGATCTGATCTGGACTATTTTATGATCTTCTGATCTCGGCCAACATTGGGCCATGATATTTAAGTCTGGACCATTTTACATTTATCCTCTGAAATTTATCATTTAATCTGGACATGAATTTTACCTTTTGATCTGGACACTTATCCTCTGATCTGGACATGCTATCTTCTGAGCTGGATTGAATCTGAATTAAATATGGACAATCATTTCTTCTGGTCTGGACTGAATTTTATAATCACTGCCAAGCTATCTTCTGGTCAGAATAAAGTCTGGACCAAGTCTGACTTGTGATTCCTCTTGGTCTGGACCAAGTCTCCCTCTGGCAGGCTTCCTTCTGGTCTAGACCAGGTCTCCTTCTAGACTCTGCTTCCTTTTGATCTGGGCCAGGAAAGATATCCTCTGATGATGTTTTGACATCCTCTGGAGGTGTATCCTCTGGTGCCTTCTGTATGCATCCTCTGGTATCTTCTGGAGGTGTATCCTCTGGTATGATTTTATCCTCTGGTAACTCATCTTCTGTCTCTGGTGACTTCTTCTTCTGGTGGCATTTAATATAATAATTCTAAGTACAAAATAAGATTACATGGAGTGCTTTTGTAAACATCAAAATCCTAAGTACTTAGAACCAACTTGGTTCCAACAAAAGGAAGTCCATCATCTCTTCTGTTTTGTTTATCCTCTGACATTTGTACAAGTCTTTTTGACTAGTAATTTTCTCAACTAACTGTCCTTTTTGTTATTTAGATTTTTTTGAATGTTTAGGATAAAAGTAGCTTATCGTCTCTCAAGAGGACAAATTCATATGTGTAAAATATTCATCTGATCAAGAATGTAAATGACATGTTTTCTAAAATTGATACACTCAAGAGCACAAGTTAGATAACTCATACATATAGAATCTTTAAAACAATTTTGTTATATTAAAACATTTGAGAGATATTTTGTTTCAACAATATTCAGCCTTAGTGTTTCCTTCCTTATGAGTTAGAATAGAACTACTTGGCAAAGACATTAAATCAAGAGGAGTGAGAGGATTAAAACCATAAACAATTTCAATGGGAGAATAATGAGTAGTGCTATGAATAACCCTATTATATGCAAATTCAACGTGGGACAAACATTATTCCCATGTTTTAATATTTTTTTTGGATTACAACCCGTAGAAGAGAAGAAATGGTTCGATTCACTACCTCAGTTTGGCCATCAGTTTGTGGGTGGCAAGTAGTGGAAAAGAGAAGTTTAGTTCCAAGCTTACCCCAAAGTGTCCTCCAAAAGTGACTAATGAATGTAGTGTCTCAATCACTCACAATGCTTCTAGGTAAACCATGAAGTCTAACTACCTCTTTAAAGAACAAATCTGCCACGCGACAAGCATCATCCATTTTTCTACAAGGTATGAAGTGAGCCATCTTGGAGAATCTGTCCACCACCACAAAAATTAAATCCTTTTTGCTTTTAGATTGAGGAAGAACTAAAACAAAATCCATAGAAATATCAATTCAAGGAGAGTTAGGTATTGGTAAAGGAGTATACAAACCATGCGGCATAACTTTAGACTTAGATTTCTTACAAACAAGCATCTTTCACATGATTTACATACATCACGTTTCATGTGTGGCCAATAAAAATGTTCATACAACATGTCTAAAGTCTTTTGTACGCCAAAAATTCCCATTAATCCCCCCTCATGTGCTTCCTTCACAAGTAAGTCCCTAATGGAACTTTTTGGCACACATAACCTCTTTTCTTTGAACAAATAATCATTATGCCTAAAATATCCATTTTGGGAAGCATGCACACAAGATTCATATATTTGAGAAAATTTGGGATCATGCTCATACAATTCCTTAATAACCTCAAAACAGATAAGCTTAGTTTCAAGAGTAGAGAACAAAACATACCTTCTTGAAAGGGCATAAGCAACAACATTGGACTTACCTTTTTTCTGCTTGATCATGTACTGAAATTGCTCAAGAAATTCAACCCACTTGGCATGTCTCTTGTTGAGCTTAACTTGGATTTTTAAATACTTCAATGATTCGTGATCATTGTGTATTACAAATTCCTTTGGTAAAAGGTAGTGTTGCCATGTTTGTAATGCTCTCACTAATGCATACAACTCTTTATCATATGTAGGATAATAAAAAACAACACCATTAAGTTTCTCACTAAAATAAGCAATGGGATGCCCCTCTTGCATCAAAATAGCTTCTACCCCAACATTTGATGCATCACATTCCATTTCAAAAGATTTAGAAAAATTAGGCAATGCAAGAATTGGTGCATGAGTCAATTTTCTTTGAGGGTAGCAAGTGCTTGCTCTTGTTTTTCACCTCATTTAAATCCCACATTCTTTTTAATCACTTCATTCAAAGGTGTAGCTAATGCACTAAAATTTTTAACAAACCTCCCACAGAAATTAGCTAAGCCATGAAAGCTTCTTACCTTGTTAACATTCTTAGGAGTTAGCCACTGCTGAATAGCTTTCACCTTCTCTTGATCAACCTGCACTCTATGTGAGCTAATAAAAAAACCAAGAAAAACTACATAATTTGTATATAAAACAAATTTTTCCATGTTTGTATACAATTTCTCACGCCTTAGAGCTTCCAAAACACTTCTCAAATGCAAAAGATGACCATCATTAGATTTGCTATAAATCAAAATGTCATCAAAGTAGACCACAACAAATTTCCCTAGAAACTCCCTTAACACATGGTTCATCAACCTCGTGAAAGTGTTAAGTGCATTTGTTAATCCAAATGGCACAACTAACCATTCATACAATTCATATTTTGTTTTAATGGTTATTTTCCATTCATCTCCTTCTCTAATCCTAATTTGATGATATCCAATTTAAGATCGATTTTGGAAAACAAACAAGCACCATGCAATTCATCAAACAAATCATCTAATTAGGAATGGGATGTTTATTCTTTACCGTGATATTATTGATGGCTCTACAATCAGTTCACATCCTCCAAGTTCCATCTTTCTTAGGCACAAGAATAACAAAGATTGCACATGGACTTAGGGTATCTTGCACCCATCCCTTTTGCATCAAGTCTTCAACTCGCCTTTGGATTTATTTGGTCTCTTAGGGGTTAGCCCTATATGCTGGCCTATTGGGTAATGAAACACCTGAAATGAGATTAATTTGACGTTCTATACCTCTTATAAGGTGGTAGGTTGAGGAACCTCTTAGAGAATTACATCTTCAAAATCCTGCAACAAAGAAACAAATTCACTAGGAAAAGAGTTAGTTAGACCTGCAACCATTAAATCATTTTCCTTGCTTAAAAGCAATAGCATTGGCCTTTTTCACCTCTTTTTCTTTTATGAACAAATTTTGTGTTTCTTTCTCTTTCTTTTGACTCTTTTTTTTTCTTTTCTCTTTTTCTTTTGACTCTTTTTATAACCATCGTGATTGCTTTTCTTATCATACTGTCATGGCCTTCTGAGAAGTAAATGACAAGCCTCCATTGGCACTACATCACGTATAACTATATCCTCATAATTCCCAATAGAAAAATTCACCTCCACTTGCTCACTCACAATCTGCTCACCTTCCTCACTAAGCCATTGATGTTTGTATGGTTTTGCGTGGGGTTTAGTCACCAAGTTCATTTTTGAAACTATTCTTCCATTAGCAACATTAGTGTAGCTTCCTCTATCTATAATTAAAGAGCATAACATACCTTGAATGAAACATCGAGTATGAAAAATATTATTCTTTTGCGTTTCATCTAAGTCTCTTGATTGGCTGGCTGCCTAACATTCTTCTAACCATGAACAGGTCTCCTCCTCCAACAACTTATTCCTCATTCTCTTTATCACTAGATGTAGCAGATTCAAAAGATGATCCACTAGTAATATCTCCATTCTCCTTAAGCAGCATGATATTCTTAGTTGGACATTCATAAGCTATGTGACCTCTTCCCAAACATTTGAAACATTTAATCTCACTAATTTTTGTTTTCTTATGAGTATCATTGGATTTATTTTGAGTTCTCTGAGATGCAACCATGGATGTGTTTGACGAAGTACTTACCTCCTTATTTCTATCCTTCCAGCAAGAGGAATTAAAGTTAGAAGAATTTTTTCTCATAACACCCTTTCTCTTTAGTTGCTGTTCTACCTTAATAGGTTGATGCACTAAGTCATCGAACTCCACATAATTTTGTCATTCCACAACACCACTTATATCATTATTCACCCCTTGTAAGAAACGTGTCATAATAGCTTCCCTATCTTCACTAATATTGGCTCTAATTAAACACACCTCTGTCTCCTTATAATAATCATCCACACTTTTTCTACCTTGTGTGAGCCTTTGAAGCTTATTATGAAGGTCTCTATGATAGTAAGAAGGAACAAACCTTTTCCGCATTAATCTCTTCATCTCCACCCAACTATCCGCCAATGGTTCTTCATACCTCACATTTTTTGTAATTGGTCCCACCAAATGAGTGCATAATCAGTAAATTCCATGGCTGCCACCTTTACCTTCTTCTTTTGTGTTATTATTGCATGAAAAAAGTTGTTCAATTTTCATCTTCCACTCAAGGTAAGCCTCCAGGTCACTCTTTCCTTGAAACGATGGTATTTTAAGCTTCACTCCCTTTATGCTATCTCCTTTACCATCACCCTCAATTTCTCTCCTCCTTTTTCTACCTCCATCATTGCCATGTTTTTCTTGATTTTCTAACTGCTTAATTCTAGCATGTAAATCTTCATTATGCTCCCTCAACATCCTTTGCATTTGAGCATTTATAGCCTACACTAATAATTTGTTATTTCCCCCTTGAGGAGGGCTATCATCACCACATATTCCTTCCATATTTTAAACAACAAACAAACAAAAGTGAAAGAAAAGGACCTCACCACATTACTCACGTGTTTACACTCTCGAATTTGTCACTCGTGTTTCACTCAATTTAGTCTTTTTTTTATAGTGCATCTCTCTTACCTTTTCCCACTCAATTGCTCTCTTCAAGTTCTTAATTGAATCAACAAGAACACTTAAGATTGATGAACCAAAATTGGTTAGAAGAAAGTAAAGTAACACAAAATAGTAGTAGTATGATTGGAAAATACTCTTAGGAATTTTGTCAAACAAGTAGTGTGCAATACTTTTAACAACACAACATCATTTGTTTTTCAAGTACCAACAACACGCAAATTAAGTAGGGAAACAATTCAAACAAAAAACAACAAAACTAGCAATTTACGATCCTATTTGTCATGAATCACTTTAAGAATCATTCTAAGTTGGAAACTTATAGATTGTAGTCAAAATCATGATTGGTTGGACGATGCGATAACCGAAGCTACGAAACTCAAAATTGGACGATTCCAAAACGAGGTGAAAGATGACGTTCGGAAACGCAGGTTAGGTTGTTGAATCACTGAAAAAGAGTATGTAAAACACAAAATATGAAAGCAGGTTACTGAATACGAAAATTGACACAATTTGTGTATTAGGGTTTGATGTAAATGAAATTAGAAATTATAATTCAGCAAATGAACCAAGAACAAAATGGAACGCCACAAGGATCAACAACCTTGATAAGTTAAAAAAGAAATTCTTTCAAGAACTCTATAGAGCAAAGCCTCACAAAAATAACGCTCAAAATTTTGTTTTGCATATGTTAAGGGTTTGCCTTTTATAGTGGCAGTTCCTTACAAGTTCTCTAAATTTGGTTGAACTGAAGTTTTTAAAATTAGATCCAAATGTTCTTACTAATTTAGTCTACTACTTTAATTAAAACTAATATTAAAATTTGATAACACATAAATGCAGCCTTCATTCCTTAACTTCTTCAATTTGGATTGAGCAATTTACTATCTTGGGCTTCATTTCTTCATGAGTTGGACTTGATTCAAATAAAGTGGCTATCAAGTTTCTTTAGAGCATTATTTTCCTTCTTTGATCTTGCTTTTGTCATTGGAGTTCCAAGACCTTGAATATCATCTATGGTTCCTTCATTGGTTATCCTTTCTATGTCTGCATCAGCCGCAAGGACAACGTCCAGCGCACCACGTGCCCACTATCGCGTGCGCTGCGTTTGACAATAAAGGTTGAAATCTGGCTCATTTAGTTAACAAACTTAATTTTCAGTTCAAATTCAACTTATTTGGTTCATGAATCAAGTTCAACAAATTAATTGTCTAGTCGAGTTTCGAATTAGGTTCGAGTTAACTTGGTTAATTACGAAACATGATGAGAAGCTTTTGTTTGAATAGTAAGTGAGACACATACATAATAGTGATTGCTACATTTAATAGGGAACACTTATATTGATAAATTGGTTTTAAAAATAAAAAATCATCCTTTATAGTTTTTTCATTTGTATCATAACTAGTATTGACACTCTACATCGCATGAGGAGAAGTATGTTGAAATCTAATATATTTCATCAATTGATATTAATTTATTAGTGTTGTGCTATAATTGTTAACTTATAAATTAACTAAATATATATATTATTTAATGATGATGGACATTAATGATGTTAGAGTTTCACACCTATATAAATATGACTCAAAACAATGGAGAAAGTATATATTATTATGATAATATTTGGATAAAATTATATATGCGGCCTTTTATATTTGACAAAATTATGTTTGACCATTTTTAAAAAAAATGATCATTTATGTTATTTTTAGTTTGCACCATTAGCGTTTAAGTGATATTAAATTATGCATGTAATCTTTTAAGTTTAACAATTTCCTCGAATTACTATCATGAGATAAAATGTTAAGATCTAATCCAAATAGCGTAGGGACTAATGAATTCACTGTTTAAACTACTTTACAAGTGAAAGAAATTAATGACATTGATATACCTTTATAACCAGGGGCTATATATATGTCTAAATTATTGTAGAGAAAATAAAAAAAAAATATAAACTGTTTATAAAATTTGATGAATATTTTTTGAATGGTTAATATGAAGGGTATATTGTTGCAGTATTTGATAGAGTTTCTAATGATCAAATTATTTAAATTGCACCATTCGTTGTTGAAAGCGAGACAAATTACTAACAGTGCGTACAAAATGTAACTTAAAAAATTAATTCAAAAAAAAAAACTTAAAAAGGACATAGAAAAATGAGTTAATATGTAATTTTGCCTAATATGTAATATTTCATTATAAATTTACTAGTATTTTTATTTATATTGCATACATTAATATAGTAACAAAACACGCACAACATGCGATATGAATGACTTCAAATGATTTCAAAGTTGAAGATAAGCTGAAGTTCATCTTTAACAATATTACTCTACCATTTTAATTAATGCAACTAAATTTTTTTCTTTTGTCCAAAAACTAGATTGCTTTCTAAAAAACTATTTTTATGTTGTTTCTATTTTGGTTACCGAACTCTATTTTAATACTTGGTTGATTAACCTATATTAGTTTGGTATGAATTATATCTATTTCTTAGAAGATAATAAATATGTTTTAATTTATTTCGATTATTGACTAAAATTTGAATTGTTAATTGTTTATATTAAGTAGTACAATTTAATGCTAAATAAATATATAATCTAAATATATAATAATAATAATAATAATAATAATAATAATAATAATAATAATAATAATAATAATAATAATAATAATAATAATAAAAGAAAACAAAAGCAACATTAATGCACACAATATGTTCTCCTCAAGTCTTTATCAAGAAGTAAGCTAATGTTTGTAGGAATGGCATCTAACATTATAAGAGAATGACCTATATCATGAACTCTAATAGCTAAAGCATCTGCACAATAGTTTGCTTCGCGGTTTATATGATTTATTTGGATTGTCCATTTTGGGAGGTGGATAAGAGAAAATACATCAATAAGGAGAGGTTGAAGATGATGAATGTACGAATAACGATTTTATATCATAATGACGATATGAGTACAATCGATTTCTAAAATAATATGAGTTAATTATATATCTAGTGCCATCTTGATTCTGAGATAAACTACCCAAAGCTCCACAAGTAATGCATTCCCAGCTCCAGGGTTACTTAAGAAACCTTTCATAAAATTGCCTTAATAATCTCTAATAAGGCCACCGAACGCTGATCACCCGTGAATATGAGACATGTATGTATTTATTTCATCTATCCTTTAGAAGGCTTTGTCCAATGGGTGTTTTGCCTATGAGTCCTCTCCTCTTGAGAAGCTAGAGGACAATTTATCTCATTTTCAATCTAATCAGCCAAATTGGTTGGTTTTGAAGTAACATGGGTACCAAGTTCAGTTTCTCTAGAAGAAAAAAATCAGTTTATTATAGTCTTTTCAGAGAGTCCTAACATAAACCCAAAAAAAAAAAAGAGGACAATTTTTGTTGCTTGCTCCGATGTTTATTGTAGTGATATTTCATTCTAATCAAGCATAAAGGTCGAGGCTAAAAAACTTAGCCCAATTGTCTTTTGTAATGAATTGATTTCAATCTTGTTGAGCATATATTCAATCCCGCAACATGTGTCATCATTTGTCACGTGTCGATGAAATCTAACTTCATTTGTAAAGAGGGGACCCATACTTGCTTCAAGAGAGTTGTTTGAATACGATTTGCACTGTACATATATTCTAAATATTAGTTTATTATTTACGATCCTACCAGCCCATGCAAAATAAGAAATATTTTACTAATTGAACTCTTAAAAATGGTTTCTTATTGATGTTTTTTAGAGATTGTTAAGGATATTGTTATAATAGATCAGATTTATGTATGGTCAAGATTGACAATTCATACTTTATGATTAAAAATTTTGTTTAAAAGAAATTAAAATTTACAATTTTGCTACCCAACTTGCACCCCATAAGTATCTTCTTCATATTGTAGTTAAAGTCACCCAATAAAGTATGTTTATTAATTTATGTTTCAGTTCATTTTTTTTCTTCAAAATATGAGCATTTTACGTGAGCTCAGTTCACGTACGTTTAAATAATTCATTGTACGCAGACTTAAATCACGTATCTTTATGTGAATTGAATTCACGTACGTTATTAAATTGAAGATATCACAAGCAATAAGTGAATCTAGTTCACCTAATGCTACGTGATTTCAGTTTGCGTATTCAACGGAGTATAAGAATTCACAGGCACTACGTGAATACAATTCACGTACACCTACGTGAATTGAGTTTACGTAAATGTATGTGAATTCAGTTCACGTATACGTGATTTCATTTAAGTAAGTGAGACATACGTGAATTGATTTCACGTAAACGTTCATAATCTCAAATTAGTTCACATATTTCTAAATTTTTGATATGTTCTTTTTGGATGTAGATAAATGGACCAATGGGGAGACAATAGTGACGAAATGTATGATGATTTGGACTCTAATTTTGACGAAATGCATGATGGTTTGAACCCTGATTTTGACGAAATGTATGATGGTTTGGAACCTGATTTTTATGCAATGAATGATGGTGTTGAATTTGAAATTGACGACGCTATGAATGACAGTGTTGAAACTGTTATGATGGATTTGATTGAAGTATTTACCACCAACATGATGTTTGATACGCGAGATGATTTATTGAGATGAGCTAGAAATGTTGGAAAGAAAAATGGAATTATCTTTGTCATTTTTAGATTTGAAACTACGACAACACGTCCATGAACAAAGACAAAATTAATTTTTGGTTGTGAAAGAAACGACAAATATAGACTTTGAAAGAATCCTAAACCTTTGAGGATTACCCGGACTAAAAAATATGAATGTCCATTTAGATTGAGAGGAACACCATCAAGTGTTGGTGAGGTATGATTTATGCATGTAGCATGTGGTTTCCATAACCACGAATTGGCCAAAAAACTGACTGGTCATTCTTTCTTAGGGCGATTGTCTCATGAAGAGAAAGATGTATTTGGTTTTATGATGAAGAACATGATCAAACCAAGAAACATATTGATGACATTAAATGATCATAATGTTGAAAGTTTAACGACAATGAAACAAGTTTACAATGCACGTAAAGCATATCGTTCATCACTTAGAGGTGATAGAACAAAAATACATCTAATGATATTGATGGAACACGACAAATACGTGTATTGATATAGAAAGGTATAGCGTAAGACCCTTAAATTTAAAATTAAAAGTATGGAATTAATATTAAGTGTATTTTGGGGATATTTGTAAAATATTTAATATATGTATGTTTTGAGTGAATATATATATAAATATTTATTTTGGAAGATGAATTAAGATTATTGGATGAAGAGTAAATTAATTTAATTACGAGTAATTAAATTATCGGGCAGTTAATTTAGGGATTATCGGCTAATTGCGACGAAACTGGTTAAGTGCTGAGGATCAGACAAGTGTCGGGTGAGGTGGCACCCACAAATGCCTATAAATAGGAATGAGGAGGCAGAGCAAAGGCAGAAAACCAAACCTCCTCCATACTGCATGTAACAGTATTCCTTCCCTTCCCATTCTGAATTCTGTTCATGTTCAAAAAAAAAAAAAGAAAGAGTTCCTCAAAAGTGACATTACTTGGAAATCCAAGCACCAAACCAGAAAACATCCAATACAAAAGTTGTTCTCCTCATCAGTACGGAGCTAGAGAACCCACTTTCATAGCGGCGAACGCAAAACGGGAACTTCGCCGATTTTTTACGCATAAACGTGAACGAGAGCAGACATTTAATAGAGGTAAGGGCACCTTCCACTTTCTAGTATGCATTTTTAGGGCTGTAAATGCATCTTGATGTGTGATCATATTTGAGTTTATGTTTTGAAAAAACGAAACTGTTATGCATGTTGTCATAAAATGCGAAAAATGCATTCTGTTGGTGTTTTAATAATCTGTGATGTTTGCTGTTTTGGTTGTTACTTTAATGCTGTTTTGTTTGTGTGGGAAAGCTGAAAAATGTTTTGCATGTTATTTTCAAGATGATCAAAATGCATGTTCTATTTTTAGTTTGATATTCTGTTTGGGTGATTTAAGCAAAACTGTGATGTTGTTTTGGTGTTGGTGATTCTGTTTCTGTTATGGTGAAATAGTCTGGTGTTGATGATCCTGTTTTCTGTCATGTTGATGAAAATTTGGTGTTGCTGATGTTTTCAAAAGAAAAGGATTTAAAATGATGAATGTGTTTTTCTGGAAAATCTGTTATTGATGAAAAATGTCTGGGTTTTGTGGTTTCCAAAAGAGGGGTAAAACTGTTTTGGGGTTGTTGGTTTTTCAAAGGAAACAGTTTGAAAATGTGTTGAAGTCTTAGGAAAAATTTCACTGAATTTCGAAGGTGTATTCGAATACGGGCATCTGTATTCGAATACAGATGAAGGATTTTTGCTTCTGACTTAGCCTCTGTATTCGGCTACGACCCTGTCGTATTCGAATACAGGACTACAATTTTGCCACTGTGTTCGCATCTGTATTCGACTACGACAGCCTCGTATTCGAATACAGAATGCTGATTTTCACTATTTTAGCTTCTATATTCGAATACAATGGAGCTGTATTCGAATACAGATTCTTGTTTTTCCAGAAATTCAAGTTTTAGCTTCTGTATTCGAATACAGGGAAGCTGTATTCGAATACAGATTCGTGTATTCCAGAAAATCAAGTTTTAAACGCTGTCATGTGAACTTTAAAGTGTTGGAGAACATTGAGACGGTTGAAATGATTTAAAATGAAGTCTTCGAATTAGTTTTGAAAAGGAGATGACGATGCTCTGGAAACCTTTAATGATGTTGGGAAAAATGCTGAATTTATACCATTTTGGTCTTCTGTATTCGAATACAAGGACGCTGTATTCGAATACAGAGTGTTGAATTTATACTGTTTTCAGTTTCTGTATTCGAATACAAGGGAGCTGTATTCGAATACAGATTCGTGTTTTTCAGATAATCAAAGTTTTAAACATTCTTTTATAAACCCTAAGTGTTGGGGAACATTGGGAAGGTTTGTGACAAATTAAAATTGGAATTTTGTGATAGTTTGATGTAACACCCCGAGTTTAAAACACAGCGCGAGTGTATTTTTTTTTTAAACGAATAGATAAATAAAAGAGTTTTCAGAATTAGTTTCAAGGGAATTAAAATCAATTCAAATTAAATATCATCCGACATCGTAATCCAAAATAGTAAGGTAATTAAACAACAACTTCACGATTAATCGAATGAGATATTTTTGGGAACTTGATCTTTTTAATATACCAAAATAAAGATACATCAAAACTAGATTCTCAATCCACCAAAATATTTATCAGAGTGCGGAAAAGTTTTACAATAATTCCCAAAATAAATATTTACAACCACTTACCTCAAAATCCTATACATAAGTCTAAACTGATCATACACTAAGCTATAGTAGCACGGTCTCCACCGCATTATCCACAAGTCTTATCTTCACCCAACTGTCCATCCCTTTACGTAGCCCACAAAGTAAAGATCAAGGGAAATTAACGACGTTCCCTGTCGTTAATGTGACCGTCGGGGGTACGGGTTTGATTAACATCTGAGGGCAAAGCCCAATTTTCCACAATAATTGTAAAGGGTCACCGACCGAAATTAACAAATACCACATAGCATTTATATCAGCAATATCAGACATATTCATGGCACATTATAAAACAATGATGATAAATAAGGATGCTCAATTTTGAAAGTACATGACATTTGTACCCTTTCAAACAGCAACCAATTTAATATGAAAATCATGTTGTAAGCACAAACATCAATTCAGTAATCACACCAATTCATCATAAATTCCAGATTTCAAAAAGTACTTACACACACAACAATTTTCAACCATCATCATATAACCAAAACGTGACCCACCGGTCAATCACCCCGATGTAATATGTATATGCTCATGTACACATTCTCTTGGATTCACCAAGGTGCAGTCACTCAACAGACCAGCACATTTACATATGTAAGACTTTAACGGCCCTCAAGACCAGGGTGCAATCGCTCACAGATCAGCACCAGTGCAGTTGCTCACAGACTAGCACTCGTGCAGTCGCTCACAGACCAGCACGTTTGACATAAACCAAGGTACAATCGCTCACAGATCAGTACCTAGTGCAGTCGCTCACAGACCAGCACTCGTGCAATCGCTCACAGATCAGCACGTGGTTGCGCATTTCAGGGTACAGACGCTCACAGTCCAGTACCAGCACTTATCTACCAAGGTACAATCGCTCACAGATCAGTACCTAGTGCAATCGCTCACAGATCAGCACTCGTGCAATCGCTCACAGATCAGCACGTGGTTGCGCATTACCCTAAGGCCCATCGCGAGTACCACATAACTATGCAATGCATGAATATGCAGTGTTTCACTTCACTGAAAACAGTATGCAACATCAGTAAAATTCATGCACTTCCATCATTTTTCAAAACATTTCCACACAATCAATATCATCATCTACACATCAATGACTAATCATTTAAGCAAACATTATCACTTTGCATTACCTCAAGGTTCCACTCTTAAATATCAAAAGTCTTTCCCAAACTCCCAAAATTCAGAACCAGTGTTTTAAAACTGCAATTTCAGGAAAAACGAATCTGTATTCGAATACAGCTTCATTGTATTCGAATACAGAAGCCAAACAGGTCAGAATCAACACCCTGTATTTGAATACATACTACTTGTATTCGAATATAGAGGCTTTCCCATTGCAAAAGTCAGAATTTCCACAACTTCAGTAAAGTCTCAAAAACTTCATCACCACCACTTCAAAACTATCACAAAAATTCCATTTGTATTCACCACCAACCTTCCCAAGGTACCCCAACACTTAAGGTGTATTAAACAATGTTTAAAACTTGAATTTCTGAAAAACACGAATCTGTATTCGAATACAGCTCTCTTGTATTCGAATACAGAAGCTAAAACAGTGAAAAATCAGCATTCTGTATTCGAATACGAGGTTGTCGTAGTCGAATACAGATGCGAAGTCTGTGGCAAAAATTGCAAATCTGTATTCGGCTACACAGGGTTGTAGTCGAATACAGATGCTAAAACATAAGCAAAAATTGCTAATCTGTATTCGACTACAGAGGGTCGTAGTCGAATACAGATGCTAAGTCAGAAGCAAAAGTGGCAAATTTGTATTCGACTACAGAGGGTCGTAGTCGAATACAAATTCGAAAATCTGAAGAAAACAGAAGCTTTGTAGGCTGTATTCGAATACACTCAAGCCGTATTCGAATACACCTTCGAATTTCAGTGAAATTTCCTGAAACTTCAACACATTTTCAAAACCTTTTCCTTTGAAAAACCAACCAAAACCCTAGAATCATAATTACCAATCTTTATAAACCTCACAACTCAGACATTTTTCATTAAACATCAACAACAGATTTTTCAAGAAAAACACTTCCACCATTTCAAATTCCTTTTCTTTTGAAACCACCATCAACACCAGACTGTTTAACAAAATACAGCAAAAATACACAGAATCACTAAAACCGGAAAGTCAACCACCAAAACAGTCCAACACAAACTAGCTCAAGCATTTGGATCATCTCCAATATAACACCAACCAAATCATTATTCAACACAACAGAATGATTTCTTACTCAACACAACAAATAATACATCATCAACACAACAACATAATAAATTCCTTCACTGAAAACAGCAGGAACATCAAAACAGTTTGATTTCCAAAACATAACACATTGTTTTTCTCAAACATAACCCAATAATCATTCATCACACATGCATTTATAGCCCTAAATGCAATCTAGAAAGTTGGAAGGTGCCCTTACCTTAATTACGTTCTCTTAACTCGTACGTTTTCTGCAACAAAAGTCGACGATACTCCCGTTCGCGTCCGCCGCTACGAAAATTAGTTCTTTAGCTCCGTAACGATCAGAGGAATAACTTTCGTACTCGAAACTTTCTGATTCGACACTCAGATTTTCCAGAACGATGACTTTTGAGTAAACTGTTTTTCTTCACCAACACTCAGAAATATCAAAAGAAGAAGAAAATACTAAAGCAGAAAATGGCACGTAGAGGAAAGAAGAAAGAGCTTCTCACATAAATATCTTCATAAATGCAAACTGACACAGTCAGAGGAGAGAAGAATTTGTTTCTTTCTTAATAAATATCTACGCCACCTCACCCAACACTTGTATTAAAATATCTTTTGATCCTCCAGCACTTAACCCGTCTCATCGCAATTAGCAGAGAATATCTTAATTAACGGCCCGATAATTTAATTACTCAAAATTAAATTAATTCATCCATTATCCAATAATTTTAATTCCACCTCCAAAACAAATATATATACATATATATATATATATATATATATTTACACAAAACATACATATATTGAATATTTTACAAATATTCCCAAAATACACTTAAAATTAAATCTGAATTTAATTTTAAATTTAAGGGTCTTACATTTGAAGTGGTAATGATGAAGCTTTTGAGACTTCTACTGATGTTGTGAAAATACTGATTTTTGCACTGTGACAGCCGCTGTATTCGAATACAGAGTGTTGATTCTGCTATGTTTTTGGCTTCTGTATTCGAATACAATGAAGCTGTATTCGAATACAGATTCGTGTTTTCCAGAAATCCCAGTTTTAAACACTATTTTATGAATTTAAAGAGTTGGGAAACACTAGAAAGACTTATGATAATTAAGAATGGAATTTTGAGATAATGTAAAGTGATAATGATGGGATTGCTTGAATGTTTAATTATTGATGTGATGATGATGAAATTAATTGGGTTGAATGTTTTGGGGAAATGATGGAAAGGCTGAATTTTTCAGATAATGCATATTGTTTTCAGTGAAGAGAAAAAATTGCATATTCATGCACTGCATAGTCAGGTGGTACCCGCGATGGGCCACAGAGTAATGCGTAAATGTGCTGATCTGTTAAGCGATTGCACGAGTGCTGGTCTGTTGAGGGACTGCACTGGTGCTGGTCTGTTGAGCGACTGTACCCTGAAATGCGCAAATACGTGATGATCTATTGAGCGATTGCACGAGTGCTGGTGTGTTGAGCGACTGCACTGGTACTGATCTGTTGAGCGATTGTACCTTGGTATATGTTAAACGTGCTGGTCTGTTGAGCGACTGCACGAGTGTTGGTCTTTTGAGCGACTGCACTGGTGTTGATCTGTTGAGCGATTGCACCCTGGTCTTAAGGGCCGTTAAAGTCAAACATATTTAAATTGTGCTAGTCTGTGAGCGACTGCACCTTGGTAATTCCAAGAAGTTGAATACATGAGCATATACATATTGCATCGGGGTGATTGATCGGTGGGTCACGATTTTGGGTATATGTTGATGATTGGAAATTGTTGTGTGTAAGTACTTTATAAAATCGAATTTCTGATAAATGATTGTGATTGCTGAAGTATTGGATGTACTTACAACATGTTTTCCATATTAATTGGTTGCTGTTTTAAAAAGGCATACATGTCATGAAATTTCAAAATGAGCATCTTTATTTATCATCATTGATTTTATGATATGCCATGGACATGTTGTTACTGTGATATAAATGCTATGTGTTAAATGTTAATTTCGGTCGGTGACCCTTTACTATTATTGTGGAATTTGGGCTTTGCCCTCAGATGCCCCCCCAAACCATGTCACCCGTGGGTCCCCAGACGACGGAAACGTCGCTCGATTTTATTGATCGTTCCGTGCCTATTGCTTGGGTATACGACCCCATCTCAAGCAGGGCCACGTACACGGGGAGATTGAAGAGGACCTGTAGGACTAACGGAGCAGTGAACTATGTAACACCCCGAGTTTAAAACACAGCGCGGGTGCATTTTTTTTTTTAAAATCAATAATAAAAATGAATTTCCTGATTTAATTCGAAAGGAATTAAAATAAAGTTTCCGTAAATCAATAAGTACTCAATTTCGGGAAATTTAATAATAAACATTAAGGCATTTTTAAAATGTTAACAATGTCAGAGTGCAGAATAATACAGCGGAAAAAGTCGTACATTAATTCCCAACATAAAATTACATTTCCCAAAACTCAAGACCCTATACAAAAGTCTAGACTGATCATGCACTAAGCTATAGTAGCACGGTCTCCACCGTATCCTCTATAAGTCTTGTCTTCATCCAATCGTCCGTCCCTCTACGTTGTCCACGTAGACTTCGTACATAAAGATCAGGGAAAACTAACGACGTTTCCGTCGTTAGTGTATCCGTCGGTAGGACGGGTTCGGGTAACATCTGAGGGCAAAGCCCAATTTCCACAATACAATAGCAAGGGGTCACCGACCGAAAATAACAGATAATCACATAGCATATATTGCACAACAACATGTATAATCATGGTATAACATATGATGATGAGGAAATAATAATGCTCATTTGAAAATTTATGACTTACATGCCTTTTCAAAACAGCAGTCAATGATTATGAAGTATGCGGTAAGTACAAACAACACATCAACAAAAAACAATCATTAATTCAGAATTTTAGATTTTGGACAGCACTCACACACATTAATTTCCAACATTCATCATATAAACAATCGTGACACACCGGTCAAATCCCTCAATGAATTGCATATATGCTCATGCATAATTTTCTTGGAATCACCAAGGTGCAGTCACTCACAGACCAGCACAATTTAACGGCCCTCATGACCAGGGTGCAATCGCTCACAGATCAGCACCAGTGAAGTCGCTCACAGACCAGCACTCGTGCAGTCGCTCACAGACCAGCACGTTTGACATAAACTAAGGTACAATCGCTCACAGATCAGTACCTAGTGCAGTCGCTCACAGACCAGCACTCGTGCAATCGCTCACAGGTCATCACGTGGTTGCGCATTACTCCGTGGCCCATCGCGGGTACCACTTGACTATGCAATGCATGCATATGTAGTGTTTCATTTCTCTAGAAACAATATGCAAAATCAGAAAATTCATGTTCTTCATCATGTTTAAATCTTTCACCACAGTCATAAATAACAACATCACAATCATGATTAAACAGTCCATTAATCATTAACAGTTTGAAAAGTTTTCCCAGACTCTTAAAATTCAATTACAGAGTTTAAAACTGAGGATTTCTGGAATTTTACGAATCTGTATTCGAATATAGCTCCTCTGTATTCGAATACAGAAGCCAAAAACAGTGCAGATTCACACCCTGTATTCGAATACAGCCCTCTGGTATTCGTATACAGGGGCAGTCTTAGTGTGCAAAACCACATCTTTCACTATATCAGTAAAATCTAAAGATGCGAATACAAATGCGAATACAGTCGACTACAGATGCGAATACAGTGTTAAAAATTCCACTTCTGTATTCGAATACGACATGGTCGTAGTCGAATACAGTTGCTTAGTCAGAAGCAAAATCCTACCTCTGTATTCGACTACAGGGGCTCGTAGTCGAATACAAGTTTGAAAACTTTAGTTAAAACAGAACTTGACAGTTTGTATTTGAATACACACTTGTTGTATTCGAATACACCTTCGAAAAACCAGTGAAATACTTCCTGAAACATCTACACTTTTCAAACTATTTCTTGAAAAACAACAACCAAAAATCAACAAAGATTCTGCATTTTCCAGAAAACACTTCCCTCATTTAAAATCCCTTTTTCCTTTTAAAACATCAACACCACCAGGATCACACCAAACGACCATATTTAGAATCATCAACATCACCAGAACCACACAAAACAACCAGAATCAGAGTCATTTTAATCACCAGAATCCCACCACATAAAACAGAATCAGAACCATTAACACCAGTTTATCCAAAACAAAGACAGATGATCAATCATCATAACAAACATGCATGCATTCAGTTTTCCCAAAACACCAGAGCAAACATGCATTCAGTTTTCTCAAAACACAACAGAATGACAAGCAAACATCACAGAACAACTAAGCACCAACAGGATGCATTTTGCATTTTAATGCCATTTTTAAAACAGTTTTATAACATGCATTTTTAATCATAACCAAAATGGCATGCAAACATTTATCAGCATTCACACAGAAGTAAAACAACATATTTTACCAGTCAAACAACCAACAACAACTATCAGAAATAATCACGTATCAACAAAATGCATTTTCTTTCAAAATGTCATTTTCGAAAATAGCTTTTCTTTTAAAGACAGAACTGAAACAACACAAATTTATGGCCCTAATGCAGCTAAAAGATGGAAGGTGCCCTTACTCTTGTAGCGTGCTCTGCTATTTCTCTTGTTCCTGCTGCGTTCTCTTTTCTGCGTCTAAAAACGACGAAGTTGTCCCCTGAGTTTGCTGCTGCAAAACTGGGTTCTTTATCTTCGTATTGAGATGGGGATTAACTTTACTACTGGGGGTTTTCTAGTTTGGTGTTTGTATTTCTAGTTACTGGAGTCTTGAGGAATTCCCTCTCTTCAATTTGAATTCGGGAAACTGGGCAGAACAGAGACAGAATGAGAGAGGAAATGGGGTTGGTACATGCAATATGGGCAGTGAGGAGGAAGGAATGGTGTTCTAACTTCACCATCCTTCTCACTCCTATTTATAGGCTCTCATGGTGCCACCTCACTTGCCACTTGTCTGATTTCCAGCTGGACTTTTCAGCACTTAATCCTTTTTGCAATTAGCCACTAATCCTTAATTAATGGTCCGATTAATTTAATTACTTGAAATTAAATTAATTTAATCTTCATCCAATAATTTTCATCCTCCAAAATAAATATTTATATATATATATATTCACTCAAACATACATATATTAAATATTTTACAAATATCCCCAAAATACAATTAAAATTAATTCCATAATTTTAATTAAAAATTAAGGGTCTTACAAACTATGTGGAGCACACCTATGCGAAGATTGACTTTCCTGTGCCTTCCCGTTTGGTATTGGAGGCGCACAGAATTTTTGATGATGCGGAGGAGCCAGCTGGAGGGGTTGAGACGGAGGCCACCGTAGGAGTGGTAACTCCTAACCCAGTGATTGGAGGGGCTGTACATGATTCCGAGGTGGAAGAAAAGAACAAAGGGCCGACGCCAGTAGCAGCTGATATTCCGGGTCCATCTAGGATATCCGATGATTGTTATGAGATCCCGGCACCGCCGAAGCGACCTAGATTGTGCATCGATCTGACTTCGGAGGAGACTAATCCCTCTCTGTATGATGATGAGGAGGAGGTTACATCGAGGCGAGCGGCGGAGTCGGATGAGACTTGTATGGGATGCGGAGGAAATCTGTGCTACTGTAGCTTTAGTGCATGATCGGTTATATTTCATGTATAGGATTTTGAGCTGGAAAATGTAATTTGTTTTATTTTGGAAATTATTGTACTACTTTTCCGCTAACCTATTCCGCACTCTGATATTTCCTTTTGGGATGATATGACACTGTTCTTTTAAAATGTATTAATGTTTATTATTAATTTCCAAAAATAAGTACTTAGTGATATTTACGATGAAACTAATTAATTACGTTCATCGATTAAATTACGACGTACCATTTTATAAAATGAATTAAAGGAAATTTTATTTCAATTCTTTTGAAGTAATGAATTGGAAAATCATTTTAATTATTTATTTTAAAAAAAAAATACACTCGCACTGTGTTTTAAACTCGGGGTGTTACATAGAGGGTTTAGATGAGTTGAGAGACATATTCTGGGCCCGGCCAGATGCTATCACTGTTGTAAATAATTTTCACATAGTATTGATTATGGATAACACATACAAGACTTGTAGGTATCGACTTAGCTACCCTTCGCAAACATTTTTTCCACTTAGAAGTCCACCACCAACATCTATGTCAAGTCATCGTATGATTATTATTGCATTTGTTAAGAACTATCATTTCGTGCAGGTATTAATTGTGATATTTAATTTGATTCTATCAACCTTTTTTTTTATAGTTTAATAGATTATTGATTTTAACAGGTTTACTTGAAGCCATATTCTCCTATACCACTAGCAAGTAAGATTGGTTGCAGATATTTCCACACACTAGAAATGAACCTATTGTAAATTGAATGGTTGATATTTAATATTGTTATAAACATTCAAAATACTTAAACAACTCCAAAATATAATACTTAACAAATCCAAAATCAGTATTATCCAAATATTTTTATACAAATCCAAAATATTCCCAAAATAATGCCTAAGTCCCTCCATGTCTCCTACGATATGATACTAAATTTGCCCATTTGTCCCTCTGAGTTTGCAACATCACAATTAACTCATTGATGAGTGCGATGCCATCAAGTAATACCGATTGACGACCAAGAAGCTCTTCGGCAATTTGTATTGCTCGACCCTACATTAAATAATTTAGTTAAAACAATAAATGACTAATAAATTTAGTTATTTCATAAATTTGAATACATTTACCGTTATATCAGCAATAGATGGATCATCGCCAACATGTTTTGCATCCAAATGACCAACATGAATTGGTTCTCTGTGAATTATGTATGGATGAGAAATCCTGTGAAACCACTCTATGTCATCGTTCGCGCAGTCTGCAAGTCCTTGTACAATCGCGCCATCATCAACTACATGCTCAACTATTGCATAAACATTATGTCCATTTCCTCTGAAGTGGTCCTCCAACTTAATATTTCTAACGGTGAACCAAGAATGGTTTGGACATAATCATATTGACGCAATACCCTGTCTGGCAGATGTGCATACATCTTCAAACCCCAATATATCCACCCTTTAAATAAAGAAACATCCTCAAACGGTCGCCTTACTCTATGATCTTCGTACGGTGTCCAACATATCTGATCAACATCGATCTCATCAAAGGCTTTCCTAAATGGAAGAACCAAACCCTTATCCCTCTCCGACTTCCATAAAAGTGCTCTAGGGTTGCTCATTGACCCAAGTCTGAACATATATAATATAATATCATTAGTTTATAATTAATAATAGAAATTATCAACACAACAAACAACATTGAGTTTACCTGTAACAGTGTCAGATACCCAAAAACCGTTATGGTCTGATGCATACTAGCTTCGCGGAGATTGTCATATAGGAAAGTAAGAGCAGTAACACCCCATGCATATTCCCCACATGAGTTGAAGTCTCGGAAGCACTCTAGGTAGGCAACGCTAACTGCGAAGGCACTCTTATCACTAAAAAAGGTGCAACCAACCAAAAATAGTAGAAATGCCCTCACAGCCATCTCCAAATGCTTGTCATGACAACGATGATGGTATACTTCAAGTAGTCAACTATATTGAATTGTGGTTGTCCGCGTGACATTAAACTCAGCATAAGTAGAAGCGTTAGTAACTCCAAGATGTTTAGCTAATAAATTTGCACCGTCATCTATGTTAAATACATTGACACTAAAGAATGCACCAATGATGGGTATATGCAAAAGAGAGGAGACATCATCCAGAGTAATCATCATCTCCCCAATTGGAAGATGGAAGTTGTTGGTGTCTCGATGCCTCCTCTCTACAAAAGCAAATATGATCCCTTTGTCAATCATTTCGTAACAACATTTTAGCAATGAATATAATCTTGAACTCTTAACCAACTATTTCACCTCTTCGTATTCAATCACAACTTCTTTCAATTTTTTTCCATTGCTAAATACCATTAGCTCCCCACGATCCTAAAATAAAATAAGGGAAAAAAATGTAAGTTAAAACACATTATGACAACAACTATTAAAAATTTAATATGATTGCGAAACTTATCACTCCATCCCAAAGTCGAGTGGCCACGTGATAACCAAATGTCCTAAGGACAGACTTGTCAACCGGACCACCAGGATATCCATTAGTCTATGGAGATTCATCTATGTGCTCTAGTTGAGCCTTATGTTGTGTTTGCTCTTCCTGCTGGATCTGCTCTTCCTGTTGAGAATGTTGCTCTTATTGTGCTTGTTGCTGCAGTTGTAATTGTTGTTGTTCCTGTTGTGCCCGCCTCTCCCATTGCACTTCCTGCTGCTCCTCAAGACGCTGAGCCCGTGCAAAAGCAGTTGGTCTAACACGACAACCCTCATCATTAGCGGTACCCTTATTATTAGTAGTATTATTAATTATAACTCGACTTGCTCTATCAGTAAACATAGTGCGCACCATTTCTGCATAACCATATCATAATCAAAATCAAAACACAATCAAATATGTTACGGCGCAATCTTTGTTCTCTTACGTAAACTCATTTCACTTATGCATACTCAGTTCACGTAGGTTTATGGGCATAGTCAATATGCGTAACCAAAATCAATTGACAAAATGAGTTTCATTTTCACCAAAATCAGTTTCAATCACATAACTAAATATTGTAAAAAATAAAAAGAAGAACAAGAACAAAATTGATGCAAACCTGATGTAAATGGGAGACAATGAAGATGATTAAAGATATTTGAAGATGTTGAACTTGATGAAAATGGAAGAAGAAGGAGAAGGGGGTGTGAGAGAAAAGAATAAATATGAGTTTGAGATAGAAGATTAAGATAGAAATAGAGGTTAGAGTTTAAAGAATGTTAAAAATAAGTAAATGCATTTTAGGTATTTAATTTTTGTAAAAAAATTAATAGGTGTGGGTAGCCAAAATAGAGATATGGATAGCAAAATTGTAAAATTTAAGTCTAAGATTTAAATCATACTCTCGAGATAAGTGTGACTCCATTCACATCATATGGAATCCAAATCCCGCTATAGTCCGCATGATATAAAATTGAAAGTTTTACCCCATATCCCTACCCTACAAATTTTTCAAAATGTCAAAATTACCCTTCATTTTTTTTACTATTTTATCAAATTAAAATTTACTTTTGGGAGGAAGTTTTCCGGAAAAGTGGCAAGTTTTCCGATATTTTTAAAATTTTTTTTTTTAAAAAAAATTGAAAAAAAAATTTGAAAAAAAATAAACTACCGGAAAACTTATTTGCAAGTTTTCCGATAACTACCGGAAAACTTCCTCACAAGTTTTCCGGTAACTACCGGAAAACTTTTTGGCAAGTTTTCCGGTAGAAGATAAAAAAAAAAGTAAATTTTAATTTAATAAAATAGTTAAAAAAATGAAAGATAATTTTGACATTTTGAAAAATTTGTAGAGTATAAGTATAATTGTAGGAGTATGGGATAAAACTTTCTATAAAATTTTCACTTTGATTGAAAATGAAAGCAAAAATTAAAAATAAAAACAAAACAGAATTGAGACCATAAGTTGACCTTTGTACGATTTATGTGAAAAGTGGATTTAATATTTACAAACCTTAAAGTGGAAAACTGCATTTATTTATTTTTTTAAAATTAACTCAAATAATATAATAAATTACGAAGTTCACAAAAAAACTAACATGACATAGCTATTACATAATATTTTTTAATTAATATTAGCTCCAATTTTTTTTACTAAACACAATTGACTATGATTATAATTTTAGTTGATAAAATTGATATATTTAGTTGGTAATATTGATTAAATAAATTAATTTTTATTGATTAAATTATAATTAATTATTTTTTTATAAAAAAAAAGTTAGAAAAAGTCTTAGTTCAATTGATAAATATCACTATTATTTGATTCACTGTGTGAAATTTAAATATGAAATTATAGTGATATATATCATTTATTATAAAAAAAAATACAAAGAGTATTATTATATAAACATTTACTTCATTAGTTAATTATTTTTTTTATAGTATCATTAGTTAATTATAAACTAATTTTTTTATAAAATTTAAATATTTAATAAATTAATTTATTAATAATTAATTAAAATATAATTACAATGTTATGTTGAAATATCTAACAAATTCTTTTTTAAAAGATAAATTTATTAATTTATAAAATTTAAAAATTAATTTAAAACTGTTACAAATTTAGAGATAAATTTGTCTATTTAACTGTTAATTATTAATAGGCTAAATAGCACTCGTGATCCCTTAACTTAATTTCAGTTAATGTTTTAGTTCTTTATTTTTTTTCCTGATTTGATCCTTTATTTTAATTTTAAGTGACAATTTGATCTTTTATGTTTTAAAATGTCAACAATATTATCCATTTTTTTTACAATAAATTAAAAAATTCATTCAAATTTTCAACCATAACCCATAAAATTAATTATATTCTTTAATATAATACAAATTTTATCAAATTCGTAACTCAAATCTTTAAATAAACTCATATTTTCATTTTTTATTTGATGTTGTTAGAGATGAAATTTTAAAAATCAAATAAAGAATAAAAATATGAGTTTATTTGAATATTTGAGTTACGAATTTGATGAAATTTGTATTATATTAAAGAATATAATTAATTTTATGGCTTTTAATTGAAAATTTTGATAAATTTTTGTAAAGAAAAAGGATAATATTGTTAATATTTTAAAACATAAAAATTTAAATTATCAGTTAAAATTAAAATAAAGAACCAAATTAAAAAAAAAATAAAAAACTAAAATGTTAACTGAAATTAAATTAAGGGACCACAAGTGCTGTTTATCTTTATTAATTAATACATGTGTATCTATCTATTTTTCCCAGTTCTTTGTTGTACTTCTATGTGCTCGTTTGCGCGTCTGTCTGAGAGAGAGAGAGAGAGAGAGTCGGTGAAGTGAAGAGTGAAGTAGAAGTACTCGCTCTTGTATCAATCACATTCACAGAGAAGAATGAGAAATCATTTCTTCTTTTACGCTTTTGCTGTTCTCTCTCTCACTTCCTTTCTTCATTTTCCAGCTCACGCTGCTCCTTCAGGTAAACTAACTTTGTCACTTTCTCATTTCTTCAAACTTTCCTTTTCCTTTCTTTTTTTTTTCTTTCTATTTTTTATGGGCAATCTAAAGTTTGATCCTTTTCACCATTTTACAAAGCATTTCTTTTTGGGTTATTTTTCCTTTCTGTGTCTGTTCTTTCTCTTCCAATTTGTTTTGCTTAGTTCTGCAATTGAAATCCAATAAAATTTAACCTGCTACATTTTTTTTAAATACGTTATTTCCCCATAAAAATAATTAAATTTGTTCAATAATTTTATTCCTTTATTTTTATTGGGTTAATTAGTCTATTTAATGTTAATTTATCAGGAACATTAATCAAGCATCTATCTTCACTTCTCATACGGAAATGGTCTAACACCAAGACCTCTCAATCAGGTTGGATGTTTTTATCTTACAATCCCTTTGATTCTATGATCACTAGTTTGTTAAATGTATGGTGAAATTGAATGAACGGTAACATGTAAAATGTAATTTCATTGTTGCTTTTTCAGATGGAAATGCTCTTCAATTTGAGAATGGTTACATAGTTGAGACTCTTGCGGAAAGAAACGATATTGGGGTCATTCCATATAGAATCCGTGTCTCCGATGAGGATGAACTCTTTGCTGTTGATGCAATTAATAGCAACATTGTTCGAATCACCCCACCGTTGTCTCAGTGTATGTATTGTTGTCTCAGTCTATGGTCAATTTTGATTACTCGGACAATCATAGCTTTGAAATGTATTCTTCCGAAGTTCTTTTGTTCTCTTATGATTCTTTAAGTTGGTTATTTCTTGTATTTTGCAGGCAAAACATAATATTAAGAATGATGATAATTTCTTTTGTTGTTGTTGAGATTTTAGTCTTTTTATTTGTTCAACTTATGAAGGTCTTTAACAACTAAGTTCTAAGCGTCAGCTTAATGGTAAGAGTTTGACTTTGTAACCTCAAAGAATGACGTTCAAATCTCCTTAGGCACGGCTGTAGAATGACCACTAGAGTCACTTTAATTAATAATAATTTCCTCCATTCCCAAAAATAGTTATGTTCTCCAGACAAAAATAATGGTGAAAAAGGAAAAAAAAAGCCTAAGCTTCATTGTACTTTGTTTATGTATTGCAAATAGCAGCATGCCAGCAACATCAAGTCTGTCCCTCTTTTATCTCTTTTTACTAATGCAGATAGTAGAGGAAGATTGGTGGCTGGGTCATTTCAGGGTTACACAGGTCATGTGGATGGAAAACCAAGCGATGCACGTTTTAATAATCCCAAAGGCATTGCCCTCGATGATAAAGGGAATGTTTATGTTGCTGATACTCAGAATATGGCCATCAGAAAAATTGGAGATGCCGGTATGTGTTAATTGATTTAAAAGAATACAAGTTTTCAGGATCTAGTTTAGACTAATATGGTCTACTGGTATCTGACAATAACAAAATCGAGTTTGAATATGAATTTACTTCTTAAAATTCAAAAGAGAAGTGTTATGTTACTGTGTGACTTGTGAAAAAGTTTGTTGACCTTTTGTAACTGATCTTTGTATTTTTTAGGCGTGACAACCATTGCTGGAGGAAAGTCAAATGTTGCAGGCTACAGGGACGGGCCTGGTGAAGATGCTAAGTTCTCAAACGATTTTGATGTGGTGTATGTTCGCCCAACCTGTTCCTTGTTGGTCATTGATAGAGGAAACGCCGCTCTTCGGCAAATCTTTCTCAACCAAGAGGATTGTAATTATCAATCTACTTCAATTTCTATGACAGGTTTCAATTCTTAATCTTTTGTTTGAAATGTTTGTTATAATCATTATCTCTCATGATATGCTGAAATATGATAACAGCCCTGTGCTTTCTATTTTACCTTCCAAACATGTATGTTCAAAACAATTTTGAATGACTTTTTCTTCACCTATGACTACAAATTTTGTGTTTGCATCATGTGTTTCGGATGTTAAAGTTCTGGTTTAGAATTTTGATATTCCCACCCATACAAAGACTAAAGAAAAGATAGAAGAATAAGGGCACATCATTATCAGTTCTGAAGAAAGAACTGAGAAAAATAATATATGCTGATTGTATTGTTTGACATCAGTGTTGTGGAGACCGATGCAAATATCAGTTGCCAGGGACAAAATCTTAAGTGATAGTTTGCTTGCATCACTTTAGTTGTGCTTCTTTTTTTTTAATCTAAACTGGGGATGGTGATTTTTTAAGCAGTTTCTTTATGCTATCATAGGTTTTTAGATTTGCTTCCGTTGTCAAGTTATCAAATTTAAGGGATTGGTTGTAAACTAGACTTGTCTGGCAAATACATAAAGGTCTGTTTGTTTAAGCTTTAAAAAGAGCGGTTCTATGAAATTCTCGCCATATCAAGGTCATAGTCACACAATTCGCTTGAGATGCCTGCAAACTGCGGATTGGTACCTGGGTACCGGTTTGCGGTACTTTTGCAAATTTGAGCAGAGAAAAATAAAACGAGTAAAATAAAAGTGAAAATTAAAAAGGTTTTGGACAGTGGGTACAGCTGGCTTTGTCATTCCACCTCTTTTGCACTATTAAGAGGTTTTGGGTACTTGGGGGCAGAATTGAGAAGTGGGAAAGAATACTTTTATAAATATTTTGTAGTAAAAAATATTTACCTTTTGGCTAAAAAATATTATTGGTAGCATACTACTTCCTATTAGTTTGTACTAGTACTATGAATTGACAAGTACTGAAGCTCTATACCCCTTACGTACCAAATTCTTGGCATGTAGGGTACCTCAAACTCGTACAACCACATACCACAGCTAGTTGGGAATTATGTGACTATGGTCAAGATCTATCGAAGAATCAATCTCTATGAGTCTATTGTATTGTAGGTAGCCATACCTTGCATTTCTATATAAGAGGATGATTCTATGACTTGAACCCATCATCTTTTAGTTATAATACTCTATCCGTTCAAAATATAAGCGAATATTGGTTAAAGAAAGTGGATGTATTTGATTCAAATTCATCAACTTTCTTTGATCCATTTTTGTTTATATTTTGAGACGCAATAGTACACACCAAAGCTCCCCTTCTTTAACACATATTTTGATTAAAACAATGCCGCATTTGTGAATTCACTGCAGTTTTGAGAAGTGAAGTTAAATAATGGGGCATCTGAAAAATGAAAAACAGAGTTTTAGCCTTCTTGTTAACTCAGAGACTTTGTTCAATTTTACTAGTTAAGTGGCTGTGTCCTTATTAGTTTTTCCACTAGATCATTTCTATTACCAATGAACTCTTGGATTTTGATATTAAATTGCACTATTCTTGATGGTTTTCTGCAGATATCCTTACAGTTGTTGGTGCTGTCATAGTTGGATATGCTGCATGCTTGCTTAAGCAGGGATTTGGATCCTCTTTCATCTCAAAAATGGTATGTCTACTTTTCCTCAATAAAATTTGTAATTATAAAATAAATTAAGAGTGATTTGACATTTTGCCTGCTGCAACATTACAATGTTCCAAAACAGTTTTATTTGAAATTGGAAGTTAACTTCAATTTTACATCTTGTTCATTTTCTAAAATGGAAAATAAGGGTTTGTTTACTTTGTGAAAATATCTTCTGTTTTCATTTCTACATTTGTGGAAACATTGAAAATGTCAAAAGTTGTTTTCAGTATTTTCGGAAATCCATCATCTCTAACTTACATTTCATCTTCTCTCCATAATGATTCACTTCAAGAGTCTTGTATTTTTTTATTATCAAGTTAAAATGAACACATTTAAGAAAATGAAACATTAAACATTTTTACAAAGTAAACAGATCTTAACTTTTTTGGTTCCTCTTTGTTGTCGTTTGGTATGGGTTGCTGTATGACTTCTCACCTCTTGTTTCTTTTCATCCTCTTCCCACCAAACTTATTTTCTCAATGCCTTTGTATATCAGAATGTCAGAGACTTAATATTTAAATAGTTACGCCACACAGTTTCCTTTTATGTTGTTGAAAATAATATCATTGTTGGTAGTTGACTAATTACACTGCATACATGCTGCAGCAACCATCAGAAAGAGAATTTAAAGACCAAGCAAGCAGTGAGACTAAGCCGATTCTAGAGCGAAATGATGAAGAAATGGGATGGCCATCTTTTAGACAGCTTGTTGTTGATCTTTCGAAGATCTCTCTCGAAGCGATGACTAGTTTGTTCCTTCAATTCGTACCCTCGTATTTCAGACCTGACAGCACCAAGAGAGGCCTCACGCCACTGAAAGATCGTCTTAGGATGCCTGAAGATGAAATGGTGCCCACATTGGTCAAAAGGCAGAGTGCTCCTGCTCCTCTTACTGAAAGTAGGCAGGTACATCTTACAAGTGGAGCTGAAAAATATTCAGAAACTAAGACGGCTAAGGTAAAATCAAGCGTTCCAAAGGACCCTTCTTTGCCAAGCAAGCACCGTTCATCAAAGAGACATGAGTATGCTGAGTTTTATGGATCAAGTGAGATTCCACCTCACACTAAATCCAAGAGCCTGAAACAAAGGTCAAAACATCGGCAACGGGAAAAGAGCGAACAAGTTTTGGGGGCAGTTGGAGTCGAGCAAAAGCCGCATGAAATGAGGGCCGTTGATTATGCAAATACAAAATATGACCATTACAATTACAATATGAGCACTAAGTATGTACCCGAGGATACGTCCCGTTTCAATCCTCATTAACAGGTTTTTAATATTTTGTTTATGGTTAACTGTATTCTGTTGTCCTTATACATTGGTTTGGAGTTAGTCTGTCATTGAAGCTATATTCTAACTAAAATTTTGTGCTTAGTGAAACATGCATATGGGGATATAATCGCTGACCAATTTCCTTACAATTTTTTTTATAGAATTAGCATCATCTACATATAAATCTTCTCATTTTAAAGAGAACTCTACCCTGAAGTATGCCACAAGTGTATAGGTTTCAAATATGTAAGTTAAATGCCTCCATGGGAGTCAATTTTTCAGATAATTCAATATTGGCATGATTCAATGAAATGAAGATCAAACTTCTAAGTGGAGCTCTAAATTAGAAGTACGTGCAATGCAAAGGACAAGTGGATTTTGGAATTCTTGTTCTTCTTCTTTTGATCTAAGGTTTGGTTCAGTTTAGTAAAGAAAACTGAACTTGAAACCAATCAAGTCAAACAAGTTTTCTATGTGCACCCTTTCAAGCTGCATACCCAGTCTCCTTATCTGCTCCACTACCCATATCTTAGGTAAATACTTTAATACTACCACTTGTCATTTTGGAACACCAATAAATTCATTAAAAAATATTTAAAAGGAAAAATTTGGAGGACAAGACCAAAATTTAAGATAGAAATCTAAAGGAATAAAATTATGGTTAAAGAAAAAAGAGTGCATTGATACAATTAATGAAACTAGAAAATAAGCCATAACTAATTACAAAATCTGAATTCAGGGATCCCCATAACGTTGGAATCATCCCACCAACCAAAACCATTAACTTGCAAATTCAAAGCATCAATTCTTTTTGCACAATGATTTCCTTTTCTGAAAATATGAGAAATGATAAAATTCATATGCCTAGTTAACTTTATGCAATTAAGCCAACAATTTCTTAAATACCAAAGAATATTGCCATAATTTTTGTATGCTTGAAAGTGAGTTGAGAATCCGAGTCAATCCACAAATTCCTCCAATATTTGTGATGTGCTAATTCAACCGCTTACATAACAGCAATGATCTCAGCATTCATTGAAGTAGTGTTATCTAGATTTATTGTGAAACAACCCGAATTATTAGCCATGTAATCCCTGAAAGTTCCACCACAAGCAGCTGGGCCTGGGAAATCATTAGCAGGGCCATCCATGTTGCATTTCACAAAATGAATAAAAGGAGGCTGCCAAAAGATTTCTATTATTTTTGGAGCTCTAGTAGGGTGAGTATTCACCCAAGAAAGCCTTGGGAATTTGAAAATCACAAATGACAATATAGTGGTGGCCTTTTGGTGTAGTTGCCCGTGATTGAAACACTAGCAATGATTTTGTATAAAAAACTATTACGTTTCCTTTTGTTACCAAAATACAAGTTGTTTCTACAAAACAAAATAGTGTCCTCAATGTTGACGATTCTATCAATAATGACATCCTTACATTGAGCAGACCAATGCAAGTCACAGATCTTATAAATAGTGAGAATTGAGGCGGTGTCAATATGCCTATGTAAAATGTTTCCTAACCACTTCCAAAGTGAAGATGCAAACACGAGAAGGGGGAGGGGGGGGGGCTGAATTGTGTTTGCCAAACTTTGAATCTTTTTACTGTTTTGTTGAATGTTGATGTGATTTACTTGATTAATAAATAATCAGACTTAGCAGCGGAAAATAATAGCATAAGAATACAACAATTTATCCTGGTTCACCATTAACTTGGCTACATCCAGTCCCTTCATCCTGAAGGCTTTAATCCACTAATTCAAAACCTTTGAATTATAACACCTGACCCTCCAAGTCAGTCTTCCCAAACAGCCTGATAACCCCAGACTTTTGAGGAACGAAAACAACACCTTGATTCTACAAGTCAAGTCTTCTCCTACCAATCTGACAACCCCAAATTGAAGAAGGAATCTGCACCACTATCGGGTTAGATTACAAGGTTTGGAACTTTGCAAATTTGCTTCTGAAAAGCTGATTGCTACACTGATTCTTGCACACTTTTGTTGCTTCTGGAAAGCTGATTGTTGCACTGAATTTCTCTCTCGAAAACACTTAGAAAATATTGCTTTTGTACTCAAGTAATTCTCTCTTTTGAACTCTCGGATTGTGTTGAATATGAAGCTTGAGTTCTTGTGTTTTTCGATGCATGATGCTGCTGCCTGAAGCCTCCTTTTATAGCTGCAAATAGGGATTTGTCCAAGCTTAAATTCGAAATAAATCTTGCTCAGATTTCCTTTGAAAATACTGTTGGCCAATCTTGTTTCACTTAAATAAAAATTGTATCTTTTTAGCTTCAGATTGCATTTTAAATTTCTGTTGACCAATCTTGTTTCTTTTAATTTCAAACCATATCTTTTTAAGCTTCAGATTGCATTCGAATTTCTTCAAGTCTTCAGTGAATTTTTGAATCAAATCCCCTTAATACTTTGATCAAATTTCTATCAAAATTTTATCAAGTCTTCTTCGAATTTTAATCAAGTTCTCACTGATTTGCATCATGATTTAAATTCTGGACTGTATGATCTTCTGATCTCGACCACCTTTGGACCATATAATCTGATATGTACCAATTATGTGATCCTCTTATCTCGACCAACTCTAGACCATGTGATCTGATCTGTACCATTTTGTGATCCTCTGATCTCAGCCAATTCTGGACCATGTAATCTGATCTGTACCAATTCTGTGATCCTCTGATCTCGACCAACTCTAGACCATGTGATATGATCTGTACCATTCTGTGATCCTCTGATCTCGACCAATTTTTTGCCATGTGATCTGATTTGTGCCATTATGTGATCCTCTGATCTGAACCATTGATCTTCTAATCTGGACCATTGATATTTTAATCTAGACCATTCATATTTTAATCTGGACACTTCATATTTTAATCTGGACCATTGATCTTTTAATCTAGACATTTGATATTTTAATCTGGACCATTGATCTTTTAATTTGGACATTTATCCTCTGCTCTGGACCATGTTTGGACTAAGTCTGGATTAACTATGGACTAAGTCTTATGTTCTGGACAATTATATCTTCTGATCTAGACCAAGTCTGGATCAAGTTTTATGTTCTGGACCAAGCTATCTTCTGGTCTGGACTGAGTCTTATATTCACAACCATGCTATCTTCTGGTTAGGACTAAGTCTGGACCAAGTCTGACTTATGTTTCCTTTTGGTCTGGACCAAGTCTCCCTCTGACAAGCTTCCTTCTGGTCTGGACCAGGTCTCCTTCTGGACTCTGCTTCCTTCTGATCTGGCCTAGAAAGATATCCTCTGATGATGTTATTTTTCCTTCCCTTTGATGATATCCTCTGATGTTTGCCTTTGATGACATCCTCTGGATCCATCCTTTGGTATCCTCTGGCTGAACTTTTTGGTGGCATTTTTATCCTCTGGTTGCTTCCTCTGGATGTATCCTCTGGTGGTGTCATCCTCTGATTCTGCACAGCCTCTGATTTGTTCTTCTAAGTCAAAATACGATTTACATAAAATACTTTTGTTAACATCAAAACTTTGATTGAAAGAACGAACTTGGTTGCAACAATCTCCCTCTTTTTGATGATGACAAAACTCTGTATTTTTTATAACTTTCTTTTTTTTCTTTTGACTTTGACTCCCCTTAGGACTAAGCTTTATTTTGACTTTTTCTCCCCCTAAGTCTAATGCCCCAGATTCTTTATCAAATACATCTTCTCCCCCTTTGTCATCAGACAAAAAGGTTTGAAGGAAGAAAGGACATCCTCTGAATTTTTTTTTCTCTTTTGACTTTTTATTTTCATCTTCTGATTTTTTTTTAAAAAAACAATACACGACAATAAAAGTAAAATAACATACATAAAAAAAATTAAACTAAGCTATTTGGTTAGGGATGAAGATAAGGTTAAAGTTTTTCTTGATGAAGTCTGTAACACCCCGAGTTTAAAACACGACGCGAGTGTATTTTTTTTTTTCAATAAATAATTAAAATGATTTTTCCAAAATTAATGTCAAGGGAATTAAAATAAGATTTTCATCAGTTCATTTCAAAAGAGAACACTCGCCCTGTAGCCACTAAATAGTTTCAGAGTGCGGAAGAATACAGTGGAAAAATCATTACATAAATTCCCAAAATAAAATTACATTTCCCAAAACATCAAGACCCTATACAAAAGTCTAGACTGATCATGCACTAAGCTACAGTAGCACGGTCTCCACCGTATCCCCTACAAGTCTCTTCTTCAGCCAGTTGTCTGCCCCTCTGCGTCGTCCACGAATACTCCGTATGTGAAAAATCAGGGGAAACTAACGACGTTTCCGTCGTTAGTGTATCCGTCGGTAGGATGGGTTCGGGTAACATCTGAGGGCAAAGCCCAAAGTCCACAATATAATAGCAAGGGTCACCGACCAAAATTAACAAATAATCACAAAGCATATGTTTACTGTAAGACCCTTAAATTTAAAATTAAATTCATATTTGATTTTAAGGGTATTTTGGGAATATCGGTGTAATATTCAATATATGTATATTTTGTGTAAATATATATATATATAATTAATTGTTTTGGAGGTGGAATTAAAATTATTGGATAATGGATGGATTAATTTAATGTTGAGTAATTAAATTATCGGACCGTTAATTAAGATATTCTCTGCTAATTTCGACGGAAACGAGTTAAGTGCTGGAGGATCAAAAGATATTTTGATATAAGAATTGGTGAGGTGGCGTAGATATTTGCGAAAAAGGAAACAATTCCTCTCTCCTCTGCTGTGTCAGTTGCTTTATGTGGATATTTAAGTAAGAAGCTTTTCTTTCTTTCCTCTACGCGCCAGTTCTGCTTTATCTTCTTCTTCTTCTTCTTCTAATTTTCTGAGTGTTGGTGAAGAAAAACAGTTTACTTAAAAGTCATCGTTCTGGAAAATCTGAGTGTCGAATCAGAAAGTTTCGAGTACGAAAGTCATTCCTCTGATCGTTACGGAGCTAAAGAACTAATTTTCGTAGCGGCGAACGCGAACGGGAGTATCGTCGGCTTTTGTCGCAGAAGCATACGAGCTAAGGGAACGTAACTAAGGTAAGGGAATCTTCCAACTTTCTAGATTGCATTTAGGGCTGTAAATGCATGTGTGATGAATGATATTTGGTTTATGATTGTGAAAAACATTGTATTATGTTTTGAAAATCATTCTGTGAGCGTTGAATGATGATTCTGGTTCTGATTTTGTTTTGTTAAAAATCAGTGAGGTTATTCTGGTTTGAGTAAATCTGTGTTTTGCTGTGTTTTGTTAAACAATCTGGTGTTGATGGTTGTTTCAAATGAAAAGGGATTTAAAATGGTGGAAGTATTTTTATGAAAAATCTGTTGTTGGTATTTGATGAAAAATGTTATGAGTTGAGGTTTTAAAAGAGGGGAATTATGATTCTGGTGTTGGGTTGGATTTTCAAAAGAAAAGGTTTTGAAAATGTGTTGAAGTTTCAGGAAAATTCACTGATTTCGAAGGTGTATTCGAATACGGCATTGAGTGTATTCGAATACAACCTGCAAAGCTTCTGTTTTCCCTAAGTTTTCGAACTTGTATTCGACTACGAGCCCTTGTAGTCGAATACAGATTTTCCAATTTTGCTACTGACTTAGCATCTGTATTCGACTACGACCCTCTGTAGCCGAATACAAATTTGCAATTTTTGCTTCTGTTTTAACCACTGTATTCGACTACAACCCTCTGTAGCCGAATACAAATTTGCAACTTTTGCCACTGACTTCGCATCTGTATTCGACTACGAAGGCCTCGTATTCGAATACAGAATGCTGATTTTTCACTGTTTTAGCTTCTGTATTCGAATACAAGGTAGCTGTAGTCGAATACAGATTCGTATTTTATAGAAATTCAAGTTTTTAACATTGTTTTATAAACCTTAAGTGTTGGGGTACCTTGGGAAGGTTTGTGGTGATTAAAAATGGAAATTTGGTGATAGTTTGAAGTGGTGATGATGAAGTTTTTGAGAATTTACTGAAGTTGTAGAAATTCTGATTTTTGTATTGTGACAGCCTCTGTATTCGAATACTAGGAGTCTGTATTCGAATACAGGATGTTGATTCTGCCTTGTTTGGCTTATGTATTCGAATACAATGAAGCTGTATTCGAATACAGATTCGTATTTTTTGCCAGAAACCTCAGTTTTAATCACAGTTTTGAATCTTAACAGTTGGGGAAAAACCTTTGTTAATAAAGAGTGGAACTTTGAGGTAATGCAAAGTGTAATGCTTGCTTGAATGGTTAATCTTTGAATGTGTTGAGATGTTTTGAAAAATGAGGAAAATGCATGAATTTTACTAAGGTTGCATACTGTTTTCAATGAAGTGAAACAATGCATATTCATGCACGGCATGGTCAGGTGGTACCCGCGATGGGCCACAGAGTAATGCGCATCCACGTGCTGATCTGTAGTGATTGCACGAGTGCTGATCTGTAGTGATTGCACTAGGTACTAATCTGTGATTGTACCTTGGTATATAAGTGTTGGTCAGATAAACGACTGCACTGGTACTGGACTGTAGTGTCTGTACCCTGAAATGCGCAGCCACGTGCTGATCTGTAGTGATTGCACGAGTGCTGATCTGTAGTGATTGCACTAGGTACTGATCTGTAGTGATTGTACCTTGGTTTATGTCAAACGTGCTGATCTGTAGTGATTGCACGAGTGCTGATCTGTAGTGATTGCACTAGGTACTGATCTGTAGTGATTGTACCTTGGTTTATGTCAAACGTGCTGGTCTGTAGTGACTGCACGAGTGTTGGTCTGTATGCGACTGCACTGGTGCTGATCTGTATGCGATTGCACCCTGGTCATGAGGGCCGTTAAATTGGGCTGGTCTGTAAGCGACTGCACCTTGGTGATTCCAAGAATTTATGATCATGAGCATATACATATTGCATCAGAGTGTTTGACCGGAGGGTCACGTTTTGATTTTATGTTGATGGTGGAAAATTGTTGTGTGAGTAAGTATTTTTTTTTTGAAATCTGTAATTTCGGATGAATTGATGTTTGTTCTTACATCATGATTTTCATACTTACTTGGTTGCTGTTTTGTAAAGTACAAATGACATGTATTTCAAAATTTAGCATCCTTATTTATCATCATGTACTGAATAGGTTTGATATTCTTGATATAACTGCTATGTGGTAACTGTTATTTTCGGTCGGTGACCCTTTACAATTATTGTGGAAATTGGGCGTTGCCCTCAGATGAGATTCAGAACCGTACCCCTGATGGTCATACTAACGACAGGGAACGTCGTTAGTTTCCCTTGATCTTTACTTGTGGGCTATGCAAAGAGATGAGCAGCTGGGTGAAGAAAAGACTTGTGAATATTGTAATGCTACTGTAGCTTAGGGTATGATCAGAGTAGACTTATGTATAGGGTTTTGAACTCAATGGTTGTAAATATTCATTTTGGAAATTATTGTAAAACTCTTCCGCACTCTGATAAATATTTTGATGTATCTTTATTTTAGTATATTATAAAGATCAAATTCCCATAAATATCTCATTCGATTCAATTGTGATGTTGCTGTTTTAAAATTCCTTACTATTTTTAATTACGAAGTCGAATGATATTTAATTTGAATTGATTTTAATTTCCTTGGAACGCAATTCTGAAAACTTTTATTCATGTATTCGTTTTAAAAAAAAATACACTCGCGCTGTGTTTTAAACTCAGGGTGTTACATTCACAGCAACAATATATCCATGATATAACATATGATGATGAGGAAAATAATAATGCTCATTTAAAATTTGATGACATATATGCCTTTTCAAAAACAGCAGCCAATTATTATGAAGTATGTGGTAAGTACAAACAACACCTCAGCAAATCACAATCATTAAAGCAGAAATTCAGATTATGAACAGTACTCACACACATTCAATTTCCAACCATTCATCATATAATCAAACGTGACCCACCGGTCAAACCCTCAATGCAATATGTATATACTCATGTATAATATTTTCTTGGAAAACACCAAGGTGCAGTCGCTCAACAGACCAGCACAATATGTTTGACTTTAACGACCCTCAAGACCAGGGTGCAACAACATATCAGCACCAGTGTAGACGCTCAACAGTCGAGCACTCGTGCAGTCGCTCAACAGACCAGCACGTTTGACATATACCAAGGTACAATCGCTCAACAGATCAGTACCTAGTGTAGTCGCTCAACAGACCAGCACTCGTGCAATCGCTCAACAGATCAGCACGTGGCTGCGCATTTCAGGGTACAGATGCTCAACAGTCCAGTTCCGGTGCAATCGCTCAACAAACCAGCACCTATATACCAAGGTACAATCGCTCAACAGATCAGTACCTAGTGCAGACGCTCAACAGTCCAGCACTCGTGCAATCACTCAACAGATCAGCACGTGGTTGCGCATTACTCTGTGGCCCATCGCGGGTACCACTTGACTATGCAATGCATGAATATGCAGTGTTTCACTTCTCTAGAAACAGTATGCAAAATCAGAAAATTCATGCTTTTCATCATGTTTAAAATATCTCAGCACAGTCAGAATTATCATCATCACAATCATGATTAAACAGTCAAGTAATCATTAACACTTTGAAATGTTTTTCCCAAACTCTTAAAATTCAATTACAGTATTTAAAACTGGGATTTTCTGGAATTTTACGAATCTGTATTCGAATACAGAAGCCAAAAACAATGCAGAATTACACTCTGTATTCGAATACAACCCTCTGGTATTCGAATATAGAGGCAGTCTCAGTGCACAAAACAACATCTTTCATTACATCAGTAAAGTCTTAAAAACTTCATCACCACAACTTCAAAATATCACCAAAAGTTCCATTTTAATTCACCACAACAATCCCAACATTCCCCAAACACTCAGGGTTTACAAAACACTCTTAAATACTTGGAATTTCTGGAAACTCGAATCTTTATTCGAATACAGAAGCATGAAACTGCAATTTTAACATTCTTTATTCGAATACAGCATGCCTGTAGTCGAATACAGAAGACAAAACCTTGAAAATTCAACATTTTCTCCCAGATCATTAAAGGTTTTCAATACTTCATCCTCTCCTCTTCAAAATATTTCAAGAACCCCATTTAAAATCACTTTATCCCTTCTCAAGGTTTCTCAATACTTTAAACTGTATATCACAGTGTTTAAAACTTGATTTTCTAGAAAACACGAATCTGTATTCGAATACAGCTTCCTTGTATTCGAATACAGAAGTTAAAAACAGTGCTTCTGGAAAAACACGAATCTGTATTCAAATACAGACTCATTGTATTCGAATACAGAAGCTGAAACTAGTGAAAATCTGCATTCTGTATTTGAATACAGCATGCCTGTAGTCGAATACAGATGCGAATACAATGTTAAAATCCCACTTATGTATTCGAATACGACATGTTCGTAGTCGAATACAGATGCTAAGTCAGAAGCAAAAATCCTTCATCTGTATTCGAATACAAGGGCTCGTATTCGAATACAAGTTTGAAAACTTAAGTAAAACAGAAACTTGACAGGTTGTAGTCGAATACACACATGTTGTATTCGAATACACCTTCGAAAACCAGTGAAATTTTCCTGAGATTCCAACCCTTTTCAAACTGTTTTCTTTTAGAAACAAACAACCAACATTAAAATAGATTCATCATTTTTCCAGACAATACTTTCCTCATTAAAAATCCCTTTTCTTTTTAAATCATCAACATCATCAGAATCACTCAAAACAGAAACAGAATCAAGAACATCAACAACAAATCATCCAGACTTTCAAACCATCAGAATAACATGCAAGCATTTCAGCTTTCACAACACATCAGAATAACATGCAAGCATTTCAGCTTTCACAACACATCAGAATAACATGTAGCATCATAGAGCAGCAAAACACAAACAGAATGCATTTTTGCATTTCAAAACCATTTTCAAAACAGTTTTATGAACATGCATTTTTAAATCATGTTTGAAATAACATTCAAGACATTTTCCACTTTCCCACATAAACAACACAACTTTAGTGCATTCAGCCCAAACAGCAATCATCACAGAGCTTTTAAAACATCAAAAAATGCATTTTTATTTCTTTCAGGCATCAGGAAAAACCAGTTTCAAAACAGTAATGAAAACACTAGTAATGCCATGAAAGTTATGCACTTACAGCCCTAATGCAACTAGAAAGTGGAAGGTGCCCTTACCCTTGTTGCGTGTTTTGCTTCTGCTAAAGTGTATGCGTAAAAAACGGCGAAACTCCCACCTGCGTTTGTTGCTACAAAACTGAGTTCTCTAGCTCCGTAATGATGTGGGGATTAACTTTAATACTGGGGGTTTTCTGGTTTGATGCTGGGATTTTCAAGTAATGGTGTTTTTGAGGAACTCCCTTTTTTTCTCTTTGTAGTCGTGACTGGAAATGGGGAAGGCAGAAACAGCAAACAGAATGGGAGGGAAAATGGGGTACTGTTACATGCAGTATGGGCAGTGAGGAAGGAGTGATGGTGTTCTGATTTCACCATCCTTCTCACTCCTATTTATACGCTTTTGTGGTGCCACCTCACCCAAAAATAATGTTAAAATAATGCTGAGTCTTCCAACACTTAATTGTTTTGCAATTAGCCACTAATCCTCAATTAACTGCCCGATTAATTTAATTACCCGTAATTAAATTAATTTAATCTTCATCCAATAATTTTTATTCATCCTCCAAAATAAATATTTATATATATATTCACTCAAACATACATATATTAAATATTTTACATATATCCCAAAAATACAATTAAAATTAATTCCATAACTTTAATTAAAAATTAAGGGTCTTACAAAGTCAGACCTATCTTCAGGTAGTGGTTTAGTGAATATGTCAGCCCATTGATGGTTAGTGTCTACAAACTGGATGTTGAGTGTCCCTTTTTGAACATAATCTCTCGTGAAGTGGTGTTTGATCTCTATGTGTTTGGCTCTAGAATGAAGGATAGGGTTTTTGGTTAGGTTGATGGCTGAAGTGTTGTCACAGTATAAAGGGATGTTGGTTTCCATGATGTTGTAGTCTTCTAGTTGATGTTTCATCAAAATGAGTTGAGAGCTGCATCCGGCTGCTGAAATATATTCAGCTTCTGCTGTTGACATGACAATGGTGCTTTGTCTCTTGCTTGACCAGGATATTAAATTATCTCCCAAGAACGTACGATTTCCACTTGTGCTCTTTCTCTCAAGTTTGTCTCCGGCATAATCAGAGTCACACTATCCACTTAGTTTGTATGTAGGAGTTTTTTTGTAGAACAAGGTGAGGTTGGTAGTGCCTTTGAGGTATCTAAGGATTAGCTCGAATGAAATCAACTTATGTTTTAATAACTCAAAGATTAAAAAGATGTCATATCTAATTAATCAAATTTAAAAGTTGATTTCATATTTATTTATTTAAAAAAAACAAGTTTTACAACTATCAAGTTGTACAACTTGTATCTTGACAACTCAAAAATTAAAAAGATATAACATCTAGTTAATCTTTAATAAAATATTTATTTTTGTTTTTATACGATTAAACATAATATTTTGAAAATGAAAGGGTTGAGAGGAAAAAAATCCGCAATGACGTAGTTATGTATATATATGTAACCCTTAATATATATGTAATCCTAATTCTAAACTAAAAGACAAAAGAGAAAGAAAAATAAAAAGTTTAAAAAAGAGGAGTGGGGCGGCCGAATAGGAAGAAGAGAGAAAAAGAGGAAAAAGAAAGAAAAAAAAGGAAGAAGAAAAAATAGAAAAGAAATGAAGGGGCCGAAGAAAGGAAAGGAAAAGAAAGAGCAGCGAAGAAATACTATGTTGACTGCGACAACAGCTGCCAGAGAAATGCTCATCTTCCTCTTTTTGATTTGTTTTGTTTCTTATTTGTTTTTATTTTTGGTTTTTCAACACAAGATTTGAAGACCATAAACATAAGACAAAAAAAAAAAAAACA
>JBBPBO010001985.1:43358140-43579532 GCA_037974295.1 Cicer cuneatum
AAACAATAAGGGTGAGCATAATTCTTTTTATTTGTATGTAATAGTAAAGAGTATCTCAATCAAGAAGGAAATAGTATCTCGACAACCATTAAAACATTTTTTCTCTATACTTCTTAGAATTTCTCAATCAAAAGGGAAATAGTTTTTTTTTTTTTTAGTATTTATTTAAAGTAAAAGTATGAATTTGAAAGAGATGAATTTACATATGGGCAAAACCAATAAGCTTAGTAAATGAATTTTTTATTTTTTAAAATTTGGTAGCAACACAAAATTAAACATGTAATCAATATTTTTTTGTAAAAATAAAAAAGAAGAAAAGGAAAAGTACATTCGTAAAACTCATCCTCCTATGTACAAGGCAGTATGAGGACAGACTCAATGACATTTTTGTAAATCAAGACAAACTTCAAGGACCATTACATCTTTATGCAACGATCATAAAGGATCTTTTTCTTGAAGAAAAAGTTTCTTCATCTCTATAAAAGGAAATGAGCTCTCCATAATTCATACATAACAACAAAGCACAAAACGAACATTTACAAAGGCTGTCAAGAGCAAACTCATTCTCTCTTAATAATTTCTCAAGTTTTACACTATATCTTTGAAATATCCTTTTAAAAAGTGTTAGAAAAGAGATCAATCACAAAACATATCTCATATCACTTTGTAATTTCCAAGTGAGTTACACTTGGAAATATTTGAATTTGTGAAAAACAAAGTTGTAAGCTTGGTGAGGCTAGAGAACACACAAACTTCTAACAAACCTCAGTGAGAGGTTGATCTGTTTTGATTCATAGTAAAATCTCACAAGTGTGTGATGTAACACCCCAATTTTTAACAGCGCGAGTGTATTTTTTTTTTAAAATAAAAGAATTAGAATTAAAATAAAACCATTCAATAAAGTAATACGTCGTAATACAAAACGACAAAAGTAATTAAATAATTACATTATAAATATAACCAGTTAACATAGTTTTGGGAATTAATATTCAAAATATACAAATAGAAAATACACCGAGGTTATGAGACCTAACAGACATCGCTCGTACCCCTGGGTATTCTCGGCAGACACTTGCACAGAAGTACTACTCCAAGAATGCTACCTCCCCCCATGGTCATGTCAAAAATTGGATCATGGACCCAACAACAGTCACTGTCAAAGTACGCCATAGGTACAGTCTGAAGGTGTAAACATGAGAAGGGGGGTTGAATTGTGTTTGACTAACTTGAATACTTTTTCTGTTTTTGCAGTTTTAAAACAAAACCTAATGTATGAATCAAACAGAGTTAGCAGCGGATATAAAATAAAAATAAAACACATAATTTTATACTAGTTCACTGTTAACGAGGCTACATCCAGTCCCTTCACTTTGAAGGATTTCACTAATTCAAAACCTTGAATTACAACAATACCACTGACCCTCCAAGTTAGTCTTCTCAAACAGTCTAACAATCCTAGACTTTTGAGGAATACAACACCTTGACTTCTCAAGTCAAGTCTTCTCCTACCAATCTGAAAACCCCATATTGTAGAAGGAATTACAATGCATTGAATCTAATTGCTAAGTAATCTGCTACCCCTTCTGACTCCCTCAGATTGTAGACTCTACTTCAACAACTTAGATCTAACACAAGGGAAAGAAAATAACACGAGTGCTTGCTTCTAGAAAGCTGGAACTTACAATTAACCTCACTGAAAACTCGAGTGTTTGCTTTTGGAAGTGTATGACTCTTTTGTGATTTCGATGCTAAGTCTTCTGCCTTGAGCCTCCTTTTATAGATGCAGATTAGGGTCTCTTCCAAGTTTAAATTCGAGCTGTATCTTGCTGGATTCTCTAGCAAAAATAACTTGTCCAATCGGGTTTCACTTTAAATAAAAAACATATCTTTTTCTGCTTAAGATTGCCTTTCAAAAATAACTTTGACCAATTCTGACTTTAAATAATTATGGAACAAATCTTTCTTCCCGCCAATAGCTTCTGAATTCCACAAGACTTCAATTTATTTTTGTATCAAATAATTTTTAATACTTTGATCAAATTTAATCAAATCTCCACCAATTATCATCATGATTAAATCTGAACCCTTTGATCTTCTGCTCTCGTCCACATCTGGACCATACTAAGTGATCTGCTGTGATCCTCTGATTTCGGCCAACCCTGGACCACACTTTCTGATCTTTTGATCTCGGCCAACCTGGACTTGCAAACTGATCTGCTGTGATCCTCTAATCTCAGCCAATGCTGGACCACACGTTCTAACCTTCTGATTTCGGCCAACACTGGGCCATGGTATGATCTTCTGATCTCGGCCAACACTGGGCCATATACTTAAATCTTAACCATTGATCTGAACCTTTTCCCTCTATACTGGACCAATTCTGATCTCGGTCTGGATTGAACTGAAATTAAATCTGGACAAAGGATATTTAATTCGGGACATTTACCTCTTGATATGGATCAGGTCTGGATTAAATCTGGACATCATTTCTTCTGATCTTGACTGAGTTTCATACTCTAAACCATGCTATCTTCTGGTCTGGGTCAAATCTGGATTAAATCTCTTGTTCTGGACCCATTAATTTATCCTCTGATTAAGTCTGGATCAAGTCTAGACTGTTTATCATTTCACTGCCAGGCTATCTTCTGGTCAGAATAACTTCTGGACTAAGTCTGACTTATGATATCTTCTGGTCTGGAACAAGTCTCCCTCTGGTAGGCTTCCTTTTGGTCTGGCCCAGGTCTCCTTTTGGACTTTGCTTCCTTCTGATCTGGGCTAGTAAAGATATCCTCTGGTGGTGTTTTTACATTCTGGTGTATCCTCTGGTAATTTCAGGATGCATTATCTGGTGACTTCTGGAGGTGTATCCTCTGATAACTTCATCTTATGGTGGAATTTTAATATAGTAATTCAAGGTACAAAATAAGATTACATGGAGTGCTTTTGTAAACATCAAAATTCTAAGTACTTAGAACCAACTTGGTTCCAACACAGTCATCCCAAAATGAAATAAATACAACCACCAAAACACTAGGGCCCTATACCACAACTAATCTGATCATGCACTAATAGCTACAATAGCAAGGGTTACCACCACACCCTCCACAAGTCTCGTCCAACGCAGTCACTCGCCTCGACATGACATCCTCCTCCTCATCAGCCAGAGAAGGATCAATCTCCTCCGAAGTCAGATCCACCCACGATATAGGTCGCTTCGGCGGCGCTGGAATCTCGAAACAGTCCTCTGCCGGCCTAGACGGATCTGTAATGTCAACCCCCGCTGGCGTAAACCGTTTGTCCTTCTCACCCGTTCTTGGCTTAGGCACCGCATCTCCTGCTACCATGGTAGGAGTCACCACACCTACGGTGGCCTCTGTCTCACCTCCAACTGTAGGACCCTCTACGTCCGTAAATACCCCATTCGTCTTAAGTACCAATCCTAAAGGTATAGGAAAGTGGATCCGCGCGTGAGTGTGCTCCACATACGACACTGCCTCGACAATCCCACTGGTTCTCACCACCCTCCCCGTATAAGTATCCCTGCTTGAGATGGGTTCATATACCCAAGCAGTCGGCATATGACGATCAAGGAAGTCTAACGACGTCTTCGTCGTCAGGGTTACCGTCGGTGGTATAAACTTGGGTATCATCTGAGGGCAAAATCCAATTTTCCACAATAATGTAAAGGATCACCAACCAAAAATAACAGTCAACAATTACCAAATATGACAAAGTCAACAATACATACATAGCAGTTCCAGCAAGATAACAACATTGACAAGATAAGTATATCCACTTATTGAAAATGTATAACATCTAAGTTTTTGATGAAACAAAAGATTTAAAATACAGATCATGTTGCAAGCCCAAGTACAATCAACAATCACAACTTATTAGGAACTTAAAATTTAAGGTACTTGCACGTCTCATTTCCACATATCAGAATCATAACAATCATGCCTCGTATGTCAAACACCCTAATGCAATGCGTATATGCCAATGCACATGATCCCAGAATTCTCAAAACAAAACCCTCTTAATTGTACCGCCTATCACAGGCCTTAGTACTAATTACCGAGGTGCATTCTCCCACGGACTAGCACGATTTACTTAAAGTGTAGCCTATCACAGGCACTACACACAAGTTAAATCCTCGTACGGATAAGATGGACCATCTAATCACGTGGAACCACCCCGTAGCCCATCACAGTCACTATTTAACTTCACGGCCCATCACAATCACCGCTTAACTCTGTGGCCCATCATGGTCACCACTTAACTATGCAATGCATGAGCGTACTCTGTTTCTCTTCACTGAAATCAGTATGTAAATGAAAATATGAAACTCAGACACTTCACCATCATTACAGAAACAATCTCAAAAGAACCTCATAATTTATTATATGCCTTAAAAATGTTTTCCAAGTGATTAAGTGCATGAACAAATATTTAAAAATAGAATTTTTGACAAAAATATAGGTTGTATTCGAATACAACTTCTTGTAGTCGAATATAGATGCTATGTCAGTAGCAAAATTTCCAGTTCTGTATTCGAATACGAGGTGTCGTAGCCGAATACAGATGCTAAGTCAGTAGCAAAATTTCCAGTTATATATTCGAATACGAGGTGTCGTATTCGAATACGAAGTTCAAAATTTGAATAAAAACTGAACTTTGCAGAAGTGTATTCAAATACATCTTCGAAAACTGTATAATTTTTCAAGTAAATTTCGACTTGAGCTCAAACTCTTTTCTTTGAAAATAACCGCAAACACCACAACAATCAATCTCTCAACAACAAAAATAACATCATCAACACAACAACGTCATCAACAACAATATCTCAACAAAAATAAGTCTTGATCATCAACAACACAACAATGACTTTTTTATTGTCAAAACATAACTTTTCAACAAAGATAACACATTAATCATCCATCAAACATACATTTAGAGTTCCTACATGCAAACTAAAAAGTTGGAAGGAGCCCCTTACCTTCGTTATGCTTTCTCAACCATTTTCGTTACCGCGACCAAATACGGCGAAACTCTTGCTCGCGTCGTTGCTACCAAAGTTAACTCACTTGAATCGTAGTGAGGAGTGGAGTAACTTTCCCTCTTGACACTCTTCGAATGGAAGCTTAGATTTCGAAGTAATCTAGGATTTGAGTTTGATTTTTCTTTTCTACCAACACGTTTTCTTTTTTTTTTTTAAATAGAGGAAGAAGAAGGAGTTGTTCTCGCGGGCAGGAGGAAAATATTACTAAGTAATATATATATATATATATATATATATATATATTAAAACTAACCCTCAATTAACTAAATACTCTCGTCGCAACTATATTGACATATAAAATTCGATAACTGTCCAGTATTAAATTCCTCGTAATATAATTAAATTATTCTTCGACAAATAATTTTAGTCGGTCTCAAAATATATATATATATATATATATATATAATATATACATATATTAAACGTATTACAATTATCTCAAAATATGTTTTTGGTATTTAATTCATAAATTCATTTAAAATTAAGGGTCTTACAAGTGAGGACTGGACGTAGCCTTTATTGGGTGAACCAGTATAAAGTTGGGTGTGTCGTCTTCTATACTATCTCTCTTTTATTCATTCAGCTCATAATTAAAGTTTTAATTTCCATTCTCTGACTTTCGTCCTCTCGAACAGGATACTGATTTAAACACTTGATAAAATTTTAAGACTGCAAATATCTCTATTCAACCCCACTTCTAGTGATATTTTAGTTACTTCATAGTGAATCTCACTAATGCAAGCTCACTTTAACAATTCTGCGTCTGATTATTCTTGAAACTCAGTTGATCGTCTGGTCAACACTTCAAATCAACGGGTTGTTAAAAGTCAACTATCTCAAGTCAATCCTCTGAGCTTCGATTTTTGAAGAAGTCAACTTGTCAACATCTTTTGCTCATCAAAGTCGGACTTATCCTCTTATTGAAGAAATTCAAAGACATACTCTGAAAATGTCATCGTCCGATATTCCTTCTATTTTAAATCAAGTTACGATGTCTTAATTATGAAGACGTATATGGATATGTTTTAATTGCTGATTCAAAATCTTTGAAGATTGATACGATTCATGTTAAGTGTGAATTTCATACAATCACAACAACGACCATAAACTCTAATTGTCTTGGGATCTATCTATATAAAGATTCATGATCTTTACTGCAAAAGACACAAAATTACCAACTGAGAAAATATACAAAAACCCGAGAACATTGTTTTATCACTTTAAGGTTGTAACATTTCTTATATTATAAGAACACATTTTGTAACATTCTCTTGTGAGAGTTTTTCCAAAAACCCTGAAACACTTTCTTGTAACTTAGTCCCATAGTGGATGTTGTCCTTAACAACTTTACAGTATTAAGCTAGAAGGTTGAGAAAATTTGAACATAGTCAGACCAATTAATAGATGTGTAGTGGATGTGTGAAATATCTGTTGATTAGTTAGTAGATTAACTCATTCACAGTGAAAGGACTAATCATTTAAAAAACTTTAAAATTGAACTTTGTTGGCTTGAAAAGTGAAAGAACTAGACACAACTACCAAGATAAATTGGCTTTATGCCTCTCTTCTCTATCTCTTTACTTTCTATTGCTTTATCTTAATACTTTTAACATCTATTTTCATCAATTTTCTTTTAAAAAAAAAAACAGCACAATTCAAACTACTTCGTTTCTTGTGTTTTTCACCCTTCATTAACACCTCTACAAAAAAAAAAAAAATCATAACATACATAATAAGAAGTGATGGTAGTACTTCTAGGTCCCATAATGAGAAAAATGGCTCTACCATGTAGGAAAGTCATCTACTGAGGACATCTTCTGCAATGCAAAACAACAAAGTGACAATGTATCTCCTTGTCTATCACCCCGAGAGCAAGAAAAGTAGCCAACTGCTTTTCCATTCACTAATATAGCTTGGCAGATTATGGATTAACACAATCCGATTACATAACTTGGTTTTAAAACCAAAAGATCTATTTTGCAGGATGTTGACGGCTTCAGAGGCTAGGAAGATACAATCACTAATTTTCCTTCCTTTTATGAAACCTCTTTGATGAGAAGAGAGGATCTCGGGCATAATTCTTGCAAGCCTATCAGCAAGCATCTTAGAGATTATCTTATATTTGAAATTAGCCAAGGCTATAGGTCTATGGTAACACCTTGACTTTCATCGTAAATTTATTTCTTTTTTAAATAAAACTTTTTTCCGAAAATTCTTTAAAATAAATTCATTGACAATACATTTAAAAGGTAAGAAAAAACTTTAAAAATTAAACTTATTTCTTTCAAGTGTAAATTACATCAAGTTAAATAATATAACAACAAAGGTTATCGATACCGATAATCTGACTACTCCTAAGCTGATCATAACACACTTAAATGAATGTAAGTAGGTACTATTGGTCCACTAGCTACATCTAGTTGTCCGCACAGTCGAAGCCATGACTCTACTGCTCCTTCACCGACATCTCATACTCTGCATAAATAGCTCATATTAATCTTGGGCGTTCATCCTGATCCACAATAAAGTAAAATATCATCAACCGAAATTAACACATAACACTTAACAATTGTAAAAATATACGAAACAATCAAGAAACTATGAATGCATGAGCTGACTCTTACTCAACTACTACTATTATTTAAATGTAGTTATTGAAAAACTTCTCTTTTAAAAATTCATTCAAACACTAATAATTATCATATCTTATTCCAAATAGCATACTCTTGGAAATTATCATAAAGAGATTCATAAAGCACAAACACACATATTTAGTAGTTATGCATGTACATCAATCACACAATCTCAATTACAAACATCAACACATTAAATTCTTACATGTGAGAACTAAAAATTTGGAAGAAGAACTAACCTTGGTTAGCTTTTTTCCTCAACAAGTATCGTTATCTCCTCTTGAACTCTCACATCTTAAACCAACAATATACTAAGTTAAAACAAGGTTCCAAGATCCTCCTAGACAAAACTTATCAATACGACCATAACCTTAAAATTATCATATGATTTATTTTTCTCACAATCTAACTTAATACATATTCCGTATATTAAATTAGGTAATCATAGATTTAAACACTTTGATCAATCACTTGAATTCTGCAAACCATTTTCAAAAGGTTCATGTTGAAATCAATGTTTTCAAAATGTCTCAAACTTATCCAAATCACAAGCATAGAATTAAACCTTTAGGACTTTCAAACTACTTCTTCAAAGCTTCACTTTAGAAAATAAAGTCCTCTATTTCAACACAACAACAATGTTTTTCAAGACAAATCTTTTAGATTTTTGTTCAAGTTTCCAAGACATAAAAGCTTTGTAAAAATTTGCCTAGACATTGTTTTTCAAACTAAAACACACTACTAATTTTCTCATACTTCAACATGATGGCAAATTTTTTTCTTTTGAACAAAATATAACGTACTCTTAAAACAACCAACTTGACAACAACTCCCTACCCACAAAGAGGTGCCATGATTTTGTATAGCAAAATCGAGGAGCAATTTTTCAAACTTTTTAACTAAGACGATTCAAACAACATTTTCTTTATACATCCTTTCCACAGTAATTATGAAAGAATATGTTCTAATACTTGAAAAATTATGATACATCTGTAAAACTCTATATTACTTATTTAGAATATAACGTAAAATCTTACAAATTAATATCATTACCGTCTAATTTCACAAGAGAAGTTATTCTAAAATTTCAAAGCTATAAGTCTATAACTTGCACAATATAACAAAGATTCAATATACAAGTTTAAATCTTTTCAATAAAACACATTAACAACTATGCTTCTACAATATCTGTTCCCTTTGAGCCCAATGTTCAAGCCTTTTTATGTGTTATAATACATAAATATAGCAGGTAAAATACAGCAAGTTCCATAAATAAAAATAGAAAGGGTAGATAGAAAATATCTTTTTACAACAATCAATAATAGAAATAAAAAGCATATTTTCTTTTAGATAAAATTTTAAGATAATTTAAAGCTTGAAAACCTTTCATTTAAATCAATTTTTTCATACATTACAACAAAACCGGCGATTAGCCACGGTCACGATGACCGTGTGTAACCTAAAATTTTTGTCACGGTTAAGCGTGGCTAACATTATCATAAGTTCGCGTTGTTTCCTTCTTTTCCAATTTCGCTCGTTTTTATATTCCCTCTTTTTTTTCAGATTCCCTCTTCTCCTCTTTTCCATTATTATCTCTAAATCCCTAATAACCCTTAAATCAACAGTAGCACCACCCTTTCACCATTGTTTCACCACCGTACCGTTTCGACATCGTACCATAACGTAACACCACCGTTTCACCCTTACGCCACAGTTTCGACTCCTTCGATCCTAACGCCACCGTACCAAGACATCGTAACGCCATCGTTTCAAATCCTTTCATCCTTACGCCACCGTACGTCATTGTAACGACATTGACAAATCTCTCCTCACTGATTCAGCCAGACGCGAGTTTCTCCAACATTCTCTTCGGCTCCGGTGAATCCTCCATCACTTGTTTTTCCATCTTCTCTCTGAAATGATTTTGTTTTCTTCAGTTTCGCTAATTTCAGTTTTGAATGTTTAAAGTTTTAATTTTTGCAGCTGATACCGACACCCAAGGACTCGTTCTTTAAAGCTTCTTCTTCAGGTTCTATTTTTTATCTTCAGGTTCTGTTTTTTACAAACTTATTTGGTGATTATGTTCTTTAGGTTGTGTCTTTTTATTGTGGTAGTTGGAGAATTTTGTGTTTTTGTTTTTAGAGTTGGGGATTGTTGAGTTTGTAGTGATTTTTATTTTATATTCGTTTATGATTTTGCATTCTAATTAATGACGTAACAGTAATGTGATTCAACTAAATTAGATAAAATTGAATTCATGTCACTAATCTATATTCATTTCATATCTTTTATTTGACAAAGATTCACAAGTGCATTTGTTACTAACATCATTAGCGAAGATTGTGAAGGGAAAAGATAAGATCATGAATACGAATCTATTTTATCCAATTTAATTGTACTATATCAGTTTCATGTCATTTACGAGCACGCCACAAGTCATAATATTTTTGTTTATTATAAACACTCAATTTAGTTAATCTTGTCATAATATTTTTTGTTTATTATAAACACCCAATTTATCTTCAATAAACTATCTAGATACTAACATAGGGCTTAAAAACCATGTCGATCCTATTTTGCTAATAATTAAGTTAATTCATGTTATATTCTACAAGTTGTGCTTAATTATTTCCAACATAAATAAAATGTGGGTTCTATTCTTGAGTGTTAACAAAATTTAATATATTGATTATGAATTGAGCACATTTACTATTTTAATGGTCTTTCTTTTAGTGTGGTTTCTAGACCATATATTTAGTTAGTTCTCTTTTTTATATCAGAGTTGTCCTTTAACTACAATTTAAGTAAAAGGTATTTTCAAATTACTTTTTCCATTTCAAAGGATAAAAGCTCATTTAGTTTATTTTTAATTTTTATAATCAAATGAGTTTGCATTGCTTATTTGCATAATCCTTTGCTTGTCTGGTTTTTTTTTTCTTTTTCTTATCTTTCATAGGTTTGATGAAATACGATTAAGTTTTGTTCATAAACTTAAGTTTTTATTTGTTTTAAAACTTAAGTTTTGATCTATCTTTCTAATTTTCTAGAATATAAGTTTTGATCTATGTGCAATACAATTTGTTAGATTGCTTGTGTGAATAGTTTATGATTGTATATTAGTAAAACTTAATTTCTTTATATTATTATTTGATACCTTAAATGCGTTGATAATTTTATTCAAATATGAAAACAGATTCATCCAACTATGATTGATAAGAGTTGGATTGACAAAGCATTGAGATCAAAAGAGTTCTTAAATGGAGTAAAAAAATTGTTGGATTTTGTGTTTTCAAATTCTGCAATGAATGGAAAAATTTGGTGTCCTTGTATTGGATGCAAATTTAGTCATAAGGGTGATAGAGTTGAGGTGTCTAGTCATCTCTTACAAATGGGTTTTCCAACCAAGTACACATTTTGGTATATGCATGGGAAAAAATGTGTGCAATCTGATGTTGAATTAGTGAACCAAGTAAAAGAAGCATTAGATAGGCAATATCCAATGCAAGATATGTTGAATGACGTATTTGGTGTCATAGACGATCAAGGAATTCAAGATGATGGGCGATCAAATAGTCCTAATAGTAACCACCCTATGGCTGCAAAGGATGCAAGTTATGAGGATTTTAAAAAAGTTAGAGAGTTGATGGAAGATGGGAATCAAGAACTTTATAATGGTTGCACAAAATATAGCAAATTGTCATTCATTGTTCGTCTATATCATATAAAAGTTTTATGTGGTGCTACTGATAAGACATTTTCAATGATCATTGGGCTTCTAAATGATGTTTTCCCCCATGCTAAACTACCGACATCTTTTTATGAAGCAAAAAAAAAATGATTAAGATGTTAAGTCTAAGCTATGAGAAAATCCATGCATGTCAAAATAATTGCATGTTGTGTAATATGTCTAGATGGAAATCAAATGAAAATCATGGTGGTGAAAATGATGTAACATATTTCCAAAAGAAAAAGAAGCCAAAACCCGCTAAAGTACTTCGATACTGCCCACTTATACCTAGGTTGAAAAGGTTATACATGTCTCCTAAAACATCAAAGCTATTGAAATGGCATGTTATAGTGGCAAACCCTGATGGATTGTTGACGCATCCAAGAGATAGTAAAGCATGGAAGGACTTTGATTCATTTTATCCAACTTTGCTTCAGATCCTCGTAATGTAAGACTTGGATTGGCTACATATGGTTTCAATCCATTCGGAACTTTAAGTTCTACTTATAGAGTTTGGCTTGTGATGTTGTACCTTTATAACTACCCTCCATGGTATTGTATGAAGCAAACTTCTCTTGTCATGTCAATGATAATTTCTGACCCTAAGATGTTTGGTAATAGTATTGATCTTTACCTAGAACCTTTAGTTGCAAAGTTAAAAATATTATGGAATAGTGTGGAGGCTTATGATTCCTCTATGTATGAAATGTTTCAATTGCATGCTAGCTTGTTTTGTACTATTAGTGATTTTCCTGGTCTTGATAACTTATCTGGGTGGAATACACACACATTGTTTGCTTGCCCATCATGTAGATTTGATACAGAATCTAAAAGATTGAAATTTGGTAGAAAAAATTGTTTCATGGGGCATCGTTGATACTTGATCACAAGTATAGGTACAACAAAAATTCATTTGATGGATATTTGGAGTTTAGATATGCCCCTGTTCCAATGTCTGGTTCGGAGGTGCTTGGACAAATTAAGGAATATAGTCGCAAAAGGTCATGTGATGAGGGTACGAGTGAGGAAGGCCCACTACAATGGAAGAAAAAGAGTATATTTTGGGATCTATCTTAGTGGGAGAATAATCTTTTTCGTCATTGCCTTGATAGAATGCATATAGAGAAGAATGTTTATGATAATGTATTGTTCACGGTACTTGATGATAAAAATCGAACAAATGACAATCTTCAAGCTCGTAAGGACTTGCAGGCAATGGGAATTAGGGAAAAGCTTCATCCATATCCTAATTCCTCTAAGTTCCCTCAATGATGCTTTAAAATGAAAAATACAGAGAAAGATATCTTCCTACAGATTCTCAAAAATGTGGTTTTTCTAGATAATTACACATCAAACATTTCTAGATGTGTTGATGTTAAGAAGCGTAAGGTCTCAGGTCTTAAAAGTCACGATTCACATATTCTAATGGAACATCTTTTTCCAATTGCTTTTAGAAAAACATTTCCTAAAGAAGTTAGTTATGCGTTAATTGAACTATGTAACTACTTTAGAGAAATATCAAGTAGAGTTTTAGATGTGAAGCATTTGCAGAAACTCCAACAACGAATTGCTTTGACCCTTTTCCATATGGAAATGATATTTCCTCCATCTTTTTTTCACTATTATGGTTCATTTGGTCATTCATCTTGGAGGAGAAACAATTATTGCCGGTTCTGTGCATTATAGATGGATGTATCATGTTGAAAGGTATATTGTATTTTGTATTAAGTTAATTATAAATTGCAATATTTTTATTTTATTATACTTACATCTTTTCATTTTTAGAACCTTTGGCCATTTAAAATCATATGTTCGTAACAAGGCTGCACCAGAAGGTTGTATTAATGAAGGATACATTATGGAAGAATGTCTTACATTTTGTTCAACATATTTTGAGGATGGTAATGTTGAAACAAGGTTCAATAGACCAAGACGTAGTGATGATGACAATGGGGTTAGTACTAGTAGTGAATCCACTATTTTGTCGAACTTATTTCCCACATCAGGCAAGATTTTTTCGATTTCACAATTGGAGATGATCCAAGCTCATCGCTATGTCTTAGCTAATTGTGAATTAGTTGATGCATTTTGGGAGTAAGTTTTATGCTTTTGCATATACTTAATTATCATCTCAATATTCATTTCTATACCAAATGTACTATCCACAAATTCTTCATGTAGAAAGTGTAAGATAGAAGTTGCTACAATGCATCATGACAAAAGAAATTCCTCAAGAGTTGTGAAAGAATATGTTCACAAAAAGTTTCACAAATGGTTCAACGAATATGTAAGGATATCTATATATAGTTTGACTTAATTTTTCATTTAAAAATCTCATTATATTTATAATTGTTATAATACTTTTTAAAATATTGCTAGGTTGCAAGAAAAGATAATCCAGATATTACAACTGAAATTGAATGGCTTGCTAAAGGACCAAATTACATTGTAAAGAGATTTGATGGGTATAACATTCATGGATTTAAGTTTCGAACAGTGAGGAAGGATCAAGGATTAAGAACCCAAAATAGTGGTGTTGTTATGTCTGCTATTACTCATAGATTTTCAATTAGAGGAGAACTTATTGAAAACTCAAGTAATGACATATATTATGGAAAATTGGTAGACATACTTGATTACTTTGGTAAGTTAAGGGTTGTGCTATTCAAATGTATTTGGGTAGACACTAAACCTAACAAAGGAGTTAAGATAGATAAATTTGGCATAACAAGTGTAAACTTTTCTCATTTGATTCACACTGGTGTGAATGGAGTTGATGAACCACTTATCCTTGCAAGTGATGCTAGGATGGTATTTTATATTGATGATCCGGTTGATGAAGGTTGGTCTTGTGTTTGTCATATGAAGCCTAGAGATATATATGATATGGGAGAAGTGAACCTTATGGAATCACAAGAGACAATAATGGAAGACATACCTTTTTGTGAGCAAAATGTTGGGAATATTGAAGAACTACAATTAGTGCGAGACGATGTCAATGAACAAGAAAATGATGAGACAAATGTTGAGGAAGATTGTAATAGTTGTAGTGATAGAGATGATTGAATAATATTATAGAGTATTTTAATATTTTAAGTTATGAACTTTGTAATTTTGTCATATTTCTTTTGCTTTTAAATAGTAAGCTATGTGAGACTTCATATTTTTGGTGTTTATTTAATGCATAGATTATCTTATGAATCATTTGGAATATATTTTAGATATATGTTTTATCTCTTTGTTAGAAAATTTTGCAGGTATTTGATATGATATGGAAAAAAGGCGTAGGTGTTCGGGACAAGAAGTTAGAATGGTTACAAAGGCAAGAAAATTCAAATGATGATGAAACTCTCCAAGATCAGCCCCAACAACTCAACAACAATCATCTTGAGGATCAATTTACAAATGTCAACTTGATAGATACCCCATTGGAGGATGATGTAGTTGAACCTTCGCCAAAGCCAAATGAAACTGAATCACAACAAAAAGAGGAGTCATTACTTATCAAAGTTAAAGGAAAAAATCTCATATCATTAAATTTGTTGTCTTATTTTGTGGTGGTTGTACGAATGTTATTATATTATCTTACTTGAGTTTTTCTTATTATTTTTCTTATTATTTGCACTATCAGATACTTCTAATGGAGAAATTATAATTCAAAAATGGTAGTAAATCAAGTTTGTGAAGGTGCAACCACTCGTGTTATTTTCTTTCCCTTGTGTTAGATCTAAGTTGTTGAAGTAGAGTCTACAATATGAGGGGGTCAGAAGGGGTAGCAGATTACTTGGCAATTAGATTCAAGGAGTTGTAATTCCTTCTACAATCTGGGGTTGTCAGATTGGTAGGAGAAGACTTGACTTAGGAAGTCAAGGTGTTGTATTCCTCAAGAGTCTAGGATTGTTAGACTGTTTGAGAAGACTGACTTGGAGGGTCAGTGGAACTATTGTAATTCAAGGTTTTGAATTAGTGAAATCCTTCAAGGTGAAGGGACTGGACGTAGCCTCGTTAATTGTGAACCAGTACAAAATTCTGTATTTTTAATTTTACTTTACATCCGCTGCTAACTCTGTTTTATTCATACATAAAGTTTTGTTTTAAAACTGCAAAAACAGAAAAAGTATTCAAGTTAGTCAAACACAATTCAACCCCCTTCTCGTGTTTGCACCTTCAATTGGCATCAGAGCTCGGTCTCAAGGCTGAGCACTTAACAGTGTTTGAGGAAAGGTCCAAGGGGTACAACATGGCAGAATCCAGAGATGATTTGGGAGGTAACATCAACAGACCACCACTGTTTGATGGAGAAAGGTTTGAGTATTGGAAGGACAGAATGAGAAGTTTCTTCCTATCTCAAGATCCTGAATTATGGAAGATGGTAGTTAAAGGATACACTGCACCTACTGTTCCATGAGATCCAACTAAAGAACTGGATATGGATGATATGAAACCAGACCAGAGTATACAAACTTCATCACAAGTCCAGAAACATCATGATCAGTGCCATCACATTCAAGGAATTTGACAGATTCACAGATAAAGAAACAGCATAGAGCATATTCGACAGTCTGGTTCTGACCTATGAAGGAAGCCAACAAGTTCAAGAAGCAAGGGCTAACATACTGGTCAAACAGTATGAGATGTTCAAGATGGAAGATGATGAAAACATTGATGGAATGTTCTGCAGATTCCAGACTCTGATATCTGGACTGAAGGTCTTGGAGAAAAGCTACACACCAACAGATTATGTCAAGAAGATTCTAAGAAGCTTACCAACCAAGTGGAGACCAATGGTTACTGCAGTTTAGCAAGCCAAAGATCTGAACAACTTAAAAGTTGAAGATGTGATCAGCTCACTCAGGTCTCATGAAATAGAACTAGAAGCAGATGTACCAAAGAAGAAGAAGAATCTGACCCTGAAGTCGAAACAGAAAAAAGATGCAAGGGCAGCATCAGAATCACAGGATAGTGACAGTGACTGTGATGATGTGGCTTACTTAACCAAAAAGATGGTTAAGATCTGGGAAAACAGGAAGAGAAGAAGCTTCAAGAAGAAACATAACAAAAAAGGAAAGGAATAATCTGACAAGAAGAGTATCGTTTGTTATGGATGCAATGAACCTGGACATATCAAGTCAGAATGTCCAAATCTTGAAAAAGGCAAACAGCACAAGAAGAATTCCTGATTCAGAAAGAAGGGTCTGATGGCAGCCTGGGATGCATCAGAATCAGAGGAAGAATCGTCTGATGAAGAAGAGGCAGAAACAGCAAAGATGGCACACATCAGGCATGCCTCTGGACTTCACAAAGGCAAGAATTCAGGAAGGAAAGCTGGCAGAAGGAGGAATGATCGAAGCAGTCATTCAAGCAAGTCTGGAAGCATATCAGAGGGAGCAATTCTAGCTCTGATGGCTCATAAAAATTCAAGTTCTGAATACAGCTCAGGCTCTGGAACAGATTCAAAAGATGAAGATGATGAGGTATTTTCTGATCTCACTAGATTTGAAAAAATTGAGAAGTCCAAAGAAAACCAAACTCTTTGAAGTTCTGAATACAGCTCAGGCTCTGGAACAGATTCAAAAGATAAGAAAAATCTAACCAAAGAAGTCGAAGTTTTAAAGAATCGAAATTCTGAGTATGCAACTGAAAACAAGGATTTTAAAACTGAAGTTGCAAGACTCAAATCTGAAAACCAAACTCTCAAAAGTAATATTTGTTCGACTTCCAAAACTGTTTGTGAATCTGATATGCATGAGCAATTTTTTCAAAACTTTATTTCCAATGCAATGGAAAGAGGTAAATATGCATCTATGATTTATGGAAACAATAACACTTGAAAGAGAGGTCTTGGTTTTACAGAAACGATTGCTGAAAGTAAAGCTGTTCATTATGATGTTTTATGCATTGTTTGTGCTAAGAAAGGTCACTCTGAACTATCTTGTCCAATGGTAAAATCTGAACAAGATCAGAGAGCTGTTAAGACTAACAAACCTGGACCTAATTAGTTATGGGCACCAAAAGATCAAATTGTCTATGTTGTAGATATTTAGAGCAACCAGAATGAGACACCATCAGTGGTGCCTGGACAATGGATGTTGGCAATGCACAAGTAGAAGAAGGTTTATGTTCCTGCTACAATAAGACAAAGGCAATTTGAGTCTGATGGAAGAAGGTCTGGTCAACTCAACCAGAATCAGAATCAAAACCAAAACTGGAACCAGAATCAAAACTGGAACCAGAATCAGAACAGGAACTGGAACCAGAACCAGTACTGGAACCACTATCAGAAGCACAAAAACTAGAATCAGAACCAGAACTAGAATCAGTATCAGAAGCACATGAACTGGAACCAGAATCAACTCTGGAACCAGAATCAGAATCAGTACTAGAACCAAAATCAGAATCAATACTGGAACCAAAACCAGAATCAGATCAGGAATTACCAGAATCACCAGAATTACCAAATTCATCAAAACCACCAGATTCACCAAAATTACCAGAATCAAAACATGTTCCAGAATCATCAGAGGAACATGATTTATCAACCAAAGTAGAATCAAGGAAACTGCTCAAATAGGCCAGAGAAGAACTGGCTCTAATGGCTCGAACAGAAGCCAAGTCTGAATCTGAGTCTGACTCTAATTCTGATTCTGACAGAGAAAAGGCAAGGTTTGAACAGCAACACAAAGCTTGGTATCTTGACAGTGGATGCTCCAAACACATGACAGGAGACAAATCTATGTTTCTAGATCTGACTATGAAGAATGGAGGCAAAGTTTCCTTTGGAGGAAACCAGAAAGGTCAGATTATTGGTACAGGAACTGTTGGTAACACTTCTTCTTCCCTGTCTATTAAAAATGTTTTGCTAGTTAAAGGGCTAAAACATAATCTTCTGAGCATAAGTCAATTAAGTGATTGCAATTATGATGTTATCTTTAATAAAAAAACTTGCAAAGCTGTCAGTCAACTTTATGGGTCGGTTTTATTTACTGGCACTAGGAAGGATAATGTTTATAAAATTGATCTGTTCAGTCTTGCTAAGCAACAGGTTAAATGCTTATTGTTTGTGAGTGAGCATAATCTGATTTGGCACAAAAGGTTAGGGCATGCAAACCCTATCCGAATTGAGCAAACTCCAATTGGTAAGAGGGCTTCCCAAGGTAGGTTCGAAAACTGAGATTTTGTGTGAAGCATGTCAAAGAGGTAGACAAACTAAAAGCTCTTTTAAAACTAAAAAATATGTTTCTACCTCTCAACCACTTGAACTGCTTCACTTAGATCTGTTTGGTCCTGTTCAAACAGCTTCTCTCGGTGGTAAGAAATATGGTTTTGTGATTGTTGATGATTACTCAAGGTGGACTTGGGTAAAAATTTTAAAGAACAAAGATGAATTTCACAAAGTATTTATTTCTTTCTGTAAGCAAGTTATGAATGAACAGGGTATTAAGATCATAACCATCAGAAGTGATCATCGAGGTGAATTTGAGAACAAGTATTTTGAAGAATTCTGTGATGAGAATGGCATCTCTCACAACTTCTCAAACCCCAGAACACCGCAACAGAATGGAGTGGTAGAAAGGAAGAACAGATCACTGCAGGAGATGGCCAAAACCATGCTGAATGATATGAAGGTAGCCACCTACCTTTGGGCAGAAGTTGTCAACATAGCCTGCTACATTCAGAATAGAGTCTACATCAGGTCCATCTTAAATAAAACTCCCTACGAACTATGGAAAGGTAAGAAACCCAATATTTCCTACTTTAAGCAATTTGGTTGCATCTGTTTTATGTTGAACACTAAAGATAACCTAGCTAAGTTTGATTCTAGATCTCAAAAGTGTATCTTTATTGGCTACTCTGAGAGATCAAAAGTTTCTAGAGTGTTTAACAAAGAAACTAACACTGTGGAAGAATCAATCCACATTAAGTTTGATGATAAACAGCTTGACTCTGAAAAGTCAAAGCAAGATGAGGAAATTGCAGGTGAACTAGAGGCACAGGAACCAGAAGCTGGACCAGCAGCAGAATCTGAGAAAGATCAAGATGAAGAAGAACATGCTGACTCTGAAGACAAGACAGAGGGAAAGAATGGATGGAAGTACAAGTCTTCACATCCAGAATCTCTCATTATTGGCAGTGCAGCCGAACCTTTAAAGACCAGATCATCAAGTAGAGAAACCAGTTTGTTTGGTTTACTCTCAACAATTGAACCAAGCAATGTTGATGAGGCTTTGGCAGAGGAAGGTTGGATACTTGCAATACAAGAAGAGCTGAATGAATTCCAAAGAAATGATGTTTGGGATCTGGTATCCAGACCAAACTAAAACATTATTGGAACCAAGTGGGTGTTCAGGAACAAACTCAACGAAAAAGGTGAAGTGGTGAGGAACAAAGCCAAGGATACAGCCCCCTTTAAGGTATGTCAGTGAGGAAGTCTATGTCAAACAACCCCCTGGATTTGAAAATCCTGATTCTCCAGACCATGTTTTGAAACTTAAAAAATCTTTATATGGTTTAAAACAAGCACCAAGGGCATGGTATGACAGACTTAGCAACTTTCTGCTTACGAATGAATTTAATAGAGGCCAGATTGATAATACTCTATTTAGGAAATCCATTAAAAATGATATTCTAATTATTCAAGTTTATGTTGATGATATCATATTTGGATCGACTAATGGCACTTTTTGCAAATAGTTTTCTGACCTAATGCAGGAAGAGTTCCAAATGAGCATGATGGGAGAACTTAAGTTCTTCTTGGGAATTCAGATTCACCAAGGTAAATCAGGTATACTCATTCACCAATCTAAATACACTAAAGATTTTCTTTAAAAGTTCAAGATGAGTGACTGTAAGCCTATGGCCACCCCGATGCACCCGACCTGCTCACTTGAGAAAGATGAAACCAGCCAAAAGGTAGACCAGAAAACATATAGAGGTATGATTGGATCCCTTCTTTATTTAACTACTTCTAGACCTGACATTCTGTTTAGTGTTTGTGTCTGTGCCCGTTTTCAAGCTGACCCTAAGGAATCCCATTTAACTGCTGACAAACGAACTTTGAGATACCTTAAAGAAACCACCAACCTTACCCTGTTATATAAGAAAACCCCCACCTACAAACTCAGAGGTTTTTGTGATTCCGACTATTCTGGAGACAAGCTGGAAAGGAAAAGTACAAGTGGCAACTGCACTTTCTTAGGTGATAATTTGATCTCTTGGTCAAGCAAAAGACAAAGCACAATTGCCATGTCAACAGCTGAAGCTGAGTATATATCAGCAGCAGGATGCTGTTCATAGTTACTCTGGATGAAACATCATCTTTAAGATTACAACATCTTTGAAACCAATATCCCTTTGTTTTGTGATAACACTTCAGCCATAAACCTAATAAAGAACCCTATCTTACACTCTAGAGCGAAACACATTGAAATAAAACACCATTTCATTAGGGACCATGTTCAAAAAGGGACTTTAAGCATCCAGTTTGTGGACACTGATCATCAATGGGCTGACATCTTCACCAAAGCATTACCAGAAGATAGGTTTGAGTTCATCAAGAAGCATCTCAACATTGTCTCCATATCTTACTAGCTCAAGTAGTCTTCTTAGGAGTTTTTTTTTTAATTTTCTTGTAATTTTAATTTTATGTCTTTTATTTTATGTTTTTACTTTTTGTAATTTGTAAAGAGAAAAAAAAATACAAAAATAGTAGGACCTCTTTTTGGCTGATGACAAAAAGAGGGAGAGACAGAAAAAGGAGAAATAAGTAGAAAAGGAGAGATAAAAAGAAAGGAGGAGCGAAAAAGAAAGAGATGAATAGAGAAGGTGTTGAAAAGGAGAAGAAACAGGGAGAGATAAAAATATAGGGAGAAAAAGAAAGAGTGAAAAAAAGAAGAAGTTGAAAAGGAGAGGAAACAGGGAGAGAGAAAAGAAAGAGTGAAAAGAGAAGGAGTTGAAAAGGAAAGGCAATGTGAAGAGAGAAAAGAAAGAGCGAATAAAGAAGGAGTTGAAAAGGAGAGGAGAAGAGAAGAAAAGAAAGAGTGAAAAGAGAAGGAGTTGAAAAGGAGAAGAAAAAGTCAGTATCAGACTTAGGGGGAGAGATTGGTCCGAGGGGGAGTAATTCAAGTCTTCGAGTTATAAGCTAGCAAAATAAGTTAAGGTTTTGTCATCATCAAAAAGGGGGAGATTGTTGGAACCAAGTTGGTTCTAAGTACTTAGGATTTTGATGTTTACAAAAGCACTCCATGTAATCTTATTTTGAACCTTGAATTATTACATTAAATGCCACCAGAAAATGAAGGTTCTAGAGGCAGAAGATAAAGACACTAGAAAATGCATCCATAAGGTACCAGAGGATGCATCTTGAAATTCCAGAGGATATCTTTGCTGGCCCAGATCAGAAGGAAGCAAAGTCAGAAGGAGACCTGGACCAGACCAGAAGCAAGCCTGCTAGAGGGAGACTTGATCCAGACTAGAAGGAATCATTTGTCAGACTTAGTCCAGAAGTTATTCTGACCAGAAGATGGTCTGGCAGTGAAATGATAAACAGCTGAGACTTGATCCAGACTTAATCAGAGGATAAGTTAATGGGTCAAGAACAAGAGAATCAGTCCAGATTTGACCCAGACCAGAAGATAGCATGGTTTAGGGTATGAAACTAAGTCGAGACCAGATGAAATGATCTCCAGATTTGATCAATAACTGATTCAAAATAGAAGGTAAAATGTCCAGACTGAAATAATATATGTCCAGATTTAATTTCAGTTTAATCCAGACCAAGTCCAGAATTGGTCCAGATCAGAGGGAAGATATTCAGATCAATGGTCCAGATTTAAGTATATGAACCAGTGTTGGCCGTGATTAGAAGATCCGAATGTGTGGTCCAGCATTGGTCGAGATTAGAGGATCATAGCAGATTAGTTTGCTAGACCAGGTTGGCCGAGATCAGAAGATCAGAAAGTGTGGTCCAGGGTTGGCCGAAATCAGAGGATCACAACAGATCACTTAGTAAGGGCCAGATGTGGACTAGCGTAGAAGATCAAACGGTCCAGAATTAATCATAAGGATTAATGGTGGAGATTTAATTAAATTTGATCAAAGTATTAAAAGGATTTGTTACAAAAATAAAGTGAAGTATTGTGGAATTCAGAAGCTGTTGGCGGGAAGAAACTAAAGACATGATTGGCCAGTTATTTTTGAAAGCAAATCTGAAGCTTAAAAAAGATATGTTTTTTATTTAAGTGAATCCCGATTGGTCAAGATATTGTTGCAAGAGAATCCAACAAGATACAGCTCGACATTAAGCTTGGAAGAGGCCCTAATTCGCATCTATAAAAGGAGGCTGAAGTCAGAATACTTAGCATTGAAAATCACAAAAGAGTCATACACTTCCAAAAGCAAACACTCGAGTTTTCAGTGAGGTTAATTGTGAGTTCCAACTTTCCAAAAGCAAGCACTCGTGTTATTTTCTTTCCCTTGTGTTAGATCTAAGTTGTTCTAGTAGAGTCTACAATCTGAGGGAGTCAGAAGGGGTAGCAGATTACTTGGCAATTAGATTCAAGGAGTTGTAATTCCTTCTACAATATGGGGTTGTCAGATTGGTAGGAGAAGACTTCACTTAGGAAGTCAAGGTGCTGTATTCCTCAAGAGTCTAGGATTGTTAGACTGTTTGAGAAGACTGACTTGGAGGGTCAGTGGAACTGTTGTAATTCAAGGTTTTGAATTAGTGAAATCCTTCAAGGTGAAAGGACTGGACGTAGCCTCGTTAACGTTGAACCAGTATAAAATTCTGTGTTTTTAATTTTACTTTACATCCGCTGCTAACTCTGTTTTATTCATACATCAAGTTTTGTTTTAAAACTGCAAAAATAGAAAAAGTATTCAAGTTAGTCAAACACAATTCAACCCCCCATTCTCGTGTTTGCACCTTCAGTTTGGAATCTAGAGAAAACAAAAAATATTATTGTCGAAATTGGTGCTAATGGACAAGGCAATGATAATGGTTCAAATTTACTTGTGAGGTTTCTTTGCGAACTTGCTAAAAAATCTGCATTTTGCCTATATCTATTGAAAGATGGGATGAAATGTCAGAAAAGAATAGTAAAGAAATTTGGAACTACATCAAGGTTATTATCTAAAATTCGTAGAATGTTTCTTTTATTGTATTTCTTTTCATGGAAGATTGATATGTTTATATAATCTTGCAAGGATCATTTTGTGTATGATTATGCTGCTGGTATAAAATGGACATGGGCAATCCTAAGAGAAAGATGGAAGGCCTACAAATATAAGTTACGATGTAAATACTTTTACCCTAACAAAAGTAAGGAAGACCTACTTGCTATTGATCTTCATGTGCCAGAAAATGATTGGATTGCTTTTGTTAATTACTATAAAAAACCACAAATGAAGGTATAAATATTTGTTGCATTATTTTTACAAAGTGAACAAAGTACATTGACATTTTATATTAAATTCATATAATGACTAACATTTGAAAATTGTAGAAACTAAGAGAGCAAAATATGAAAAATGTTAAGATGCTTAAAGTCTCGCATGGTTAGTGTGGTATGAACAACACAAGAAAGGGTCGTCATATGGTAAGTTAATACATAATTTTTATTTTTTGTAATATATTAAAGTATTTGTATACGAAAGTTAGATATTGATTTATATTTTATTAATATCTTATGAGCTACAATTGAATAGACTTGTATGTTGTGCTGAGGTTATATTGTCAACTTTGCTTAAAAAGAATGGAAACTATGTGAATGAGGAAGGAAAAGCCATCACAGTAAGTAAAAAAGATAACATTGTTATTGTTTGTAAAGTATTTGCTACTAGCCAGTATGGTGGAATTTATCTGACTTTTATTTCTCTACTAGGAAATGATATCAGAGAACTTGTCTCAAGATCAAGAACGTGTTTCCACTGAAGGTGTTCCTTCAAAGATTAATGCCTATCTAGATGATGTTATTGGAAAAGTGTACGGAGCTAAAGATTTAGGTCGAGTGCGTGGTTTAGGTGTTGGTGTTTGCCCCACGAGTGTTTTCAAAATGCGCAGATATTTCGTGCAATTTGACAATGTTGGTAGCTCTAGCCAAAAAAATGTTGAGGAGTTATAAAAGGAAGTGCACACTTTGAAAGAAAAGCTAAATGGATATGAAGAGACTTAGGAGCAACTTTCACAAACACAAGATCAACTTAAAGTTCTCCTTAATTTTATGCAAAGCAAATTTGGTGATGAGTTACCTACTTTCAACCAAGGTTTCCCTCCACCTTAGTAATATAATTTCTTATAATATATAGAAATTGATGTTTATAAGCATTTTTGCACTTAGATCTATACTTTAAGTCACTAGAAAATATCATGTTCTATTTCTTTACATGGTGATTAATATTATTAAAATGATACTGATTCATTAGTGTTAGTTAGTAAACATTTGCTTACATTATGCTTTGACTTGGTAGGTTCTAATTCTCATAATTAACGAGTAAAGTTCACCTTGATTTTTGGGCTACCAATAGAAGGATTGTGTTTTTTGTTGTATGCATGCAGGAGGTTGACATATTTATGAAAGTTGACGTTCCACTCAAAAAGTCTGAATCTCAACTAGATTCTATTCAACAATTGTTGTTAAAGTCGATGAGTATATCATTGTCTATAGAACTAAAATTGGAACATGAGACAAGTGAAGTTTTTGTTTTTGGACAAAGCAATATAGTGGAGTTATCTATGGGTAATCGAGATTTGTACATCACTATTATACATAGACGTAAGTACTTTTAATTTGTAAAATTATTCAAGTAATTAATTTCATTTATGACAAAAAATTATTTTTATTTATTTATTTCAATATCTTAGATATATGCATCGCCTTTGTATTTGTTGGAACCAAGTTGGTTCTAGACTTAGTTTTGATGTTAACAAAAGTATTTTATGTAAATAGTATGTTGACTTATAAGATCAAATCAGAAGCTGTGCAAAATTAGAGGATGACACCACCAGAGGATACATCCTGAGGAAGCAACCAGAGGATAAAAATGTCACCAGAAGGTTAGGCCAGTTAATGCATCTAGAGGGTACCAGAGGATGCATCCTGAAGGCACCAGAGGATACACCTCCATAGGATATCAGAGGATGTCATCAAAGGCAAAATATCAAAGGTCAAATAACCATGAGAGGATATCTTTCTTGGCCCAGATCAGAAGGAGACCTGATCCAGATCAGAAGGAAGCTTTTTAGAGGGAGAGTTGGTCCAGACCAGAAGGAATCATAAGTCAGACTTGGTCCAAACTTAATCTTAACCAGAAGATAGCTTGGTAGTGATTATAAGAATCAGTCCAGACTTGGTCCAGAGCAGAAGATAACTGGTTCAGAACAAATGAATTGGTCCAGACCAGAAGATAGCATAATCCAGAACATAAAACTCAGTCTAGATAAGAAGAAATGATTATCCATATTTAATCCAGACCTGATCCAGATCAGAAGATAAATGTCCAGATTAAAATATCACAAGTCCAGATTTAATTCAGATTCAATCCAGACTCTGTCCAGATCAGAGGGAAAATGTTCAGATCAATGGTCCAGATTTAAGCATCAAGGCCTAGTGTTGTCCGAGAACAGAAGATCAGATCATATGGCCCAGTGTTGGCCGAGATCAGAAGATCGTATCATATGGTCTAGTGATTGGCCGAGATCAGAAGATCAGATCATATGGTCCAGTGTTGGCCGAGATCATAGGATCACAGAATTGGTGCAGATCAGATCATAAAGTCCAGAGTTGGTCGAAATCAGAAGATCATATGGTCTAGATTTAATCATGATGAAAATCAGTGATAACTTGATTAAAATTTGAAGAAGACTTGATTAAATTTTGATAGAAATTTGATCAAAGTATTCAGTGGATTTGATTCAGAAGCTGACTCTGAAGAAATGAGGCAAGGTTGCCTTTGGAGGAAACCAGAAAGGGCAGATCATTGGTACAGGCACAGTTGGTAATACTTCTTCTTCCTTATCTATTGAAAATGTTTTATTAGTTAAAGGTCTGAATCACAATCTGTTAAGCATTAGTCAGCTAAGTGACTGCAAGTATGATGTTGTGTTTAATAAGAAAACCTGCAAGGCTATTAGTCAAAAAGATGGATCTGTTTTGTTCACTGGTGTTAGGCAGAATAGTGTCTAGAAGATAGATCTGTTTAGCCTAGTTAAGCAGAAAGTTAAGTATCTTTTATCTGTTAGGGAGGAAAATCTGATTTGGCACAAACGGTTAGGCCATGCAAACCCTAGGCTGGTTTCTGAGTTAAGTAAACTTCAGCTAGTGTGAGGTTTTCCCAAACTAAGTACCAAATCTGAGATTCTGTGTGAAGCATGTCAAAAAGGTAAATAGACCAAAAGCTCTTTTAAACCTAAAAACTGTATTTCTACTTCACAACCTCTTGAACTGCTTCATTTAGATCTGTTTGGTCCTATTCAAACTGCATCCCTTAGTGGTAAGAAGTATGAGTTTGTCATAGTTGATGATTACTCAAGGTGGACTTGGGTAATGTTTCTGAGAAACAAAGATGAATCCCATAAGGTATTTATTACTTTCTGCAAGCAAGTTATGAATGAAAAAGATTTTAAAATCATAACTATTAGAAGTGATCATGAAGGTGAGTTTGAGAACAGGTACTTTGAAGAATTTGTGATGAGAATGGCATCTCTCACAACTTCTCATCCCCCAGAACACCTCAACAGAATGGAGTTGTTGAATGGAAGAACAGGTCACTACAGGAGATGGCCAGAACCATGCTGAATGACATGAATGTTGCTACCTACCTATGGGCAGAAGCTGTCAACACTGCATGCTACATCCAGAACAGAGTTTACATCAGGTCTATTCTAAACAAAACTCTATATGAACTGTGGAAAGGTACGAAACCTAATATTTCCTACTTCAAACAGTTTGGCTGCATTTGTTATATGTTAAACACTAAGGATAATCTTGCAAAATTTGATTCCAGATCTCAAAAGTGCACCTTCATTGGTTACTCTGAGAGATCAAAAGCTTATAGAGTGTTTAACAAGAAACTAACATTGTGGAGGAATCCATACACATTAAGTTTGATGACAAACAACTTGACTCTGAAAAGTCAAAGCAAGATGAGGAAATTGCAGGTTTACCAAAAGCACAGGAAGCAGGAGCAAATCAAACAACAGAACCAGAGAAAGAAAAGGATGAAAGCCAATCCGAAGATAATGCTGAACCTGAAGACAAGTTAGAAGGAAAGAATTGGTGGAATTACAAGTCTTCACATCCAGAAACACTGATTATTGGAAGTGAAGCTGAACCATTGAAAACCAGATCATCATTTAAAGAAACAAGTCTGTTTGGTTTACTTTCTACCATTGAACCAACTACTGTTGATGAAGCACTGGCAGAAGAATGATGGATTCTTGCAATGCAAGAAGAGCTGAATGAGTTTGAAAGGAATGATGTTTGGGATATGGTATCCAGACCACACAAAAATATCATTGGAACCAAGTGGTTGTTCAGAAACAAACTCAATGAAAAAGGTGAAGTAGTCAGGAATAAAGCTAGGCTTGTGGCACAAGGATACAGTCAGCAAGAAGGCATTGATTACACTGAGACTTTTGCTCCAGTGGCCAGGTTAGAAGCAATTCTTATCCTACTCTCTTTTGCTGCAAATCATGATATTACTTTGTATCAAATGGATGTCAAAAGTGCTTTCTTAAATGGTTATATAAGTGAGGAAGTCTATGTCAAACAACCCCCAGGTTTTGAAAATTACGATTTTCCAACCACGTTTTTAAACTTAAAAATCTTTATATGGTTTAAAACAAGCACCTAGGGCATGGTATGACAGACTTAGCAATTTCTTACTTAAAAATCACTTTGATAAAGGCCAAATTGATAACACTTTGTTTAGAAAATCCATTAAAGATGATATTCTAATCATTCAAGTTTATGTTGATGATATTATCTTTGGATCCACTAATGGCACTCTCTGCCAAGAGTTTTTTGATTTGATGCAGCAAGAGTTTCAGATGAGCATGATGGGAGAACTTAAGTTATTCCTAGGAATTCAGATTCAGCAAGGCAAAACAGGTATATAAATTCACCAATCTAAGTACACTAAAGAACTTCTCAAAAAGTTCAAGATGAGTGATTGTAAGCCTATGGCCACCGCCATGCACCCCACCTGCTCACTTGAAAAAGATGAATCTGGCCAAAAGGTACACCAGAAAACATACAGAGGTATGATTGGATCCCTTCTTTACCTAACTGCTTCTAGACCTGACAATTTGTTTAGTGTTTTTGTCTGTGCTCGTTTTCAAGCTGACCCTAGGGAATCCCACTTAACTGCTGTCAAAAGAATCCTTAGATACCTTAAAGGTACCACACATCTTACCTTGCTCTACAAGAAAACTCCCACATACAAACTGAGTGGATACAATGATTCTAATTATGCTGGAGACAAATTAGAGAGAAAAAGCACAAGTGGCAATGGTACGTTTCTAGGTGATAATCTTATTTCTTGGTCAAGTAAGAGACAAAGCACCATTGCCATGTCAACAACAGAAGCTGAGTACATATCAGCAGGATGCAGTTCACAGTGAATCTGGATGAAACATCAGTTGGAAGACTACAACATCTTTGAAACCAACATCCCTTTGTTCTGTGACAATTCTTCAGCCATAAACCTAACCAAGAACCCTATCCTACACTCTAGAGCCAAGCACATTGAAATCAAGCATCACTTTATCAGAGACCATGTTTAAAAGGGAACAATAAGCATCCAGTTTGTAGACACAAATCATCAATGGGCTAATATCTTCACCAAACCATTGCCTGAAGATCGATTTGAGCTCATCAAGTAGCATCTCAACATCATCTCCATATCTGACTAGATCAATTAGTCTTTTTAGAGGAGTAATTTTTTAAATTTAGTATTTTATTTTCTCTCTTTTATTTTTTGTACTCTAGAAGATAAAAAAATCTCTTTTTGGCTGATGACAAAAAGTGGGAGAGAAAGAAAGAGTGAAACAAAAGAATGAGTTGAAAAGGAGAGGAGAAAAGAAAGAGTGAAACAAAAGAAGGAGTTGAAAAGGAGAGGAGAAAAGAAAGAGTGAAACAAAAGTTGGAGTTGAAAAGGAGAGCAAAAGTCTGGGGCATTAGACTTAGGGGGAGAAGCTTGATCTAAGGGGGAGCCTAACAAAATAAGTCATAAAAAATACAAGGTTTTGTCATCATCAAAAAGGGGGAGAATGTTGGAACCAAGTTGGTTCGATACTTAGTTTTGATGTTAACAAAAGTATTTTATGTAAATAGTATGTTGGCTTAGAAGAACAAATCAGAAGCTATGCAAAATCAGAGGATGACACCACCAGAGGATACATCCAGAGGAAGCAACCAGAGGATAGAAATTTCATCAGAAGGTTAGGCCAGATAATGTCCAAAGGGTACCGGAGGATGCATCCTGAAGGCACCAGAGGATACACCTCCAGAGGAAGTCATCAAAGGAAAAATATCAAAGGTCAAATAACCATCAGTTGATATCTTTCTTGGCCCAGATCAGAAGGAAGCAGAGTCCAGAAAGAGACCTGGTCCAGACCAGAAGGAAGCTTGTCAGAGGGAGACTTGGTCCAGACCAGAAGGAATCATAAGTCAGACTTGGTCCAGACTTAATACTGACCATAAGATAGCTTGGTAGTGATTATAAGAATCAGTCCAGACTTAATCCAGACTTGGTCCAGAGCAGAAGATAACTAGTCCAAAACAAATGACTTGGTCCAGACCAGAAGATAGCATAGTCTAGAACATAAAACTCAGTCCAGATCAGAAGAAATGATTGTCCAGATTTAATCCACACTTGATCCAGATCAGAAGATAAATGTCCAGATTATAATATCACAAGTCCAGATTTAATTCAGATTCAATCCAAACTCAGTACAGACTTGGTCCAAATCAGAGGGAAAATGTTCAGATCAATGGTCCAGATTTAAGTGTTATGGCCCAGTGTTGGCCGAGAACAGAAGATCAGATCATATGGCCCAGTGTTGGCCGAGATCAGAAGATCATATCATATGGTCTAGTGATTGGCCGAGATCAGAAGATCAGATCATATGGTCCAGTGTTGACCGAGATCAGAGGATCACATAATTGGTGCAGATCAGATCATAAAGTCCAGAGTTGGTCGAAATCAGAAGATCATATGGTCCAGATTTAATCATGATGAAAATCAGTGATAACTTGATTAAAATTCAAAGAAGACTTGATTAAATTTAGATAGAAATTTGATCAAAGTATTAAGGGGATTTGATTCAAAAATTACTGAAGACTTGAAGAAATTCGAATGGAATCTAAAGCTTAAAAAGATATGGTTTGAAATTAAAAGAAACAAGATTGGTCAACAGAATTTTCAAATGCAATCTGAAGCTAAAAAGATACGTTTTTTATTTAAGTAAAACCTGATTGGCCAAGTTATTTTTGCAAGAGAATCTAGATAGATACAGCTCGAATTTGATCATGGAAGAAGCCCTAATTTTCATCTATAAAAGGAGGCTCAAGGCAGAAGACTTAGCATCGAAAATGAGTAAAAGAGTCATACACTTCCATAAGCAAACACTCGAGTTTTCAGTGAGGTTAATTGTGAGTTTCAGCTTTCCAGAAGCAAGTACTCGTGTTTTTCGTTCCCTTGTGTTAAATCTATATTTTTGAAGTAGAGTCTACAATCTAAAGAGTCAGAAAAAGTAGCAGGTGACTTAGCAATTAGATTCAAGGTGTTGTAATTCATTCTGCAATTTGAGATTTTCAGATTGGTAGGAGAAGACTTGACTTGAGAAGTCAAGGTGCTGTGTTCTTCAAAAGTCTAGGATTGTTAGACTGTTTGGGAAGATTGACTTGGAGGGTCAGTAGTACTATTGTAATTCAAAGGTTTTGAATTAGTGTAAAAATCCTTCAAGTTGAAGGGACTGGATGTAGCCTAGTTAATGGTGAACAATGATAAATCCTTGTGTTGTTTATTTTACTTTATCCGCTGCTAACTCTACTTGATTATATTTCATATTTCAAATAATCATAAAAAACAGAAAAAGAATTCAAGTAGTACAAACACAATTCAACCCCCCCTTCTCGTGTTTGCACCTTCAGTATTGACTTGGGAAAGAGTGGCGTGTATGGATTCATTGATCCATCTTTCATTTAGAGTGAATATGATCCTATTGGGGCTAAAAAATATATATAAAACAAGTTGCAACAGGATCAAAAAGAGTGTTATCTATTACCTTATCTCAACAAGTAAGTAAGCTTTTATTAGAATTTATCCATTATAACATGAATATACTTAACACATTTAACTTTTTGCACAATGTAGTTGTCATTGGCAATTGCTCGTTATTTGTCCTAGGAAGAATACTATAGTCTTCCTATGTTCGTTGGGATGAAAACCAAATAAAAATATCATGCACATCGTCGATTTGTAAGTGTTTAATGTATTTTCTGTGTACGTATATGTACATGAACTTTTTGATATGTTTTATAATACAAGTTTAATGAATATTTTATTTTTGTAGATCTTTGGGTGAATATAATAAGTTGCAAAGATTAAGAATGAATAAGCCCACATGGAGCATTCCCACTGTAAGTTGTTTAGATTATATATATAGAATTTCAATTATAATTTTATACATAATTTTATAATTTTTATGTCTCTATCTATATAATATTTACTCACTATAATTTTATACATGATATTCAATTTTAGTGCCAAAGGCAACCTAAAGGTTATGAATGTGGCTACTACATTATGATACATATGTTAGAACATTGTATCTAGTGGTCTCGTTGATTCATGGATGCGGGTATGTGATAGATTTTTTCAAAGTTAGTATTAATTAACTACTTATGATTTTTATGGTCACAAGATTAAGATAATTTTGTTATTTCAATGTTTATAATTCAGATATTTGGAGACTCAAAACCATTTGAAGATGATGAAATGATAAACGTTCGACAACGTTGTGCAAACTTGATTGTTGAACTAATTGAAAATGCTTGAAGCACTTGTATCATTTTAGTATATTTAGACTATTAATAGAAGATAATGTATTTTTTAAAAAAAACAACTAGTAATGATAATGTATCTCTGAATTTGATAACTCTGATTTTGTAAGATTTTTATGACTCATTATCATTGATTTTTTAAATGTAAAGCTTTGTATGAAGTTTTGTATGAAGTTTTGTGTCTTATGGTTGAATGAGAAATTCTAGTTAATAGGGTAATATGTGAAAATCTGATTATGCATATGTGAGGAGTGAAAGGTATGAAATTTTTTTAAAAAATTTCATTATTTAAATTGGTTGGTTCATTGATATAATAAATCAATTTTGAATATGACTTGTTATATTGGTTCAAATTTAACCGATGTAATAAATCAATTTCGAATTTGACTTGTTATATTGGTTCAAATTTAACCAATTTTATAATTAACAATTTATTACAACGTTTGATGTTAGATCGGACAACTAATCAATATAACATGTACATAGGAACCGATCTAACAAGGTTTAATTACTCTAGTGTTAATTAGATATGAGTTTGTATCACATCCCTAATGATGTCTTCAATAACTTCAACATCATACCCGAATACATCATGTACTTGTCAACTCTTTCGTCAAAGAATTGCAAGATTTCTTTCAACTTTAATACACTTTGAACATTCAATCATTCACATAGCTATACCTTTATATATTATTGATAGTCTTGACCAACTATCATCAAACCATGAAACTCTTGCCATTTAATCATATCACATTCAATAACATACACAAACTTTTATGTCATTCTACCTTTACTAAATTTAATAAGCATTTCAATTTAAAGTTCTAATTCCTTTTTAATGTATCAAAGTCCAAGATATAATTTATTGAATGCATTTTATACAGGCTAAATATCACCTGTGATCCCTTAACTTAATTTCAGTTAACGTTTTAGTCATTTATCTTTTTTTTTTCCCGATTTGGTCCTTTATTTTAATTTTAAGTGACAATTTGATTTTTTATGTTTTAAAATGTCAACAATATTATCTTTTTTTTTACAAAAATTCAAAAAAATTCATCAAAATTTTCAACCAAAACCCATAAAATTAATTATATTCTTTAATATAATACAAATTTCATCAAATTCATAACTCAAATCTTCAAATAAACTCATATTTTCATTTTTTTTTATTTGACGTTGTTAGATATGGAAATATGAGTTTATTTGAAGATTTGAGTTTCGAATTTGATGAAATTTGTATTATATTGAAGAATATAATTAATTTTATTGGTTTTGGTTGAAAATTTTGATGGATTTTTTGAATTTTTGAAAAAATAAGGATAACATTGTTGACATTTTAAAACATAAAAGATCAAATTGTCACTTAAAATTAAAATAAAATACCAAATCGAGAAGAAGAAAAAAAGATAAAGGACTAAAACGTTAACTGAAATTAAGTTAAGGGACCACGAGTGCTATTTAGCCTTTTATATATTACTACAAGCTAACAAAAATATGATCATAAAAGTTTCTCATAATCAAATATTATAAGGTGGATCCGAACATGTAAGTCATCAAATCCTTATCAAATCAAAATTCATTTAAAATAAAAATATTCTTAGTTATCTTATAACTCATATATGCATCATAAATTCTAATTGTTGTTACTTTCAAGTTTCATATTTACTTATGATCAATGATAAATTCTATTTGGTGGAGTAGGATTGTTATGATGTTAGTTAAATAATGGTCTTTTACAAATTAATTATAATAAGATATATATAATTTATTATATAAATTATACACGAGTTAAATATTTTTCATACATCAATTAGTAAAAAAATAATCATTCATGAACTATTATATAAAAAATAAATATAAATTTTATAATTAATGTGTCTTTAGAATATGTCTTTTAGATAAATTAATTTTGTAAGAAAATTATAATACATTAATTATAACTTACTATATAAATTATACATGAGACATATATTTTTCACTGATATATTAGTTTAAAATAGTCTTTCACAAATTAATAATAATACAATAATTATGATTTATTATATCAACCAAACCCAAAACCAATACCTTTTTATTAGTCAATCAGTTTTTTGGACAATTATTAGTCAATTAGTTTTTTTGTGGACAATTATAGTATGTGTCATTTGAAATTCGTCTACTTAAAAATTTGAAGAGTATTATAAACTACTAATTATAATTTTTTGTATATATGATCCATGATACAAATGTGTCGCCGATCAATTTGTTTAAAGATCTTTCACAAATCAATTAGTTAATAGAAAATCTTTTAAGGAAATTACAATAAAAAATTAACTTACTGTATAAATCATACACGAGACAAATTTATTTTATTGATATTGTGTCTCTTGAATATCCTCTAGATGAAATTTTGAAGAAAATTTTAATACACTAATTATATTTTATTATAAACTATAAATGAAACAAATGTTTTTCATTGATATCTTAGTGTAAACTTAAAAGAGGCTCTTTCATAAATAAATTAGTTAAAACCAGTATATATATATATATATATATATATATATATATATATTAAATTATAAGTGTGTATATTAAATATTCTTATATACAAATTTGAAGAAAAATCTAATAACACTAATTACTAATTATAATTTATTGTATAAATCATACACGAAACAAATATTTGTCATTGATAACGATATATGACATTAGATCATGTTCTCATATATCAAACAATATCATTTAAGATTTTCAATAATATTTTATTAAAACTAAATGAATATATTTTCCCTAAATACAAAATTATACATTGATAACGAATGACGATCTTTGAAAAGGATACAAATACACACGCATTGTGCAAATACACGAGTATTTTCTTAGAAAATTTTAAAAATTATAAATAATTTGATGACTAAATTTATTTATATTTTAAAAATAGAAACTAAAAGTTTTATTTGTTGACTTAAATATGCACTAAAGTTGAATTAAGTATATTTTGTAGAAGATTTGTTTTTTAATTTGCAATATAAAATTTAGGTGAGTCGATTCTCGAAAGTCCACCAGAGTTAAGGAATTCACATAGTACTTTGAGATATTACCCACCAACAAAGTTTTTACATTGACAAAAGGATTCAAACTTAAGTCATTGTAAGATTTGCACTACGCCAAAAATGCGCAGTTGTATGGTCACAACGATTCACATAATGAAAATCGCTTAATAACTACAAGCGCAGTTGTATAATATTTAAAAATAACAGAGGATACAACAGCGCTTTAATGACAAGCGCTTTAGAAAAAGTGCTGTTGTAGGGTCATGAAGGGTTTAGGATTTACAGAAAAGCGCTGTTGTAGGGTCACAGCGATTTCACATAATGAAAAGCGCTGCTTTAGAGCTCTTCACAAAAAGCGATGTAAAATATAGCGCTCTCATATAAAGTTTAGAGCGCTACATTTACAGCGCTTTCTATAAAAGCGCTGTAAAGGTTTTAAAATTTAAATTATAGCATGCACACACTATATTACGAAATATATGTACAACGCTTATGGATAAAAGCGCTGTAAAATATAGCGCCCACACACTATATTTACAGTGCTTTTATGAGCGCTTTTTTATAAAGCGCTGTAAATGTTGTAAATGTTTTCAATTTTAATTTTTGAAAGCCTTTTACAGCGCTTATGGAGATAAGCGTTGTAAAATTACAAGCAGTTATATATAAATAAATAAATAAATAAAAACATATTTAATACATTCTATCCCTTCGAACCCTATTACAACTTTCCTCTCCTCTACTTTGCGCCCATTTTTACTGAGTGATTGTTGTCTCAGGTATTGTATTAATTTATTAATTTGTTATTGTCTCTAAAACTGATAAATTGTTACCTGATAAACCATATAAAATTTTAGATGATAAATTTGTTCTGCTTTGAAATTTGTTCGATCTATTCTGTTTTGAAATCAGACTTGTATGCATGACCTTGGACCTTGGTTTCCATTTTCCAATATTAGTCTATATATACTATAGCTTTGTATGATGTTATAGATTGATAAATTTGTGTAACACTGGATTCATAAGTTGCATTCATAAATTCTTACATGATAAATCATATAAAATCTGTTCTGTTATGTTTTGATAAATTTTTTATATATTGATTTGTTCTTACTGCATTCATATAGGTCATATAATTAAAATTGAGTGGAAATGGATGTCTGCCAATCGATTGTCAAAAGAGTATGAAAATGGAGTGAAGGAGTTTGTTGAATTTGCAGTGAAGAATGCAAAAGATCCAAATTGAATCAATTGTCCTTGTTTAAAATGTTGTTTTGGAAAACGCGTTAGAGCAGATGAATTGGAAGGACATTTAGTATGGCATGGAATTGATAAAAGCTATACATGTTGGATAAAACATGGTGAGAAAAAAAAGGGAACACTTATTTTGACAGTGATGCGACATATGATTCAAATGATTATTTCGACACAGATACATATGAGCAGGACCGAGTTGAAGATATTGCAAAAGCAGTTGAAGAAGATCTTCGGGATTGTCCTAAAATGTTTGAGAGTTTGTTGAGTGATGCAGAGAAACCATTATATAATGGTTGTACTAAATTCACAAGACTTTCGGTGATATTAAAGTTGTACAACTTAAAAGCGAGAAATGGATGGTCTAATAAAAGCTATGTTGCCAGATGTTGCCAGATTATTAACACTCCTAAAACATATGTTGCCAGATGATAATGAACTTCCAAGTCGAACCTACGAGGCTAAACGAATTTTGTGCTCTATTTGCATGAGTTACGAAAGGATTCATGCGTGTCCTAACGATTGCATTTTATTTCGGAAAGAATATGAATTACTAAAGGCGTGTCCGAAATGCAATGTCTCTCGATATAAGAAGATAGAATCTACTCTAGAAAAAGTCGTGTGGTATTTTCCTATAATACCAAGATTTAGGCGAATCTATCGCTGTGAAGAAGATTCAAAACACCTTACATGGCATGCAGATGAAAGAATTAGAGATGGAAAGTTACGACACCCTACAGATTCTCCGCAATGGGCAAAAATTGATCACGAATATCCTGATTTCGGTAGAGAGTCAAGAAATCTACGACTTGCACTTTCTACTGATGGAATGAATCCACATGGTCTTCAAAGCATATCACGCAGCACGTGGCCTGTGATTTTGTTGATTTATAACCTACCTCCATGGTTATGTATGAAGCGCAAGTTTATGATGTTGTCTCTGTTAATTTTTGGACCCAAACAATCGGGGAATGATATCGACGTTTACTTGGATCCTTTAATTGAAGATTTAAAAAAGTTATGGGAGTCAGGTGTGGAAGTTTATGATGGGTTTAAGAAAGAATGTTTCAATTTGAGGGCTATGTTGTTCGGCACAATTAATGATTTTCCAGCATATGGTAATTTATCAGGGTATAGCATTAAAGGTTAGTGTGCCTGTCCTATATGTGAAGAGAGTACAAATTGGATGCGGTTGAAACATTGTAAGAAGAACGTCTTTCTTGGACATCGTAGATTTTTACCTTTTAGTCATCATTATCGTGGGTGGATAAATGCATTCAATGGAAAATCAAAGGAAGGTACTGCTCCAAAAGCACCGACTGGATATCAAATATTGGAAAAAGTACAAGGTTTGACCAATAAATTTGGCAAACCATTTGTGGAAGAGCTTGTCAAAACTAGGTGGAAGAAAAAGTCAATTTTCTTTGAATTTCCATATTGGAAGTCATTGTATATAAGACATTTTCTCGATTTGATGCATATCGAAAAAAATGTCTTTGATAGTGTTATTGGTACGTTACTCAGTGTTCCGGGAAAGTCTAAGGATGACATCAATGCAAGATTGGATTTGGTCGATATGAGAATAAGAAATGAATTAGGTCCTGTAAAGAAAGAAAATCGCACATATCTACCTCCAGCCGCTCATGCTCTATCTAGAAAGGAAAACATTGTTTTGTGTAAATTTCTACACAAAGTTAAAGTTCCAGAAGGATGCAGTTCAAACATAAAAAATTTAGTTTGTATGAAAGACCTCAAGTTAAAAGGTTTGAAGACTCATGATTGTCATGTTCTAATGGAGCATTTGCTACCAATAGGTATATGTTCCATTTTACCTGAAAAAGTTCGACGAGCCATAACTAAATTTTGTTTCTTCTTCATGGAAATTTGTAGTAAAGTGATCGATCCTCAGAAATTACCGACATTGCAAATGGAAATTGTTGTTACTTTGTGTGAGCTTGAAATGTATTTCCCACCCTCGTTTTTTGATATAATGGTTCACCTTACTTTTCATCTTGTTAAGGAGACACAACTTTGTGGTCCAGCTTACATGAGATGGATGTATCCGATAGAACGATATATGAAAATATTAAAAGGGTACGTAAAAAGTAGAAGTCGACCAGAAGGATGTATTGCTGAACGGTACATTGTCGAAGAAGCTGCTGAATTTTGTACTTAATATCTATCCAATGTTGAATCTATAGGACTTCCTATGTCTCGTCATTCGGGAAGAATAACAGGAGAAGGGATAATTGGAAAGAGAGTAATGACTATATCAAGAACAGAATGGGAGCATGCACAATTGTATGTTCTATACAATGATGATGAGGTTCAACCGTATGTTATAATACACACGGATCAGTTATCTAGTTTGAACATGAACAGGAATAAAAATTAGATAACACGAGAGCACAATCGAAGTTTTATCCCTTGGCTAAAAAATCACATTAGCTCAAAGTTTGATATAGACCCCACTTCAATTTTAGAGAGATTGAGGTGGCTAGCAAATGGCCTGAGTTTACATGTCTTTTCTTACACCGGTTATGTAATTAACGGCTATACATTTTATACCACAAAACAAGATGAGCAAACCACTGTGCAAAATAGCGGAGTCACTCTAGTAGTTGAAGCGATGCATATCTCAAGTGCAAAAGACAAAAACCCAATATTTGCAAATCTATCATATTTTGGGGTTATCAAGCACATATGGGAGTTGGATTACACAATGTTTTCGTGTTCCTATCTTTGGTTGCAAGTGGGTCGATAATAATAATGGCGTTCAGATTGATGACTCAGGGTTCTTACTTGTCGATTTTAGGAGGGTGGGATACAAAGATGAACCTTTTAATTTAGCGTCGCAAGCTCAACAAGTGTTTTATGTCACTGATCCTGCTGATGATAAATGGTCTGTTGTCCTATCGACCAATAAAATAAGTGATGATAACAACAACGTTGAAGATGTTGGTAATGATATTTTCTTTGCGACATCACAACCATGTGAAATTGATTCAACTGATGATGGCTTATATCTTAGGAGATGATCATGATGAGGGGGGAATTTGGATTAATCCATCGTTTATGGTTAATGGACAAACAAATGTGAATCCCACCAGGAAAAGAAGAAGGGCATCTTAAGTGTGTTTATGTGTTTTATATAAGTCATGTAATTATCTGTACTCATTGTGTAAAATTTCATGTAATAACTTGACCTGCCAGAACTGATCAGTATTTGATTTTATGATTATATAATTCATCATATAATTTTTTTAATTATATTATTTAATTATTTTAGAGATGACAATTTGATAAATTTTTTAACTATAATCTAAACTCATCATATAAGTTGATATGAACAATATTTGGATATTATATCACAAGTATTGTAAAATGCAAAATAAAATACAAGTACAATTAAAATAAAATACAAGTACATTTACAGTGCTTTTGCCCACAAGCGCTGTAAATAGTTTCAAAAAAAAATTACAAATACAAGAGACAAAACAGTTACAGTGCCAGAGGATGCATCCAGAGGATACCAGAGGATGCATCCAGAGGATACACCTCCAAAGGATACACCTCTAGATGATACCATAGGATACTCTAGAGGATACCATAGGATGTCACCAGAGGATACACCTCCAGAGGATGTCACCATATGATACACCTCCAAAGGATACCAGAGGATACACCTCCAGATGATACCAGAGGATACACCTCCAGAGGATACCAGAGGATACACCACCAGAGGATACCATAGGATGTCACCAGAGGATACACCTCTAGAGGATATTAGAGGAAAAATAACATCATCAAAGGATATGACATTAGTCCAGAACATAAGCATTAGTCCAGACTTGGTCCAGTAAATGACAATAAAATAAAAGTGCAAAACATTTACAGCGCTTATGGGTAAAAAGCGCTGTAACATGCTCATATAGCGCCTTTTATATAGTGTGTATATAAGCGCTGTAAAATACTATTTAAGGCGCTTTTTATATAATCTTTTAAAGCGCTCTTTGTAAAAAGCGCTGTAAAAGGTTTTTTTTATTATATTATGTAAACTGATAATATAAGAAATCGCCTCTTCATTTCCTTCTTCATTACGTATATTCTCATATCCCTTATGAACTTGGCAGTGTGAAACCCTTACCATTACGTACTCTCTATACAAACCATTCTCCATATACGAACCCTTCTCCCTAGTGCGAACCCTTCTCTCTGTCCATATTCATTACGTACATACTATATGTTTTCATCATTCTCCATTTTCACTAAGTTCTATCCATACGACCATAAAGGTTTTTAAGGCGCTTTTCTTAAAGTTTTTTAAAGCGCTCTGTCGAACCCTAGTGATATCTTCTTGTTGCACAAGAGATTTCTATTTGTATTTCTGCAATGTCGTAACCCTAAACTATAGGTATTTTTATTCATATCTTGTTGTCACTAAACTTATAGTGCATGTTGTATTTATTCAATCTGTTGTTGTCATTAAACTGCATGTTGAACTTATACTCATGTTAAACTTATACTGTGTGAAATGTGTAGATAAATGGATTCCAACAAAGATTTAGGTCGTCAAAACGAGGAAGTTGTAAACATTGAAGTTGTAAACAATAAAGTTGTCAACGCTAAAGGCTATGAAGGCAAAGTGAAGCGTGGGGCAACTATAATGCAAAAAGTCATTATAGCAAGAAGTACTGGAATAAAATTTGAGGTATATTAGGTTTTTCTTTGTTTGTTTTTTGAAAGCAATCACTTACACTATAAAAGTGGGATGGAATGAAATTGGTCAGCCGATTGAGTCCAGCAGTTCAATGATGGTAAGCTACATCGGTGCTGTTCAATGATGGAATGAAATCGCTGACTGGAGAGACAAAGCATTGAAGGATGCTAAAGACATATTGTGGAGTGATGTACAAGTAATTAACTTTTTTACTCCAATTTTTTGTTACTTAATTATAATTTTTTTCCATTGAAATACTTGAAGGTGCAAGCACGAGAAAGGGGGTTGAATTGTGTTTGTCAAACTTAATTTCTTTTGCTGTTTTGTTAAATGTTGATTTGAATTATTCGATAAATAATTAATCAGATTCAGCAGCGGATAATAATAACATAATAACACAGCAATTTATACTGGTTCACCGTTAACTAGGCTACGTCCAGTCCCTTCCTCCAGAAGGGCTTTTACTAATTCAAACTCCTTTGAATTACAACACCACTGACCCTTCAAGTCAGTCTTCCCAAACAGCCTGACAACCCCAGACTTTTGAGGAACAACAACACCTTTACTATACCTGCCAAGTCTTCTCAAACAGCCTAACAACCCCAGACTTTTGAGGAACAACAACACCTTAACTAAACCAGCTAAGTCTTCTCCTACCAATCTAACAACCCCAGATTGAAGAAGGAATCTACACCACTATAATAAAGGTTTAGAACTTTGCAACGTTGCTTCTGGAAAGCTGTTTGCTACACTTATTCTTGCACTCTTGTATTGCTTCTGGAAAGCTGATTGTTGCACTGTATTTCTCTCTCGAAAACACTTAGAAAATATTGCTCTTATTCATTTGTGTTTCTCTCTTTTGAACTCTCAAATAACTTTGAATTGAAGCTTGAGTTCTTGTGTTTTTCAATACTTTATTCTTCAGCATTAAGCCTCTATTTATAGTTGAACTTTAGGGCTTCACTGATGCTTTACTTCAGGAGTGTATTTCGATTAATCTGTTTTGAGAATATTCTGGAGTAGTTTGCTCATATTCTGTTTTGAGTCTTTTGCTCACTGATGCTTTACTTCTAGAGTATATTTCAACTAATCTGTTTTGAGCATTTTGCTCCGCTTCTGTTTTGAGCATGCTTTTAGCTAGATTCTGTTTCACGAGTCTTTTGCTCCAATTCTGTTTTGAGCATTTTTCTCAGATTCTGTTTTGAGCATATTTTTAGCTAGATTCTGTTTCTCCAGTCTTTTGCTCCAATTCTGTTTTGAGCATTTTTCTCTAACATATTCCTCTGACAGATTCTTCCGATGATATCCTCTGGTGACGTCATCCTATGATTTCTGCCCTCTGATTTCTTCTTCTGGTGACGTCATCTTCTGGTGACATCCTCTGGTGACGTCATCCTCTGATGACATTTTTCATTCTTCTTCTAAGTCAAATATTTTGAACATTTTGCTCACTGATCTGTTTTGAACATTTTGCTCCGCTTCTGTTTTGAGCTTTTTTCTCATATTCTGTTTTGAGCCTTTTTCTCCAATTCTATTTTGAGCATTTTTCTCAGATTCTGTTTTGAGCATTTTTCTCAGATTCTGTTTTGAACATTTTTCTCTGACAGATTCATCTGACGATATCCTCTGGTGACGTCATCCTCTGATTTCTGCTTCTGGTGACGTCATCTTCTGATCTATTCTTCTGATGACATTTTTCATTCTTCTTCTAAGTCAAATATGTTATTTTCATAAAATACATTTGTTAACATCCAAACTTTAATTGCAAGAAACAAATTGGTTCCAACAATCTCCCCCTTTTTGATGATGACAAACAATGTATTTTTTATAATACTTTTTCTTTCTTTTGACTTTGACTCCCCCTAAGACTAAGCTTCATTTTATATTTTCTCCCCCTAAGTCTAATGCTCAGATATCAAATACATCATCTTCTCCTATGCCTAGATATCAAATACATCATACATCATATTCTCCCTCGGATATTTTATCAAATATTACATCTTCTCCCCCTTTGTCATCAGACCAAAAGGATTAAATGAAGAAAAGAGATCATCTGTTTTTTTTTTCCGACTCTTTTTTTTTTTGTTTTTCTTTTTTTCTTTCTTTTTTTTTTCGACTCTTTTTTTTTTAATAAAAGTACACAAAAAATAAAATAACATAAAAATTAAACTAAGCTATTAGGTCAGGGATGAATATAAGATTAAGGTTTTTCTTGATAAATTCAAACCTATCTTCAGGAAGTGGTTTAATGAATATGTCAGCCCATTGATGTTCAGTGTCTACAAACTGAATGTTGAGTACTCCTTTCTGAACATAATCTCTGATGAAGTGGTGTTTGATCTCTATGTGTTTGGCTCTAGAATGTAGGATAGGGTTTTTGGTTAGGCAAATTGCAGAGGTGTTATCACAATAGATGGGTATGTTGGATTCTAATATTTTGTAGTCTTCAAGTTGATGCTTCATCCAGAGTACTTGAGAGCTGCAGCCAGCTGCTGAAATGTATTCAGCCTCTGTTGTTGACATGGCAATAGTGTGTTGCCTCTTACTGGACCACGAAATGAAATTGTCTCCTAAAAAGGTACAATAGCCACTGGTGCTTTTTCTTTCAAGTTTATCTCCAGCATAGTTAGAATCATAGTATCCACTCAGTTTGTATGTAGGAGTTTTCTTGTAAAACAAGGTGAGGTTGGTAGTGCCTTTTAGGTATCTAAGGATTCTCTTAACAGCAGTTAGATGAGATTCTCTAGGATCAGATTGAAATCGAGCACATACACACACACTAAATATGATATCAGGTCTAGAAGCAGTAAGGTAGAGTAATGATCCTATCATTCCTCTGTAGATTTTCTGGTCAACTTTTGTTCCTGATTCATCTTTATCAAGTGAACAAGTAGGATGCATTGGTGTAGCCATAGATTTGCAATCACTCATCTTAAACTTCTTGAGAAGTTCCTTTGTATATTTAGTTTGGTGAATGTAAATACCTTCTGAACTTTGTTGAATTTGTTTTCCTAGAAAGAACTTAAGTTCTCCCATCATACTCATTCGAAATTCATGCTGCATTAATTCAGAATTATTCTTGACAAAGAATGCCATTAGTAGATCCAAAAATAATATCATCAACATAAATTTGAATGAATAGAATATCATTGTCTATTGATCGGCTAAACAAAGTATTGTCTATTTGTCCTCTTTCAAAATTATTTTTAATTAAGAAATTACTAAGTCTTTCATACCATGCTCTAGGTGCTTGTTTTAACCCATACAAGGATTTTCTAAGTTTAAAGACATGGTTTGGAAATTCAGAATTTTCAAAACCTGGAGGTTGTTTAACATATACCTCTTCACCCAAATAACCATTGAGAAAAGCACTTTTAACATCCATTTGAAATAATTTGATATTATTATTTGCAGCAAAGGACAATAAGATACGAATAGCTTTTAACCTGGCCACTGGAGCAAATGTCTCAGTGTAATCAATACCCTCTTGTTTACTGTAACCTTGTGCCACAAGCCTTGCCTTGTTTCTGACTACTTCACCCTTTTCATTTAGCTTATTTCTGAAGACCCACTTGGTTCCCACAATGTTCTTCTCTGGTCTTGGAACTAGATCCCAAACATCATTCCTCTTAAATTCATTTAACTTTTCCTGCATTGCAATAATCCATCCATCATCTGCCAATGCTTCACTAACAGATGTAGGCTCAATCGATGAGATTAAACCAAACAGACTTATATCTTTTAATGATGATCTGGCTCTTAAAGAATCACTTCCACTTCCAATGATCAGATTTTCAGGATGAGATGACTGGTATTTCCATCTAGATTTCTCTTCTGACTTCTCATGACTGGTTCTGATTTGATCAGGTTCATCCTTTGAAGATGTGTCACATGCTTCTGATTTATTTGTATCCTTCACTTCTCCAAATTCTGCTGGTTTGTCTGTTTCTGCTTCCTCTGGTGTTGTGAAATCTGTAATATCAACATCTTGCTTTGACTTTGCAGTGTCAAGCTTTCCATAATTCATATGGTGTTTTATTCAACATAGACCTAATAAAGACTTGTCAGGTTATTTTTTCATCTTCCATCTTTTCAAGCTCTCTTGGTTTGTCTACATCAGCTTCTGGTTCTGGTAGATCTGTATCAACTTCTGGTTCTAGTAAACCTGCATCGGTTTCCTCTGGTTCTGGTAAACTAGCTTTAGTTTCCTCTGGTTCTGGTAAACCAGCATCAGTTTCCTCTAGTTCTGGTTAACCTGCATAAGCTTCATCTTGCTTTGACTTTTCAGATCAAGCTATTTGTCATATAACATAATACAAATCAAATAATTTAAAAATGAACTCAATACAGCCAAACCATTAATTCTGCTTCTGGTGGTTTCTGCTTGTTTTTGAAACCACTGAAATACTGTTTCTGTTGAAGTGTTCACATCACGTGAATCACTTGGTTCCTCTGACAGTTTGACAACCTGCAGAATACTTATGTAGCTTTGATTTTTAAGATCAAGCTTCTTGTTATCACATTAAACATAAATATCAAACAATAATAGTATTTACAGCAAAATGTAACCTCTATGTCAATTGTTTCAATTTTACTCTGAAAATCCTCTTGTTTCTGATTTTCAAATTCTGAATCTGCATGTTCTGTGATTAGATGGTTTGGATGAAGGAATTTGAATTCCCTTACTGGTTTGTAGTCTTGATGAATTTTACGGGAGTGTTTGAAGAACTCTCCAGATACTGACACTTCTCTTTCTGCTAATATATCATGTTCCTCTGATAGTTCTGGAACTGATGATAATTCTGATTCCTCTGGTAGTTCCAATTTTGTTGATATGTGTGATTTCACTGTCTGTTTTGGTATTTCCTGTTCCTCCTATGGTTTTGGTTCTGATAGGCATTGTATTTACCAGTTCTTCTTCTTCCACCAGAGTTACTTTGCTTCTGCTTGGTATATGTTGGAACATAAACCTTTTTCCCTTCATATATTGCAAGCATCCATTGACCAGGCACCATGACTGGTGTTTCAATTTGGTTGCTTAGAACATCTGCAACATAGACAATTTTATCTTTTGGTACCCAAATCTGGTTGGGTCCAGGTTTGTTAGTCTTGAAAAGTTTCTTGTTTTCCCTTGTATTTAGCATAGGACAAGACACTTTGGAATGACCTTTCTTGTAACAAACAGTACACACTATATCAGAGGGAACTGGTTTAAGCACAGGTTTAGATTCAGTTATAGTTTCTTCAAATCCTATACCTCTATTTCCATTCCTACTTACTCCATAAATCATAGAAGCATATTGGCTTCTTTCCATACCACTATCAAGAAATTCTTGAAGAACTTGTTCATGCATATCAGAATTACTTGTGGTATTTTCAATTGCTGTTGAATTATGATTATTTTTCAGATTTAAACTTTCATCTTTAATTTCAGCAAACTATTTTTCAAGCATACATTCTCTGTTTTCAATTTTGCAATATCAGTTTCAAGAATGACACTTCCTGTTTTAAATTATGCAATCTGATTCTTTAAAACATTAACTTCTTTTGTTAGATTTGTATTTTCTTTCTTAAGAGTTTTCAGTTTTAAAGATAATTTGTAATTACTGTTTAAAAAATCATCCAGAGCAGTAATCAAATCAGATCGAGTGAATTCAAAATATACCTCAGTTTCATCATCTTCTGATTCTCTTCCAGAATCAGATTCTGTCTTGGATCCAGAGTTGGTGTGAGCCATCATAGCCAAATCTGCATGTTAATCTTTAGAAGATTCATTAGAATCATCCCATGTAGCCATCATGCTTTTCTTCTTAGTTTTGAAATCTTTCCTCTGGTACTTCGCTTTCTCCATATTTGGACATTCTGACTTGATATGTCCAGATTCATTGCATCCGTAGCAGATGATACCTTTCTTGTCATTTGTATCATCACTTCCTTTGTTGGACTGATTGGAATATCACTGGGGAAATTTATTCCTTCTGTTATGCCACATCTTTTTGAACTTCCTGGATAAGAAAGCAATCTCTTCTGCCTCTGAGTTCAGACTTTGATTGTCTGAATCACTATTTTCTGATGTTGCTTTCAGAGCCTTTTTCTGCTTGGATTTCAGGGCTAGAGTTTTGTTCTTCTTCTTGGGTTCATCTTCCAACTCAATTTCATGTGATCTGAGAGAGCTGATTAATTCTTCCAGCTTTAGAGTATTCAGATCTTTAGCTTCCTAAATAGCAGTAATCTTTGGTCTCCACTTGATTGTCAGACTTCTAAGTATTTTCTTTACATGACAGCAGTAGTGTAGCTCTGTTCTAGTACCCTTAATCCTGATACTAGAGTCTGGAATCTGGAAAACATAGTTTCAATGTCTTCATCAACTTCCATCTTGAATAACTCGTACTTCTTGACTCGAATGTTAGCCTTTGCTTCTTGGACTTGCTTACTGCCTTCGTAAGTCAGAATCAGACTATCATAGATGCTCTTCGCTGTTCCTCTGTTAGTGCAGTTGTCGAACTCCTTGAACGTGATTCCATTGATCATGAACGTTCTGGATTTGTGATGCAACTTGAACATCTTCTTCTGATCAGCATCCATATCTCTTCTGGAAATTTTAATACCATCAGCATCTTCTGGAGCTGTATAACCATCTTCCACCAAGTCCCAAAGTTCAGGATCTTGTGAAATAAAAAAACTTCTCAGCCTGTCCTTCCAGTATTCAAATCGTTCTCCATCAAACAGAGGTGGTCTGTTGATGTTTCCTCCAGTAGCTTCTTCATTGAATCCGGACATATTGATCCCTTGGATCTTTCCTCAAACACTGTAAAGTGCTCAGCCTTGAGACCGAGCTCTGATGCCAATTGAAGGTGCAAACACGAGAAGGGGGGTTGAATTGTGTTTGTCAAACTTAATTACTTTTGCTGTTTTGTTAAATATTGATTTGAATTATTCGATAAATAACTAATCAGATTCACCAGCGGATAATAATAACATAATAACACAACAATTTATACTGGTTTGGAACTACACCACTATAATAAAGGTTTGGAACTTTGCAACGTTGCTTCTGGAAAGCTGTTTGTTGCACTTATTCTTGCACTCTTTTATTGCTTCTGGAAAGCTGATTGTTGCACTGTATTTCTCTCTCAAAAACACTTAAAAAATATTGCTCTTGCTCATTTGTGTTTCTCTCTTTTGAACTCTCAGATAACTTTGAATTGAAGTTTGAGTTCTTATGTTTTTCGATACTTTATTCTTCAGCATTAAGCCTCTATTTATAGTTGAACTTTAGGGCTTCACTGATGCTTTACTTCAGGAGTGTATTTCGACTAATCTGTTTTGAGAATATTCTGGAGTAGTTTGCTCAGATTCTGTTTTGAGCCTTTTGCTCACTGATCTGTTTTGAACATTTTGCTCTACTTCTGTTTTGAGCATTTTTCTCAGATTCTGTTTTGAGCCTTTTTCTCCAATTCTATTTTGAGCATTTTTCTCAAATTCTATTTTGAGCATTTTTCTCAGATTCTATTTTGAACGTTTTTCTCTGACAGATTCATCTGACAATATCCTCTGGTGACGTCATCCTCTGATTTATGCTTCTAGTGACGTCATTTTTCATTCTTCTTCTAAGTCAAATATGTTATTTTTATAAAATACATTTGTTAACATCAAAACTTTAATTGCAAGAACCAACTTGGTTCCAACACTAATGAGTTCGAGGAGATTCAAGAGTAGTTGATGAGAATAAACGTGCGCGAACATGTGGTAAAAATGGGTTTTTAAAGACAATTTTGTCATAATAGAATTTCTGCGATATTTCCAAGTCTATTTTTAAATCTTTTGTTACCAAACTTTAAAATGCACTCGAATTCTAGAAATACGGAAGTGGGTTCCCTCCTGTTAAGAATAATTTTTTTTCTTTGTTTTAGCTTTGAATAAACATTTTCTAATAATATTAAATAAGTGTGATTGTTACTAATTATATAAATGGATAAGTGTTAGACATTCTTACAAAAAAAATTTTCGTAAATTTTTTTAAAAGTATTTTTAAGTAACGTTTTTGATTCAAAAATCTTGGGCATTACACATGACTTGTACTTTTTCCAAGAATAATAGAGTCTTGCTTTTTTTGTCAAGGACATATTTTTTCGTGCTATGGTACTTTTGCCCATTTCCTATGTAGGAGGATGAATGGAACTAGAAGTTCATCATTTCATTGTTTATCCTCTTCTCATGATTTGTTTATTTTTTGCTATAGTACAATTTGTATTTGGATACAGATTCATCTTTTTTGTAGTATTGGATATCCTCTATCTCAGAGGTTAAGATTTCATCCTCTACTTGTTTGTCCTCTAGCTTAGAGGGACGAGGAAGATTTGCAGCAGGAGGTTGAGCTGGTAGCATAGGAGGATGAACTCTAGAAGATATGGTGTTAATCAGATGTTTGGTAACCCATTCAAGGAGAAGACCAAACTAAGCTAGGGTTTGTTGGAAAGAATTGACCCTGGAAAATAGTTTCTTTTGATCCTTTTTGATCTTCTTAAGATCCCTCAATTCTTTTTGAGTACGCCAAGCCTTCATCCTCTGATCAGACATAGGGTGGCCTAAATCGTGAGACATTGCATTTACGCTTGCACTCTTGTTCTGAGAGCTTTACACCTTTGTCTTGAGAGATGTTTTCACCAGTTTTTGCAAGAAATGAGTAAATGGAGCTAAAACGTTTGTTGACCTCAAGAAGGTTAACTTTGAGGGTTCACTACTAGTCTGTGGTTGGATGGATGAATCATTCAGTGTGGGAACATGACTGACCTTTGTTGGAGAGGTGAAAATCTGGGACATGGTGTAGGAGAGTTGAGCATGTTGGGTGGGACTTATAGGAGGATAAGGAAACAAGAAGGTGTCCTGCAGATTCTATGATGTTTCCATAGCTTTTGTAGCTCGAGGTGCTCTTGGAGGAGAAAAATAATGGTGAATAAGATTTAAGTCATAATATAATTCCTCACCATCTTCCATGAGCTAGGAAGGAATGTCCTCCAGTACATCCTCAGCAGGAGGATGCTTTTCAGTGAAGTTTGGAGATATGTGATAAGTTTGAGAAGGTTGTAAGCCAAGATCAAATGATGGAGGAGGTGAAGTAGTGATGGGATTTGCAGGAGATTTTTGTTCTTGAGTGGGAGATTTTTTAGTGGTTTTTTTTTTTTTTTTTGCTTTCTTCTTAGGTGCAGTCTAAGCAACATAAGAGCTTTTCTTTTTTGGAATGGATGAAGAAGCAGTTTTGTTGGAAGCCTTTTTGTCGGAAGGCTTGTCAATTGGGTTGAGTCGCATTTGGTTGACATTTCTTGAAGAAAAAATGTTGTTCAAATATACTGACTTTTCGTCCTCTAGAGGAACATTAAACAATTTGAAAATTTTTGTTAAGATCATTCCATAGGGAGCTAACTTTCCGAGCCTAGCAACATTCATCATGAAGCAAAAAATGGTATTTCCCAGATGTAAGGGGGTTCCTAAGATGAGATAATGTATTATCAAGAGGTCAAGCTCAGTGACCTTTTCAAAACTCCCAGCTCAATGAACAACAGAATGAACACATATGTTGTGGAGAACTCTGCACATTGGGAGGAGGTTAGAGGCGACCTGAGGATTTGGAGGATTGATGAGAATGTTATTGAGAATAGAAGTTCGAGTAATTTTGCACTGAGAGTACCATGACTCAATGAAAATGTGTAATCCTTCATCGTGAATATCAAGGATTTGACATAAGGAGGTTGGAGTAATCTCTAGATGTACCCCTTTAAGGATGATGTTGATACATGTATCACCTTTGGAAACGTTTGCGGCGGCATAGAAGGCTTTTACGAGTCTTGGATATTGAGGTTCGTCGATTAGCAGGAAAAGAGGTCCAACCAAGATGGTAAAAAATTTCTTCAACGTCAAATCCACCCTTTTTTAATCCTTCAACATCTATAGTTTTACCGTTTATCACGGACTTTTCTTGCCATTTCTTAGTGTTTCGAGTTTCCAAGTCTTCATACTCGAATAGGGAAATTTTTGTGGTGATTTTGGATGGGGAAACATGAGATTTGGAGGAGAAGGGCTTCTGAGAGGTTTTGAAGGTTTGAGTTTTGGGTTTAGAGATATCGGATTGGGTGGTTTCTGAGTCATCAGAGTCAACAACGTGAATGGTATTGTCTTGAGGTGCTTTTCTAGAAGAAAGAATTCCACACATTATTCTTGTGGAACATCTGGTAGGAGCAGAAGAGGAGGTTTTGGAGGATGAGGTCTTTTTTGGTTTGGTGGAGGTGAGATGAGGATGAGGAGAATAGAGGACAGGTGGAGTAGGTAATCATTTTGCTAAGATCTTGATTGAAGATATGAATCTGGGATGAAGACTGAGATTTGAACAGATTTGAGAAGGAGAGATTGAGTAAGTAACTGTTAGAGGAAGGGAATGGGTTAGTAGGTAATTATTTTAGAGGATAGAATAGAGTGAAGATTCATAGGAGAAAGTAGTCCTTAGAGCAGTCATTACACGTTGGTTTACGAGGAGGTGGCATAAGAGAAGCTGAGTTGCCCATCCTCATATTTTAGAGGAAGAATTTTGAATTCAAGTTTTGATACTCAGATATAGGGATGATGGATTTTGACCATAAAAAAATTAAATGAAATAGTTATTTTAATTTTGACATTTTGGTGATAGAGAGTTTCTCTAAAATATTTTTGAAACGATCCTCCTGGAGAGGTTTAGTGAAAATATCTACAAGTTGGTTTTCAGTTTCAATGAAATAAAATTCTATATTCCCTTTTTGAACATGATCTCGTATGAAGTGATGTTTAATTTCAATATGTTTAGATCTAGAATGTTGTATGAGATTTTTTGAAAGATTAATTGCACTAGTATTGTCACAAAGAATGGGTATTTTGGCGTACCTTAGTGAATAATCTTCATGTTGATTTTTTACCCATAACATTTGAGAGCAGCATTGTGCTACTAAGACATATTCAGCCTCAGTAGTTGAGAAGGCAATGGTACTTTGTTTCCTGCCTGACCAACTTATGGGTGATTGACCAAGAAATTGACAAGCTCTACTTGTACTCTTCCTTTCCACTTTGTCTCCTGCATAGTCAGCATCACAGTAAGCTGTAAGATGAAGATTTTGACCTTTTTGGTATTATAAACCAATATCAGTTGTGCCAGCCAAATATCTGAATATTCTTTTTACATCAGTAAGGTGTGATTGTTTAGGTGATGATTGGAATCTGATACGTAGACCAACTGCAAATACTATGTCTGGTCTGCTAGCTATTAGGTATAACAATGATCCAATCGTTCCTCTGTAATCCTATTCTGATATGGGATTCCCTTCGTCATCTTTATGTAGCATTGAGCATGGGGTGCATAGGGGTTTTGGTTGAATCCATGTTGTATTTTTTTTAGAAGATCTTTCGTGTATTTTTCTTGAAAAATAAAGATGCCGGTTTCAATTTGTTTAATTTGTAAACCAAGAAAACGTTTTAACTCTCCCATCATGCTCATTTCAAACTCATTTTGCATAATGTTGGAGAAGTCTTTGCACATCTTTTCATTTGTAGACCCAAAGATTATGTCATCAACGTATATTTGAACAATTAACAAATCCTCTTGAAGAGTTTTCTTGAAGAGTGTGGTATCAATCTGTCTTCTTGAGAATCCATTTTCTTTTACGAAAGAACTTAGCCTCTCATACCAAGCTAGAGGAGCTTTCTTTAATCCATAAAGAGCTTTCGAGAGTTTGACCACATGGTTAGGCTTCTTCTTGCTTACAAAAGCAGGAGGTTGGTGAACATATACTTCCTCATTTAAGAACCCATTCAAAAAGACACTTTTGACATCCATTTGGAATAGTTTAATACCTTTATAAGTGGCATAAGCAAGGAGTATTTTGATAGCCTCAAGTCTAGCAACAAGTGCCAATGTTTCATCATAGTCAATTCCCTCCTGTTGATTGTATCCTTGTGCCACTAGTCTTGCTTTATTTTTGATGACTTCTCCATCCTCATTTAATTTGTTTCTAAAAATCCATCTAGTTCCAATGATGGTTTTGTCTTGAGAATTAGGCACAAGATCCCAAACTTTGTTTCTTTCAAATTGTGACAATTCTTCTAGCATAGCATTTACCCAAGATTTTTCAACAATTGCTTGATCAATCATTTTTTATTCAACTTGAGATATCATAGCCATGATGTTCAAGTTTCCTTTTAACGATTTTCTGGTTCTGACCCCATCTATCGTGTTTCCAATGATCTGGTCTAGAGGATGATGAGTTACTAGTTACCATCCTCTTGGAGGTTGCTGAGAGGTTGGATTACAATTGTCCTCTTCATTTGAGCATTGATTGTTAGAGGATAAACGTTCATCTTCTTCATATTTATCCATATTTTCTAAACAAAAGTCATCAAACTCATCAAAAATAACATGCAGGGAATCCTCCACACTTTGAATCTTTAAGGTTATATATATTCTATATCCTTTTGACGGTGTGGAGTATCCCAAAATAATGCCTTTATCAAATTTTAGATCAAACTTTTCCAAGTTTTATTTAATGTTTAAGATGCAACAGTAGCATCCAAATATATGAAAGTAAGAAATATTTGGTTTTCTCCCTTTCCACAACTCGTATGGAGTTTTGTTCAAAAAATTTCTAATGGATACTCGGTTTGACACATAACAAGATGTGTTGATTGCTTTAGCCCAAAAATATTTTTCAATGTTTGCTTCACTCAAAATTGTTCTAGCCATTTCTTGAAGGGTTCTATTTTTCCTTTCAACAACTCCATTTTGTTGATGAGGTCTTGGACAAGAAAAATTATTTCATATCCCATTTTCATCAAAAAAAGAGTTTTGAAAGATTCATTTTCGAATTCTCCACCGTGATCACTTCTCACATAGATAACTTTTGTTCCTTTTTTATTTTGAATTTTTTTTACACAAATGCCTTGAATGCTTCATCTTTATGTTTCAAAAACATAACCCAAGTAAATCGTGAAAAATCATCAACAATTACAAATTTATATCTTTTTCCACAAAGACTAGGAGTTTTGATAGGACCAAAGAGGTCCATAGGAAGAAGTTCAAGAGGTTGATTTGTTGAGACAATATTTTTTGAGTGAAAGCTACTTTTAACTTGTTTTCCTTTGACACAAGCTTCACAAATTTTGTTCTTTTCAAAATTAATTTTTGGAAGACCTTGAACTAGTTCTAATTTTGATAATTTAGAAATGGTTTTTAAACTTGTATGACCAGCTCGTTTGTGTCAAATCCATTTACTTCAAACCCACTATCACAGAGTTGGCTAATACTCAGTAAGTTGTGTTTTAAACCATCCACATATTGAACATTGTCAATTTTGGCAGAATTATTTTTTTCCAATAATACATGTTCCTTTGATTTGTGTTTTATCGTTGTTTCCAAATGTGACTTTCTTCCATCCTTTTTCACCAAAGAGATAAAGCATTGTTTATCCCCTATCATATTCTTGAGCATCCACTGTCCAAGAACCAAGGCTTTCTTTTGTTGAGCAGAGGATGTTTCTGTGTTAGAGTTTAAAAGTGACTTAGGTACCCATATAGTGTTGGGTCCTTGTTGGTTATTTTTTTCCTTTTGTAAGGATTTTCTTTTTGTATTAAAAAGTAGAGTCAAGGTGCCCATGCTTACCACAAAATGAACATCCTTTGTTGATATTGTCAACCTTTTTCTTGACAAGTCAATTTTTTATAATGTGTTCAGGTTTTTTGCAAAAAGTACACTTTGGTATATCCTCTTGTTTTTGAGGTAGAAAGAATTTTTCGTATAATTTTTGTTTGTGAGAGCTTTTAAAGCCAATACCTGCTTTGTCAAAAATTTCATATTGAGATCCCATAATCTTTTGAAAAGTCTCAGTGGATTTAACAAAATTGGTAATGTTCGTTTTAAGTTCTTTAACTTTTATTTTTAAACTTCTATTTTCTGTTTCCTCTTCTAGAGATGAATTTTGACATTCCTTTTGTTAAGAATTTTGTTGCTGCTCATACATTTTTCTATGAGATTATTGCAAGTCTAAAATGATTTTTTTTCATATTTATCATTCTTAGCTTGAAGTTCCTCATTGAGTTTCTTTATCTCATAAAGTTGATTTTTAAGAAAACCACATTTATGAGATACAATGTTTGAGTCATTAAGTAAATTATCAAATTCTATTTCTAGTTTTCACATGAAGGACAAAGTTATGTTATGTTTACCTCTTAAGTGTCTCAATTTGCCATGAGACAGAAGTTTGCTTCTTCTTCCTTTTCCTATTCAGAGGATAATCTGTCACTGTCATCCCATGTGGCCATCATTGATTTAATTTTGTAGCGAATTCTTCTTGGGTTCCTTTTGCTTAGAGGACACTCAGTTTTGTGGTGTCCTATCTTGTTACACACAAAGCATGTTATCTGACTTTTATTAGTTTTTCTTTTGGATGAGGTGTTTTATCTTGTCCTCTACGATTCATTATCCTCTAAATTCTTTTAGATATTAGCGCGAGTTCATCTTCTTCCTCGGATAGAGGTGAAGGGGCAAACACGAGAAGGGGGTAGAATTGTGTTGCACTAACTTGAATACTTTTTCTGTTTTTGCAGTTTTATAACAAAACTTGATGTATGAATCAAACAGAGTTAGCAGCGGATATAAAGTAAAAATAAAAACACAGAATTTTATACTGGTTCACCGTTAACGAGGCTACGTCCGATCCCTTCACTTTGAAGGATTTCACTAATTAAAAACCTTGAATTACAAAAATACCACTGACCCTCCAAGTCAGTCTTCTCAAACAGTCTAACAATCCTAGACTTTTGAGGAATACAGGACCTTGACTTCTCAAGTCAAGTCTTCTCCTACCAATCTGACAACCCCAGATTGTAGAAGGAATTACAACGCCTTGAATCTAATTGCTAAGTAATCTGCTACCCCTTCTGACTCCCTCAGATTGTAAACTCTACTTCAACAACTTAGATCTAACACAAGGGAAAGAAAAACACGAGTGCTTGCTTCTGGAAAGCTGAAACTCACAATTAACCTCACTGAAAACTCGAGTGTTTGCTTCTGGAAGTGTATGACTCTTTTGTGATTTTTTTATGCTGAGTCTTCAGTCTTAAGCCTCCTTTTATAGATGTTAATTAGGGTTTCTTCCATGCTTAAGTTCGAGCTGTATCTTGCCAGATACTCTTGCAAAAATACCTTGACCAATCGGGTTTCATTTAAATAAAAAACATATCTTTTTAGCTTCAGATTTGCTTTCGAAAATAACTTGGGCCAATCCTGTCTTTAATTAATTCTGGAACAAATATTTCTTCCTGCCAATAGCTTCATGATTAAAACTGGACCATTTGATCTTTTGATTTCTACCACGCTGGACATGCAAACTGATCTGATGTGATCCTCTGATCTCACCCATTACTGGACCACACGTTCTGATCTTCTGATCTTCTGATTTCGGCCAACAATGGGCCATATACTTAAATCTGGACCATTTATCTGAATATCTTCCCTTTGATTTGGACCAATTCTGGACTTGGCCTGGATTGAACTGAAATTAACTCTGGAAAAAGAATATTTAATTCTGGACATTTTCCTATTGATCTGGATCAGGTCTAAATCAATTTGGACATCATTTCTTCTGGTCTGGACTTAGTTTAATACTCTGAACCAAGCTATCTTCTGGTCTGGGCCAAATCTGGATTAAATCTCTTGTTCTTGACCAATTAATTGAAGCTCTGGTTAAGTCTGGATCAAGTCTGGACTGTTTATCATTTCACTACCAAGCTATCTTCTGGTTAGAATAACTTTTGGACTAAGTCTGACTTATGAATCCTTCTATTCTGGAACAAGTCTCCCTCTAGCAGGCTTCCTTCTGGTCTGGTCCAGGTCTCCTTCTAGACTCTGCTTCCTTCTGATCTGGACCAGGAAAGATATCCTCTGATGGTATTTTGACATCCTGGAGTATCCTCTGGTGCTTTCAGGATGCATCCTCTGGTACATTTTGGATGCATTATCTGGTGACTTCTGGAGGTGTATCCTCTGGTCTGATTTTACCTTCTGATTACTCATCCCCTACCTTTGGTGACTTCAGTTGCTGCCTCTGATAACTTCATCTTCTGGTGGCATTTAATATAGTAATTCAAGGTACAAAATAAGATTACATGGAGTGCTTTTGTAAACATCAAAATCCTAAGTACTTAGAACCAACTTGGTTCCAACAAGAGGATATTCGAAGTTTTCTCCTTTTGTGACTTCTTCAGCTCGTTTAGAGGATGGACTTTCTAGTTGATTTGTTGAGAGCAACCATTTTTCCTTTTTTACTTGGTTTATCTGAAAACAATAATGGTTCATGTGCCCTTAGAGTTCCAACCAGATCTTCTAATTTCATGGTAGCCAGATTTCTTGCTTTCGTGATGGCAGTCACCATTGGTCTCTATTCTCTTGGTAGACTCCTCAGTATTTTTCTTATCCTCTCTTGGACAGAATATTCTTTTCCAAGACACCACAAGTTGTTTAGTATGATAGTGAGCCTAGAGAACATTTCATCAATTGTTTCTTCCTCCTTCATTTCGAATAGTTCGAATTCTCGTACTCCCATGTCAATCCTTGCTTCTTTTACGTGACTTGATCCTTCATGACGGATCTTCAAGGTGTCCCATAGTTCCTTGGCGCTTTGCATTCTTCAATTCTGTCATATTCTTCCCTGCTCAAAGCACACGTTAGAAATAAATGAGCTTTAAAATTTAGGAGTACGTTGGGATTTTCATCAGCAGTCCATTGTGCTTGAGGTTTTTCATCTGAGGTTGAGTCAGCATTGTTTGTTCTAATGACGTGGTTACCATTTTCAACTACAGACCACATGTTGTTGTCTTGTGATATGATAAACAACCTCATTTTTCCTTTCCAATGATAGTAATATGTGTCATCGAAGTAAGGAGGTTTTCTAGACGATCCTCCTTCAGGTACATACTTAGCTTTTGACATTTTTTCTATTTCTTGATCTTTTTCTCTTACACGGTTAGATGTAGTTTTCTACAGAACATTGCTCTGATACCAATTGGAGTAGCTAAAATATCACAAGAATGGGGGTTGAATAGAGATATTGTAGCTTTAAAGTTTTCTTTTTAGTTGTTTTAAAAATTGTATCCTCTACAAGAGGATGTAACACAAAATTTAAGGAGATGAACGTTTGTAACAGAAATAACAAAACAGGTAAAGAGGACACGCACAAAATTATACTGGTTCACCCAAAATGAGTTACTCAGTTCTTCATAAACATGAAAGTTTTACTAATGTTCAAAAATAACTTGTCCTCTAATAGGACTCTCTTTCTGTCAGTTAGTTCTTCAGCCTCACTAGCCTTACACTATCTTTCTTTTCGAGTTACTCTTATTACCAAGTTGATATGATCTTGGATTTTACAGTTTTAGATGATTGTGATAGGAATATGATTTTCTCTTTACAAATCTTTCTAAGATGATACTGACAAAGATATAGTTAAGGACTGTAGAAAGTGAAAAGAGAGGATGAGATTGCTCTTCTTAGCTATAAGTGTTTCTCTTTTGTATGAGTAGTTGTTGCTAGAATGAAGAAGAGTTATCTTCCTTTTATAGAGATGATGGAACTTCATTCATGAGTAAAAGGTCCAAGTAACTGTTGGATACTTGTTTAATTGTCCATAGTTCTTAATTTGATTTACAAAAGCGACATTCAACGACCCTTGTACTGTATAGAAGCGTAGGAGGATGGATTCGCAGTCCGTCCTCAGATAGGAGGATGAACTCTCCATTAGTTGAGACATGACTTGTACTTTTGACTTTTTCTTTTTTCAAGAACTGTAGACTCTTGCTTTTTATGTCAAGGACATACTTTTTCGTGCTATGGTACTTTTGCCCATTTCCTATGTAGGAGGATGAATGGAACCAGAAGTTCATCCTTTCATTGTTTATCCTCTTCTGATGATTTGTTTATCTTTTTGCTTTAGTACAGTTTGTATTTGGATTCAGATTCATCTTTTCTATAGTATTGGATATCCTTTGTCTCAGAGGTTAAGATTTCATCCTCTATTTGTTTGTACTCTAGCTTGAAGGACGTGTTAATTTGTATCAAATATACTTCTTTTGATCAAGGTGAAGAAGAACCTGTTTTCTAACTTTGAATACACTCAAAAGCATAGATTAGATAATAAGCATAATCATAATCTTTGAAATAATTTTGTTATCATTGAAACCTTCGAGAGAGATTTTGTCTCAACACATCTGGTTTAGGGATGGCAATTAGACCCAGACCTAGTGGGTACCCGCAAAAAAACCTGCAATAGGTAGGGTAAAATCCCGCATAAGGGGTATGGGGACGGGTAATTACCCGCAAAATTAAACGGGTATGAGTACTATAGTACCCAGCCCGCACTTATATATTGTTGTTGTTGTTATTATTATTATTATTATTATCTTTATTATTATTATTATTATTATTATTATTATTGGATGTGTTAATTTGAGCTTAAATAAAAATGATTTTTGTTTTAAATAATTTAGAGATTATTTTTTCGAGATTTTTGTCAAATGATTTTTAACCTGTTTGTATATAATTTTATAAAAATGATTTTTTTAAAACAACAAAACTACCATAAAGGACATAAAAATGATTTTCAAGAAAACATGTTTGTTTGAAAAAGTATTTTATACCCCTCTACTCTATTATGCATCTTTATCTCCCCTCAAATCTCTATCTACTATCTCTCTCACTCTCTATTATTTCATGTCTCTCTACCTCTCCTTTTTATTCCAAGCAAATCAATGAATTTAGGTCTTCCATTTCATAATTTTCGGATCCTTCTAAAAAATAAACATATAAATAAATCATCACGAAAATATGCTAGTAATAAATTTTGGAGGTTCTGTTCTAATCTTAAAAATTGGGCCTTAATAAAAAAAATGCAATTTTAATTATTAAAAAATTTGAATAAATAAATAAATTTTAGTCCCTATACACATATCAAACTACATGATGCTCTGTCCATACCAATTTACATATGCTCTACCCATACCAATTTTTTAAATTTAATCACAACAATAGCGATTATTTATCGATATATTTTTGTTAAAGTGCGGGTAATGGGTATGGGTACAGGCACTTAAGTACCCAAAGGGTAAGGGTACGGGTATTAAAGTTGATACCCACGAGGGGACGGACACGGGTATTTTTTTAAACTGCGGGTACGGGGATGGGTACTATACTACCCTACCCAAACCCTACCCATTGTCATTCCTAATCTGGTTGAAGCATAACAAAAGAGTGATGTTACTCTCTAAACAATACAACACAGTTTAGAATAGAATTATAAATAGTACATCTCTCTCAACAAATCCTTGTACTATGCCATGGGTCAAAATATCCAATAGCTCTATTCCCAAAAGATATATTCTATAACACTTAAAAAGAAATCAATTCAACTGAAGAAGTTGATGATCATCATCATCATTCATGATAAATATTATTCAAAAGGGTTCATAGACACTCGATAACAACCCAATGTCAATCCTCTGTTAGACTCTTGATTATTCATCAATCAAAAAGTTTCAAAGAAAATGATTTTTAGTGACATTTTCAGTATAAAAAGAAAGAGGCAATGTTCAATTAAAAAATGCATTCTGAAAAAGCCTTGAACACAAGAAAAAAAAGTTTAAATGTAAAATCCTCTCTGACGAGAGTTATTATATGATGATATAAATCAACCAAATTATTTTATACACTTGAATTAATATAAAATTAAATTGTAATATCCTCTTTATGAGAGTTATAATCTATAGACAAATTTTGAGTCAATTCAAATACATACTTGATTCAATGTAAATCGGCTTAGTAATTGAAACAAATATTTAATTCAAAAAAGGTACCTGGAAAGGTTTAGAATACTTGTGTTTCTCAATGACAGGTTTCCAGAAGGTTGAGAATAATAGAAATGTTTCTAGTGATATAACATGGAGAGACAATAGAAGAATACTCAAAACATGAAGAGGTAGAGTAAATAATGTTTGTTTGCTATTGGATTGTACTTGGTTAAGTTCTCAACTGTATTGAGGAAAAATCTATTTATGAGGAGAGGACTAGATGTAGTAACAGTTTGTTGTGAACTACGATAAAAATTCTTGTATCTTTCCTCTCTTCCTTCATTTCTTTAATTTGATTTATTCTTAATAGTTTAACTCCAACTACTATTTAAATTGTTTTATAACCAAAGTTGAAGTTTCTGATAAAAAACACATTTTAGTTAACAAAATGAAATAGATCATAAAATGGTCAACACAATTCATGTACTCAAGCATCACAATCCATTCAAATCAGCCACCTTTGGTTTTAAATGTGGTCTTCCATTCATCTCTTGACTTCATTCTATTTGATGATATCCACTACAGAGATCAATATTTGAAAAGATGGTGGCACAATGCAACTGATCTAACAAATCATCGAGTCTAGGTATTGAAAATCGATACCTGGTGGTAATCTTGTTGATAGCTTGAATATCAACACACACTCGCTAACTTCCATCCTTCTTGGGTACTAAATTGGTAGGAACAACATAAGGACTAACATTTTTCTGTATTAATCATTTCTTCAATAGTTCTTTAACTTGATGGTTGATTTCTTCATGCTTTTGTGGACTCATTCTGTAAGGGCATTTGTGGTAATATTTATTTTATTAGCATGTGTGTGTTATTCAAATTGATATCTTATTTTTTTACACGATCGTTATTTTTTTATTTATATATAGAATATAAGTACAACAAATTGGGAGCGAGCAAAGAACCCAATGCATCCATACAAAAGATCACGTATGGGGTGTGCGCGTTTAGAGCAAATAATTGTAAGTAAACATCACTTTTATACATTATGGTAGATTAATATTATAAACTATAGTTTCTAACTAATATTTTGTTTATGTCTTAACCAACAGCTGCAAGAGACGAAATTCGATCAACCGTTGGGTCGTCACATCTTGTGGAAGGAGGCTCGCGTAATTAAAGATGGAATTGTGGATAACGAAAATGTTCAACAACTTGTCCAACAATGTATAAGTATACTATCACTTTAATATTTTTTAATATTGTCTTTTAAAAATGATATTGAACTTATCTTTTTAATACTACATGTATTTTAGGAAAATTGGAACAATGTCTTGAAAATAAAGAAGTTAGCTGTAGCGACATTCTCAGCAAGGTATTCAATGTTCCTGAATATTCTGGCCATGTGAGGGGTAAGGGATTTGGTGTGACTCCCAAAAGTTATTTTTCACATGAGAAGTGTCCAAATCCCTCGAATGATCAAGTATTAGAAGCACTGAAAACTCTATCGAAGCAAGTTGCATACTTGGCTAAAAAGGACAAGGAAAAGCAACTTCAACGTGTAATGCAAATAGACAGTGAAAATGGAAGTTGCAACATTGCTCATAAAAGTCTCCCGAAGATAATTAATTACTTAACGAAATAAGAAATTCATTCAACCTAATTGTTTCATATACTTATGTATTAACATTGATTTAATTTAGGGTGTTTCACGTTGCTGCCTATACTTGTCTTCCCCTACCCGTCGCATGGTTGGGAAAGGAACATTGTACAATACGTTGGGAGAAGTATTGCACAACACTCCCGTCCCTATCGACCATGTTAAAGTGTCACATGTGGTAGCTTTAGATCCACTTGAACCGTTGCCTATCCCCGACAACGACGGAGATATGAAACTTTTGGGAGAAGCAATAGGTAGTTATGTGGCATGGCTGAAACATCTTGTTGGCACTGATCAGGAGGTATGTTTTAATTGCTATGTATGTTTAGTTGTATGATTATGATTGATTATGTTTAATTGCTTATTTTTCCGCTTTTAATTTCACATTTATTTAGATTATTGCTAAAAGGAATGATAAGATCCCTCACAACGAGTCTATCACTTCACCAGAAAAGGCAGAAAAGGTTTGACATATGTATTAATTCATGTATATGAAATGATTAGCTTACTATAATAACTAACAAACTGATCAACCTCATTTTTTTCAGATTCAACGAAAAAATAAACCCGCTACACCGCTGGTGCAGGTCTGTGGTAAAAATAAATCTTCCAAAATGCAACAACTGGATCGACGAAAATCAGTTGCTGCTTCTAAAATAAGTCAACCACACCTTGCTCGATTTAGGTCATGTCTTAACTCGATCCAATTAATGTAAAATCAGTTGCTGCTCGATCCGATTTGTATGAGAAGTTGGTATGCACGCAGAAATTGTCAAGTAGATTTTCATTTGTATCTCCGCATAAACTATCCATGTTTAAACTCGATCCAATTAATGTAAAAAAATATGTAGTTGATATACTTATAGAAAATAAAAAGAAGGACAAGCTGTTTCTGGAACCATACAATTTAGGGTACGTAATTATATATTTTATCTATATATTTTTTAATTTATGATATTATGAGTTGTGTAAACAAATTTTCCAACCAAATTTTTGTTGTTGTAGGCAACATTGGGTGTTGTTTGCCATAAATGCGAATTCTGAAATTGTATATTATTTAGACCCATGGCACGGTCATTTCAAAAATCACCCTGATATAAAGAACATCTTCGACACGTAAGTAATATTCATTTATTTCTTACATATAGAAATAATGTGTTTGGTCATTTAATAATAATCACATTTATTAGATAGTGCTCTGCAAGTTTTCCGCGCTCAAAGGGGTGTTTCAGTGTCGAAGAATAAGTCAAACAACATCACATGACTTCCAATAAAGGTTTGAAATTTTTGTTATAGAACTTAATTATATGCCTTTAAATTTTCATTTACAATCAATGCTTAAATATTTATTGGTGTACATGTTTTATTTTATAGTGTCCGTGTCAAACTAACAACATAGACTGCGAATACTATATAATGAGGTTCATGAAGGAGATTGTTGATCTGAATCAACATATAATTCCAGAACCGGTACGTTATTTTCATTATATTTTGATTTTCATATATAAACGATATATATATATATATATATATCTGATTCTAACTTATTTTGCTTTAGTATTTTGACAACTTCAACCCAATATACTCTGAAAGTGATCTCAAATAAATAAAAGAAGAATGCTGTCAGTTTGTCCTCGAACTCAAAGTTATATAATTTGTAATTAATTTGTTGTTACTGTCATGATGTAATTTGTTATGTGAATATGTAATTCATATTGTGAATATGTTACTACTGTCAATATGTAATTTGTTGCTACTGTCATAATGTAATTTGTTGATGTGAATATGTTGTTGCGAAACATTGTAATTGATATTATTGAATGTGAATATGAAATTATAATTTATTGTAATTTGTTGTTGGGAAACACTTGTAATTGATAGTTGAATGTTAATATGAAATTGATATTGTGAAGAATATGAATTTTGATATTGTGAATGTGAATTTTAATGTTGAAAAGAAGAATCTGAATGTGATATTTGATGTTGATAATAATGCCATAAAAAAGACAGCATTTTTTTTAAAATGCCATAAAAAATCCTTACAGAGCCTTTTTAAACGTTGTACAGTGCTTTTCTAAGCCTTTTACAATGTTTTTTTGAAAAAGCGCTGTAAACATAGTATAAGAAGTGCTTCATATATGGACCTATTACAACGCTTTTTTGAAAAAAGTGTTGTAAACATAGTTTAAGAAGTGCACTTCATATATGACCTTTTACAGCGCTTTTTCAAAAAAAAAAGCGCTGTAAACATAGTATAAGAAGCGCATTTTATATATGGACCTTTTACAACGCTTTTTTTCAAAAAGCACTCTAAACATAGTATAAGAAGCGCGCTTTATACATAGACCTTTTATAGCGCTTTTTTTCAAAAGCTCTGTAAAACTATTATAAGGAGCGCACTTTATATAAAGACCTATTATAGCGTTTGTTTTATTTTTAATAGCGCTGTTGTATCCTTTTACAGCACTAGGTACTAGAGTGCTTAAAAGCACTGTAAATGGCTTAAAAAAGCGCTTTAAAATTATATTTTTCGCATAGTGACCTAATGCTTTCTCTTTTAAACCATAAACCATCGAACATCAAGGTCTTTCTCTTTTAAACCTAATGCTTTCACTCTCACTTTTAAAATCTTTTCAATAATCTTTTAAAAACCATACATTGAAAACACATTCTCTCAATCTCACCAAACAAATGGATTGATTTAGATTTGAAACTTTAACCCATTTAAAGATGCCCATGTCGCATGAAATATGATCCTCATGACAACCTTTTGTTGCTTCTTTTGGGAACCTAAAGATTGTTGACATTTCATTCTCTAAATTGTAAGACATTACATAAAGCATGTAAAAAGAGCTCGATCTACCAAAGTAAGGATAACAATCTAAGATAACTTCTTTGTCATGGTAAACTTTGTATATGTAACAAGTTGGTAACAATTCCATTGTATTTTCAAAAAGAAAGACCTTGTAATCATCTAAGGAGCTATGAAAGCAACATTATATTTAAATTAGCATAGCGATAGTTTCCTTGAAGTGACTTGAATGTAGCCATAAAACACCATCACTTCGAGATTGGGTTGCAAATGAACAACTCAATTGGGTCATGATCATTTATGGTGCAACAAATAACTTAACTATTACTAGAAGCTAAAACACTAGCTGAATTTAATAAGAATTTTAAAATATTGTTAGAAATTCATAAAGATTATCTTTCTTTAAGTAAAGAATGTAACGTAACTATTTTTTTGTACCTTTGATTTATTTGTTCAAATTGTATAAAGAAGTATGTGTCATCCATCTTCAACAAATTCCATAGTGATGAGAATGAGAATAAAAAATAAAGCTAACATGTTAAAAGGCAAGAGACAAGAGAGAGTGTATTTTTTTTTTTTTTACTCCAAAGAATGTGTGATTAAACTAGATTTTGTTCATGGGTATATATAATATATAATAGACATATATATATATATATATATATGAAGCTTATCACACAGTAATACAAATCTTATCATACTTTCTAAAAAAATAGAAATCTTATCATTTAATATTTTCTTAAAAAAATATCACATAATATCTCAACAAATAATTTTCGATAATGAGAATGTCTTTTCTAACTAATTTTGAATTTTTTTTTCAAATTAAGTAACACCCTTTTTAATTTGATAATTAATTAAAGAGATTAAACCACTTTTCAAATCTTAAATAATCTATTGCAAATTTGAGAATTTTTTATGTAGTATATATCTATTATTTGACATATCATCAACTACGTAGTCAAGTATTTGACATATCATCAACTATTGTGATATCAAAAACTGCTACGTCATTCTTCCGTTTGCTACATAAGTTTTTTTTTTAATATTGACTAACATTAGAGATGATTTTAAAACATAATTAAACTTACAGAATATAAATTAAAACAAAATAAAATTATAGAGATGAAAATTAGAAAGACCCAAACTTACGTAGACAAAACAAATATTTAAGTTAATAATCTATATTATTTTCAAGTGCAATTAGTATTTATTCTTTTACAATAAAAAGTTCAATCAAAATGTGTTATTGTTTAACTATTACAACATCAATAATCAAGTTAATATTCAAATGACATATAATAAATATATGTATGTACCTCATCAAATATGATGCATCAATATATTTATTCCAAAATAAAATTCTATAATTTTATTTTAATGGGACACAATTCTAATAAAATATAAAATATGATAATTAATACAATGATATTACATCCAATCCAACAACTCAACTAATGGTACGTCAACTTAATTTTTTTTTAGTTTTACACATGGATCAATTGTTTGAAAATTTTAAAATCGAAGGATCTAATTTCATAATTAACATTTGGTGGACCAAAATCCTCTATTGACTAAAATTAATATTGGGTTATTAAAATTTGTCAAATAATTAATATCCAATGGCTTTTAGTTTATTCTGTTAGTGACAATTTTTTACTTGTCCATGTTATACCAAGTCTGGAATATTTTTATAACAAATTAAAGAGCTTCACTTTTTTAGTCCAAAAAAAAAAAAAAAGAGCTTCACTTTTGGCAAGCAAGGAAATATGTAATGTTATAAATGGTCGATTATCTCAAGTATGTTGGCCTACTAACCTAAATTGACAAATCACGAGTAAGTATTATTAAATAAGAAAGATAAAATAAACGAACACATGAGACCTGACCAAAATCTATGAAAAAGAAAATTAACAAAATTTAAAGAATGTTTATTGCAATCCAAGTCTTATAAAATCAAGCAAAGTAACAAAGTCTTATAAAGAATGTTTATTGTAAGTTCTGTAAAAAAGACATAAGGAAGTTAACTTGTCACACAACTATACATTCTCTCTATAAATAAGAAACAACAAACATTAATTGATTGATTTGGAGTGCCAGCGTAGTTATGATATCAAATTAATTATGTGATATTTTTCTATTTTATTTTTGCTTAAAAAATAAATAAATAAAAAACAACAAAATGCATTTAATTACAAAAATATAAAACATTCCCTCATCTATTTTGAGGCGCTTCCAAAAGAACCAATTATAATTTTTTGAAGACATTAATATATAATCCGTAATGAGTCACACTCAAGTCAAATTTTTTTTTCAACTTTTTCAAACTATAGTTGTCATTACTATCATAATTGTACCTAACTCAACAACAAAACAATAGCATGATTAATAAAAACAACTAAACATTAATAAACAATTGAACCTCTATGATCCTTAAAAATACAACTTCAAGACATGAAATTTTATTGACCATTTTGACTCATTTTAATTTATATTATGTCAAAATACAAAGCACTCCTAATTAAATATATTAAATTTTATGGACGATTTTTTTTACTTATATTTAAAACGGGAGTAATATTTCTTCACCTGTTGTATCATATACCAGTGTAAAGTGCTACAAGCAAAAAATTAAGAACAAATAGTCTAATATAATTATTAATTACTAGCCACATCATTACAATACCCAATGTAAAATAGTTTCTTTGCAATCTAACAATATTAAATAAACTTGTCTCTCACAATAATACGAATATACTATCGTGAGCAAGTCACACGAAAACCTCAATTTTTATTTACACACATAATTAAATAATTGAAATCATGATTTTTTAATTACATTTTACGGCAAACCAAGTTTGGATGAAAGTAAGAACTAATGTTAATGATGCAGCTAAGAAGGCAATCGTAGTCCATGGTGTATTGAAATAAGTATTGTAAGCTTGAGCCAACCATGTTTTCCATTTATTTGTGTAATGCTTCTCAATTTGAAACTTGATGATAAGATATTTCTTACTATAGGCCAATGCAGTTGGGAACAAACTGTTGGAATACATTTTTGTTGGCAAATAATCACCTAATTCATGGAAAAACTTTGCCAAAGCTTCGTCACTTCCGAGCAAGTTTTGAAATACACCAGCTTTCCTAAGCTCTTTTACATCCTCTGCATTATCGACCAATGAACCAATGAAGGTTAAAATCGAGCAAAATTGATAGTTGTAACGAACATCTGGACACATCTCAAATGCTATTAAGTTTCGGAAAAAATAGGGTGTGACATCATTGAACACAAAAACAGGTAGACTTAATTCTCCACTAAACCAATTAGACTTGAATGAAATGTTACTCCACATCCATTCATTTGTCTTATTTGCTATCACTCGAATTCCTACTGTTTTTAGATCTCGTAAGCTCTTATATGTACTCCAATGAACTTTTTGTTCATCACCAATTTTTGGGTTTGGGATTGTATCGTTCTTCGTGGGGTGTTCATTTCCTTTTGATAGGTAAAACAAGCGTGAATAATCGAGTATATGACAGTGTTTATGTAATTCCAATTGAATTACATGGGAGTGACGTTTGCATGCTCCCAAAGAATGATAATTTAGAAATAAATCTTCCAAGTCGGTCCTCCAATATAGAATTTCAAGCAATTTGGTTGGAAGTTGGTTCTCCAACAACTGAATATCTCTCCACATATACATCAATTGGTCAAGCTTAAGGTTTTGTTCTTTCGGACTTTGGTCATTGACATTTTCCATAAAATGTAGCAAAGCACATTCATCCACAAACAACATCCAAGAAAGGTCATTGTCATTGTAACCTTGAACTACATCCTCATTGAACATATTCTTCAATTCTTGAATATTATCTTCAATCCTGTTAAGCAAACGTTGGTATGCTTGATTATTATCTTGATCAAATTTTTTTACATATGAGGAAACAAACATTGATGCCCATAGAAGCTTATAATGATCTCCTTCCTTAGTACTTTTACTGTAGTGATGGATGGGACCAAATGATATAATCTTTGGTCTACAATACTTATAAAACCTTTTATTTTCTTGCAAAAACTTAGGAACTCTTTGGATCTTAGGAATTGAAATCTGATTATTTTGATCAAACCTTTGCTGTGTCTCCTTCAGTTGGGCAAGTCCTTTCCCCATACGATTTTTTGCCATTGATTTCGCAATAGTGTGACTTTTTCAACTACATTTATAGCTCATGCACATAATTCTATATTCTATATTCTCCTGCAACAAAATAAAGAAATTTAATACTCCCTCTAGTTATTTTTATCAGCAAAACAAAATATTTTTACAATTATTATAAAATTTAATTAAGTACATTTAATTTTCTATGTTTTTGGTAAAAAAAATAAGTCAAAATCGTAAATCAATAATTATTTTCCTTTGCTCAGGAAAAAATTGATTAATATCGTAAATAAGCTTTTGACTTGGACTTTGTTGATTTTTTTGAAATAAAAAACCATTCTAGAGACACTTCGTGAATCCGAGGTCCAACCTACAAAGCGTCGTAATAATGTAATTCATGAAATCTTTGGTTTCATCTTATCTAATTTAACTAGCACATATCAACTACAAGAGGATCATCAATATTCAGATATGCATATTGTTGGCTCTTGGAGTGACACCATGTTAGAGATGAATAATTTTCAGAACGATTAAATCTCTTATGATTTAGATGTAAACTCAAACGCTATTGTGTTGAGTATGATATATCCAAATATGATTGTTATTGACGATAACTTACATCTCATGATTACTCATGACTTGAATATATTATGGGATTTATTTAAAAACAAAGATGCCAACGAAAAAAATCGTAGAGATGGCGAGAAGACAATAAATATTAGTTTGTAGAATCACTTCAGTGAATAGCTTTTTAAGGAGCAGATTTCTTAGGCAAAGAAAAAAAATGCAAAAGAACGCTATAGTATATAATTTCTACTCAAGGGCAAAAAATCTGTATGATTTGAGAAATTTTTTTGGCACTTTTTCTTTCTTTTTTTCTTTCCAAGGTTAGGTTTATGTCGCTCTACTTATTTCGTTTTTTTTTTAATAAATTTTTAGCTTTAAAAAAAGGACACTAAATTTATAATTTGCCAAGAATATCCAAAATATCAACGACGATCATGTTTTGGGATTCTAAAAAGTATGACAATAATTCCTCAATTGATCATGAGATCTATATCAAAGAAAAGGTGTGAAAATTCACAAAAAATGTGTGTTTTAGGGGGCAATGATGATGAAGCAAACGCTAGAATATCCAAGAGATGAATTGTGCATTATTTTAAATTGCAATTTGCAACTGCAATTGCAGCTGTAACATTGCACTTTTTTTATGTCTATTTAGACTTCATCAGCCACATTTTCATGCATTTTCAGATAATATAAAAGTTCACATCACAATTTAAAATCATGGAATTGTGACAAAGTGAAAAAAGGTTAGAAGACCATTAAATTTTTTTCAATCAACATAAAGGGAATGTGCACATAGACGGATCCAAGTGAGGGCCAACTCCCTCATCTTCATCTATATAATATTGATCAATAAGCAATTTTGTAATTAAACAAATGAACCGATGCTTCTGGTTGAATTTTCTACTAACTTTTTGATTTCTTTGTACTAATTAGTATTAGTATATTACCTTATAGTTCTAATTGAAAGTAACATATGACTTATCAGTTTCCTTTATTATTTTATTATATTATAATTTTCAAATAATACAAATAAATAGTAGTTCCAATTAGAGAGAAAAATAAGGTTGGTCTGAATAATAATAATAATAATAATAATAATAATAATAATAATAATATTAATAATAATAACAACAATTTTTTTTTTATCAATTTCAATTTTTAGACTATGTAATTTTGATAATTATTTATTATTAAAATAAATTTTAAACTTTTTTGGCTCTAAGTCTGTTGAATTTTTAGATATGTCCCTAAGAGTGCATTTGATTCACAAAACAATTAGTAATGGGTAAGACATTACATGATAGTATATAATTGTACAAGATGACTTTTTATACTCCATTGTGTTTGACGATGAATGTATGGTACAACTCAATTGGTAGTGGGAGTGAATGAACTGTTGACTTATTCCCTAGGTCCCGAGTTTGACTCTCATTGAAGACAAGCACTCGATAGTTTCCAATGATGGGAAAGACGGAAAAAAGAATATTGTTAATAGCAGTGTCAGTCGGAGGGGTTGGGTTGTTATAGGAGCAATATAGACTTATGCTGCTTGACTGTAGCTGTCTAGTTCCCTATAGTTGTGTGGCAAAGAACGATATTAGGTCTTTCGAATTGGAAGACCGAATCATTTAGTTTTTGATAGGATTAAATGAAAATTCTCAAATTGTTGCATCACCGATCTTATTGATGGAGCCTATGCCTCAAATGAATAGAGTATTTTCCATGATAGTGAAACAAGAAAAAAAAGGTTCAATATGAAACTTGTTCAATTGTTGTTCATGAGTCAACTGCATTGGTGAATGTAATTGATGGCACAAGGTCCAATGGTCGAGGAAGAGGCTATGGAGGTACTCAAGGAAGAGTGTAACACCCCAATTTTTATAATAAACTATTTTATTAATGAAATAAGATTTTAAATAATTAATTTGATATTAATATTATTTTAGAATATATGTTGATAGATTTTGTGATTAATTTCCGTTATATGGATGTTTTTTATGACGTGTTAGTTTGATATATATTATATTATATTATATTATATTATATTATATTATATTATATTATATTATATTATATTATATTATATTATATTATATTATATTATATTAAATGAGTATATAAATAATAAATATTTTATTTTATTATTTTATATGTTTTTCTAAAAGTAATTGTATTTTGCTGTAATATTTTAAAGAATAAGATTTCATGTAATTTTACGTGTATATATGCGTACCCAACTAATGTTATTATTATTTTTATTTTTGTGCGTTTGACTGATGTTAAGTATTCACGTAGTTATATTTCAATTATTTAGAACTATTTTCTATTTTTAGTTATTTATTTTATAAATAAATATCTTGGGATAATAGTGATATTATGTGTGATTTACTTTATTTTTATATACTTGTTATGACATTGTGATTTTATATATATTTATTATGATTTAGTAATTAATATAAAATGTAGATGTTATATTTATTTATTTTATAATTTCAACTATTCACTAATGATGGTAATATTTTAATTTGAGTATTTGGAAAAATAAGTATTATTATAGTGCATATTTGGAATATGATAATTTTGGTTATTAATGTATTTTAAAAGATTAATTATTTTATAAAATATTAATTTTGGAATATTAGTAATGTTTTATTAATGAAATTGTGTTTTAAAAATAAATAAAATAAAAATAGTAATAGTAATAATAAAAAATAAATAAATAAATAAAGAGACTAATGGGCTTGGCCATGTGTATAAATGATTTAAATCACTAATTGTATTAATGAAATAGAATAAAAGAATAAGAAAGGGAGTTCTGCATCAGCCAGAGGATGATACTAACAACAAGCTTATCGTTTGGCACCGGTGGTCGATAACTGTTCCAGAAAACTTTCTCTGTTTTCGTCCAAATTTCAGTATGTTGTTTCACTCATTTAGTTAGTCAATTAAACTTACTTTCCCAGATTTTTAACCATCCCAATTTGTCTCTAAAATACCCGACTTCTCCGTTTACAGAATTCGTTATTTTGCACCGTTCTTCTTCACCGTAAGTCTGATTTGAGTGAAACTAACGCCAAAACGATCCTGTGAAAAGTAGCTATATTATCCACTGATTTATTTTCTGAATTATGGTAAGCTTTCTTGACTGAATTTCGAAATTAGTTTTTAGAGTGTCTTTTCATAATTTATTTTTGACGTCTACCTATAAACTGTCGAGTTAGATCGATTGAAGGACAAAGAGTCAGACGACAAAGGCCGTTTGCTCGTGGAATTGTATTCCTGTGTGAAAGCGTCGAAATAAGGTAAGGGGTGAGAGAGCGTTTAAATTTGAGTATAATATATTTTGAGATGAACGGGAAAACCGTATTTTCCAACGATTCATTCGGGGCTTGCTACTTACAGCAGTAGTCCTTTCAGTGATAAATTGATTAATGTGAAAATATGGAAATTGTGAGATTAAAATTTGGAATAGAAATATTTATGAGGTGTTGATTGACTTAATTTTGTTATAGGTGTCTCATTTTAGCATAATAACAACGGCGCTTTTTGGATAAAAGTGTTGTTATAGGTGTCTCATTTGACAACACTTTTCTAAAAAAGCACTGTCATAAGTGGTATTTTAAAACGTTTTTTTTTTCTTTCTAAAAAGCACTGTCGTATATATTTAATAGCATTTTTTAAAAAAAAAAAAACGCTGTCATATGTATTTCATAGAGCTTTTTATAGCGCTTTTTTAAAGAAAGCGCTATCGTAGGTTTTATTTAATAAACATTTAATTGCGTTTTTTTAAGAAAAGCGTTGTCGTATGTGTTATTTTAAAAATAAAAGCGATGTCATATATTAGTAGGGTGACAACAATATTCAATTAAAAAAGCGCCGATAAATTCCGGATACCAATTTTGTATAAACACTCATATATTGACATTATTCTTTCAGAAATCTTTCTTGTTTATTGAAACTCTATTAACAATTTAAAAAATAAATAATTAAACACATGCATATATATATATATATATTTAATTTGTCGCAACTTCAATAAGAAAGCATAAATGTGATGTGGAAATATAGTCTACTATACATTTATGATCAAATTCAATCATTATCTAATATAAATCCAGAATATATATCATCAACATCAAAGCTCTCTCAATTTCGAGCAACATCAATTTTTTCAAGATTATCAACACAATAACAATTTCTTACTTTAACTCTATTATAACAAAAATAAAACAAATTAATTAGAATAATTCTCAGTTCACACAAAAATACACAATAATAATTTATATTGTGAAACTCGCCTATTTAATGAATATAATTCTTAATTTAAATATTTGAGTCTCTCCTTTTATATATATATTATTTCGTGATCTTTTATATATAGCACACCCTTAATTTATTAAGTTCGCATCTTCACACGGCATGATCTTTTTATTACTTGTTGAAATCAAACTCTCAACTCTTAAACTTATAAACACTAAAAAACCTTAATTTTGAGTTAAAATACAAACGTAGCAATTTTCTGTATTTGATTAATCTTATAAAAAAAAATCTGTTAATGCATGATAACTCAGCGACTCGAAGCATAATAATAATATTAAGCAAAATGCGGTTGGATATTAAGAAAGCTTTTAGGAATTAAAAACCATTAGTTAGTATATAAAATTTTTAAATTTTAAATTTGTCCTCTATAAATAAAAAACTCACAATTCGATTTATTTTATGAATAATCTTTATTTCAATTTTCTTCAACGTATATTTGGCTAATCTAATAAAAAAAATTCTATTAAGGCATCATAATATCAGCTACTCAAAGCCTAATAATAATAATAATAATAATAATAATAATAAGAAGGGAAATGTGGTTGCATATTAAGGAAATTTTTTAGAAATTAAAAACTATTAGTTAACATACAAAATTTTTAAATTTTGAATTTGTCCTCTATAAATAGAAGACTCACAATTCCATCTATTTCTAGAATAATTTTTGTTTCAATTTTCTTCAACGTGGATTTGGCTAATCTTATAAATAAAAACATCTATTAGTCATCTTAATATCAGCGACTTAAAGCCTAATAATAATAATAATAATAATAATAATAATAATAATAATAATAATAATAATAATAATAATAATAATAATAATAATAATAATATTAAGGAAAATGCGGTTGTATAATTTTGCTTTTAAGTTGTCATAATATTAATTTACTGCGGTTGCATTTTTATTTTGTCTGCTCTGACACTATTTATTATGGAAAATGTTTATTGTTACCAAAAATATTCACTAGAAACTAGAAACACCCTATGTGACATCATCTAATCCTTCCAAAGAATAACACACTACTCATGTTTGACAACCTATACTTCGATTGGTGAAAATCCCATATTTTCATTCCTTATTCTCTATCTTGTAACTATTGTTCGTAATAAATAATACTATTCTTTAAACAAAAATTATGACAAAAAATGTACCATATAAACAAAAATTTATGAAAAATTATTCGTCACACACTTTAGAATTTAAAAACCAGTTATTAAATTAACATAATTAATTTTATATTATTTTTTAATTAATTACGACATTTAATTTAATATCTGTTGAGACAATATTAATTTATTATTTTTTTTATATTTTTTTTTAACAACCTTCACAATGACTTGCTGTTAGAATGTTCCCTTGCTGCGTTGCTGTTTTAGTTTTGCATATATTACAATGCATTTGCTATCAAAGGAGTTTATTGAGATTCAGTATATAATAGTTGTCTCGAGATATTTTAGTAGATTATTTGAATTCTACTATAATAAACGGTATTAAGAAGAAAAGGTAGGATGTGGATCCTTTAAGTCCTCACCAAATTTGGTGTGCCAAATGTCAACTATTATTACATGTGTCCTATGCATTTAAAAAAAATGTCCTTCTCCAATTAACTACAAATTATATTACATTTAAATTTTATGCACTAATTCCTCTTGCCCTATAATATTCATCATTCTGTTAGCATCAACTAAAGTAGCGTGTGAAGATGGTTGTTGTATAACAAAAAATATTGTACATTACTAGAGAATCTGTTTTCGAAACATGGTGAGATTCTTACCAATAATCATTTTTAATCGTTAGTTGCTATCTAATTGGTAGTATTAATTAATAATTTACTTTCATGTTAGTTCAAAGGATCATCAATGCCGAATAATTAGACTCAAGTGGTTAATAAATTTTACAGATTGTTTGTGAGAACTCGAATTTAAATTTTTTATGTAACAATTTTCGTCAAACTTTACTTATCTTCCGAACGAATTTTGAATTACTAAAATCCCTTTCTTTTGAAAACCGAAAGAGTTAAATAAAAACAAAATACTATATCGAATACTAACAAACTAGATAGAGGTTATTGACCATTAATTTGATAAGGAGTTTCACCTTCATTTACAAATACAAGTGTATTTTGGTTATTTTTGTTATAATTGTTATGTATATTATGGCGCACGTTGTAATAGAAAATACACAATATCAAAATAATACTATTAGTTTTCTCTTATTGTCTTTTCTCTTTTCCTCTCTCTATTTATATTCTTCTACCTCTTGCTTTTGATTTGATTAGTTTCATAACAATAATTTTATATTTCTTCGATTATAAATTAGATATTACTTTTTTTTTATCTTAAAATATATAGTAAATTCTATCATAATTAACTCATATGGCAGACAAATGAGATACTATTTTAATAAATAAAAGATGTCACAACAAATGTCCTTTTACATATTTAATATAAAACAACTGTTATATGCTTTTTTATACTTATTTTTGAACAAAAATAGTACCGTAACATCAAAGTTTCTAGGCTAGCTCTTATTTGTCCACTACGTATATTTGAAATAAAATATCTCATTATTTCTTCCAAAAAATTTCATTTTTTTTTTGCTTTCAATATTTCAAAAATGCAAAAGAATATATAAATTACAAATCTAATAAAAGAATTTTACACGACAAACTATGAAAATATATGTACTAATGAATTTTAAGATAAGATAATATTTTGTTAATAGTATTGATAATAAAGATGAAGAAAATAATTAAATGATAACTTTTAATATAGAAAAAAGAGAAGAAGAAAGAGATATGATAAACAAGAAATCCATTATTTTATAGTGATAGAACTCTTGTATATACGATAGTACATTAGAAACTAAAATTAAATATTTTTTTTTCGCTTTTCTATTTTCATCCTTTGTAATTTATAGTTTTTTCTTTTCTTTTCATCTTTGTAGTTAAATTTTGTTTTGATTTCTGTTTCGGCCGCGTGAGAGACACTATTGGATAGTGACAACACTATTGACATGAAAACTCAATACCAGGGTATTGCCAAAATCTCATGTTGCAAGGTCATCAAATTCTATCCAGATGTGCAAATAGAAGAAGAAAACCAAAAGAATATCATATTTCAAACGGTAGGACCAAAATCACAAATAATTATATTTCAAAATATGTACTTGTGTAAAATGCTCCAGACAAAAAAATAGTACAAGAGAGCCTAAAATATATAATTGTTAATCACTACCCACGTTGTTACAATTTTCAATATATAATTAGTTTCTTTGCACTTTAACTTTATAAAAGAAACTTGGATATCAATAATACAAAATTACATTGTATCAAAACAAAAAAATAATAATACAAAATTACTATCTTGAGCAAGTCACACAAAAACATCAAAATTTTTTCAGACACACATAATTATTTCACTAGATCAATTATGATTTTTTAATTAGGAAATATGGCAAACCAAGTTTGGATGAAAGTAAGAACCAATGCTAGTGATGCAGCTAAAAAGGCAATCATAGCCCATGGTGTATTGAAATGTGTGTTGTAAGCTTGAGCCAGCCATGTCTTCCATTTATTTGTGTAATGTATTTCAATTTGGAGCTTGATGAGAATATATTTCTTACTATAGGCAACTACATTTGTGTAGGAATTGTTGCAATACATTTTTGTTGGCAAATCATCACCTAATTCATTGAAGAGCTTTGCCAAATCTTCATCACTTCCAAGCAAATTTTGAAATACACCAGCTAACCTAAGCTCCTTTACATCTTCAGCATTGTCAACCAATGAATCCATGAAGGTGAAAAATGAGCAACATTCATAGTTGTAATGAACATCTGGACACATCTCATATGCTATTAGGTTTCGGAAAAAATAGGGTGTGACATCGTTGAATAAAAAAATAGGGAGTCTTAGTTCTCCACTAAACCAATTAGACTTGAATGAAATGTTACTCCAAGTCCATTCATCTATCTTATTTGCTGTGACTCGAATTCCTACTGTTTTTAGATCTCGTATGCTTTTATAAGTATTCCAATTCAAATCAACTTCTTGTTCACCACCAACTTCTTGGTTTAGGATTGTATTAATCTCCATTTGATTGTGTTACCATTTGATTGTTTTCCTTAGCGATGAGAGTGGTTTGAGAAGATGATAGGTACATCAAACGAGAAGAATCTAGTATATGAAAAGGTTTAGGATTTTCCAATGGAATCACAACCATCCCATTACGTTTGCATTCACCCAGACCATGATAATTGTCAAATAAAAATCCCAAGTCAGTTCCCCAATCTTTGCATAGAATTTCAAGCAATTCGATTGGGAGTTGGTTTTCCAACAACATAATATCTCTCCACATATACATCAATTGGTCAAACTTAAGGTTTAGTGATTCCAGACACTGATCATCAACATTTTTCATGAAATATAGCAAAGAACATCCATCCACAAATAAAATCCAAGCAAGATCACTGTCCTTGTAGCCTTCAATCACATCCTCGGTGAACATGTTCTTCAATTCTTCAATATTATCTTCAATCTTTTTAAGCAAAAGTCGACATGCTTCATTAGCATCTTGATCAATTTTTTTTCCATGTTCCGCAACAAAAATGGATGTCCATAAAAGCTTATATTGATCTCCTACTTTAAGATTGTCGTTGTGATGATGGATGGGACCAAATGATATAATCTTTGGTGAACAATACTTATAAAATCTTTCATTTTGGCGCAAAAACTTAGGAACCCTTTGGATCTTAGGAATTGAAATTTGATTCTTTCGTTCAAACATTTGTTGTGCCTCTTTCAATTGGGCAAATCTTTTGTCCATATGGCTGTCAATTAGTTTCTCTGTCATGGTCTCGTGGTCGAGCAGTTTAATTGATAATTGTAATTCTAACTAAATCCGGTTGACAATTTTCTACTGTTTTATTTGGTTTTCCACCTTGCTAGAATTTCAAGTGTTCCTTGTTTCTGCAACCAAAGTTAAGAAATTGAATAAATTATATATATATATATATATATATATATATAATGAAAAGAAGATTGATTTAGAACAATAATGATAAAATTTTACATTGATATGACAAAAATAAATATATATTCTCTTTCTAATTTGAGGAGAATGGAATTTTGAGTGCATCCCACTAAATATGCTTCTTTCTTTTCATTTTCAATGTATTCAAAAGAAAGAAATGTTTTTCTACACATATGCTTTTTTATCTAATTTTTTATTTTCATTATCTCTCGTTAAAACATAGACTTAATACAATCATGACACGTCAAGTTCAACGATAAAATGTAGTCGAGGTGATCACTATAATGTAACCCTATAATAGATGCAACTAGTAAGAAGTGCAATTATCCGCATCTTTATAGAAAATGTATCCCCTACAATTATAGTCAATGATTTTGGTGACTTTAATGTATTTTAGAAAAAATCGATGATTAAAATAAATTAATAAAAAATATATTTAAATAAAACAGAAAATATAACAGAAAGAGAGATAAAAATAAAGTTATCAAAAGATAAAGATAGAGGAGTCAAAGTTATTTGAATTCCATCAAATGTTGCTCAAATGTTGCTCATTAGGTACTATCTTGTTATTTGAATTCCATCAAATGTTGCTCATTAGGTACTAAAGTTTTTTAAATTCATTAGAGGCATCCTTATATCCTTCTAAGCTCATTAGTATAACTTTTAGACGTGATGGATTAGATGAATAGTATGTTTATTAGGTACTAAAGTTGAAAATGATAAAAATATGTGAAATGTATACAAGATCTAGTTAACTCCTAGATCGATAAGAGCTCCAATTAATCCTATGACATAGGTTTTAATAAAGAAAGAGTTTTTGTTTATTTTCTTATCCACAAAGTAAACGGATGCAGGAGATAAGCGACGCTCCTAAGCTAAGTTGTTAGATTTCATCTAATTAGAGGATTGTTGGCTTCAGAATTTAACCTCACAATATAGTATTTATGAATATGTTTTTCTCGGTCAAATCGCTTTTTTATAATGTATAAGCTTGTAAGTTAAATATAGTTATTTGGTAATGATTTACTTTTACAATTTTATAGCGTTTTTTATATAAGTTATTTTCGGTAGAATTGTGTTTATTGTGTAATATATTTTCTGTTATTTTTTCTTATTATCTTGATAAAAATATTTAAATAATAATTATAACTAATTTTATATTTATCAGTTAATTCAACAATTAATTTTAACAAATATTTTAAATTAGTCACTATATTCGTGAGGATGTATACACCTTAATATTAATTATTGTCTTGATGTTTTGTGTTTACTCATTATTCTATATATTGAAAAAGAACAAAAATTTGATATAGAATAAAGATCGAATCTGAAACAAGTTTATAAATAGACATACTACTAGTCTTACAAGCCTGTTTTAAATTTAAAAATATAATACTCTACTTAGATTTATTAGTTACAACAAAAGATTTTGACTTTTAATTTCTTTGTATTTTTACTAAGACTTGTAATTTCTTAAACCATTTACTTAAAGTTATTTACAAGATATAAAAATAAAAGAAAAAAAAACTCACCAACATTAATTAATTTCTGGATTTTGTAGGGAGAATTTGAAGTTATGGAAACGTTGAGCTGCTGGTTGATCCTAATCTCGTGTTCCCTTTCTTTCTTCTAAAACTCCTAAAATGATTGACACAAACATCATTAAATCTATAAATTTGTTGTTTTATTTATAGTTAAGACTTAAGACAAGTCTTATCATGCAGAGAAATAATTAGCTAGCTAGTTTGAAATCACATGTATGGTTACTAGAAGAATAAATAAATAAATAAAGCAATATCATCAGCTTTAGTACCTTTATCAACACATATTGATTTTATGAAACCAAAGAGTCGTTAGAACATCTATACTCCAATGAAGAGTGAAATCTCATGTGAGAAAGGAAGGAAAAATCAACAAAAAAGAGATTCCAATAAGTGAGAGTAAAATTGAAAAGGATGGCTTTAGTGGGAAATAATAATAGCATTTGTGTGGTGCAAAACAAATAAACATTTATATTTAGGAAGATGTATAATGCAGAGTTGGCAAGATGCATTATTGGATGGGATTAGGGAATTAATGCTGTCAGTGCCATCTGTAGTTTTGCTTTTCAAATCTTCATATACTGTTTATTAGTTTCTCCTTTTTTCTTGGGCACAGGCTCTCCTTTTCAGAACTTTAGTTGTTTCGTAAATAATAATAATAATAATAACTTTAGTGTTTTTTTTTGGTACAAAGAACTTTAGTTGTTTTAGCTTGTGTGTTTTATATGTATAATAAACTTTTAATTTAGTCCTTTGGAACCATATTCTCTTTCCACCAAATTTATTTTATTTACTCTCTAAAAAATATATAATTAAATAATTTTTTTAAGTTAAAATTTATTTAAAAAAATTAGGAGACATTGACTTTACTCAAAATAAAAGAAAAAATATTAAAAAAGTTTTTTAAATCAGGCATATTTTTTGACGTTTAGGCAAAAATTATATAATATAAATTCATTCTAGGTCTTATGTTTTTAATTTTTTTTCTCTTAGATATCACATTTATAAAGAGCTCTTCACTCTTCACTAACAATAGTACGATGTAGTTAGATAGAATCTCTATCTTTAAAAAAAAAATGCAAAATATCTAAATCATAGGATCTAAATTATAGTCAATAACAATAACATTTGAAGATGCCATACTTAGGACTACAATCTTTGAGTGTAAATTGACTTCTAAATGAGTAGAGTTTTGATGGTTTTGAACATCGTTCTCCTCTAACACTACATTACTCAAAGAACCAACAATATGCATATTTTGATATTGACAATTCTCTCAAAGATGATGTATGTTAGCTGAATTAGATAAGTTAGAATCGTAGATCTCATGAATTACATTTTTAGGATTTTATGTAGCCTGAAACTCAGATTCCTAAAATGTTTCTAGAATATTTTTTGAATCTCCAAAGTCAATTGAATCTGAGTCAGAAGTTTATTCACAATTTTTATCAAATATTTTTTCCTGATTTAAGGGATATTCTTTGTTTCAATGTTGTCACCTAGTTTAACGTTGAAGATATGATGAAGAAAAGAAGAATTAAGAACATAATGAATATATATCATTATCATTAATATGTATCTTTATTTGCTCTTCACTTTCAACATTGTCTAGATCACTCTTGAGAGAGAGAGTGTGTGTGATTTGTCTTGACCAAATGAAATAATTCTTTTTAAGATAGTCACTTGGTTTCTCATTTGCTATTTTCTCAAGAGTAAAATAGAGTCGTTAGGAAATGTTTGGATAGTTGCTATGACTTCATCTTTGTTCTTTTAGAGTACATTTTAGTAGTTCCATTTCTTTGCTTATAAGCTTCTCAAGGAAATCAGACTGACTCCCATACTTCAGCATATGGGCCAATCTTTCTTATGTTCTTGCTTCTTCGGAATAGCAAGCAATCTTGATGCCAGACTCATGGTTCAATAGAGTTAGCATGAAAATATAATTTTCTCACATTGTCATGCATAAGATGGGATTATTCATCGTGCAAAACTCATGATAAGGAGATAATTATAAAAGGATTAGTAAAAAAACCAACAATAAAAAATAAATTAACTAATAAATAAATAAAAAAAGGGGAAATGTTTTAAGATAAGGAGGAAAAATAGTATAAGAAATAATTTTCACAAGCTAAATTAAATTCAACAAAATTAATAACGACACGCAATATCAACAACACAACCTACAAATACAAACATTTCATTGTTGGAGTAAAGTTCTATATTAAATCAAGTTGTGAGGAGTGCCCTTACAGCCTGTGATTCACTTTTGATTAATTTAGAATTGATTTTCAACAAACCATATTTTGTTTTGGATTGATGTTGCAAAAACAGTGTTTACTGACAGAAAGAAACTTTAAAAAAGAAAGAAAACTATTTTAAATAACCATTCAATTAGATGTATATTTCGTTGCATAGTAAAGAGCGCAATCAATTGACCGAGTGCAAATACCAATCAAAAGTGATGAAAACACAAGAAATGGAGAATTTTAAGTATTTTTATTTTAATTTTTTTCTTCTAATTATGTTCTTTAAAATCTTTTGTTTGTTTTGATTAAACTTTAATTAAAACATTTGAAGAAATTAAAGATATAAAGAAAACGTAAAATTAAATAGATAAAAAAAAGAGAAACACACAATGATTTTTATATTAGTTCACAATCAATTAGATGATACATCTAGTCCTCTCCTTATAGTGAGATTTACAGTTCAACTGAAAAGATTTTTCTACTATTATAAAAATAGTACACAAGTATTCTCTATGCCCCTTAGGCGCGAGTACTATTTACTAGCCTCTCGAGGCTCAACAAAGATTAGGTATGCCTTTTCAAGCACAAGTATTCTTTACTAGCCTCTCCAAGATCAACAAGTATTATCTATGTCTCTCTAGGTTCAAGTATTCTTTATGAGCCTCTCAAGGCTCATTAAGTATTCACTATGTCTCTCCAAACACAATTATTCTTTACTAGTCTCTCCAGACTCAATAAGTATCCCTTATGCCTCCCCAGGCCCAAGTATTCTTTACTAACCTTTCTATGATCAAATATTCTTTGCTAGCCTCTTCAGACTTGTTAGGCACTTTAAAATGACTTATATAGCCATAAGCCTCTTAAGTAAACCATTATTCCAATAACAACTTATACAATACAATCCTAAATTCATCAATTCAAGTAGCTTTCTCATAGAGAAGATATTCATTTTGTTTTACAAGATAATCTACTCTCAATGAGCTCATTGAGAGGATATACAAATTATATTTTACATTGTGGTCACTAATTATGATTTATTCCTAAGGATAAAGTACCCTATTTTCATCTACTTCACCTTTTGGGTCAAAGTGAGTTTAAATAGAGCTTAGGAGTATAGTTGTTGAAGAGATATCTTGATGGTGTTGTCTATTAGAGAAAGAGCCTATTGTACTTTGATAAAATGTTTATGACTTCTTTCTAGGTTGACTTGTATAGAGAGTTGAGTCCTGAAAATATCTTTTTGATGTTCGAGCTCAGACTTGGTACTTTATTTCTTTTGTATTTAGCGAGTTCTTCATTCTGATGAAAGCTAATGTTGATGCCGTCTTTGCATTATGAGCTTATCAAATGATGATTCATCTTGGTCAGATGATGCCTTGATGTCGTTTATCACGTATGCTTAATGGTAGTTGTATCAAATTGTCTTATGTCCTTCTCTTGAGTTAGTATACGGTGAATGCCAAATTCGGTTTGCTTCATTGACTCGTTCAATGATTTAATTTGGTGTTGACAAATGGTAAGCTCCAAATGATTTTTTCCTTTAGTGTGCCTAATATAAAACGTTGATTTCTCTTACGTGCTTTATAATTATATGCGAATATAACATGACTATAGAAATGTGTTATCTTAGTGATTTGGACGTTTTAAGTGTTTAGAAATAGTGTGGTGGTGGCTTAGAGTAAGTTAGAGTTAATTACATTAGAGATAACAAATTATGGGGTTCATCTTATACGCGAGACACATTTCTTGCACATGTGAGCAAATTATGAACATGGGAAATTGGGACTAGGTGACGTCACATATGTGAGCTAAGTATGAAGTTAAGGACATAACTCTCACATGCAAGTGAAGTCAGGGAGTCTTGATTTGTTCCTAAGTTGTGTTGCATACGCAAGGCACATAGCTTGCACATGCGAGTGAAGTCAAGAGGTTTCTATTTTGATTCTAAATCGTGCGACGTAGATGTTAAGGAAGGCTTACAAGTGCAAACCTAGTCAGGGGAAAACAAGTTTAGGGTAGCGTCACATATGTGATAGTTGGTTTGCACGTGCAAGCAAAGAATTTAAATGAAACATCACATTTTGAGTACAAGTCACATATGCAACATGTGTCACCTGCATATTCAATGTACCGCAAATCTAGACAACATTTAAAAAAAATTTAAAAGATGAGGGTTTAATATAAAATTTTAGTATGCGAACTTGAGAGTCCTTCTACTCTCTTGAGTTCCCTACCTTAATCAACCAAATTCACTTCATTCCTCGTTGATTCTAAATCAAACCTTGCAACCACAAACATTTAGAAGTTTTCCAAATCATTGAGGGGAGAAAAACATGTGTTAAGGTCATTAACCTAGTGTATACATACATATAATTTAGTGATACATGACAACTAAGTATTTGGTGGAACACAATTGTATGAACCTGATAGTGGAGGTTGCAAAGTCTCAGGGGTCCTTAAAGGGAGAACTTCTAAGTGGTTTGTCTTAAAGGGAGAACTCCTAAGTGGTTTGTACGAAAATTTTAAACTACATTTAGAATTTAATGTTATTGTCTTCCACAAATTTTGAAATTATCTATGCATTTTTGTGTGAATATTTTATTGTGGACCATGTTAAGTGCATATTGTGTTATCTATTTTACTTTTCTTTTGATTTGATTACTTTTTTTCCTTGGTTTGTTATCGGTGCATATGATACTTGTGCACTTTATCAAACACAAGAGGATAAATTTTTCTCTTATACTTGTTATCATCGAAACACCAAAGGTTACATTGTTCTCTTATATTTGTTATCTACGCTCTTTATGGTGGTAGTTCAACAACTCAACTTGGTCAAACTCAATTGGACTACATAGTTGACCTCAACTGTATATATTCAATTCAACTTTGAATTCTACAATTTAGATGTTTGGTTAACATCAAATAAGACCTCGGTACCTCGTTTAATCAAATGCACTTGGGGTGCAACTATAGTACAAGAGAGGAGCGCTAGGGGATCACATGCTCAAAATCGACCACGACCCTCACCAACTCCCACTATAACTAATGTAGTAGAGCCATGTGGAAAAAGATAATGATTTTTAATGGTGTTTCTAGCACACTTCGTCTGGGTGTCCAAATATGCACCTACGCACTCGAGTGTTCTCTTTGACACGTGACATGTCCCAACCTGCACCTAGTTATCCTGTTGGATGTCTGGGCGCTAACTCTACACTCAACTGCGCCCTAACCACTATTGCCTTGCGGTTGGGAGAATGGTCCATCCAAAATCATACTTTCTTTGCTTCGAAGTTAAGAAATTGTAGTGTAGAACCCATTTAGATCACATATACTAACGTACACCGACAACCAAACCTTAAGCACAATAAATAAAATATGCATGTTACAACATAAATCCATATATATATATATATTTCATTTTTGGTATCAAACTACAATAAGACATCTCACCATAATCCACAATTTCAGTACTAGAAGTTGTTAGAACCAAGATAGTTTAAAGAACTATACCCCTTACTTGTGTTGATAATAACTATTTATTTTATGGGACAATTTAAAGCACTAATGTTCTGTTTAAGTGTGTAGTTCCCATATCAAGTTATTCTATATGACTTTACGATACATCCTCTGATGTTTGATATAAGTTAAAAGGAACATCTAGACAACACCATGAAATCCGTTTTCTGAGTCTAATGAACACACTCTGATACACGCCTATGGTGATTCTGATAATGATATCATGTGCTCCTTATATCTCTGTATCACGATATACATAATAAATTACAAGGGTAAATTTTGATTTGCTTTAATGATGAGTCAATCTTTGAAGATTTGATACGAAATTTCATGGTACATGCTAATTTATTGCAATTAGGACAACTGCCAAAAACTCTAAAGCTCCTGATAAAAAGACGTGCAACCCTTATTGAAGAAATACACAACAATGTATTACAATAAGCACAATACAACCATGTATGCACTCTTGCTCTTAATATTTTGTTTTGTTTAAGTGTTGAGATATATTTTATGAAAGTGCAGCATTGTAAACACCTTTTTATGAGAGTTATTCAGAAAACCCTTAAATCTATTATTTTATAACCTAGCCAAGTAGTGGCTGCATCCCTCAATAACTTAACTATATAAAGCTATAAGGTTGAGAAGACTTGAACACAATCAGATTAACTAGTAGGTGTTTAGTGGAAGTGTGATTCGGTTGGTGAATTAGTGGATTAAAACCTTCAGTTTGATGGAACTTGACGTAGCTACCTTGTTGGTGGTGAACCAGGATAAATTGGCTGTGTTGTTATGTGTTTTTTTTTATCTGCTACATTTTCATCACTTTGTTTTAATCTTATTAAAACAGTTTTTAAAGTAAAACACAATTTAAACCCCCTTTCTTGCGTTTCTCGTTGGACAATTGACATCAGAGCTCAGTCTCAAAGCTAAGCACTTAATCGTGTTGGAGTAAATATATGTGTAATTATGACTAACTCTGGAGATGAAGTTACATGTGTAAACATTAATAGGGCTCCTCTGTTTGATGGAGAAAAATTTGAGTACTAAAAGGATATGCTCAGAAGTTTCTACACCGCACTTGGTCATGAACTTTGGGACATAGTCAAAGATTGCTTTGAGACTCAAAAAGACGCCGCTGGTGTTGAAATATCTAGAAAGAATCTCAACGCTAATAAAAAGAAACAATACAAAATGCATCACAAAGCAAGAATTTTCATGGTGAATGTTATCACCTTCAAAGAGTTTGGAAAAAGCCGCAACCAAGAAATAACAAATAGTATCGTTGATGCTCTTGTTCTCAACTAGGAAGGAAATAAGCAAGTACAAGAAGCTAAGGTAAATTTACTTGTCAAGAAGTATGCCAAATCTACCGCATGCGAAACAAGAGGAAGAAATCTTTTCATAAAAGAGATTTCAGACAATCTCAAAATAACAAAGAAAGTGGTGAAAAATTAGTCAAGAAAAGAATCATATGTTGGGAATGTAAAGAACAAGGACATTTCAAATCAGAAGATCCTAAACATGTGAACGGAAATTCCCAAAGAAAAGACTTCAAGCCAAAGAAGAAATGTCTTATGGCTACTTGGGATGATTCTGATGAATCATCTGATGAAGATGAAGAGCATGCAAACATTGCTCTGATTTTGACAACAAGTCTATTGATGAAGAAATTGAGGTATTATTTCACCTATCTCGTAATGAACTTATAGTTATGTTACATGATTTTCTCAACAAGAATCTCAATGTTTCTTCAAAATTGAAATCTCTTAAAAAAACTCATGACATCTTAACAAATAAATACAATTCTCTTGAAAAAGATTTTGACAACCTAAAATGAGAAAATCTAACATTGAAATAAAATGTTCCAAAAAATTCAGAGGATAGAGTTTGTAATTTTGTTAAGCATGAAAAGGTGTTTCAAGAATTTCTTGCAAAGGACATAGACATAAGAAAATAAGCCTCTATGACCTATGGTGTTAGTAAAAACAATAAACTTGGTATTGGTTTTGAAGAACCAGTGGAAACTCCTAAAGTTTACTTACTTGATATTGCTCGCGTATATTGCTTTTTGAAAGGTTACAATAAAAGAACTTGCCCTATGCAAAACCATAAAAAAGACAAGACACCTTTCAGAACTAAAAAACTAGGACCCAACCAAATTTGGGTACCTAAGAATAAAATAATCTATCTTGCACATATCATTAGCAATAAAGTTAAAACAGCAGTCATGGTACATAGACAATTGATGTTTACAACATATGATGGGAGCAAAGTTTATGCTCCTAGACAAGACCCTCAAGAACGAAGGAATCGTAGGATTTGGAGGTAATCATAAGGCATGGCACAATAGGTATTGGTTCCCTTCCCTCTTTTTAAAAATGTTTTACTTGTAAATGTGAGAGAAAAATCCGTTTAAAGTACAAAAAATCCTACTTGTTTTGATGATAACAAAATCAGTTTGTGGGAAAAATTTTAGGCACTAATGTTTCATTCAAGTGTGCAGTTCCAAGACGATAGTTAATATGCAGGATATTAGAATATATCATTCGGTGATTGGTCAAAAAGACATGGAAAATTCTGCATTCAAAGCTGGTGAAAAAGTGCCTCTTAAACACTGCCTTTGATGATACAAAGCTTTAGATTGCCTTTGGTGGTACAAGATGGTTTGCCAAGACTGCATCAAATTCTGATTCCGTTATGCTCTCAGTACATCTGTTGAAGTATGCCTCTGATGAAGTAAAACAGACTTTGGGAAAGTGTGTCTCTGATGAAGAGACTTTTGGGAAAGTATGTTTATGGTCTAGTAATTCTGCCTTTGGTCATGTGAAGCAGCTTCTAGTCGTTGCCTCTTGGTGCAAAAGAGCCTTGAAGTGAAGTGGTGCATCCTGTAACAGCCTAGCCCTTACCGTTACCGGCACTATTACTCACAACCTTCTCGCCCCCTTTCCCCATGTTGGAAATAGCGAGTTTTTGTTTGCCTTGGGAATCGAACCCGGTACTTGGTGTAACACCCCAATTTTTCTTTATTATTTTGCTTTAATAGTATAATAGTAGACTACTAATATTATATGAGTGTTAAAATGTGTTATAATTTTTTCATATGTGTCTTGTGTGTTTGCCTTACTAATCGATTTTAATCATAAATACTAACTATATTTAACTTACAAATATAAAATAGAATGAATAAATAAAAACAAAAATTTATGTATATAGATATACACATATATATATGTATTTAAATTAGAATGGGTTTAAAATAATAATAATAATAATAATAATATTAATAATATTATTGTACCTTAGCCATATATATATATATACACACACACAAAAGTATAAGTATATGCATCTGCCTAGCGGTAAATAATATATATATATATATATATATATATATATATATATATATATATATATGTAAGTCCTAATATATATTTTAGACAAGCAGAGTTTTAGAGTTAGAACAAGCCGCCTAGCCGAGCATCAGGTACTTTTCCCTTCTTCCCTTCAATTAAATTAATCAAAAGCTGTGTTTATCTTTCTGTTTTGCCGAGCCTGCTTTGGTATTCGGTTTGATGGTTGCACGTGCTAAAAATCTGGTACATTCCATTTTGTTCTCCATTTTAGATAATGAAACCATTCCATTACTACCATAGCCATCGACGACTACCATGAGAAGATATTAACCTATGAATCTTTGAAATCGAGGTAGAAACAGTGAGCGTAAATTAATCCATATCCAAGTTTTATTGATTAATTTGGTCTCCTTACATACCAAATTTCTGGACGACAGATTCAGATCAAGATGAACATCCAAGTTATATTTCTTGTATGGCATTTCCTTGCCAAAATTCCCTGTCATAGATATAGAGAAATAACTTGGTGTGACCAACATGATATTCCATAATATGAAAGAATGGAATTTTGACTTGTGAATGAGAAACTTTGAGAGGAAATGTCGTTATTTTTGGAAACTAATAATATCAATATGTTTTCTCCCATTCTATTTTTATGTGTTGCCCGTACTTCTATTCCCTAGGGGAAAAGTCCGACACTATTGAACAGGTACGACAAAAAAAGAAATAAATGAATTTTTGTGTAAATTTGGTGGAAGCTCATATTACTGATATGCTGAAAGAGCATGCAAGTTTTATTAAAACTATTGTATTGACTTCAGTGTGATATGAGATTTGAAGCAACTCAAAATGAAAAAGTAATATAATGAACACTATGATTGGTGTAATACATATGGGGTATCTGTAATATGGTTTGTAGGTTTTTGACCAGTTTCTTTTCTAAACTACTTAAATTGTAAGCTCAAGTGTTCAAGAATTCTGTTTGGGTCCTCTGTCTTGTGTTGATTGCCTAAGTCTCTTGGTGATCTAGACTGAAACTTAAATTGTTAGACTTTTGTAATAAATTATACATACACTATATTTATTTAGCAATGTATAATTCTGTCTTCTTTAAAGTAAAATATCTATTTATACTAATATAATCAAAGGTATACATAGTATTAAATATATTTTTAAGTTATATAAAAAATACTAGATAAATTATTTATTTATTTTTTTAGTAATTAATTTAATTGTATTTAGTGGTTGTATTGCTTATCTATTTTTAACACCCAAACTACGAATATACGTCATAATTATTTAAATATGTGATTTTGATTTAATTTAATTAAAAATTAGTAATTGTTTTAGGTTAGTATACTAATACGTATATTTTGATGATATTAAATATATTTTTGGGTTATATTACAAATAGAAAATAAATTATTTATGTATTATTAATGAATAATTTATATATCTATTAGAGCAAGTAGTTAGTCTGTATTTGGTCGTAGCATTGCGTTGATTTATTTATTTATTTATTTTCGCAAACTATTAGAGACAAGGGTCGATGAAGACGTGACAAGTTAGCAGGTCAGATTCGTTGGGCGAAATCTTCAATTGAGGTAAGGGGTGAGAAGAGGTTCGATTTTATGAGTATAAAATGATATGAGATGAACGGGAATACTGAAATTCCCATATGTTCACCTGGGGCTTACTACATACGGTCGAGCCCTATTGAGTAATAATAATTAATTAATAATATATGAATGGTAATAGTGAGGACTAAAATGTATTTTAGCAACCTATAGAATTGTTGTGAGTTTATTTATATCAAGACTGCAAATTGTTTGATTTTATGAAACCTTGTGTTGATTGTTATTGTATGAATGATATGTACTTGAATGCTCTGGTTTACTTGATTTAAAATTGCAATATTACTTGAATGCACCACCTGTTTGATTTATTTTGTGATTGATAAAATAAGGATTTTATTGTGATTGACTAATTATATATATATATATACACACATATATAATGATGTATGTTCTAATGTATATTGTGAGTTGAAATTTATTGAGTTGTGACAATCGAGTGAGTATGAGATAGATGTTATAGTTTTGGAGTGAGGATTATTTTGTCATCATATACGGAGGAACAACTAAATGAGCCTGATCGTGGAGGGCTACAGTCGAACCATAAGGTAAGACTGATAGACCTTGGGGGTACATCTAGTTGGGAATTCCTAAGTGGATTAGTGGGTTATTCCATAAGGCCGGGAGCTACCGTGCAAAAACAAGAGTACCCCGACCGTCGCGTATATGTGTCTCGGGTTGAGTTGAGGTGATCTATGAGGACTTGGCCATTCATGAATTGTTCGTCCACTCTTGTAGTGGCATAGCATCAGGCCTCCTAACCAAGTAGTTCAGAGTAGAATGGTACCAAGTGATGAAGAAGTATAGAGTATAGGATATGTATAACATTTCATCCTTGTAACTAATTTATTGTGATTAACTTAGATTAACCTTGATATAATGTTCTTGGGTGTTTCTCATGTTTGTAATAATTTGACGATTTGCGTGTTCTCCTAATTTATATTATACTATTACATAATTTCGATACTCACCCCTCGTTGTTTGTGTTTGGCGTTTGCGATGGACGCAGACGAGTTATAAGCTGCAGGTGATGACTAGTACCATCCGAGTGGCGGGAGCCATCTTGTCTCGAAGACTTTTATTATAAGTTTTCTTTTTTCTTGTGTTGTTATTGTTAACGTTTATTAAATTGGGGATTTATGCTCTAATAGTGATATCGAGTTGGGACTACATTTACCACTATCAGTAAACTTATATACGTGTGTTTTAAAAAGGATTTTGTTGACTATTGTCGTGATTTCGAGTTCTTGAACATTGATGAGAATTTTGGTTTAATGTCATATGTTTATGATTAAGTGATACTCTTTACCTTATAAAATATTTGGAAGTTTGAATATTTCTCTTGAAGAATTACAATTTTATAAATAATAAACATAAAAATTAATTTGGGGTTTAGGGTGTCACACATGGGGGATAAGTACCGCCTCCACGCATTCCCATTACCAATTGTGGATCAATTAGTAATGGGAATAAGTGGAGGCGATATTTATCCCCCAAGTACCGGGTTCGATTCCCATGAAAGGCAAAAACTCGCTATTTCCAACGAGGGGAAAGTGGGCGAGAAGTTTGTGGATCAATTGGTAGTGGGAATGAGTGGACTTCCCACGGAAGGCAATCACTAGCTATTTCTAATGGGGGTGCCAGTACAAGTAAGCGCTGGGCTATTACAAACAATAATGTAACACCTCGAATTTTTTGCAGTGGATAAATATAAATTCTTTCAAAATAAGATAAATTTTTTATGAATTATTAGAATATCATGTTTCTCAAATTACAAATGGAATACTTCGGACTTTTTCCTCCTATGGAATAGTCCAATCTCAATAAATTTGATTTAACTACAATTTATTAATCAGTGCTAGTACAGGTAAGGGCTAGGTTGTTACAAAAAATAACGTAACACCTCGAATTTTTTGCAGCGGATAAATATAAATTATAAAACTTTTATGAGTTATTAGGATAACATGTTTCTCAAAATACAAATGGAATACTTCAGACTTTTTCCTCCTATGGAATAGTCCAATCTCAATAAACTTGATTTAACTGCAATTTATTAATTTAATTACAAAAACTTAATATTACTTGTATGGTTTTCATACAAAATGTATTTTCTAATTAAATAAGTAAAATACAAATTATAACCTTCATGCCCAATATCACCTAATAGAGTGGGGTTTCTCCCAAACTTGAACTACAGGACTCATTAACCTGTAATAGCTGCGATTTCACAAACGTAAGGCTAAGCCAGTCAAACACAAACAACGAAGGAGGTGAGTTTTAAAATCATGTTGATAGTATAATATAAGTAAGAAGAACACGCAAATAATCAACACATAGCCGTGTCAAACACATCACAATATATCAAAGCATTTCAAAGAAAAATCATATTATAAAGTCAAAATCACTTAAGGAAAATCAATATCTCATTATAACATCAAATCATCTAATAGAAATTACTATCACATTAGATACACGTAAACGAAAACAAAAAAATCACAAGATGGTGCAATGTTATGCATGCTCCGGATACCTATATGATCCGGATATAATACCTGCCACTAAGACAACTTCCACATAAAAAATCACCGATATCAATGGAGAAAATAAATCTGCCACAAAGACAACTTCCACGAATATGCATATGTCATGACATGATGGTGCATTATCAAAATAAAATATTTCCACACAGCCCACAAAGAAACATATGCCAAGACATGATGATGTATTATCAAATTAATCATTCTCACACAACCCACTAGGATTAGGTCAAATAATCCAAAAATAACTTATAGGAAATTATCACCTTATTCAAATATCACTAAGATCATACATCACATGTTCTTATCATGAAAATCAAATATTCATAAACAACCATCATAAAAATCAAAGCTTCCACCCCACATATCATGAATTTCATATTCATAAGCAACTATCACAAAGATCAAAGCTTCCACCACTTATATCAAGAAATCATATATTCATAAAGTATCATAAAAATCCAAACATTAATCTACTACACCATAAAAATTTAAACTTTCATCACATACATATAGCAATTAAAACCTTCATATATGCCACACATAAATTCAAATTTTATCACATATATCATAATTAAGATTTTCAACACATTAAAAAAAAACATAAGCTTTCTCCACATATACCACACAATTGCATAATTTAAATCAGACAACACCTAATAAAAGTTTCTAATCCATATTTTAATCTTAATTAGTTATATTAAATCAAATATTACTAAAAAGGGCTACCGCCATGAGTAACGAACCCCGAATGAATTATTGGGAAATACGGTTTTGCCGTTCATCTCACATTATAATATATTCATGAAATCAAACGCCTCTCACTCGTTACCTTATTTCGACATTTTCACACGCGAATACGAGTCCGTAAGAAAAAGGCCTTTGTTCATTAAATCTTTGTCCTTCAATCGATCTAACTTGACAATATACGGGTAGTCGTCAAAAATAAATTATGAAATTACACTCTAAAAAGGTCAATTTGCGAAATTGAATAAAAAAAACCATTCCCTAAATCGGAAAATAATCAGTGTGTAATTTAGCCATCTCTCACACAGTCGTTTTGGCGCTGGTTTCAATCAAATCGGACTTACAGTGAAGAAGAATAGTACAAAATAACGATTTCCACAAATGAAGAAGTGGAGTATTTTAAAGAGAAACTGGGATGGTTAAAAATATGTGAAAGTATGCTTAATTGACTAACTAATTGAATGAAACAACATACTAAAACTTGGATGAAAATGGAAAAAGTTTTCTGAGACAGTTATCGATCGGCGGTATCAATGTTCTATATGAGTGTTGCTGCCCTATTTTTGTGTGTGCGGCTGTTTCTCATACACTTCCTTCTTGTTCTTTTCAATTAATATTTAATTAGGTTTTACTCTTGCATATGAGCCTAACCCATAAAATACATTTTACTTCCTTTCTTTTTTTCTTCTTAACAGCATTTCATTACTAAAGTATTACTGATATTTCAAAACTAATATTTTATAAAAATTAGTTAAAGTAATTACTCTTTTAAAATACATTAATAACCAAAACTTTCATATCTTCTTTATAGAATAGTCAAAACGATAAAATAAATATAACATCAATAATTTATATTGATTACTAAATCAGAATAAATACGTATAAAATCATCATATCATAGAAAATATATAAAAATAAAGAAATTGATTACAATATTACTAATATCTTAAGACAATTATTTATGAAACCAATAATTAAAATAGGAAATAGTCTTAAATAATTAAAATATCACTATACACACATTTATCATTTAGTCAAACGTACACGAAAATATCTCCACAAATATTTTATGTAAATCTACATGTAAACTCGCTCAAAATCTTATTCTCTACAATACTTTTGCTAAAATACCATTATTTTTTTGAAAAATAAATTAAAGAACTAAACATAATATTCATAATTTATATTGCCCATTAAATGAAATATATATACGATTATCAAACCATAAGAAACTCACACATATAAGGAGAAGTAATCATAAAATTAATCAACATATATTTTAAAATAATTTTAACACCAAATTAATTTCTTTAAAATCCTATGTAATTAATAAAATAGTTGATTATAAAATTTGAGATGTTATAATTCTTCCCTCCTTAAAGAAATTTCGTCCTTGAAATTTGTAATGAAGAATAAGCGAGCTATCATCTAATTTATCACCATCAAGATTGAAACTTAGTCTCTAAGGATATAATAAACATCTCGACGGTTATTCATAACTCATTTAAGTACAACATATTATAAATTACCTTGCATAGCATGATAGGAATTATAACACAGGTCACTAACACTTATCACATTTAGCATTCAATTATGAAAGACAATACCATAGAGTGACTCACTATAATCTACAAATAAAGTATAGCATATAGACTTAATTGGTAATAACTTACTACATTTAGTTGGGTGAAATGTAACATATTTTCAAGTATATTGTTAGTTTCAACTATGTTTTTTTTTTCCAACAATATATTACTAGTTTTACTTCTTAAAAATCAAAGTTTAAATCATATACCAATTACTCAATAAGTCACACAAACAGAACAATCTTTAAATTACTAAGTTATTTCATATATATAAGAATTATAAAAAGAAACACATATAACAACTCAATGACACTATATGACGCTTTATAACAATACACTTTATAAATAATCAAGAAGAAAAATTAAGAAGTCGTACATAGACGTTCCATTCACAACACATCCCTTTAATAATTAAATCATTCCAATTGACGTAAGATATGAACATATTTCTCAACTATTTCAAAATAAAATTAACAAGTATTTTTAATAATACTAACAGCAAGTTATTGTCGCCTCTTTTATCAACGATGAGTCATCAGGGTAGCTAGTCCTTCCTACTCATTGAGTCAATTACTTAAAGTAACAATACTTGTATTCATTCAAATTTAAACATGGGTAATTAAAAGGCTTTTAACATGGTTCAAGAGTACGAATGTGGCGGCACAACTTCTACTCCCTACTTCAAGTTAAAAAAAAAAAAAAACTCTCTTAATTACTCATCTACAATAATTTATTTGTGAATTAGGAGTAGCAACAACCACAAAATAAATTACACTTATATTAATATCCAATGAACAATCAAAACAAGGAATATGTAATTATCTCGCTTTTAAACACCCTCAACTACTCTTAAACACCATACACAAATTCTTAACACTTAAAGCACTTTAATCACAGACAATTTCATACTCACGTAATCATATATACATTTACATAACTAATTCAACGAATTTGGCAGCATGACCCTAAGCTTATTTCACAAATCAAATATTAGCTACTAACACGTAGAATATTTCCATAGCAATCCAGCAATTCCAATTTATCACAACTAACTTATTATTTTTTTAATTAGTTCTCATCACTTAACACAAACTAAAACAAGGATTTTTCCAAGTAGAAAATAGGACAAGTAACTACTTACTAGAAAATAGTATAACACTTTAGCTAACCAAAATTGATCAAGAAATGGATAAACCATTTTCAAGTTAAACAATGTTTTAAAATTGATTTTTTCAATTAAATTATTATAAAAGTAACGCTAATTATTTAGCACCACAAATTTCTTTTTTCCTTCAGAATTCGAATATTTTTCATAAATAAAATTTAAATAAAGCACATGTCTAAATACAAAAAATAAAAATAAATCATATCTATTTTTAAAATCAATAAGATTTCCAAAATTCTACCCATACTTTAACCATTAAAAATCTTCTTGAATTTTTTTGGAACTCTAAAAATCATCAATTTCAATGTATATTTTGAAGGAAAATTAGACGGTATATATAAATAGAGATAAAATCTTCAAACTCATCAAAACTTCTAAAATAGTTTCAATTTATTTTATTATGTTCTCAAAACTATTATTACAACAACTCTTCTAGATTTTCTTAAAACAACACATAGTCAAACTAGTTAAACTTGATTTAAATGTTTGGCTACTCTAAATTTCAAACAAAATCATCAAAGATATTTTTTTTATAAAGAACAAACATCCAACACGATTTAATTCTTTAAAATAAGTCAACAATGATTCTAACATAAAATTATATTTTCCTTTTATAAAATAAATCAACTTTAACTCGTTCACAATTTGTTTTTTCTAAAAACTCTAACCTTAAAGTTCAACCAACCTTGAATATTCAAGAACTATTAGTCAACTAATATGAATTTTTTACTATATCAAATTTATGAAGAACGCTTTAAATTGATTGCAATAGCAAAATAAAAAATTTAAATATAAGACATATAATTTAACAATCAATTTTTTGCGGTTTTTAAGTTGAAATATTAAAATACAGAAAAAAATTGAATTGATATCTAAGTAAGCAAATAAAATAATTTCACAACAATTTAGCTTAACATAAACAAGAATTAACAATTTCTGACACACAACTAATCGACGTTTTCACACGCAAATGCGATTCCGCAAGAAAAAGTCCTTCGTTCTTTGACTCCTTGTCCTTCAATCGATCTAACTCGACACTTTATGGGTAGTCGTCAAAAATAAATTATGAAAAGACATTCTAAAAAGGCATGTTTTCAAAATTGAATCAAATAAACCTACCTTAAATTAGACTTATGGTGAAGAAGAATGATGCAAAATAACGAATTCCACAAACAAAGCAGTTAAGTATTTTAGAGAAAAACCGCGATGGTTAAAAATCTGAGAAAGTGTGTTTAATTGACTAACTATTTGAATGAAACAACGTGCTGAAATTTGAATGAAAATGGAGAAAGTTTTCTGGGACAGTTATCGATCAGCGGTATCAATATTCTATGAGTGCCGCTGTGACACCCTAAATCCCAAATTTATTTAAAATTATTTTGTTTTCTTTCAAATTTTAATTTAAAAGTAATAGAATATCAATAAATAAAACTTTTGAACAATTTCTTTAAGGCAAAAGTATCACTTAATCATGGACAATTCATATTAATCCAAAGTTTCCATCAACTTAATAATTCGATGGTCATAACAGAATCAAATTAAATTCTTTTGAAGCACACGTACATAAGTTACTGATAATTATAAATGTAGTCCCAACCCGATGTCACTATCAGAGCAAAATTTCCCAAAATTACAGATGTTCAAATATGAAATTAATAGAAGGAAGATGATAAAAGTCTTCAAGATGAGACGGCTTCCTACACCCTGGGAGTATTAATCTTCACCTGCAACTTGCAGCTCGTCTGTGTCCATCGCAAACGCCAAACACAACAACGAGGGGTGAGTATCGAAATTATGTAATAGTATAAAGTAAATGAGAAGAACACGTAAGTAATCAAATTAACACAAACATGAGAACATTGCAGAACATAATGTCAAGGTTAATCTAATTCAATCACAATAAAACAGTCACAGGGAAAAAATGTTATGCATGTCCTATACTTTATACTTCTTCATCACTTGGTACCATTCTACTCTAAAGTACTTGGTTAGGAGGCCTGATACTATGCCACTACAAGAGTGGACGGACAATTCATGAATGGCCAAGTCCTCATAGATCCCCTCAACTAAACCCGAGACACATATACGCGACGGTCGGGGTACTCTTGTTTTGCACGGTAGCTCTCGGCCTTAGGGAATAACCCACTAATCCACTTAGGAATTCCCAACTAGATGTACCCCCAAGGTCTATCAGTCTTACCTTACGGTTTGACTGTAGCCCTCCACGATCAGGCTCATTCAGTTGTACTTCCCCGAATCACTAGGTTTGTCAAACCTTCCCTATATGATGACAAAATAATCCTCACTCCAAAACTACAACATCTATCTCATACGTTCTGGATTATCATAACTCAATAATTTTCAGTTGTACTTCACAATATTCATCATTATATATACATATATATTAGTCAATCACAATAAAACCCCTATATTTGGTCTACACTACTCACAATACATAGTCCAATCACATAATAAGAAATCAAACAGGTGGGACATTCAAGTAATATCATAATTTCAATCAAGTTACAAGAACACTCAAGTACATATCATTCATACAATAACAATCAACATAAGGTTCATAAAACTGGACAGTATGAAATCTTGATATACATAAATTCACAGCAATTCTATAGGTTGCTAAAATATGTTTTAGTCCTCCCTATTACCATCCATATATTATTAAATATGTATTATCACTCATTAGGGCTTGACCATACGTAGTAAGCCCTGGATGAATATCTGGGAATTTCAGTAGTCCCGTTCATCTCATGTCATTTTATACACATAATATCGAACCTCATCTCACCCCTTGGCTGATGATTTTTCTCAACGAAGCTGATCCGTTGATGTAATGTATCGCGTCTTCGCCAATCACCGTCTCTAACAGCCTAGTCTTTGAAATCAATGTATGATTTTGATATTAAGAGTTGCGGCTGGATGCAACAGGGCAGTAGTCAATTCAATTGTTTCTTCCTAATAGAACGGGGAAACAAAGATACAGAATGCACGACAGCCTCCTTTATTCACTTATATACCTATCCATACGTACTAGTAGTATTAGGTATATTATTAGGCTTATTATCAGACCTATACACTTAGCCCATGACCTTTATTATTATTAATATTATTATTATTATTATTGTTATTACTACAATCGTAAACTCACTCTACTAATGCTTAAGTTAATGGACTAATGTAGCAACACACACGTTTACTTCTTATTTTCTTTTATATATATATATGTGTGTGTTTTAAAACAAAATTTAATATTATTAATATTAATAATTTAAATAAATCATTAGGGCGAACACATAGGACAAACACGAAGGAAATTATCGCACATATCAACATACAGATAATAATAGTTGTGCATTATATTTTATAATTAAAATATAATACTAAGAAATTGGGGTGTTACAACCGCTGCCCTATTTTTTTGTATGTGACTGCTGTTGGAACCAAGTTGGTTCTAAGCACTTAGGATTTTGATGTTTACAAAAGCACTCCATGTAAACTTATTTTGTACCTTGAATTTCTATATTAAATACCACATGAAGATGAAGTTATCAGAGGCAGAAGCTGAAGTCACCAGAGGCAGAAGATGAGTAATCAGAAGATAAAATCAGACCAGAGGATGCATCCTGAAAGCACCAGAGGATACACCAGGATGTCAAAACACCATCAGAGGATATCTTTCCTAGCCCAGATCAGAAGGAAGCTGAGTCCAGAAGGTGACCTGGACCAGACCAAAAGGAAGCCTGCCAGAGGGAGACTTGTTCCAGACCATAAGGAATCAAAAGTCAGATTTGGTCCAGAAGTTATTATGACCAGAAGATAGCTTGGTAGTGAAATGATAATCAGTCCAGACTTAATCCAGACTGAACCAGAGCTTCAGATAATTGGTCCAGAACAAGTGACTTGGTCCAGATTTTGCCCAGACCAGAAGATAACATGGTTCAGAGTATGAAATTAAGTCCAGACTAGAAGAAATGATGTCCAGCTTTAATCCAGACCTGATCCAGATCAGAAGGTAAATGTCCAGAATTAAATATCCTTTGTCCAGATTTAATTTCAGTACAATCCAAATCCAGTCCAGAATTGGTCCAAATCAGAGGGAAGATATTCATATCAATGGTCCAGATTTAAGCATCATGGCCCAATGTTGGCCGAGATCAGAAGATCAGAATGTGTGGTCCAGTGTTGGCCGAAATCAGAGGATCACAGTAGATCAGATTATATGTTCCAGTGGTTGGCCGAAATCAGAGGATCACAGCAGATTAGGTAGTATGGTCTTAATGTGGTCGAGAGCAGAAGATCAAACGGTCCAGTTTGAATCATGATCAGTGGAGACGTGATTAAATTTAATCAAAGTATTAAAAGGATTTGATACAAAAATACATTGAAGTCTTATGGAATTCAGAAGCTATTGGAGGGAAGAAATATTTGATTAAAAATTAATCAGGAACATGATTGGCCAAAGTTATTTTCGAATGCATATATGGAGCTAAAAAGATATGTTTTTTATTTAAGTGAAACCCGATTGGCCAAGGTATTTTTGCAAGAGTATCTGGCAAGATACAGGTCGAACTTAAGCATGGAACCAACCCTAATTATTCATCTATAAAAGGAGGCTCAAGGCAGAAGACTTAGCATCGAAAAATCACAAAAGAGTCATACACTTCCAAAAGCAAACACTCATGTTTTCAGTGAGGTTAATTGCGAGTTCCAGCTTTCCAGAAGCAAGCACTCGTGTTTTTCTTTCCCTTTGGTTAGATCTAAGTTGTTGAAGTAGAGTCTACAATCTGAGGGAGTCAGAAGGGGTAGCAGATTACTTAGCAATTAGATTCAAGGCGTTGTAATTCCTTCTACAATCTGGGGTTGTCAGATTGGTAGGAGAAGACTTGACTTGAGAAGTCAAGGTGTTGTATTCCTCAAAAGTCTAGGATTGTTAGACTGTTTGGGAAGACTGACTTGGAGGGTAAGTGGTATTGTTGTAATTCAAGGTTTTGAATTAGTGAAATCCTTCAGAGTGAAGGGACTTGACGTAGCCTCTTTAACGGTGAACCAGTATAAAATTCTGCGTTTTTATTTTTACTTTTATCCGTTGCTAACTCTGTTTGATTCATAACAATTTTTTCAACACTTTTTTTTCGTAACACAATTTCATTTATAAAGTATAACTAATATTTTAAAACTAATATTGTATAAAAATTAATTAAAGTAATTACTCTTTTAAAATACATTAATAACCAAAACTCTCCTATTCACAATATTAACTACAATTATTATTATAATATTTTACAAAATAATCACATAAAAATACTACCATCTTTATAGAATAGTCAAAACGATAAAATAAATAAATATAACATAAATAATGTATATTGATTACTAAATCAGAATAAATACATATAAAATCATCATATCATAGAAAATTTATAAAAATAAAGAAATTAATCACAATATTACTGATACCTTAAGAAAATTATTTATAAAACAAATAATTAAAATAGAAAATAGTCTGAAATAATTAAAATATAACTATGCACACATTTATCATCTAGTCAAACACACACGAAAATATCTCCACAAATATCTAATGTAAATCTACATGTAAACTCACTCAAATCTTATTCGCTAAAATACTTTTGCTAAAATACCATTATTTTTTTGAAAAATAAATAAAATAACTAAACATAATATTTATAATTTATACTGCCCATTAAATGAAATATATATATGATTATCAAACCATAAGAAACTCATACATATAAGGAGAAGTAATGATAAAATTAATCAACATATATTCTAAAATAATTTTAACGCCAAATTAATTTCTTTAATATCCTATTTCATTAATAAAATAGTTGATTATAAAATTTGGGATGTTACATCGATCAAGAAAATGAAAGATACTAAGTTCTAGCAAGCATTACTATTTGGCCATTACGGCCATAATGGATGGACGAGAAAAAAAACAAGAATTTGCCACTCCAAGGAAGCAAGGATTACTGTCTGGTAGTAATGGCCATAATGTGCTCATCTTCTAGTGTTGAATCTATTATTGCCTGGCAATAATGACCATTATGGCCATAATTTGCTGATCTTCTACTGTTGAACTTTTTTCTTATATGAAATTCTGATGGTTTCTTGTAATTAAAGCTCATGAAGGCACCTAAAGCTATAAGAAGGACGAAAATTCTCCGTTTTAGACACAGATTCCTACTCATAAGATCTTGTTACTCTTGATTTTGTTCATGTATTTCTCTTAACAAATTTCTAGTTTCAATAATATTCAGTTTTCTATTTTTACTGTTATTTTATTATGTTATTTTATATTTCTAATCTTTTTATATTTAAGCTTTTGATTCTACTATGATCATGTGTGAATAGATCTTCCTTGTCTTGGGATTGTAGGATTTCCATTGATGGATCTCTAACAATTTCTATTTCTTTTCTGTAATGGGTATTGATATTTTAATCCAATCTTAGTAATAATCTTGTTCATATTTGGATATCAAATAATATACCGAAAGGTGGATTTGATATATGACCCCTAAGATTGGACAAGAGAATCAAATTATGAAAATAGATTTTGGTTCTCTTGAAATCATGAAAGATAGCTTCTCTTAAAGGGATTTTGCTAATACGTCAATCATGAAAATATGTTGGTTATTAGTTTATAATATACTTTTATTCTTTGAAATTGGGGTGTTACATTTATCCCCCTGTAAAAAAAAATTTCTTCCTCGAAATTTACCTGAGGAAAACAAATCTGGATACAAATCATGCACTAGACTTTCGACTTCCCACGTAGCAGTTTCACCAACCGCGCCTCCCCAGACAATCTAAACCAATGAAATCGTCTTACCCCTTAATTCCTTGACCTTTCGGTCCTCAATCCGTAGTGGTAAGGTCTCAAAAGTTAGATTCTCTTTTATTTGGACATTGTCTGACTCAATCACATGTGACGGATCGGGAATGTATTTGCGAAGTTGAGACACATGAAAGACACTATGAAGATTAGAAAGAGACGGAGGTAACGCGATCTCATATGCTTCGTTACCAACACGTTTAAGAATCTCGTAAGGTCCTATAAACCGAGCAGTAAGCTTTCGCAATTTTAATGCCCGACCAACCCCAGTTGTTGGAGTAACTCTCAGAAATACATGATCACCTTCTTGAAACTCGATGTCTTTCCTTCTTTTATCATGGTAACTCTTTTGCGTACTCTGAGATGCTTTCATCTTTTCCTGAATCATTTTTACTTTATCGGTAGTCTGTTGGACAATCTCGGGTCCTAACACAAGGTTATCCCCCGTCTCAAACCAACACAGAGGGGTCCTACACCTTCTCCCATACAACGCTTCAAAAGGGGCCATTCCAATGCTAGAGTGGAAACTATTGTTATAGGTAAACTGTATAAGTGGCAAAAAGCTATCCCAACTTCCACTTTGTTCGAACACACAAGCTCTCAATAAGTCTTCCAGAGATTGATTAGTTCTTTCAGTTTGACCATCTGTTTGTGGGTGATAGGCTGAACTCATCCTAAGGTTCGTACCCAAAGCGCTTTGTAAACCTTCCCAAAACATAGAAGTAAATCTAGGGTCTCTATCTGACACTATACTTGATGGGATTCCATGCAACTTCACAATTTCATTTATGTATAGTTTAGCTATCTTTTCCATAGAATAAGTTATGTTTATAGGAATAAAATGAGCATATTTGGTTAATCTATCTACAATAACCCAAATACTATCATACCTTTTAGGAGTTCGAGGTAAGCCTACAACAAAGTCCATAGAGATGCTATCCCACTTCCATTCAGGAATACTCAAAGGTTGCATCAAGCCTGAAGGTTTTTGATGTTCTACCTTAGACTTTTGACAGGTGAAACAAGCATATACAAATTCAGCAACATCCTTTTTCATTCTAGGCCACCAAAATATCTTCTTGAGGTCCTTATACATCTTTGTGGCTCCAGGGTGAATACTTAGACAACTCCTATGTCCTTCCTCTAAGATCGTCTTTCTTAACTCCTCTACATCGGGTACATAGATTCTATCCTTAAATCTCAAAATTCCATCTACACCCATTTTAAAATCAAGTTCTCTTCCTTGGTCAATCAGATGTAATTTATCTAAAAGGTATAAATCCAACTTCTGACTCTTTTCAATCTCTTCTAATAGTCCACTAGTCACCTTTAGCATTCCCAACTTAATACTTTCTGGTGTTACTTCACAAACTAAGCTAAGGTCTCTAAATTGTTCCAACAACTCATTATGCTTAACCATCAAAGCGGACACACTCAAATTTTTCCTACTCAAGGCATCGGCCACTACATTGGCCTTTCCAGGGTGATAGTTAAGTTCAAAATCAAAATCCTTAAGAAATTCCATCCACCTACGTTGTCTCACATTTAACTCCCTCTGATCAAAAAGGTACTTAAGGCTCTTATGGTCACTAAAAACCTCAAATCTAGATTCGTACAAATAATGTCTCCACATCTTAAGTACAAAAACAACTGCTGCAAGTTCTAAGTCGTGGGTAGGGTAGTTCGTCTCATGAATCTTCAGTTGCCTAGAAGCATACGCTACGAATTTCCCATCCTGCATAAGCACTCCACCTAATCCTGAATCGCACGCGTCACAATATACTACAAAGGGTTCGCTCGGGTTAGGTAACACTAAGATCGGTGCAGAGGTCAATCGTTTGTTAAGCTCTTGGAAATTATTCTCACAATGAGTATCCCACATGAACAATTCCCCCTTCCAGGTCAACTTAGTTAAAGGTAAGGCCAACTTGGAGAATCCTTCTATGAACCTACGATAATAACCTGCCAGTCCTAGAAAACTCCTAATCTCGGTCACTGATTTAGGTGCTTTCCATTCTAAGACACTCTCTACCTTAGTAGGATCAACATTACATATGACACTTATCTAGCAACTTAATCATTTATAGTAATACTAATTTCTTTATTTTTGAATGCAACAAATAAAAATAATATTTTTTTTTGAAAAAAAAATGTATTATTCAAACATTTTCTGCATCTTTTTAATATAAAAATTATAATTTGAATACTTTCTGACAACACGAATATTTTGTATGTTTTAGAAAAGGAATGTAGTTAATGTGTATTAAAACACATAAGTATAATTGATTTATTTTGGTCAAGTGCGATCAATTACACCAAATAATAAATAATATCAAGTGATTAGTTATTACCATTTGATTACAGAAAAAAAAATTGTTGAACCAAAGTTAACCTCCATGTTTCAAAAAAGTATTGATATATACAAATAATTAACAAATTTCTTAAAAAAAAAAAGATTTGTAGAAGCACAGTTAACCTCCATGTTTCAAAACACAGTATTGATATATATAATAACAAATAATTAACAAATTTTCTCATACAAAATTCTTTCTTTTAGAATATTTTTCATTCAGTAAACCTTTTCTTTCTTTTAGAATTTTTTTCGTTCAGAAAATATTTTCTTTCTTCTACATGATACCTTCTGTGTTTTTGTTTTCTTTAATCACTCTTTTTTCTTTCTAAAATTTTAATCCTTCATCTTATTCCTATATTCGGCTCATATCTCTAATTTTTTAGGTTGATTGACCATATCGCCACGTTAGGGTCCTCAACAAAGTTCAGATTAGGTATTTATAAACTTTTTACTTTGTTTGTTTTTGTTTTAAATCTACTTTTTTATTATAAAAATATAAAGCGAGAGTATAGTACTTCAGTTTAAGGTCGAGAATATCTTAGGACGGACCGGATATCTATGAAGTGGTTTAATTATATTTCCTCCACTTGGTTGGTGTTTTTGTTTTAATTCTTTCAATATACCCATTTCCGTGGATTGTATTTAGAATAAATAGTTTTATTAAACTTTATAATATATGATACAGTATTTTATATTATAAAGTTATGAAATCGTTCATTCTTTTTATTTTCCAATTTAATTTTTTTTTCTTCCTTATGTGGACAATGTTGGTAAAGATAGAAATTTCTTTAATAATATGGTGAATACAATTAGGAATCTATATCAATAAAAATATGAGGACTAGCTAGAGATAAAGTTACACTTGCTAAAGTAGAAAGTTAAAAAAAAAAAAATTACACACTTCAAGTCAAAATGATGATTTTGAAAAATTTTCAAGTACCTTTCAAAATGAGAATAATTCTTATGGGACACACATTTTGAAAGACAAAAAAAACATTTGAACACACACAAATATATATATATATATACATCATTTAATTATTTTAAGAATATATATTATTTAACTATTTTTTTTTCTACTTTTTCTTTATATTGTGAGTGTGTTCAAATGTGTGTGTCCAAACAATAATTACTCTCAAAAGATAAATTATTTTCATATTTACAACGATCAAACAAGAAATACAAACATCGGTTACAATTTCCAATACCATACTCATATTTTTAAATTGCAACTTTCTCTATATTTGGACTTAAGTGGTGGAATTCTTATAATCCCACCTTAATAATCAAACAAAATGATGAATATTTTCAAAAAAATCATATAAGAGTTACAAAATCATTTTTTGATATATATAAAATACATAATTTATAAATACGATAACTTAAAATTAGTATTCAAATAGAAAAATTGTAGTTGTCTATAATAAAATAAAATTTATGATAATATTTTTTCCAACAAAGAAATGCTTATAAAAATTTATAGAAAGATAATATAATATTTGTGTATAAAAATTATGTCCTTGAATAAAACAAGATAGATTAAAATAATAAACACCGGTAACAAAAAATTGAATTTGAAAAAATAATAAGACAAAGAATACTTTTTAAATTAAATTAAAAAACAATATGAAAACATATACATTTTTTAAAATATGCTGTCAATATAATAATAATCCTAATAATAATAATAATAATAGCAATAATTTTAAGATCAAATTTACACAAAATAAAAATATGTACCCAATCAAATTAAAAAGTTATAAAAGGTCAATTAAGCAAATCAATTTGGGTTTTTAGAATTTAATACATTAAGAAACATTAATTTTTATAAGGTGGGTTCTTCCCAAAAAAAAATTCTATATACAAGTAAATTAATTTTATAAAGAAAACAAATTCAAATTTACATTAAATTAAAAAAAAAAGTTATCCAAATCTATCAAAATGATGAAGTAAATATTATAATACATAATTAATTACATGACTATTTTTTTTAGCATGTTATAGATACAAAGTTTCCACCGCTATTTATCGAGGGTTAATCTCTATCAGAAACTATGTGGGCACACTAGGTGAATTTTCCTTTTAAAATCAAATTTTCTTGATAGCCAGAAGTCAGATATCGAACTCCTTGACCAATTGTTTATGAGGCCGAAGTATCTTACCACTTGTACTAATTCATTGTTAGTAACTACATGTGTTTTGTTTTTTTAGTTTCCCACAGATTTCCTCCATTGGAGATAATTCTATTCGATATGCGTCGGACATTAAATGTAGTTTCCTAGTGGAAATTCGAACTCATGTCCACTTAATTGTGAAAATCTAGCTCATGCCGTTAGACTGAACGTTGGTGGTAATTATGTCTTTACTGAATTCAAAAATAAAAGAATTTATTAATTAAAATAAGAAAATTTTAATATATATATATATATATTAAAAATTAACCACAAATTTTGAATATATCCTTAATCCGAGCTCATATACATATACTAAAAAGGTAATTTATAGCAAATACTACGATATTAATATTTGTAATGAACCATATTGTTCCAAAATACTACAATGTTATTTTATTCAACAATTAATTAAAATTTATACTTTTTATATCTTCTAAATAAAAATAAGAATAATCATAATATATTATATACTAATTATAATTTGTTATATAAACTGTACGAGGGATCATTGTTTGTCTATGAGGAATTAGTTAAAATTTGTGATTGTTTTAATATCATCAACATAAATATAAGACAATTATAAATACGAAGAAGATGAAAGGTTATCCTTTAATAATCAATACACAAATGAAGAGGACAATTCTGATCCAACCTCTCCGCAACCTCCAAGAGGATGGAAACTGGTAACACATCATCCTCCTGATCAGATAATTGGAATCACGACAGATGGAGTCAGAACCAGACAATCATTAAAAGGAAACTCAAATAGCATGGCTATGATATCCCAAGTTGAACCAAAAACAATTGATCAAGCAATTGTTGACAAATCTTGGGTGAACGCTATGCTTGAAGAATTATCTCAATTTGAAAGAAACAAAGTTTGGGATCTTGTGCCTAATTCTCAAGACAAAACCATCATTGGAACTAGATGGGTTTTTAGAAACAAATTAAATGAGGATGGAGAAGTTATCAGAAATAAAGCAAGACTAGTGGCACAAGGATACAACCAACAGGAAGGAATTGACTACGATGAAACATTCGCACTTGTTGCTAGGCTTGAGGCTATCAGAATACTTCTTTCTTATGCTACTCATAAAGGCATTAAGCTATTCCAAATGAATGTCGAAAGTGCATTTTTAAATGGATTCTTAAACGAGGAAGTATTTCGTCCATCAACCTCCTGGCTTAGTAAACAAGGAAAAGCCTAATCACGTGTTCAAACTCTCTAAAGCACTTTATGGCGTAAAGCAAGCACCTCGAGCATGGTATGAGAGGTTAAGTTCGTTCCTAAAAGAAACTACAATCTTCAAGAAAACTCTTCAAGAGGATTTGTTGATTTTTTAAATATATGTTGATGACTTAATCTTTGGGTCTACAAATGAAAAGATGTGCAAAGACTTCTCCAACCTCATGCAAAGTGAGTTTGAAATAAGCATGATGGGAGAGTTAAAGTTCTTTCTTGGTTTACAAATTTAACAATTGAAAATGACATCTTTATTTTTCAAGAAAAGTACACCAAAGATCTTCTAAAAAAGTACAACATGAACCAAAAGGTACAAGTGGAGCGTGTCAATTTCTTGGTCAATCACTAATAAGTTGGTCATGCAAGAAACAAAGTACCATTGCGCTGTCAACCTCAATACCCTAGACTTGTCAGGGCTTTCTATGCTGCAGCAAACGTCTCAAAAGAAGACACTTGCATCAGCATCATCCTAAAGGGGGCTCGTCTAAAAATCACTCATACCTCATTATGTCAAATTCTTGACATTCGTGATTAAGGTTCTCATATCTTCTCTAAGTCATGGTTCTCCCAATATAAAATTTCTCGTACCTCCGTCCTCAACAACATCCTCATTAATCCACCAAAGCCTCAAGTAGCCTCAAACCTTCTCCCTATGTGCAGAGTACTACACAATATACGCGTACACTCTGTTGTCCCAAGAGCTAGAAGCTATGAAAAGCTCACTGAGCTGGACCTCCTTATCATTCATCATCTCATATCAAGTACTCCCCTACATTTGGGAAACATCAGTTTCTGTTTCATGTCGAATGCTGCAAGGTTGGGAAGAGGAGCCCCTTATGGAATGATCCTGACCCAAATTTTCAAATTCTTCAAAGTCTCTCTTGAGGACGAACAATCTGTATACTTCAACAATATCTTCTCCTCAAGAAATATGAATCAAATGAGATTAGATCCAACGGATAAGCCTTCTCACAAAAAGGCTACCACTAAAAAGGCTTATTCACCCATTCCTACCATGAAACGCTCGTCTATTGCTTAGTCCGCGTCCAAGAAAAAGGCCCCAAAAACAACTAAAAACTCAACTCCCAAACCTCCTAAAACAACAACTTCTCCTTTTGAGGATGACTTCACTGCCCCCATTTCAGAACCCTTTACTCCTGCGAACACTCTTGCTTCCGAACCTCCTTCATCAATCAATCCTAACAGACCCTCCTCTCCAACTCTTCACACATCTTCTCAAGACAATGAAAATCATCCTCCTGTAGAGGATGCATCGGAAACCTCTTCTCCACATATTTTGGAAGATGGCGAGGAACTGTACTTTGATTTAAACCTTACTACTCACCACTTTTCTCCTCCAGAAGCTCCCCCAACTACAGAAGACATGGAAACTCCCAAAATCTACATGACACCTTTGTGTTTCCCTATCCTCCTATCAGCCCCTCTCAACCTGCCCAATTATCATGCACCATGTCTCAAATTTTCTCCTCTCCTGCCAAGGTCTGTACTGTCACTACACTAAATGCTTCATCCATTCCTCCTCCAATCATTGGTGAACCATCAAATGCTCCTCTTCGTGAGGTCACTGAGATTACAAAGGAGTAAGCTCCAAGAACAAAAGTACGAGCGTCAATGATGTGCCTCCAGACTTCATCCACCCTGCATCTGACCAGAGGACAGAGGCTCGACGATCCCAAAAAGAACTAAGAGCCCTTAAGAAGATCTGCAAGGATTAGAAGAAGCTGTTTGCTAGCATCAGCTCTTTCCATCAGACCCTAGCACAAGATAGCACTCTTTTTGAATGGGTCACAAAATAACTGGTGAACATCATCGCTGGAGATGCTTAGCCTTCTATGCCATCTGTTCAACCTCCTCCAGCTCTTCCTCGTCCATCTACATCATCCTCGTATGACGATTCTACACCTTCAAAATAGTCTAGAAGATCCAACCTCATATTTTTTTTTGTTGACAAACATAGGGGGAGATAGATTATAGGCGATAAAATTTGTCAACATTTTGGTTAAGAGGATGCTTTTTGAAACATTATCTAGTTGAATCCTCTCTATGTTTTTTTCTTTTGAACTATCTTTTGTAATATCTATTTTATATAATATGAAGTATTATGTTGGTTCAAAATTCTTCTATCTCAAACTTTTATGCATACACTGAGGGGGAGCATGTTTTTAAAAATCATAAAGAAAATTTTAAAAACTATGCATATGTTAAGGGGGAGCATTATTTTAAAAAGCAATAATACAATTATTTTTTTCAAATCATAGTCTGAAGAATTTTGTCATCATCAAAAAGGGGGAGATTGTTGAGAAAAAATTACTTTCAAATATTTTAATGATAACAAAACTATCTCAAAGATTATGATTATGTCTATAATCTAATATTTGCTTTTGGGTGGTTTTAAAAAATAGAAAATAGGTCCTTTCTCTCAATGATGCAAAAAGGAAAAAAGCAAGTCAAAGTGAACACACCCTCCAAGCTAGAGGATAAACCAATAGAGGTCAAAGCATTAAACCTCCAATCAAGAGGATGAACATGTACTGCAGAAAAATTGACTCTATGACTAGGTCGAGGTAGATGATTCTGTATCTAAAGACAACTAATAACAAAAGCAAAGAATCGAAAGAAATCATAAAAAGAGGATCAACTAAAGAGGATAAATAGAATAAACTTCTAGTTCCATTCATCCTCTTACAAAGCAAATGGCCAAAAGTACCATATTAAGAAAAAACATTGTTCTTTACACGAAAAACAATATTGTATTATTCTTGGAAAAGGAACAAGTCAAAAGTACAAGTCTTATCTCAAAAGATGAAAAGATCAACCTCCTATCTGAGGACAAACCTTGAACCTCATCCTCCTATGTGCAAACAGTACAAGGAAAAGTTGAATGACATTTCTGTAAGCAAGTATCTAATGGTGACAAGGCACCTTTTCTTGAGAAAGAAGTCTCATCACCTTTATAAAAGGAAGAGAACTCCTCATAATTCTATAAGAAATTCACTCATACAATAGAGAAAATCAAATAGCTAAGAAGAGCAATATCATCCGCTCTTAGAACTTTCTACTGTTTTCAACTATATATTTGAGTCCATCTTCTTAGAAAATTCTATAAAAGAGAAAATCATAATCTCATATAAAACCTCTCATACTGTATATTCCAAGTTAGTATTAACTTGGTAATAGTTGTAACTCAAGAAGATAAATTGTGTAAGTCTGGTGAGGCTAAAGAATATACACATAGAAAAAGAGTCCTAGAGGAGGACAAGGCATCTTTGAACATTAGTGATAGTCACAAATTTGTGAAGAACTGGACGTAACTAATTTTGGGTGAACCAGTATAAATCAGAGTGTGTTTTTATCTGCTTTACAAATTTTGTTTCTAACCTTCTTGCACATATACTCTGTGGATCATCCATTAGTAGAGGATGCGTTTTAAAATCATATTTCTCAGAAATTTTTAAAACTCTAATATCCCTATTCTAGTGATATTTTAGCTACTTCATATAATGCCCAAACTATAATTTTTTCACATTGTTTTGGAAACTAATTGCTAAAGAAGTTGTGGGAACATATAATTGATACACAAGATAAATATTTGTCACCAATTAATTATTGAAAATTAATATTTTTTTATATCTTTTAAACAAAAATGAGAATAATTATAATTTATTATAAAAATTGTACACGGGACAAACAATTGTCATTAAAGAATTAGTTAAAATGAATATATTTTTAAAATATTATCGGCATAAAAATGAGTACAATTTTCAATGAGTTCAATTTGCAATGAGTTATTCAGAATTGTTTGAATTGAACAATTTTGCACATGTGTAATGAATTCCATAATTGATTGATTGGATTTGTGCGTTTTTTTCCTAGGATCAAATAAGAGCTTATTTGGTGTTTCAGTTATAGGTTATTTTGTATTTTTAAAATGGACATCACTGAATATATTATATGTTATGTTTTTATGATGGTATATTTAGTTCAATTGTAAATCACACATATAAAAAACTACATGAATTATTAATAATTTTGTTTGATTAGCACTATTTATCATTAGAAATTATTTGAATTTGGCTTATTTAAATTTTTATGATTATAATCATAGATTAAATTTTCACACTTCGGTTATAGTTCACTATTCATTTCAATTATTTTTTTGATAAAATTATCCCCCTCCATTTGAATATAGGAACGGAAAGACTATAATATTTAGACATATAAATTTATGGATGTATAAACCGAAGTAGCTAGAATATCACTAGAAGGGGGGGTTGAATAGAGATATTTGCAATTTTAATTTTTTCTCTCTTGTTTTAAAAGGATATTTAAAAATCAGAGGTTGGAAATTTAAAAATTTTAGTATGAACTGAATAATAAAAATATATAGAGAGAGAATAGAGAATGACACACCCAACTTTATACTAGTTCACCCAATGGAGGCTACGTTGAGTCCTCACACACTTGTGAGATTTCACTATGAATCAAAACGATCAACCTCTCATAGAGGTCAGTTACACTTTGTGTGTTTTAGATCCTCACCAAGCTTATAATATCTTCTTACAGATTTCAACTATTCCCAAGTGTGACTCACTTGGAAATTACAAGATGATATGATGAGTTTTATGATATTTCTCTTTTCTAACACTTTCTAAAAAGATATTTCAGAGATCTAGTGTAAGACTATAGAAAGTATAAAGAGAGGATATGATTGCTCTTGATAGCTTTTAGAATTGTTCTTTGTATGCTATGTAGTTGTGTGTTGAATGATGAAGAGCTCCCTTCCTTTTATAGTGTTTTAAGATGCTCTATCCATGTGTTAAGATACTTTAAGACCGCTGGGGACTTAATCAAAAGTCTAAGGTTAGTTATCTTAATTACATAATTGCCATCCGGCTGTCATTTGTAATGTTTGACCGTGGAGGATGGGATTTTAGTTCATCCTCGTATAGGAGGTTCAATCTTCCTAGATGCTCGGACCTGAGCTATACTTTTCCTTTTTCATTCACCAAGACATGTCAGATTCTATTATGGTCTTGTTTTAGTACAACCTTTTTGTACTTTGATAAGTTGAACCATTTTCAACATATGAGGATGAAGTGAGCTGGAGGTCCATCCTCTTATAGTTCATCCTTCTTTGTTTATCCTCTGGCCTTTTACCTCTTCAATTTAATTTCTTTTTCTTTCAAACTCTAACACTAATTTAACTTCTTTTTGATAAGAGATCATTGTTATAGTGACCTTGAATATTTTGCATATTTGATAGTTCATCCTCTTAAGGGTTCATCCTCTTGTCTGTCTATCCACCAGTTTCAAAAACTTGTTGGATTGATTCAGATTTTTCTCTTTTGCATCTTAATGAAGAGTAACCCGTTTTCTAATATAAATTCACTCAAAAACACATATTAGTCATTAACAAAAATCATAATCTTTTTAAACAATTTTGTTGTCATTAAAACCATTTAAGAGAGATTTTGTCTCAACATAAACTATCTAACACACACTATGCCAAAAATTTCCTTTTACAACGCGCATTTTAAAGCACTTCATAACTAAAAGCATTGTTGTATGAATTTTAAAATTAATGGAGGATACAACAGCCCTTTAATGACAAGCGCTTTAGAAAAAGCGCTGTTGTAGGGTCATAGCGCTCCCACACTATATTTACAGCGCTTTTAGAGCGCTTCGCATAAAAGCGTTGTAAAAGCATTGAAGGGACTGGACGTAGCCTCGTTAACGGTGAACCAGTATAGAAATTATGTGTTTTATTTTTTACTTTATATCCGCTGCTAACTCTGTTTTTATTCATCAAGTTTTGTTTTAAAAGTGTAAAAACAGGAAAAGTAATCAAGTTAGTCAAACACAATTCAACCCCCCCTTCTCGTGTTTGCACCTTCAGAGAAACCATTATATAATGGTGGTACTAAATTCACAAGTCTTTCGGCGATATTAAAGTTGTACAACTTAGAAGCGAGTAATGGATGGTCTGATAAAAGCTTCACATAATTATTAACACTCCTAAAAAATATGTTGCCAGATGATAATGAACTTCCTACTCGAACCTATGTGGCTAAACGAATTTTGTGCTCTATTGGCATAAGTTACGAAAGGATTCATGCGTGTCCTAACAATTGCATTTTATTTCGAAACGAATATGAATTACTAAAGGTGTGTCCGAAAAGCAATGTCTCTCGATATAAAAAGAAAGAATCTACTCTAGCAAAAGTCGTGTGGTGTTTTCCTATAATACCAGATGGAAGAATTAGAGATGGAAAGTTACGACACCCTGCAGATTCTCCACAATGGGAAAAAATTGATCATGAGTATCCTGATTAGGGTAGAGAGTCAAGAAATCTACGACTTGCACTTTCTATTGATGGAATGAATCCACATGGTCTTCAAAGCATATCACATAGCACGTGGCATGTGATTTTGTTTATTTATAACCTACCTCCATGGTTATGTATGAAGCGTAAGTTTATGATGTTGTCTCTGTTAATTTCTGGACCCAAACGACCGGGGAATGAAATCAACGTATACTTGACTCCTTTATTTGAAGATTTAAAAAATATGTGGGAGACAGGTGTGGAAGTTTATGATGGGTATAAGAAAGAATGTTTCAATTTGAGGGCTATGTTGTTAGGCACAATTAATGATGTTCCAACATATGGTAATTTATCAGGATATAGCTTTAAAGGTCAGTGTGCATGTCCTATATGTGAAGAGAGTACAGATTGGATGCGGTTGAAACATTGTAAGAAGAACGTCTTTCTTGGACATCGTAGATATTTACCTTTTAGTCATCATTATCATGGGTGGACATTCAATGGAAAATAAGAGGAAGGTATTGCTCCAAAAGCACTGACTGGATATCAAATATTGGATAAAGTACAAGGGTTGACCAATAAATTTGGCAAACCATTTGCGGGAGAGCTTGTCAAAACTGGGTGGAAGAAAAAGTCAATTTTCTTTGAATTTCCATATTGGAAGTCATTGTATATAATACATTTTCTCAATGTGATGTATATTGAAAAAAATGTATTTGATAGTGTTATTGGTACGTTACTAGGTGTTCCAGGAAAGTCTAAGGATGTCATCAATGCAAGATTGAATTTGGTTGATATGGGAATAAGAAATGAATTGGGTCCCGTAAAGAAAGGAAATCGCACATATCTACCTCCAGCCGCTCATACTCTATCTAGAAAGGAAAAAATTGTTTTATGTATATTTCTACACAAATTTAAAGTTATAGAAAGATACAGTTCGAACATTAAAAATTTAGTGTGTATGAAGAACCTCAAGTTAAAAGGTTTGAAGACTCATGATTGTCATGTTCTAATGGAGCATTTGCTACCAATAGGTATACGTTCCATTTTACCTGAAAAAGTTCGACGAGTCATAACTAAATTATGCTTCTTCTTCAGGGAAATTCGTAGTAAAGTGATCGATCCTCAGAAATTACCGAAATTGCGGAGGGAAATTGTTGTTACTTTGTGTAAAAAATCACATTAGCTCAAAGTTTGATATAGACCCACTTCAATTTCAGAGAGATTGAGGTGGCTAGCAAATGGCTCGAGTTTACATGTATTTTCTTACACCGGTTATGTAATTAACGAACTATACATTTTATACCATAAAACAAGATGATCAAACCACTATGCAAAATAACGGAGTCACTCTAGTAGCTGAAGTGATGCATATCTCAAGTGCAAAAGACAAAAACCGAATATATGCAAATCTATCATATTTTGGGGTTATCGAGCACATATGTGAGTTGGATTACACAATGTTTTGTGTTCCCATCTGTGGTTGCAAGTGGGTCGATAATAATAATGGCGTTCGGATTGATGAGTCAGGGTTCTTGCTTGTCGATTTTAGTAGGTGGGATACAAAGATGAGCCTTTTATTTTAGCGTCGCAAGCTCAACAAGTGTTTAATGTCACTGATCCTACTGATGGTAAATGGTCTGTTGTCCTATCGACCAATAAAATAAGTGATGATAACAACAACGTTGAAGATGTCTGTAATGATATTTTCTTTGCGACATCACAACCACGTGAGATTGATTTAACTGATGATGGTTTATATCTTAGAGATGATCATGATGAGGGAATTTGGATTAATCCATCGATTCATATTGTTAAGGGACAAACAAATGTGAATCCTACTAGGAAAAGAGGAAAGGCATCTTAAGGTGTTTATGTATTTTATATAAGTCATGTAGTGATCTGTACTCATCATGTAATTTATACTAATTTCATATGTATTTGATCTGAGTATTTAGCATTTAGCTTGAACTGTATTTGATTTTATGCTTATACTGATTTTCTGCCTGAACTTGAACTGATCATATAATTTAGCATTGATATACAGGCATTGATATACTGATTTTCTGCCATAACTTGAGCTCATCATATAATTTTTTTAATTGTATCATTTAATTATTTTAGAGATGACAATTTGATAAATTTTTTAATTATAATCTGAACTCATCATATAAATTGATATGAACAATTTGATACAAATCATTTTAGAGATGACAATTAGTATCCATGAGTATGGATAATATTATCTCACATTATAAAATGATATACATATTCTAAGGCTTTTAAAAATTCAATTTCAAAACATTTACAGTGCTTTGGTCAATAAGAGCTATAGAAAGCTTTTAAAAAAATAAATTACAATTACAAAACAAAACATTTACAGTGCTTTTGCCCATAAGCGTTATAAAACGCTCTTAAAAAATAAATTACAAGAGACAACATTTACAGTGCTTTTGCCCATAAGCACTATAAAAGGCTCTTAAAAAATAAATTTCAAGAGACAAAACATTTACAGCGCTTTTGCCCATAAGCGCTGTAAAAGGCTTTTAAAAAATAAATTACAAGTACAAAATATTTAGAGCACTTATGGGCAAAAGAGCTGTAAAATGCTCATATAGCGCCTTTTATATAGTGTGTCTATAAGCGCTGTAAAAGACTATTTAAGGCGCTTTTTATATAGTCTTTTAAAGCGTTGTAATAGGTTAGGTCTTTTAAAGCACTCTTGGGAAAATCATTGTAAAAGGTTTTTTTTAAAAATATTATGTAAACTAATAATATAAGAAACCACCTCTTCATTTTCTTCTTCATTATGTATTCTCATCCCTACGAACTTGGCAGTGTGAAACCCTTCTTCATTATGTACTCTCCATCTTCATTACTCTTTATACGAACCCGACCCTCTTCTCCCTAGTGCGAACCCTACTGTCCATATTCATTACGTACTCTTTGTTTTCATTATTCTCCATTTTCACTATGTACTATCCATACGAACCATAATGGTTTTTAAGGCGCTTTTTATTCAGTTTTTCAAAGCGCTTTGTGGAACCATAATGCTATCTTCTCACTGCACAAGACATTTCTACTTGTATTTCTTAGACGTCGTAACCCTAAACTACAAGTATTGTTATTAATATCTTGTTGTCACTAAACTTATAGTGCATGTTGTATTTATTCAATCTGTTGTTGACACTAAACTGCATGTTGAACTTATAATGTATGAAATGTGTATATAAATGGATTCTAATAACGATTTAGGTCATCAAAACGATGAAGTTGTAAACACTGACGTTGTAAACACTAAAGTTGTCCATGCTTAAGGCTATGAAAACGAAGTGAAACGCGGGGCAACTATAATGCAAAAAGTCATCAAAGCAAGAAGTAGTGGAATAAAATTTGAGGTATATATACTATACTTTTGTTTAGATTTTTTTTTCTTTTTTGAAAGCAAGCACTTACACTCTATGAGTTTATTAGGTGGGATGGAATAATAGTGGCCTGCCGATTGAGCCCAACAGTTCAATGATGGTAAGTTACATCGGTGTTGTTGTTCGTCAAAATATCCCAATAACTATTGCTTATTGGAGAGACAAAGCTTCGAAGGATGCTAAAGACATATTGTGGAGTGATGTACAAGTAACTTTTTTACTCCACTTTTTTGTTACTTATAATTTTTTCCATTGAAATACTTTTATTGAAACTCTTTATTTATTTGGTTTGTAGAGCACTTTTAACATTGAAGATATGCGGAAAAATTACGTGCTTAGAGTTGCTGGTAAAATTCACAGAGGATTTAGATCTCATCTGTCGAATTGTTACTTAAGAGACAAGTGTGGAAATGTGAATGTTGAAGCTCCAAACATTTACAAACACTACATATCAACTGAAGAGAGGATCTCTTTTGTAGCTAAACGTTTAGACCCCGCATTTGTGGTAATATTTATTTTATTAGCATGTGTATTTTATTCATATTCATATCTTATTTTTTACACGATTGTTATTTTTTTTATTTATATATAGAATATAAGTACAGTAAATCGGGAGCGAGCAAAGAACTCAATGCATCCATACAAAAGATCGCGTATGGGGTATGCACGTATATAGCAAAAAATTGTAAGTAAACTTCACTTTTATACATTGTGGTAGATTATAAAATATTGTTTCTAACTACTATTTTGTTTATGTCTTAACGAACAGCTGCAAGAGACGAAATCCGATCAACCATTGGGTCGTCATATCTTGTGGAAGGAGGCTTGCGTTAATAAAAATGGAATAGTGGATAACGAAAATGTTCAACAAGTTGTCCAACAATGTGTAAGTATACTATCACTTTAATATTTTTTAATATTGTATTTTAAAAATGATATTGAACTTATCTTTTAAATACTACATGTATTTTAGGAAAATTTGGAACAATGTCTTGAAAATCAAGATGAGAATAAAGAAGTTAGCTGCAGAGGACATTCTTGGCAAGGTATTCAATGTTCCTGAATATTTTGGCCGTGTGAGGGGTAAGGGATTTGGTGTGACTCCCAAAAGTTATTTTTCACATGAGAAGCGCACAAATCCCCATAATGATAAAGTATTAGAAGTGCTGAAAACCCTATCGGAACAAGTTGCATACTTGGTCAAAAAGGATAAGGAAAAGCAACTTCAATGTGAAATGCAAATAGACAGTGAAGATGGAAGTTGCAATATTGGTCATAAAAGTCTCCCGAAGGTAATTAATTACTTAACGAAATATGAAATTCATTCAATCTAATTGTTTCACATACTTATGTATTAACCATTGATTTAGGGTGTTTCACGTTGCTTGCTATACTTGTCTTCCCTTACCCGTCGCATGGCTGGGAAAGGAACATTGTACAATACATTAGGAGAAGTATTGCACAACAATCCCGTCGCTGCCGACCATGTTAACGTGTCACTTGTGATAGCTTTAGAACCACTTGCACCATTGCCTATCCCCGGCAACGACGGAGATATGAAATTTTTGGGAGAAGCAATAGGTAGCTATATGGCATGGCCGAAACATCTTGTTGGCACTGAGGAGGTATGTTTTAATTGCTATATATGTTTAGTTGTATGATTATGATTGATTGTGTTAAATTAATGATTTTTCCGCTTTTAATTTCACATTTATTTAGATTCTTGCAAAGGGAATGATAATAAGATCCCTCGCAACGAGTCTGTCACTTCACCAGAAAAGGCAGAGAATGTTTGACATATGCATCATTTCATGTATACGAAATGATCAGTTTACTATAATAACTAACAAACTAATCAACCTCATTTTTTTTCAGATTCAACCAAAAAATAAACCCACTGCACCGCAAGTGCAGGTCCGTGGTAAAAATAAATCTTCCAAAATGCAAAAACTTGATCGAGGAAAATCAGTTGCTGCTCCTAAAATAAGTCAACCACGCCTTTCTTGATTTGGGCCGTGTCTTGAGATAACAACAAAGATGAATATGGAGAGCAATAATGATACATGTATGATAAACATGGAAAAAGGTATATTCAAAGATAAGTATGTAGAAATACTTGGCAAAAAGCAAATATATGAACTTCTCGATCATAAAGAGCTAAGTGCTACTGTCATCAGCATATACATCAAGTAATATAAATACTTTATTTAAGATAAAAATTACCTTTTAATTGCATCACTGCCACATTAACTTATTGATAATTAATCTAATTTTATATTTTTATTGAAGGTTTTTGTATGAGAAGTTGGTGTGCACGTGGTAATGGACAAGTCGATTTGCATTCTTATCTCCGCATAAACTATCTATGTTTAGGCTTGATCCAGTTAATGTAAAAAGTATGTAGTTGATATACTTACAAAAAATAAAGAGAAGGACAAGTTGTTTCTCGCACCATACAATTCAAGGTACGTAATTAGATACTTTATCTATATCTTTTTTAATTTATGATACTTTATGAGTTGTGTAAACAAATTTGCTAACCAATTTTTGTTGTTGTAGGCGACATTGGGTGTTGTTTGCCATAAATGTGACTTCTGAAATTATATATTATTTAGACCAATTGCACAGTCATTTCAACAATCACCTTGATATAAAGAACATCTTCGACATGTAAGTAATATTCATTTATTTCTTACATATATAAATAATGTGTTTGGTCATTGAATAATAATCACATTTATTTGACAGTGCTCTGCAAGTTTTCCGCGCTCAAAGGGGTGCTTCAGTGTCGAAGAATTAGTCAAACAACATCACATGGTTTCCAATAAAGGTTTGAAATTTTTGTTATAGAACTTAATTTTATGCCTTTAAATTTTCATTTACAATCAATGCATAAATATTTATTGGCATACATGTTTTATTTTATAGTGTCGGTGTCAAACTATAATATATAATGAGGTTCATGAAGGAGATTGTTGATCTGAATCAACATATAATTCCAGAACAGATATGTTATTTTCATTATATTTTGATTTCCATATATAATATATATATATATATATATTTGATTCTAACTTATTTATGTTGAAATATTATATCGCATAGTATTTTAACAACTTCAACCCAACATACTCTGAAAGTGATCTCAAAGAAATAAAAGAAGAAATGGTGCCAGTTTGTCCTCGAACTGAAAGTTATATAATTTGTAATTTGTTGCTACTGTCATGATGTAATTTGTTGCTGTGAATATGTTGCTGCGAACAACTTGTAAGTGATATTATTGAATGTGAATATGAAATTGTAATTTATTTTAAGTTGTTGCTCTGAAACACTTGTAATTGATATTGTTGAATGTGAATATGAAATTGATATTGTGAAGAATATGAATTTTGATATTTGTGAATATGAATTTTGATATTGTGAATGTGAATTTTAATGTTGAAAAGAACAATCTGAATGTGATATGTAATACCCCAATTTTTTATTATTATATTTTAATTATAAAATATAAAGCACAACTATTATTATCCGTATGTTGACATGTGCGATAATTTCCTTCGTGTTTATCCTATGTGTTCACCCTGATGATTTATTTAAATTATTAATATTAATAATATTAATAATATTCAATTTTGTTTTAATATATATATATATATATATATAGTTATATAAAAAAGAAAATAAGAAGTAAACGTGTGTGTTGCTACATTAGTCTATTAACTTAAGCATTAGTAGAGTGGGTTTATGATTGGAGTAATAATAACAATAATAATAATAATAATGATAATAATAATAATAACAATAATAATAATAATAATATACCTAAGTGTATATGGGCTAAGTGTATAGGTCTGATAATAAGCCTAATAATATACCTAATACTACTAGTACGTATAGATAGGTATATAAGTGAATAAAGAAGGTTGTCGTGCATTCCGTGTCTCTGTTTCCCCGTTCTGTTAGGAAGAAAAAATTGAATTGACTATTGTCCAGTTGCATCCAGCCGCAACTCTTAATATCAAAATCATACATTGATTTCAAAGACTAGGCTGTTAGAGCCGGTGCTTGGCGAAGTCGCGACGCACTACATCAACGGATCATCTTCGTTGAGAAAAATCTTCAGCCAAGGTAAGGGGTGAGATGAGGTTCGATATTATGAGTATAAAATGACATGAGATGAACGGGAATACTGAAATTCTCATATATTCATCTGGGACTTAATATCTATGGTCGAGCCCTATTGAGTGATAATAATTAATTAATAATTTATGGATGGTTATAGGGAGGACTAAAATATATTTTAGCAACCTATAGAATTGCTGTGAATTTATGGATATCAAGATTTCATATTGTCTAGTTTTATGAACCTTATGCTGACTGTTAGTGTATGAATGATATGTACTTGAGTGTTCTTGTAACTTGATTGAAATTATGATATTACTTGAATGTCCCACTTGTTTGATTTCTTATTATATGATTGAATTGTGTATTGTGAGTAGTGTATACCAAATATGGGGGTTTTATTGTGATTGACTAATATATATATATATATATATATATACAATGATGAATATTGTGAAGTACAACTCTAAATGATTGAGTTTTGATAATCCAGTACGTATGAGATAGATGTTGTAGTTTTGGAGTGAGGATTATTTTGCCATCATATAGGGAGGATTTGACAAACCTAGTGATTTGGGGAAGTACAACTGACTGAGCCTAATCGTGGAGGGCTATAGTCAAACCGTAAGGTAAGACTGATAGACCTTGGGGGTACATCTAGGTTGGAATTCATAAGTGGATTAGTGGGTTATTCCCTAAGGTCGGGAGCTACCGTGCAAAACAAGAGTACCCCGACCAACGCGTATATGTGTCTCGAGTTGAGTTGAGGGGATCTATGAGGACTTGGCCATTCATGAATTGTCCGTCCACTTTTGTAGTGGAATAGTATCAGGCTTCCTAACCAAGTACTTCAAAGTAGAATGGTACCAAGGGATAAAGAAGTATAAAGTATAGGACATGCATAACATTTTCTCCCTGTGACTGTTTTATTGTGATTGAATTAGATTAACCTTGATATTATGTTCCGGAATGTTCTCATGTTTGTGTTAATTTGATTGCTTACGTGTTCTTCTCGTTTACATTATACTATTACATAATTTCGATACTCACCCCTAGTTGTTTGTGTTTGGCGTTTGTGATGGATGCAGACGAGCTGCAAGCTGCAGGTGAAGATTAATACTCTCAGAGTGTAGGAAGCCGTCTCATCTTGAAGACTTTTATCGACTTCCTTCTGTTAATTTCATATTTGAACATCTGTAATTTTGGGAAATTTTGCTCTGATAGTGACATCGGGTTGGGACTACATTTATAATTATCAGTAACTTATGTACGTGTGCTTCAAAAAGAATTTAACTTGATCACTGTTATGACCATCGAATTGTTAAGCTGATGGAAACTTTGGATTAATATGACTTGTCCATGATTAAGTGATACTTTGCCTTAAAGAAATCGTTCAAAAGTTTTATTTATTTATTTATTTATATTGTATTATTTTTAAATTAAAATTTGATAGAAAAAAAAATAAAAATAAATTTGGGATTTAGGGTGTCACATTAGTGGTATCAGAGCAGGTCTGTCCCATCAGACCGTAGGTGTGTTATGTGTTCACTATGTTTCCTTGTGTGCTATGTTATGTGTGTGTTGTTACTATGATTGTTATTGTGTTAGTAGTGTAGAACTAAGTTAGTTTCCTTTCTCCCAAAGTACCCCACTGTATTCAATTGGCCTACCTGATTGATGTAGGTAGTGATGGCTAGTGGGAGGAATGACGCTGCAATTGCTAAGGCTCTAGAGTCCATGGCAAGAGTTGCAGTGCAGGCTCTACAAGCTTTGGCTGAATCCCAAGCTACTGCGCAAGCCTCTGCACAAGCTGCTGCTCAAGCTGTTGCTCAAGCTAATAGTTACAGTAGTGATCAAGGAAATGTGCAAATAAATGAGTTCATGGTGATGGATCGATTCCATAAGGCTAATCCTCCACCATTTGAAGGTCACTATAATCCAGATGGAGCCCAAAAGTGGTTGCAAGAGATTGAGAATTTTTTTAGAGGAGTGGCATTTCCCAAAGGCCAAAAAGTGCATTTGGGAACTTTTATGTGGATAGAAGAAGCTAAACATTGGTGGGACAATGCACGCCAGTGTTTAGATAATGCAGGGACTGCAATTACTTGGACAATATTCAGAAACATGTTCCTAGTCAAGTATTTTCCTTAAGACATCCGCAATAGGAAGGAAATGGAATTTATCAAGTTAGAACAAGGTAATATGTCAGTGGCAGAATATGCCGCTAAGTTTGAGGAGTTGTCCAGGTACTATCCACTCCGTGTAAGAGAAGCAGGAGAAAAATCTAAGTGCATCATGTTTGAAATGGGACTCAAACCAAAGATCAAGAAGCAGGTTGGAATGCAAGAGATCCGTGACTTCCCTACCCTAGTGAACAAGAGTAGGATCTATGATGAGGATAGTCGTGCTGAAAAGACACATTATCGAAACACTGGAACCATGAAGGACAAGAGGCCTATGCATCATAATAGGGGAATACCTTACTATTTCCCTCCTAGTAAATTTGAAAGTCGTTCGAATTATCACCAACACGGTTCTCCAGCTGGAAGAGGAAATGGTAATGGTAATGGAAAAGGAAATGAAAACAGTTATAGTTATGGGGGTGGTAGAGGAAACCCGAATGGAAGAGGAGTTAGTTATGTGAATAGCAACAACAGGAGTCAAGTCTCGAGCAACAACAGTAGTAATAACAGTGATCCAGCTACTCCTATTCGATGTAACAAGTGTACTAAGCAAGGTCATATGGCATTTGAGTGCAGAGATGCTGCAATTACTTGTTTTAATTGTCAACAATAGGGCCACATCAGCACCACATGCCCCTATTCGAAGAAGACTCCCCAATCCGGAAACCAGAGTTCCGAAGCCAGCCGACCTATGTCTAATGGAAGAGTCTTTGCCCTTTGTGGTGCAGGAGTAACTGAGAAAGACAACTTTATCCAAGGTATGTGTCTCATAAGTGATACTCCTTTGTTTGTGCTATTTGATTGTGGTGCTACTCATTGCTTTGTATCTCTTGATTGTGTTAGACGTTTAGGACTACTTGTGTCTCGTTTGCAGTATGATTTGATTGTGAATACCTAAACTAGTGACTCTGTTGACACCTCTAGTGTTTGTCATAATATTTCTATCCATGTGTGTGGAAAGGACTTCCGAGTTGACTTAGTATGTTTACCTTTAGCTTCAGATTTGCATTCGAAAATAACTTTGACCAATCCTGTTCTTGTTTAATTCTGGACCAAATCTTTCTTCCCACCAATATCTTCTGAATTCCCACACGACTTCAATTTATTTTTGTATCAAATCCTCTTAATACTTTGATTAAATTTCTATCAAAATTCAATCAAGTCTTATTCGAATTTAATCAAGTCTCCACTGATTATCATCATGATTAAATCTGGACCGTATGATCCTCTGATCTCGACCAACTCTGGACTTGTGTAATCTGATCTGCGCCACTTCTGTGATCCTCTGATCTCGGCCAACACTAGGCCATGATTCTTAAATCTGGTCCATTGATTTGAACATTTTCCCTCTTCTGGATTAAATCTGGACAATCATTTCTTCTGATCTGGACTGAGTTTTATGATCTAGACCAGTTATCTTCTGCTCTGGACCAAGTCAGGATTAAGTCAGGACTGATTCATATTCACGAGCAAGCTATCTTCTGGTCAGAATTTAGTCTGGACCAAGACTGACTTATGATTCCTTCTGGTCTGGAACAAGTCTCCCTCTGGTAGGCTTCCTTCTGGTAAGGACCAGATCTTCTTCTAGACTCTGCTTCCTTCTGATCAGGGCCAGGAAAGATATCCTCTGATGATGTTATTTGACCTTTGATGACATCCTCTGATATCCTCTAGAAATGTATCCTCTGGTGATTTCTGGATGCCTCCTCTAGTACCCTCTAGATGCATTCTCTGGTACCCTCTAGAGGTGTATCCTCTGGTCTGATTTTATCCTCTGGTAACTCATCTTCTGCCTCTGGTGACGTCATCTTCTGGTGGCATTTTATAATAATTCTAAGTACAAAATAACATTACATGGAGTGCTTTTGTAAACATCAAAATCCTAAGTACTTAGAACCAAATTGGTTCCAACAAGGGTGCACCTGTGTTGTTGGTTAAAAAGAAGGATGGATCTATGCGGTTGTGTGTGGATTACCGCCTACTTAATAAAGTGACAATCAAGAATAAGTACCCACTACCTAGTATAGATGATCTTATGGACCAATTGAGAGGATCCTGCGTATTTAGTAAGATCGATTTGAGATCAGGTTACCATTAGATTCGGGTGAAGTCTTCTGATGTCTCTAAAACCGCATTTAGGACCCGTTATGGCCACTATGAGTACTTGGTCATTTGTGGTTGTGTTTATAGATGATATCTTAAGGTACTCTAAGACTAAGGAAGAGCATAGTGAAAGTTTAAGGATAGTCTTGGAAACCCTTAAGCAAAAACAATTATTTGCCAAGTTGTCTAAGTGTGAATTTTGGTTAGAGGAAGTGAGTTGCCTAGGACATGTAATTTCAAAAGAAGGAATAGTTGTTGATCCTGCTAAGGTAGAGAGTGTCTTAGAATGGAAAGCACCAAAATTAGTGACTCAGATTAGGAGTTTCCTAGGACTGGCAGGTTATTATCGTAGACTCATAGAAGCATTCTCCAAGTTGGCCTTACCTTTAACTAAGTTGACCCGGAAAGGGGAATTGTTTCTTAAGTTTCCAAGAGCTTAAGAAACGATTGACCTCTACACCGATCTTAGTGTTACCTAACCCGAGCGAACCCTTTGTAGTATATTGTGACGCGTGTGGCTTAGGATTAGGTGGAGTGCTTACGCAGGATGGAAAAGTCGTAGCGTATGCTTCTAGGCAACTGAAGATTCATGAAAGGAACTACCCAACCCACGACTTAGAACTAGCAGCAGTTGTCTTTGTACTTAAGATGTGGAGACACTATTTGTACGGATCTAGATTTGAGGTTTTTAGTGATCATAAGAGCCTTAGGTACCTTTTTGACCAGAAGGAATTGAATATGAGACAACGTAAGTGGATGGAATTTCTTAAGGATTTTGATTTTGAACTTAACTATCACCCTGGAAAGGCCAATGTAGTGGCTGATGCCTTGAGTAGGAAGACTTATTGAGAGCTTGTGTGTTGGAACAAATTGGAAGTTGGGATAGCTTCTTACCACTTATAGAGTTTACCTATAACAATAGTTTCCACTCTAGCATTGGAATGGCCCCTTTTGAGGCGTTGTATGGAAGGAGGTGTAGAACCCCTCTGTGCTAGTTTGAGACGGGCGATAACCTTGTGTTAGGACCCGAGATTGTCCAACAGACTACTAAAAAAGTAAAAATGACTCAAGAAAAGATGAGAGCGTCTCAGAGTAGGCAAAAGAGTTACCATCATAAAAGAAGGAAAGACCTCGAGTTTCAAGAAGGTGATCATTTATTTCTGAGAGTTACTCCAACAACTGGGGTTGGCCGGGTGTTAGAAATCCGAAAGCTTACTCCTCGGTTTATATGAACCTACCAAATTCTTAAACGTGTCGGTAACGTAGCATATCAAATCGTGTTGCCTCCGTCTCTTTCTAACCTTCATAGTGTCTTTCACGTTTCTTAACTTCGCAAGTACATTTTTGATCCTTCACATATAATCGAGTAAGAAAAAGTCCAAATAAAAGAGAATCTAACTTTTGAGACCTTACTGCTACAGATTGAGGCCTAGAAAGTCAAAGAATTAAGGGGTAAAACGATTTCATTGGTTAAGGTTGTATGGGGAGGTGCTGTTGGTGAAACTGCTATGTGGGAAGTCGAAAGTCAAGTGCGTGATTCGTATCCAGAATTTTTTTCCTCAAGTAAATTTCGAGGACGAAATTTTTTTTACAGGGGGAGAAATGTAACACCCCAATTTCTTATTATTATATTTTAATTATAAAATATAATGCACAACTATTATTATCCGTACGTTGACATGTGCGATAATTTCCTTCGTGTTTGTCCTATGTGTTCGCCCTGATGATTTATTTAAATTATTAATGTTAATAATATTCATTTTTGTTTTAAAATATATATATATATATATATATATATATATATTTATATAAAAAAGAAAATAAGAAGCAAACGTGTGTGTTGCTACATTAGTCTATTAACTAAAGCATTAGTAGAGTGAGTTTATGATTGTAGTAATAATAACAAATAATAATGATAATAATAATAATAATATTAATAATAATAAGGGTCATGGGCTAAGTGTATAGGTTGATAATAAGCCTAATAATATACCTAATACTACTAGTACGTATAGATAGGTATATAAGTGAATAAAGGAGGCTGTCGTGCATTCCGTGTCTCTGTTTCCCCGTTCTATTAGGAAGAAAAAAATTGAATTTACTAGTACCCTGTTGCATCTAGCTGCAACTCTTAATATCAAAATCATACATTGATTTCAAAGACTAGGCTGTTAGAGACGGTGATTGGCGAAGACGCGACACATTACATCAACGGATCAGTTTCGTTGAGAAAAATCTTCAGCCAAGGTAAAGGGTGAGATGAGGTTGGATATTATGACTATAAAATGACATGAAATGAACGGGAATACTGAAATTCCCATATATTCATCCGGGGCTTACTACGTATGATCGAGCCCTATTGAGTGATATTAATTAATTAATAATATATGGATGGTGATAGGGAGGACTAAAATATATATTAGCAACCTATAGAATTGATGTGAATTTATGTATATCAAGATTTCATATTGTCTAGTTTTATGAACCTTATGCTGCTTGTTATTGTATGAATGATATGTACTTGAGTGTTCTTGAAATTATGATATTACTTGAATGTCCCACCTGTTTAATTTCTTATTATGTGATTGGACTGTGTATTGTGAGTAGTGTAGACCAAGTATGGGGGTTTTATTGTGATTGACTAATGTATGTATATATATATATATATATATATATATAATGATGAATATTGTGAAGTAAAGCTGAAAATTATTGAGTTATGATAATCCAATACGTATGAGATAGATGTTGTAGTTTTGGAGTGAGGATTATTTTTTCATCATATAGGGAGGGTTTGAAAAACCTAGTGATTCAGGGAAGTACAACTGAATGAGCCTGATCGTGGAGGGCTACAGTCAAACCGTAAGGTAAGACTGATAGACCTTGGGGGTACATCTAGTTGGGAATTCCTAAGTGAATTAGTGGGTTATTCCCTAAGGCCGGGAGCTACTGTGCAAAACAAGAGTACCCCGATCGTCGCGTATATGTGTCTCGGGTTGAGTAGAGGGGATCTATGAGGACTTGGCCATTTATGAATTGTCTGTCCACTCTTGTAGTGGCATAGTATCAGGCCTCCTAACCAAGTACTTCAGAGTAGAATGGTACCAAGTGATGAAGAAGTATAAAGTGTAGGACATGCATAACATTTTCCCCCTGTGACTGTTTTATTGTGATTGAATTAGATTAACCTTGATATTATGTTCTGGAATGTTCTCATGTTTGTGTTAATTTGATTACTTACGTGTTCTTCTCGTTTACATTATACTATTACATAATTTCGATACTCACCCCTCGTTGTTTGTGTTTGGCGTTTGCGATGGAAGCAGACGAGCTGCAAGCTACACATGAAGATTAATCCTCTCAGAGTGTAGGAAGCCGTCTCATCTTGAAGACTTTTATCATCTTCCTTCTGTGAATTTCATATTTGAACATCTATAATTTTGGGAAATTTTACTCTGATAGTGCCATCGGGTTGGGACTACATTTATAATTATCAGTAACTTATGTACGTGTGCTTCAAAAAGAATTTAATTTGATCACTGTTATGGCCATCGAATTGTTAAGCTGATGGAAACTTTGGATTAATATGACTTGTCCATGATTAAGTGATACTTTTGCCTTAAAGAAATCGTTCAAAAGTTTTATTTATTTATATTCTATTATTTTTAAATTAAAATTTGAAAGAAATTTTTATTTTTAAATAAATTTGGGATTTAGGGTGTCACATGATAAATTGATAATAATGCCATAAAAAAGACATTATTTTTTAAAAAACTGCCATAAAAAAATCCTTTTAGAGAGCTTTATTAAACATTTTACAGCGCTTTTTTGAAAAAGCGCTATAAAACTAGTATAAGAAGCGCGCGCTTTTTTGAAAAAGCGCTATAAACATAGTATAAGAAACGCGCTTTATATATGGACCTATTACAGCGCCTGTTTGAAAAAGCGTTGTAAACATAGTATAAGAAGCACGCTCTATATATGGACCTATTACAACACTTGTTAAAAAAAACGCTGTAAAATGATCTTTTTGGCGAAAGGACACTATACATATAACATCCAAAGCGATAACCTAACACATGTTTGAAAATATATGCTTACAAAATATCTCGCATGAGACAAACAATTTAAAAATAATATTAAGAAAATTGAATAGATTTATTTAGACAATAATATATCTCATACTTAGCACGATCTACACACTAGTAACATTAAAATAAAGCAAGTTTAATTTTATAACAAATGTGAGATTTGTCACTTAAATAGAATGCTTAACAATTCTAAACTTACTATATAACGCTTATAAAAATAAAAACAAAATATGAAGAACATGGTAAATATAGTAAAAGTCAAAGAAGGTGACAAGGAAATATTTAACCAATTGAGTGGAGTATACATAGAATATAAAGCACTACTGATAAAATAAATAATTCAAGAGAAATCAATTTGAATATCTATTATCAAGAGAGAAATTTTATGAAAGACCTAATGCTTTCTCTTTTAAACCATGGAACGTCAAGGTCTTTCTCTTTTAAACCTAGCGCTTTCATTCTCACTTTTAAAATCTTTTCCATAATCTTTTTAAAATCATACATTGAAAACACATTCTCAAATTTTAGATAATAAGTCATTGAATGAGTTTTCAAATTGCAACTTTTTCTATTAACTTTATTTGGACTTAAATGATGGAATTCTTATAATCCCACCTTAATAATCAAACAAAATGATGAATATTTTCAAAAAAATCATATAAGAGTTACAAAATCATTTTTTGATATATATAAAATATATAATTTATAATCATGATAAATTAAAATTAGTATTTAAATAGAAAAATTATAGTTGTCTATAATAAAATAAAATTTATGATAATATTTTTTCCAACAAAGAAATGCTTATAAAAATTTATTTAAAGATAATGTAATATTTGTGTATAAAAATTATGTCAATAAACAAATAAAAAATAGATTAAAATAATAAACTCTGGTAACAAAAAAATGGATTTAAAAAAATAATAAGACAAAGAATACTTTTTAAATTCAATTAAAAAACAGTATAAAAACATATACGCTTTTTATAATATGCTGTCAATATAATAATAATCCTAATAATAATAATAATAGCAATAATTTTAAGATCAAATTTACACAAAATAAAAATATGTACCCAATCAAATCAAAAAATTATAAAAGGTCTATTAAGCAAATCTGTTTGTTTTTTAAAATTTAATACATTAAGAAACATTAATTTTTATAAGGTGGGTTTCTTCCCAAAAAACTTTTCTATATACAAGTAAATTAATTTTATGAAGAAAAAAATTCAATTTTACATTAAATTAAAAAAAAAAAGTTATTCAAAACTATCAAAATGATGAAGTAAATATTACAAAAATACATAATTAATTACATGTCTATTTTTTTTAGCATGTTATGGATACAAAGTTTCCATCGCTATTTATTGAAGGTTAATCTCTATCAGAAACTATGTAGGCATACAAGGTGAATTCTCCTTTTCCAATCAAATTTTCTTGATAGGCAGGAGTCTGAGATCGAACTCCTTGACCAATTGTTTGAGGGGCTGGAGTCCCGTACCACTTGGACCAATTCATTGTTAGTAACTACATGTGTTTTTTTTTTTTTTTTTAGTTTCCCACATATTCCCTCCATTGGAGATAATTCTTCTCGATATGCGTCGGACACTAAATGTAGTTTACTATTGAGAATTTGAACTCATGTTTACTTTATTGTGCAAATCTAGCTCATGTCGTTAGACTCAACGTTGGTGGTAATTATGTCTAAAATAAGATGTTTGATTAACAATAATCTAAATAGGAAAATAAATAATTTCATTTTAGTTTCAATCGGATAATTGTAAATAGTTAAATTTTGAAGATATCTCATACACTTATTTAAAAAAAAAATTATTATTAACGATCGATATAGTGTATAAAATATATATATATATATTAAAAATTAACCACAAATTTTGGATATATCCTTAATCCGAGCTCATATACATATACTAAAATGGTAATTTATTATTAGGCAAATACTATAATATTAATATTTGTAATGAAACATATTGTTTCAAAATACTACAATGTTATTTTATTCATCGATTAAAATTAATACTTTTATATCTTCTAAATAAAAATAAGAATAATCATAATATATTATAAACTAATTATAATTTATTATATAAATCGTACGAGGGATAATTGTTTGTCTCTATGGAATTAGTTAAAATTTGTGATTTTATTAATATCATCAACATAAAAATAAGACAATTATAATACATTAACTAAAAATCTTTACACTTTAATTTTTTCATGTTGTGTTTTTGGAAATAAGTCATTAAAGAAGTTGTTGAAATGTATAATTTATAAACGGGATTAACGTTTTTCATTAATCAATTAGTTAAATTTTTTTTTATATCTTGTAAATAAAAATAAGAATAATCATAATATATTAATTATATAATTAATTAAAAAAGGTACACGGGATAGTAAAAATGAGAAGTTATAATGTCCAAACTATAATTTTTTCACATTGTTTTGGAAATTATTCGCTAAAGAAATAGTGGAACATACAATTGATACTCAAGATAAATATTTGTCAACAATTAATTATTTAAAATTCATATATTTTTATATCTTTTAAACAAAAATGAGAATAATTATAATTTATTATAAAAATCGTACACGGGACAAATAATTGTCATTAAAGAATTAGTTAAAATGAATATATTTTTAAAAAATTATTGGCATAAAAATGAGTACAATTTGCAATGAGTTATTCAGAATTGTTTGAATTGAACAATTTTGCACATGTTTAATGAATTCCATAATTGATTGATTAGATTTATTGGATTTGTGCATTTTTATCCTAGGATCAAATAAGAGCTTATTTGGTGTTTCGGTTATAGGTTATTTTGTGTTTTTAAAATGGACAATCACCAAAATACATTGTAAGTTATGTTTTTATGATGGTATATTTATTTCAATTGTAAATCATACATATTAAAAACTACATGAATTATTATTAATTTTGTTTGATTAACACTATTTATCATTTAATTTAGCTTATTTAAATTTTTATGATTACAATCATAGATTAAATTTTCACACTTCGGTTAGTTCACTATTCATTTCAATCATTTTTTTGATAAAATTATCCACCTCCATTTGAATATAAGAATGCATAATGCTATAATATTCAGACATATAAATTTATGTATGTATAAACTATCTAACACACTATACATATAACATCGAAGAAGATAACCTAACACATGCTTGAAAATATATGCTTACAAAATATCTCTCATGAGGCAAACAATTTAAAAATAATATTAAGAAACTTGAATAGATTTATTTAGACAATAATATATCATGTACTTGGCATTGACTACACACTAGTAACATCAATATAAAGCAAGTTTAATTTTATAAAAAATGTGAGATTTGTCAGTTAAATAGAATGCTTAACAATTCTAAACTTACTATATAACGCTTATATAAATAAAAACAAAATACGAAGAACATGGTAAATATAGAAAAAGTCGAAGAAGGTGACAAGGAAATATTTAACCAATTGAGTGGAGTATACATAGAATATAAAACACTAGTGATTAAATAAATGTATTAAGAGAAATCAATTTGAATATCTATTATCAAGAGAGAATTTTTTTTAAAGACCTAATGCTTTTTCTTTTAAACCATAAACCATCGAACATCAAGGTCTTTCTCTTTTAAACCTAATGTTTTCACTCTCACTTTTAAAATATTTTCCATAATCTTTTAAAAACCATACATTAAAAACACATTCTCTCAATCTCACCAAACAAATGGATTGATTCAGATTTGAAACTTTAACCCATTTAAAGATGCCCATGTCGCATGAAATATGGTCCTCATGACAACCTTTTGTTGCTTCTTGTGGGAACCTAAAGATTGTTGACATTTCATTCTCTAAATTGTAAGACATTACATAAATTATGTAAAAAGAGTTCGATCTACCAAAAGAAAGGATAACAATCTAAGATAAAATGTACGACTCTTTTGTGAAACATAGGCATGTCAAATTTCATGTTTCTACCACTAGGAAAGAAATCATTTTTCACATAACTACTTTGTCATGGTAAACTTTGCATATGTAACAAGTTGGCAACAATTCCACTGTATTTTCAAAAAGAAAGACCTTGTAATCATCTAAGGAGCTATGAAAGCAGCAACGTTATATTTAAATCAGCATAGCGATAGTTTCCTTGAAGTGACTTGTATCATGATAACCATAAAAGAACATGACTTGTGATTGGGTTGCAAATGAACACTCAATTGGGTCATGATCGTTTATGGTGCAACAAAGAACTAAACTATTACTATAAACTAAGACACTAGCTGAATTTGATAAGAATTTTAAAATATTGTTAAAAATACATAAAAATTATCTTTCTTTAAGTAAAGAATGTAACTCAACTATTTTTTTTACCTTTGATTTATTTGTGTCATCTATCAAAGAATGTAACAAAGATTCAACAACTCAACTAATGCCACGTCAACTTAATTTTTTTTACTTGTTTTAACATTTGGTGGACCATGTTTTACACATGGATCAATTGTTTGAAAATTTTAAAATCGAAGGATCTAATTTCATAATTAACATTTGGTGGACCAAAATCTTCTATTGACTAAAATTGGGATATTAAAATTGCATTTAAGTCAAATAATTAATATCCAATGGCTTTTAGTTTATGCTGTTAGTGACAATTTTTTACTTGTCCATGTTATACCAAGTCTGGAATATTTTTATAACAAATTAAAGAGCTTCACTTTTTTAGTCCAAAACAAAAAAAACAAAAAAACAAAAAGAGCTTCACTTTTGGTAAGCAAGGAAACATGTAATGTTATAAATGGTGGATTATCTCAACTATGTTGGCCTTAACCTAAATTGACAAATCACGAGTAAGTATTATCAAATAAGAAAGATAAAATAAACAAACACATGGGACCTGACCAAAATCCATGAAAAAGAAAATTAACAAAATTTAAAGAATGGAAGACAATGTCTATTGCAATCAAAGTCTTATAAAATCAAGCAAAGTTGAGTAAATTTTTAGCTTTAAAAGAAAGGACACTAAATTTATAATTTTCCAAGAACTTCCAAAATATCAAGGACGATCCTGTTTTGGGATTCTGATTCAAAAAAGTATAACAATAATTCCTCAACTGATCATGAGATCTATATCAAAGAAAAAGTGTTAAAATGGTGTTTTAGGGGGCAATGATGATGAAGTAAATGTTAGAATATCCAAGAGATGAATTGTGCATTATTTTAAATTGCAATTGCAGCTGTAACATTGCATTTTTTTATGTCTATTTAGGCTGCATCAACTATATTTTCCTGCATTTTCATATAATATAAAAGTTCACGTCACAATTTAAAATCACGGAATTGTGACAAAGTGAAAAAAGGTTAGAACACCATGAAATTTTTTTCAATCAACATGAAGGGACTGTGCACATAGACGGATCCAAGGGAGGGCCAACTTGGGCTCTAGCCCCTCCCTCTTTTTCGTCTATATAATATTGATCAATAAGCAATTTTGAACCGATGCTTCTCGTTGAATTTTCTACTATCTTTTTGACTTCTTTGTACTACTTAGTATTAGTATATTACCTTCTAGTTCTAATTGAAAGTAACATATGACTTATCACTTTCATTCATTATTTTATTATATTTGAATTTTCAAACAATACAAATAAACAATAGTTCCAATTAGAGAGAAAAATAAGGTTAGTCTGAATAATAATAATAATAATAATAATAATAATAATAATAATAATAATAATAATAATAATAATAATAATAATAAGTGCTAAAAATATTGTTAAGAACGGTTGATTTGTTTCTTTTTGTTAATATAAAAATTAAATAAAAAATTAATTGAATATTTTATTTTGTTTTCAATTTTATTGCTATTTTATTTTATTAATGTTCTTTTAGATTCAAGGATGAGTTAAAAAGGATAATAACAATTTTTTTTTATCAATTTCAATTTTTAGACTATGTAATTTTGATAATTATTTAGTATTAAAATAAATTTTAAATTTTTTTGGCTCTGAATCTGTTGAATTTCTAGATATGTCCCTAAGAGTGCATTTGATTCACAAAACAATTAGTACTGGATAAGACATTACATGATAGTACATAATTGTACAAGATGACTTTTTATACTCCATTGTGTTTGATGATGAATGTATTGTACAACTCAATTGGTAGTGGGAGTGAATGAACCATTGACTTATTCCTTAGGTCCCGAGGTTGACTCCCAGGGAAGACAAAAACTCGATAGTTTTCAATGATGGGAAAGACGGAAAAGAGAATATTGTGAATAGCAGTGTCGATCAGAGGGGTTGGGTTGTTATAGGAGCAATATAGACTTATGTCGCCTGACTGTAACTGTCTAGTTCCCTATAGTTGTGTGGCAAAGAAAAATATTAGGTCTTTCAAATTGGAAGACCGAATCATTTAGTTTTTGATAGGATTAGATGAAAATTATCAAATTGTAGCATCACAGATCTTGTTGATGGAGCCTATGCCTCAAATCAATAGAGTATTTTCCATGATAATGAAACAAGAAAAAAAGGTTCAATATGGAACTTGTTCAATTGTTGTTGATGAGTCAACTACACTGGTGAATGCAACTGATGGCACAAGGTCCAATGGTCGAGGAAGAGGCTATGGCGGTACTCAAGGTAGAGGATGAGGCAATGGAAAGGTATGCAACTACTATTGAAAAATAGATCGTACTGTGAAAGTATGCTACAAGAAACATGGATATCCTCCATGTATTGGACTTGGAGATGGTAGTTCATAAGCAAATTACACCGATGCTGAAAGTATAGATCCAAAATCAATCATTCAGTTCAAGAATGAAGAAGCTGACAACATGTCTCTAACAAAGGATCATTACCAAAGCTTAGTGGCACTACTTGAGAAGAATACAATGGAAGGTTAATGTGCAACTAAAGGTAGCTATTTAAGAGGTAAAACTTTTTTAGTAGATTTTAACTCAATTTGTGGATTCTAGTTGGATATTTAACACATAAGCCAAACACCACATTTGTTTACCTGGATTGGTTAGTTGAATACAATAAAATTGATGTTATAAAAATAGGTATTCCACTGGTAATTATGTTCAAGAAAATTATACTGGAAAAGTTCAATTGACTAATGAATGTATTACGGGTGGAGAATTTCCTCTTCATTCTTATTTTTGCAACGAATCTCTTGCAAGTTTCTAAACTTTGTATAGAACATTCTTTCTCATTGACTTTTTCATCCTGATTGTTGTGTGATACAGGAAAGGAAAAATTTGAAAAAGATTTATTGTATTACGGGTGGAGAATTTCCTCTTCATTCTTATTTTTGCAACGAATCTCTTGCAAGTTTCTAAACTTTGTATAGAACATTCTTTCTCATTGACTTTTTCATCCTGATTGTTGTGTGATACAGGAAAGGAAAAATTTGAAAAAGATTTATTTTGCTAAACAAATGGATGAGCTCTATTACTTAGAAGTGAATTAGAAATTAGGTTCAATTTCTAGTTTAGTTGGTATTGATGATGTAGATAAAAATACTACATCTCATGCCATCTTTTGGCATTTGAGGCTAGGTCACTTATCTCATGGATGCTTATAGTAGACATGTTTGGACAGTTATCTTGAAATTAAAGTCTGAAGTGCTAGACAAAATTAAGCGTATCACCTCATTGGTGGAAGCTCAAATTGAAAAAAAAGGTGAACATAATAAGTATTGATAACGGGTCAGAGTTTATGCTTGCCCAGTTTTACTCATTTAAAGGGATTTCACATCAAAAGATTTGTGTTGCCACACCACAACAAAATGGAATGGTTTAACGATGGCATCAAGACATTATGAATATTAGTATAGCACTAAAGTTTGATTCCAAGTTGTCGAAACAATATATTTCTTAGATAATGCAACATGCTGTATTTTTTTCTTCTGATTAATAGGATTTCCACTAGAGTATTGGGAAACAAGTACACTTATTAGGTTCTTTATGGCAAGTGCCCTTATCTTAGTAACCTGAAAGATGTTGGATGCTTATCACATGCTTTCATCTTGCTTCATAATAGACTTAAATTTGATCCAAGGGCTTGTAAATGTGCCTTTTCAGGATATCAACCTAGATTGAATGTTTATGTATTGCTTGATGTTCATAATTAAGAGATTAAATTCTCACGTAATGCTTACTTTTATGATTTGGATTACCCTTCACACACTGACATAGTTCATTCAACTTCTATAATCTATGTGAATGATTATTATGATGACTCAAATGGACAAAACATTTCTAGCCATAACTCAACTCTTGTGTCTAAGGCTATTTCTGACCCCGAACATAAAAGACATAATTCTCTTACTAGGAAATGGTCATGATCTCGTCCCAACCATCAACCAGAATGAACCTACTACCACACTTTCTTATGCACCTCACCTTGTTGGACCTGAACCAAATAGACTTGCTCCTAGCCCCATTACACATGAACCAAATTCGCATACCCTTGGATAATCAACCAAAACTATTAATCCTCCTAGTTATCTACATTATTATGTTTGTAAAACTTTCACATCTACCTCAACCCACCTATTGTCTAGTTACATCTCTTACTCTAATCTTTCTCTCACTTAGAAAGCCTATACATTTTCCATCACCTACTTCTTACAGTGGAACTACCAAATATCTTAGATGGTTTCAAGTAACACAGCTTTAGGTTAAGGCCCTCAATGCTAAACAAACTTGGGTGTTTGTGGATCTCCCCACTAGTGTAGTTCCCATTGGTTATAAATTGGCGTACAAGATTAAGAGACATGTAGATGACACAATTAGTGATTCAAGACTTAATTGGTGGCACAAGATTTTGATTAAACTGAGGGCCTAGACTATTTTGAGACCTTTACTCTTATTGCTAACTTGACCATAATGAGAATTCTTTTGGTATTTATGTTTGGCATCTTTACCAACTTGATGTGAATAATGTTTTCTTACATAGGGACCTCCATAAGGCCGTGTATGAAGCCACCACCTGGTGTGTTTCCTCCTAAACATGAACTTGAAGTTGCTCTCTCTCCCAAGGGTATACCTTTGTGCCAATGCAAATATTTCTTGGAATTGTTAACTTACTCTGGGCTTATAACCAACAAGCCTGCCTCAACACCTCTTGATCCAATTGTCCAATTGAATCATGACTCGAGGTTTGTTTATGCTAATGTGTTTGCTTATAGACACTTTGTTGGTAGGCTTTGCTTCCTATTTCTTTGCAAGCTCGGGTGGCTGGTATAGTCACCAAGGCTAGATTTTGTGGATTTTTCCACCACAGTTTATGGGCGGGGTAACAATCACTAAAGAAAATGACACTTCCAACAAGTACATAGCTTGTGTTATGTTAGCTTTTGGTAGCTCGTGCATTTAGCTTACCATTAGATGGTTAGTTAGCTTTTTTGTTTTATGCTTCTAGGTAGTTATTCTTGTAGTACATTTAGCCCAATTTGTAACTAGATCAATTCATTCAATGAGAAAGCACAATGTACTCTAAAATTACTTTGAATTTGCATGGGCCAACATATAAGAACAATAGTTTCATAAAAAAACCACAGAGCTTATCATGTTTGTGGAGCTTAATTTTCCACTAAAAGTATACAATTTCCTTGTTGTCTAACATTTTGTTGTGTCGTAGGTTATTTGATTTCTAATTGATTATTATTAGACAGTTTCTTCTCCTACCTCTATATTCTCAAATCTTCATCTCGTTTGTTCAATCCGAATGTGTAAAATACACCTAAAGATTGGTCAATTTGGATAAAAATTTCTGGTTTTTCAGAAAAATATAAGTTGGAGAAAAGAAGCTCACTAATTATTAAAGTGAAGTGTTTGACATTTAAAAATTAAGGTGTGGATTGGTCTCTATAGCTTCTAATGTTAGTCCATCCCTAGTTGGGGGAGTGTGGGTTGTGTTGTCATGTCGGTATTAAGAAATAACTATAAATAAAAAAATTATAATTTTCATCAAATTATCCTTATTAACTATTGATGTGTTTCTTTTTATCATAAATGCAAAGTAAAAAATGCTTAAGAGTAATGTATGTAATATTAATTGAGTTATATAATTGAAAAAAATAATTAATATTACATTGGAAACATAAAATGACATTCTTTTTTTAGATAATTTATTTTGATAAAGTAATCATATTCGTTAAAAAATGTAGGGAGTAATTGTTTTTATTCATATATTACCGTTGTCCTTATAAACAAGACCTTCTTATAAAAAGTAAATTGTGTTGGAACCAAGTTGGTTCTAAGTACTTAGGATTTTGATGTTTTAAAAAGCACTCCATGTAATCTTATTTTGTACTTTGAAATTATTATATTAAATGCCACCAGAAGATGAAGTTATCATAAGCAGAAGATGAAGTCACTAGAGGCCGAAGATGAGTTACTAGAAGATAAAATCATACCAAAGGATACACCTCCAGAAGACACTAGATAATGCATCCAGAAGGTACCAGAGGATGCAGCCTGAAGGCACCAGAGGATACACCAGGATGTCAAAACACCACCAGAGGATATCTTTCCTGGCCCAGATCAAGAGATTTAATCCAGATTTGGTCTAGACCAGAAGATAGCATGGTTTAGAGTATGAAACTAAGTCCAAACCAGAAGAAATGATATCCAGATTTAATCCAGAACTGATCCAGATCAGAAGGTAAATGTCCAGATTAAAATATCCTATGTCCAGATTTAATTTCAGTTCAATCCAGACGTAGTTCACAATTGGTCCAGATCAGAGGGAAGATGTTCAAATCAATGGTCCAGATTTAAGCATCATGGACCAGTATTGGCTGAGATAAGAAGATCAAACCATATGGCCCAATGTTGGCCGAGATCAGAAGATCAGAACGTGTGGTCCAGTATTGGTCGAGATCAGAGGATCACAGCAGATCAGATTGCAAGTCCAGAGTGGTCGAGATTGGAAGATCAGAAAGTGTGGTCCAGGGTTGGCCGAGATCAGAGGATCACAGCAGATCAGATTGTATGGTCCAGATGTCGACGAGAGCAGAAGATCAAACGGTCCAGATTTAATCATGATGATAATCAGTGGAGACTTGATTAAATTTGATCAAAGTATTAAAAGGATTTGATACAAAAATAAATTGAAGTCTTGTGGAATTCAGAAGCTATTGGCAGGAAGAAATATTTGATCTAGAAATAATTAAAGACAACATTGGCCAAGTTATTTTTGAAAGCAAATCTGGAGCTAAAAAGATATGTTTTTTATTTAAGAGAAACCCGATTGGCCAAGTTATTTTTGTAAGAGTATCTGGCAAGATACAGCTCGAATTTAAGCTGGAAAAGACCCTAATTCACATCTATAAAAGGAGGCTCAAGGCCGAATACTTAGCATCGAAAAATCACAAAAGAGTCATACACTTCCAAAAGCAAACACTCAAGTTTTCAATGAGGTTAATTGTGAGTTCCAGCTTTCCAGAAGCAAGCACTTGTGTTTTTCTTTCCCTTGTGTTAAATCTAAGTTTTTGAAGTAGAGTCTACAATCTAAGGGAGTCAGAAGGGGTAGCAGATTACTTAGCAATTAGATTCAAGGCGTTGTAATTCCTTCTACAATCTGGGGTTGTCAGATTGGTAGGAGAAGACTTGACTTGAGAAGTCAATGTGCTGTATTCCTCAAAAGTCTAGGATTGTTAGACTGTTTGACAAGACTGACTTGGAGGGTCAGTGGTATTGTTGTAATTTAAGGTTTTGAATTAGTGAAATCCTTCAAAGTGAAGGGACTGCACGTAGCCTCGTTAACGGTGAACCAATATAAAATTGTGTGTTTTATTTTTTACTTTATATCCGCTGCTAACTCTGTTTGATTCACACATCAGGTTTTGTTATAAAAATGCAAAAACAAAAAAGTAATCAAGTTAGTCAAACACAATTCAACCCCCCTTCTCGTGTTTGCACCTTCAAATTGTTCCTTTTTATAAGGTCCTTTACAAATTACGAGGTGCATGATTACTTTTTCACCGGAATACCTCTATTTAAATGAAAATAATAATAAGATCATTTTTGTTTCTCGAATTAATAATTTTAGAAAATGACTGTACATCGTTAACATATTTAATGAAATTTTTTAAAAAAAAAATTGTGAACTAATCTTATGATTCTTATACATAGGGTCGAAAGTAGTATATCTTATCAGTTAACACTACACTTGAATAAAATATTTTAAAAAGAAGTTTGCATATATATAGAGAAATTATTATATTAGCTGTTACCTTTAGCAACACTTATTGATATTTGAAACCAAAGAGACGTTAAACATCCACCCAATAATGCAGCAGTGAATTGCAACCTTTTTCAAAGCAAAGTGAATGTAACAAAAATGAGATTCCTTCTAATATATGTGATGAGCTCTAAAGTAGACGAAAAAGTGAAAAATTAATTGCAGTATTTCTGGGGTGTAATACAAAGCCAATTATAGGAATGGGAAGATGGGTAGAATTTACATGAAAATTTAGCTAAGATGCATTAATTGATACATGCTTCATGTATTTATACAACTAGTGTGAGCTCTGTGCCATGAGAGAGATCGATGCCTCAAGCAAAGAATAATAATCCCTCCCCAACAATAATAGAAGCATGGTGAAAAAGTAACAATTGATATTGGTTAGCAATAAGTAAAGAATATAATAATAAAACTTCAGCATCAAATCAAGGTGAAGTTAAGGGTGGGGGAAGGTTGCAAACTTCAGCATCATGGAGAAGTACGTTTTAGGGGTACATCACCTAGTCTTTTAACCCATCACAATTGGTAAGGTTTGGGTTGAGTCTAACTCTAATTTGAAGAAAAGACAAATACTAAATTGAAGTAGGGACTGCTAGACAGAGTTGACCTTTGAATTACCCGAAGTGTCTCAAAAGTTTTAGAGGAACTTGATGTTATTTTTTACTCATTAATTTTATATTTTCACTTGCAAGTTAACAATCATTATTTTTTAAAAATAATAATTTTATTACATTGATTTATAAAGACTCACACTTATAATTTTGTACATAAATATCCGTTTTCTACCATTTTATGTCGGCATTTCAAGAACTTAATTAGTCGGATTTAAAATGAATTGAAACCAATTACACTAAAATTTTATTCAATGTCAGAAATTTATTATTTAAGGAAATTATTTTTTTCCACAAGAAAATGTGTATGTATTATGTGATTAACTTTTTAGTCGTATGGGATTTTAACATCTCAGCGCAGATTTTGACAGAAGTAAGACGTAGATAGGTGAATGAGCTGCTTTGGTTGTTAATAGGCATAGCGCCAAACCCTGTTTTGGAAGTATAACAGATTGCCTGGTTTTTCGGTTCAATTGTCCTATAAACTATTTAACTCAAATTTCATGGAAATTAATTAACTCAGATCATGACTTGAAGATGGCTCTAAAATTTCTCCTTGGTCAGTAGCCATGTTTGAAACAGAAAAAATGGTTCGAAATCGGTTTTAATTAAAAATTAGTTCAAAACTGGTACGAAATATTAAACTGATATATATATATATATATATATATATAAAAATTAATTTCAAACTGATTTGAAATTAAATTAAAAATCGCTATACCAAAATTAGGCTTTAACAGCGCTTTTTTAATGTATTTAACAACGCTTTTAAGCACTATAATATGTAGTGCTATTAAAAGATATGACAATGCATTTTAAAATGTAAAAAGCGTTGTCGTAGGTAGAATCATGCCTTTATAGCGCTTTTTTGATAAAAGCGTTATTATAGGTGTCTCATTTGACAGTACTTTTCTAAAAAGTGCTGTCGCAGGTGGTATCTTAAATTGTTGTAGGTATTTAATAGCGTTTTTTTTTAAAATGCAGTCGTAGGTATTTCATAGAGCTTTTATAACGTTTTTTTTAAGGAAAGCGTTGTAGTAGGTTTTATTTAATATAGATTTAATAGCGTTTTTCTTAGAAAAACGTTGTCGAAGGTATTATTTTAAAAATAAAAGCGATGTCATATGTTAGTCACGCGACAACAATATTCAATTAAAAAAGCACTGATATATTCCAGATACAAATTTTGTATAAACACTCATATATTGATGTTATTTTTCCAGAAATCTTCCCTATTCATTCATACTCTATTTACAATTCAAAAAATAATTAACTAAACACATGTGATGTAAAATATATTTATGATCAAACTCAATCATTATCTAACTATAAACTCAAAATATATGTCATCAACATCAAAGCTCTCTCAATTTCCAGCAACATCATTTTTTCCAAGATTATCAACACAATAGCAATTTCTTACTTTAAACATTAACAAAAATAAAACAAATTAATTAGAATAATTCTCAAGTCACATAAAAATACACAATAATTGTTTACACGGTGAAACTCACATATTTAATGAATATAATGAATATAATTCTTAATTTAAATCTTTGAGTTTCTCCTTTTATATATATATATATATAAATATATTATAGGTGGTATGTTTATTCCTTGATCTTTTATATATAGCACACCCTTGATCTACTAAGTTCCCATCTTCACACACCATGATGTTTTTATTATTTATAGAAATCAAACTCTCAACTCTTAAACTTATAAACACTAAAAAACCGTAGTTTTGAGTTAAAATACAATTAAATTTCTACTTTGAAATTCATAAAGTAAAACAAAACTTTTAGGAATTAAAAACCATTAGTTAGTATACAAAATTTTTAAATTTTAAATTTGTCGCCTATAAATAGAAGACTCACAATTCGATCTATTTTCAGAAGAATCTTTGTTTCAATTTTCTTCAACGTGGATTTTGCTAATCTTATAAAAAAATATTCTATTAATGCATCTTAATATCATCGACTTAAAGCCTAATAATAATAATAATAATAATAATAATAATAATAATAATAATAATAATAATAATAATGGTAATAATAATAATAATATTAAGGAAAATGCAGTTGTATAATTTTGCTTTTAAGTTGTCAGAATATTTTAGTGGATTATTTGAATTCTACTATAATAGACCGTATTCAGAAGAAAAGGTAGGATGTGGATCCTTCAAGTCCTCACCAAATTTGGTGTGCGAAATGTCAACTATTATTACATGTGTCCTTTGCATTTAAAAAAAAAAATGTCCTTCTCCAATTAACTACAAATTATATTACATTTAAATTTTATGCACTAATTCATCTTGCGCTGTAATATTCATCATTCTGTTAGCATCAACTAATGTAGCGTATGAAGACCGTTGTTGTATAACAAAAAATATTGCACATTACTATAAAATCTGTTTTCTGAACATGGTGAGATTCTTACGAAAAATTATTTTTAATCATTAATAAGTTGCTATCTAATTGGTAGTATCAATTAATAATTTATTTTCGTGTTATTTCAAATGATCATCAACACCGAATGTAATTAAGAAATATACTTAAATTAAATAATTGGACTCAAGTGGTTAATGAATTTTATAAATTGTTTGTGAGAACTTGAATTCAAATTTTTTATGTAACTATTTTTCGTCAAAACTTATTTATCTCCCGACGAATTTTGAATTACTAAAATCTCTTTCTTCTGAGAACCGAGAGAGTTAAATAAAATAAAAAATTATATCGAATACTAACAAACTAGATAGAGATTATTGACCATTAATTTGAGAAGGAGTTTCACCTTCATTTACAAATAGAAGTGTATTTTAGTTATTTTTGTTATAATTGTTATGTATATTACGACGCACGTTGTAATAGAAAATACAAAATATCAAAATAATACTATTAGTTTTCTCTTATTCTCTTTTCTCTTTTCCTCTCCCTATTTATATTCTTCTACCTCTTGCTTTTGATTTGATTAGTTTCATAACAATAATTTTATACTTCTTTGATTATAAATTAGATATTACTTTTTGTTTTATCTTAAAAGATATGGTAAATTGTACCATAATTAACTCACCTGACAGACAAATTAGATATTGCTTTAATAAATAAAAGATGACACAACAAATGTCCTTTTACATATTTAATATAAAACAACTGTTATATACTTTTTTTATACTTATTTTTGAACAAAAATAGTACCGCAACATCAAAGTTTCAAGGCTAGCTCTTATTTGTCCACTAAGTATATTTGAAATAAATTATCTCATTGTTTCTTCCAAAAAAATTCATTTGTATGGTTTCTTTCAATATTTCAAACATGCAAAAGAATATATAAATTACAGATTTAATAAAAGAATTTTACACCCACACAACACAAGGGTGACAATCTAGTTATAATAATAATAGGAAAAATTGCACAACAAGAAATCGAACTAAATTTAATGAAAACAAAAGAAGAGCACTGAAAAATGGTAAGAGAATAAACTTGTACGACATGAAAATGTGAAATCATAGAAAACGATCTACAAATCACAAATTGAAGAGTAGGAGAAATTGGGTGACTGACTACTAGAGTTTTGAGACAATTGCAGTGACAGAGGAAAGAAATGAGGAAATTGAGGTGATTACTATTTGTCTTCAGATTGAAATCTGTGTGAAGGAAGAGAGTGGTGTTCGTCCAAAACAAAAAAATTGAACATTCAATGTGAAAATTTGAAAAATGAAGGAAGGAAAAGTGCAAAAAAAAAATATATAGTAACCGCCACGGCTAATTGAATTTCTTACCCATCGTCCCCGTAACTGTGGGTAAATGCTACTGTTTTTATAGTGAGATGTTTATAATGTTTAAAATATATTTGAAAAGAATCGTTCAAATATTTAAAAGGTATATATTAATTAATTTAATAGTATAAATTAAAATTTTTGACATAAAATATTGCGAGGATTAAAAATCAAAAAAGAGTTTTAATAGTAACTAAAAATAATTTTTTTTTTAATTTTTAGAAAGACAAAAAATTATATTTAATCTTAATAGTTTTTAGATGAAAACTAAATGTGTGTCTACAACAACAAAGATGACAAATTCTAATGTGGACTGTCTATCAAGGTTACTAAAGATTAACACTTAAAATTATTAAAAACTCTAACAACAATCATAATATTTGATCTTTGGTTTATGTTGCATAAAAGTAGGAGTAAATAAATCATTTTTATCCCACCATGAACCTTTAGTAGGAGTTTTTAATATGTATTATAAGAATTTTTTAGTGATAAACCATGAAAATATATGTACTAATGAATTTTAAGATAAGATAATATTTTGTTAATAGTATTGATAATAAAGATGAAGAAAATAATTAAATGATAACTTTTAATATAAAAAAAAATAGAAGAAGAAAGAGATACGATAGACAAGAAATCCGTTATTTTATAGTGATGGAACTCTTGCATATACACTAGTACATTAGAAACTAAAATTAACTTTTTTTTTTTGCTTTTCTATTTTGATCCTTTGTAATTTATAGTTTTTTTTTCTTCTTTTGATCCTTGTAATTATGTTTTGTTTTCATTTTTGTCTCGGCCACGTGACAGACACCATTGGATAGTGACAAAGCACTGTTGACATGACAACTCAATACTACGTATCGCCAAAATCTCATGGTCATCAAAGACAAACCACATGTGATACGAAGTGTTGTTAAGAATGTCAATTTTATGATTTACGTGAACATGAATAACTATGTAAAGCAATATTTAATTGTGTAGTGTATATGTACTATTTGATGAATGTGTATATCTGAAAACTTGTGTGTGTTTACTTTGTCATTACATACCCTTGTTTATTGTGTTTGATGTTACGATGACGAAGACACACCACATAAGACATATGATGCTTAATGGAGTTATCATGTTATTTTGACTTTATTGGCTTGCATGCCAAATATTTTACATTTGAAAATTTCTACCATGCTCTCATAGTGACACCGGGGATGGTTTATTCTACTTAGTCATATTTGCGAAGATTTATAAACAACGTTTAGAATTTTATGTTATTGTACTCCACAAATTTTGAAATTATCTATGCATTTTTGTGTGAATTTTTTATTGTGGACTATGTTAAGTGCATGTTGTGTTATCTTATTTTACTTTTCTTTTGATTTGATTACTTTTTTTTTCTTTGGTTTGTTATCCGTGCATATGATACCGAGCACTTTATCAAACATAAGAGGATAAATTTTTCTCTTATATTTGTTATCATCGAAACACCAAAGGTTACATTGTTCTCTTAAATTTGTTATATACGCACTTTATGGTGGTAGTTCAACAACTCAACTTGGTCAAACTCAATTGGACTATGTAGTTGACCTCAACTGTATATATTCAATTCAACTTTGAATTCTGCAAGTTAGATGTTTGGTTAACATCAGATAAGACCTCGGTACCTCGTTTAATCAAATGTACTTGGGGTGCAACTGTAGTACAAGATAGGAGCGCTGGGGGAGCACATGCTCAAAATAGATCACGACCTTCACCAACTCCCACTATAACCAATGTAGTAGAGCCATATGGAAAAAGATAATGATTTTTAATGGTGTTTCCAGCACACTTTGTCTGGCTGTCAAAATATGCACCTGGGCATTCAAGTGTGCTCTTTGACATGTGACATGTCCCAATCCGCACCTAGTCATCCTGTTGGATGTCTCGGCGCTAACTCTACGCTCAGCTGAGTCGTAACCACTATTGCCTTGCGGTTGGGAGAATAGTCCATCCAAAATCATACTTTCTTTACTTCGAAGTTAAGAAATTGTAGTCTAGAACCCATTTAGATCACATATACTAACGCATACCCACAACCAAACATTAAGCACGATAAATAAAATATGCATGTGACAACAAAAATCCATATATATGTATATTTCATTTTTGGTATCAAATTACAATAAGACATCTCACCATAATCCACAATTTCAGTACTAGAAGTTGTTAGAACCAAGATAGTTTAAAGAACTATACCCCTTACTTGTGTTGATAATAACTAATTATTTTATGGGACAATTTAAATCACTAATGTTTTGTTTAAGTGTGTAGTCCCCTTATCAGGTTATTCTATATGACTTTACGATACATCGTTTGATGTTTGATATAAGTTAAAAGGAACATCTAGACAACACTATGAAATTCGTTTTATGAGTCTAATGAACACACTCTGATACACGCCTCTGGTGATTCCGATCATGATATCTTGTGCTCCTTATATCTCTATATCACGATATATATAATAAATTACAAGGGTAAATTTTGACTAGCTTTAATGGTGAGTCAATCTTTGAAGATTTGATATGAAATTTCATGGTACATGCTGATTTGTTGCAATTAGGACAACTGCCAAAAACCCTAAAGCTCCCAATAAAAGGACGTGCAACCCTTATTGAAGAAATACACAACAATGTATTACAATAAGCACAATACAACCGTCTATGCACTCTTGCTCTTAATATTTTTTTTTATTTAAGTGTTGAGATATATTTTATGAGTGTGCAACATTGTAAACACCCTCTTATAAGAGTTATTCACAAAACCCTTAAATCTATTCTTTTATAACCTAGTCTAGTAGTGGCTGCATCCCTCAATAACTTGACTATACAAAACTATTAGGTTGAGAAGACTTGAATACAATCAGATTAACTAGTAGGTGTTTAGTAGAAGTGTGATTCAGTTGGTGAATTAGTGGATTAAAACCTTCTGTTTGAAGGGACTGGACGTAGCTACCTTGTTGGTGGTGAACCAGGATAAATTGGTCGTGTTGTTATGTGTTTTTGTTTTATCTGCTATATTTTCATCACTTTTTTTTAATCATATTAAAACAGTTTTTAAAATTAAACACAATTTAAACCCCCTTTATGGCATTTCTCGTTCTACAATTGACATCAGAACTTAGTCTCAAAGCTAAGCACTTAATCGTATTGGAGTAAATATACGTGTAATTATGACTAACTCTGGTGATGAAGTTACATGTGTAAAAATTAATAGGGCTCCTCTATTTGATGGAGAAATATTTGAGTACTAAAAGGATAGGTTTAGAAGATTCTACATTGCACATGATCATGAACTTTGGGACATAGTCAAAGATGGCTATGAGACTTAAAAAGACGCTTTTGGTGTTGAAATATCTAGAAAGAATATCAACTCTGATCAAAAGAAACAATACAAAATGCATCATAAAGCAAGAATTTTCATGATGAATGCTATCACCTTCAAAGAGTTTGAAAAATGCAGCAACAAAGAAACACTAAAGAGTATCATCGATGCTTTTGTTATCAACTAGGAAGTTATTAAGCAAGTACAAAAAGCTAAGGCAAATTTACTTGTCAAGAAGTATGAGCTTTTCAAGATGGAAGAAGATGAAGATATTGAGAAATGTTTTCTAGATTCCAAACTCTGGTATCTAGATTGAAGGTTCTCGAAAAGAGTTACACTACCTCTGATCACTTTTAAGAAGATCCTCAGAAGTCTTCCCAATAAGTGGAAACCAATGGTAAAGTTAAACTTAAGAAGCCTTTGGTAGAGCTGATGAGTTCACTCAGATCCCATGAAATTGAACTAGTTGAAGATGAACCCAAGAAGAAGTTAAAGTCTTCAGCTCTCAAGTCCCAAGGAAAGAATACAAAATCCAAAGCCATGCAAACTACTAAAGACTCAGAGGAAAGAAAATTAGACAATCAGAGTGAAGACTCATAGGATGAAGAGTTTTCCTTTATCTCAAGGAAAATCTACCGCATGTGGAACAAGAGAAAGAAATCTTTTCGTGAAAGAGATTTCAGACAATCTCAAAATGATAAAGAAATTGGTGACAAAATCAGTCAAGAAAAGAATCATATGTTGTGAATGTAAAGAACAAGGACATTTCAAATTAGAATGTCCTAAACATGTGAAAGGAAATTCCCAAAGAAGAAATGTCTTATGGCTACTTGCGATGATTCTAATGAAGATGAAGAGCATGCAAACATTGCTCAGATGGAAAATACACAATCTGACTCTGATTTTTACAATAAGTCTATTGATGAAGAAATTGAGGTATTATTTCACCTATCTTCGTAATGAACTTATAGTTATGTTAAATGATTTTCTCAACATGAATTTCAATGTTTCTTCAAAACTGAAATCTCTTAGAAAAACTCATGACATATTAACAAATAAATATTGTTCTCTTGAAAAAGATTTTGACAACCTAAAATGAGAAAATCTAACTTTGAAATGAAATGTTCCAAAAAATTCAGAGGATAAAGTTTGTAATTTTGTTAAGCGTGCAAAGGTGTTTCAAGAATTTCTTCCAAACGACATAGACATAAGAAAACAAGCCTCTATGATCTATGGTGTTACCAAAAACAATAAACTTGATATTGGTTTTGAAGAACCACAGAAAACTCCTAAAGTTAACTTACTTGATACTGCTCGTGTATATTGCTTATAGAAAGGTTCCAATAAAAGAACTTGCCCTATGCAAAAACATAAAAAAGACAAGACACCTTTCAGAACTAACAAACCAGGACCCAACCAAATTTGGGTACCTAATAATAAAATAATCTATCTTGCAGATATCATTAGCAATAAAGTTAAAACATCAGTCATGATACATGGATAGTTGATGCTTACGACATATGATGGGAGCAACGTTTATGTTCCTAGACATGACCCTCAAGAACGAAGGAATCATAGAATTTGGAGGTAATCATAAGGGTAATATCATTGGGCATGGCACAATAGGTAATGGTTCCCTTCCCTCTTTTCAAAATGTTTTACTTGTAAATGTGAGAGCAAAATCCATTTAAAGTACAAAATATCCTACATCTTTTGATGATAACAAAATCAGTTTGTGGGAACAATTTTAGGCACTAATGTTTCATTCAAGTGTGCAGTTCCAATACCATAGTTAATATGTAGGATATTAGAATATATCCTCTAGCGATTGGACAAAAAGACATGGAAAATTCCGCATTCAAATATGGTGAAAAAGTGCCTCGAAAACACTGCCTTTGATGATACAAAACATTAGACTGCCTCTACCTATGATGGTACAAGAAGGTTTGCAAAGACTGCATTGAATTCTGATTCAGCTCTGCTCTCAGTACATCTGTTGAAGTATGCCATCTGATGAAGCTAAACATACTTTGGGAAAGTGTGCCTCTGGTGAAGATACTTTGGAAAGTCTTCCTCTAATGAAGAGACTTTGGGAAAGTATGCTTTGGGTCCAATGGCATCTGCTTTCTTGTTTTATTTTTTTGTTGGCTGCTGAAGGACTCAGTTCCTTGTTAAGTTCTTCAGTTAAAGTCTGGTTGTTCTCTGGTTAAAATGTGGGTGACAACTCAAATTTCAACGTCTCCCATTTATAGTTAGCAGATGATACTCTTATCATGGGTGGGAAAAAATGGTCTAATATAAGAGTTGTTAAGGCCCACTTGCTACTTCTTGAATTGGCTTCAGGTTAGGAGGTTAATTTTCACAAAAGTCTTCTAGTCGGAGTGAATGTTAATGAATCATTGCTTGTGGAGTCAAACAAGTTATTGAATTGAAAATTTAGGAAGTTCCAATTAAATACCTTGGAATCCTGTTATCAAAAAAATTAGAAGAAAGTGATCTAGATGGAGGAATCACAATTTTTCTATGGGTAGCTGCCTTATTATCGTTATAGTTGTCTTATATGCGTTGTCGTTTTATTTTCTTTCTTTCTTCAAGACTCTATTGGGTATTATCTCTAAAATTGAATCTCTTTTAAAAATAAAATTATGATGGGGGTAGTGAGGAGGCCTGAAAGGTGCATAGAGTGTGATAAGATTTGTTGTCAACGTGAGCAAGGTGGGCTTGGTGTGTAACACCCCAATTTCTTATTATTATATTTTAATTTTAAAATATAATGCACAACTATTATTATCCGTATGTTGACATGTGCGATAATTTCCTTCGTGTTTGTCCTATGTGTTCGCCCTAATGATTTATTTAAATTATTAATATTAATAATATTTAATTTTGCTTTAATATATATATATATATATATATATAAAAGAAAATAAAAAGTAAACGTGTGTGTTGCTACATTAGTCTATTAACTAAAGCATTAGTAGAGTGGGTTTATGACTGTAGTAATAATAACAATAATGATAATAATAATAATAATAATAATAATATTAATCATAATAAGGGTCATGGGCTAAGTGTATAGGTCTGATAATAAGCTTAATAATATACCTAATACTACTAGTACGTATAGATAGGTATATAAGTGAATAACGGAGGCTGTCATGCATTCCGTGTCTCTGTTTCCCAGTTCTATTAGGAAGAAAAAAATTGAATTGACTACTGCCCTGTTGCATCCAGCCGCAACTCTTAATATCAAAATCATACATTGATTTCAAAGACTAGGCTGTTAGAGATGGTGATTGGCGAAGACACAACACATTACATCAACGGATCAGCTTCGTTGAGAAAAATCTTTTGCCAAGGTAAGGGGTGAGATGAAGTTCGATAATATGAGTATAAAATGACATGAGATGAACGAGAATACTGAAATTCACAGATATTCATCTGGGGCTTACTATGTATGGTCGAGCCCTATTGACTGATAATAATTAATTATTAATATAAGGATGGTAATACGGAGGACTAAAATATATTTTAGCAACCTATAGAATTGCTGTGAATTTATGTATATCAAGATTTCATACTGTCTAGTTTTATGAACCTTATGCTGATTGTTATTGTATGAATGATATGTACTTGAGTGTTCTTGTAACTTGATTGAAATCATGATATTACTTGAATGTCCCACCTGTTTGATTTCTTATTATGTGATTGGACTGTGTATTGTGAGTAGTGTAGACCAAATATTGGGGTTATATTGTGATTGACTAATATATATATATATATATATAAATATAATGATGAACATTGTGAATACAACTGAAAATTATTGAGTTATGATAATCCAGTACGTATGAGATAGATGTTGTAGTTTTGGAGTGAGGATTATTTTGTCATCATATAGGGAGGGTTTGAAAAACCTAGTGATTCGAGAAAGTACAACTGAATAAGCATGATCATTGAGGGCTACAGTCAAACCATAAGGTAAGACTGATAGACCTTGGGGGTACATCTAGTTGGGAATTCCTAAGTAGATTAGTGGGTTATTCCCTACGGCCAGGAGCTACCGTGCAAAACAAGAGGACGCCGATCGTCGCATATATGTATCTTGGGTTGAGTTGAGGGGATCTATGAGGACTTGGCCATTCATGAATTGTCCGTCCACTCTTGTAGTGGAATAGTATCAGGCCTCCTAACCAAGTACTTCAGAGTATAATGGTACCAAGTGATGAAGAAGTATAAAGTATAGGACATGCATAAAATTTTCTCCCTGTGACTGTTTTATTGTGATTGAATTAGATTAACCTTGATATTATGATTCTGGAATGTTCTCATGTTTGTGTTAATTTGATTACTTACGTGTTCTTCTCGTTTACATTATACTATTACATAATTCCGATACTCACTCCTCGCTGTTTGTGTTTGGCGTTTCCGATGGACGTAGACGAGCTGCAAGCTACAGGTGAAGATTAATACTCTCTGAGTGTAGGAAGCCGTCTCATCTTGAAGACTTTTATCATCTTCCTTCTGTTAATTTCATATTTGAACTTCTATAATTTTGGGAAATTTTACTCTGATAGTGACATCGGGTTGGGACTACATTTATAATTATCAGTAACTTATGTATGTGTGCTTCCAAAAGAATTTAATTTGATCACGGTTATGACCATCGAATTGTTAAGCTGATGGAAACTTTGGATTAATATGACTTGTCCATGATTAAGGGATACTTTTGCCTTAAAGAAATCGTTCAAAAGTTTTATTTATTTATTTATTTATATTCTTTTTAAATTAAAATTTGAAAGAAAAAAATAAATTTTAAATAAATTTGAGATTTAGGGTGTCACATTAGTGGTATCAGAGGAGGTCCGTCCAATCAGACTATAGGTGTGTTATGTGTTCACTATGTTTCCTTGTGTGCTCTGTTATGTGTGTGCTGTTACTATGATTGTTATTGTGTTAGTAGTGTAGAACTAAGTTAGTTTCCTTTCTCCCTAAGAACCCCACTGTATTCAATTGTCCTATCTGATTGATGTAGGTAGTGATGGCTAGTGGGAGGAATGACGCTGAAATTGCTGAGGCTCTAGAGTCCATGGCAGGAGTTATAGTGCAGGCTCTACAGGCTTTGGCTGAATCCCAAGCTACTGCGCAAGCCTCTGCACAAGCTGCTGCACAGGTTGCTGCTCAAGCTGTTGCTCAAGCTAATAGTTACACTAGTGATCAAGGAAATGTGCAAGAGATTGAGAAAATTTTTAGAGGATGGCATGTCCCGAAGGCCAAAAATTGCATTTGGGAACTTTTATGTTGATAGAAGAAGCTGAACATTGGTGGGACAATGCACGCCAGCGTTTAGATAATGCAGGGACTGCAATTACTTGGACAGTATTCAAAAACATGTTCCTAGTCAAGTATTTTCCTGAAGACATCCGCAATAGGAAGGAAATGGAATTTATCAAGTTAGAACAAGGTAATATGTCAGTGGCAGAATATGCCGCTAAGTTTGAGGAGTTGTCCAGGTACTATCCACTCTATGTAGGAGAAGCAGGAGAAAAATCTAAGTGCATCAAGTTTGGAATAGGACTCAGACCAGAGATCAATAAGCAGGTTGGAATGCAAGAGATCTGTGACTTCCCTACCCTAGTGAATAAGAGTAGGATATGTGATGAGGATACTCATGCTGAAAAGGCACATTATCGAAACACTGGAACCATGAAGGACAGTAGGCCTATGCATCATAATAGGGGAAAACCTTACTCTTTCCCTCTTAGTAAATTTGAAAGTCGTTCGAATTATCACCAACACGGTTCTCCAGCTGGAAGAGGAAATGGTAATGGTAATGGAAAAGGAAATGAAAATAGTTATAGTTATGGGGGTGGTAGAGGAAACCCGAATGGAAGAGGAGTTAGTTATGTGAATAGCAACAACAGGAGTCAAGTCTCGAGCAACAACAGTAGTAACAACAGTGATCCAGCTACTCCTATTCGATGTCACAAGTGTGGTAAGCAAGGTCATATGGCATTTGAGTGCAGAGATGCTGCAGTTACTTGTTTTAATTGTCAACAACAGGGCCACATTAGCACACATGCCCCTATCCAAAGAAGACTCCCCAATCCGGAAACCAGAGTTCCCAAGCCAGCCGACCTATGTCTAATGGAAGAGTTTTTGCCCTTAGTGGTGCTGGAGTAACTGAGAAAGACAACTTGGTCCAAGGCACGTGTCTCATAAGTAATACTCCTTTGTTTGTGCTAATTGATTGTGGTGCTACTCATTCCTTTGTGTCTCTTGATGATGTTAGACATTTAGGACTAACTGTGTCTCGTTTGCAGTATGATTTCATTGTGAATACCCCAACTAGTGACTCTGTTGACACCTCTAGTGTTTGTCATAATATTTCTATCCATGTGTGTGGAAAGGACATCCGAGTTAACTTAGTATGTTTACCTTTACGTCTACTTGATGTGATCCTCGGTATGGATTGGTTATCTGCTAATCGAGTCCGCGTATATTTTGTTAGTAAAACTATTGAATTCATGGAACAAGAAGAGAGAGATAAGCCTAGTAATATATCAACCAACCAAGTGAAGGCACTCTTGAAAGAAGATGCCCAGTTATACATGATCCTATCCTCGTTGGAACTTGAAGAAAAACTGGTAGTACAAGATGTTTCTATTGTGCGTGAATTCCCTGAAGTATTTCCTGAAGATGTCAATAGTTTACCACCAGAGCGTGAGGTCGAGTTTAACATTGACCTTGTACCAGATACTGGACCCATACCCATGGCACCATATAGGATGTCTCCCTTAGAATTGTCTGAGCTTAAGAAACAATTGGAGGAGCTTTTAGATAAACAATTTATAAGACCTAGTGTGTCACCATGGGGTGCACCTGTGTTGTTGGTTAAAAAGAAGGATGGATCTATGAGGTTGTGTGTGGATTACCGCCAACTTAATAAAGTGACAATCAAGAATAAGTGCCCACTACCTAGGATAGATGATCTTATGGACCAATTGAGAGGATCCTCTGTATTTAGTAAGATCGATTTGAGATCAGGTTACCATCAAATTCAGGTGAAGTCTTCTGATGTCTCGAAAACCGCATTTAGGACCCGTTATGGCCACTATGAGTACTTGGTCATGCCTTTTGGTGTTACTAATACATCAATGGTGTTTATGGATTACATGAACCGAATCTTTCATCCTTACCTAGACTCATTTGTGGTTGTGTTTATAGATGATATCTTAGTGTACTTTAAGACTAAGGAAGAGCATAGTGAACATTTAAGGATAGTCTTGCAAACCCTTAAGGAAAAACAATTATTTGCTAAGGTGTCTAAGTGTGAATTTTGGTAAGAGGAAGTGAGTTTCCTAGGACATGTAATTTCAAAAGGAGGAATAGTTGTTGATCCTGCTAAGATAGAGAGTGTCTTAGAATGGAAAGCACCAAAGTCAGTGACAGAGATTAGGAGTTTCCTAGGACTGGCAGGTTATTATCGTAGATTCATAGAAGGATTCTCCAAGTTGGCCTTACCTTTAACTAAGTTGACCCAGAAAGAGGAATTGTTTGCGGGATACCCATTGTGAGAATAGTTTCCAAGAGCTTAAGAAACGATTGACCTCTGCATCGATCTTAGTGTTACCTAACCCGAGCGAACCCTTTGTAATATATTGTGACGCGTGTGGCTTAGGATTAGGTGTAGTGCTTATGCAGGATGGAAAAGTCGTAGCGTATGCTTCTAGGCAACTGAAGATTCATGAAAGGAACTACCCTACCCACGACTTAGAACTAGCAGCAGTTGTCTTTGTACTTAAGATGTGGAGACACTATTTGTACGGATCTAGATTTGAGGTTTTTAGTGATCATAAGAGCCTTAGGTATCTTTTTGACCAGAAGGAATTGAATATGAGACAACGTAGGTGGATGGAATTTCTTAAGGATTTTGATTTTGAACTTAACTATCACCCTAGAAAGGCCAATGTAGTGGTTGATGCCTTGAGTAGGAAGAATTTGAGTGTGTCTGCTTTAATGGTTAAGCATAGCGAGTTGCTGGAACAGTTTAGAGACCTTAGCTTAGTTTGTCAGTTGACACCAGAATGTATTAAATTGTGAATGTTAAAGGTGACTAGTGGACTATTAGAAGAGATTGAAAAGAGTCAGAAGTTGGACTTATACCTTTTGGATAAGTTACAGCTGATTGACCAGGGGAGAGAACCTGATTTTAAAATGGGTGTGGATGGAATTTTGAGATTTAAGGATAGAATTTGTATACCCAATGTAGAGGAGTTAAGAAAGATAATATTAGAGGAAGGACATAGGAGTTGTTTAAGTATTCACCCTGGAGCCACAAAGATGTATAAGGACCTCAAGAAGATATTTTGGTGGCCTAGGATGAAAAAAGATGTTGTTGAGTTTGTATATGCTTGTTTGACTTGTCAAAAGTCTTAAGGTAGAACACCAGAAACCTTCAGGCTTGATGCAACCTTTGAGTATTCCTGAATGGAAGTGGGATAGCATCTCTATGGACTTTGTTGTAGGCTTACCTCGAACTCCAAAAAAGTATGACAATATTTGGGTTATTGTGGATAGAATAACCAAATCTGCTCATTTCATTCCGATAAACATAACTTATTATATGGAAAAGTTAGTTGAATTATACATAAAGGAAATTGTCAAGTTGCATGGAATCCCATCGAGTATAGTGTCAGATAGAGACCCTAGATTTACAAAGCACTTTGGGTACGAACCTTAGGATGAGTTCAGCCTATCACCCACAAACAGATGGTCAAACTAAAAGAACCAATCAATCCCTCGAAGACTTATTGAGAGCTTGTGAGTTGGAACAAAGTGGAAGATGGGATAGCTTTTTACCACTTATAGAGTTGACCTATAACAATAGTTTCCACTCTAGCATTGGAATGGCCCCTTTTGAGGCGTTGTATGGTAGGAGGTGTAGAACCCCTCTATGCTGGTTTGAGACGGGCGATAACCTTGTGTTAGGACCCGAGATTGTCCAACAGACTACTGAAAAAGTAAAAATGATTCAAGAAAAGATGAGAGCGTCTCAAAGTAGGCAAAAGAGTTGCCATGATAAAAGAAGGAAAGACCTCGAGTTTCAAGAAGGTGATCAGGTATTTCTGAGAGTTACTCCAACAACTGGGGTTGGACGAGCGTTAGAAATGAGAAAGCTTACTCCTCGGTTTATAGGACCCTACAAAATTCTTAAACGTGTCGGTAACGTAGCATATCAAATCGCGTTGCCTCCGTCTCTTTCTAATCTTCATAGTGTCTTTCACGTGTCTCAACTTCGCAAGTACATTTTCGATCCTTCACATATAATCGAGTCAGACAAAGTCAAAATAAAAGAATCTAACTTTTGAGACCTTACCGCTACGGATTGAGGACTAGAAAGTCAAAGAATTAAGGGGTAAGACGATTTCATTGGTTAAGGTTGTCTGGGGAGGTGCTGTTGGTGATATTGCTACGTGGGAAGTCGAAAGTCAAGTGTGTGATTCGTATCCAGTGTAGTTTTCCTTAGGTAAATTTCGAGGACGAAAATTTTTTTTACAGGGGGAGAAATGTAACACCCCAATTTCTTATTATTATATTTTAATTATAAAATATAATGCACAACTATTATTATCCGTATGTTGACATGTGCGATAATTTCCTTCGTGTTTGTCCTGTGTGTTCGCCTTGATGATTTATTTAAATTATTAATATTAATAATATTCAATTTTTTTTAAAAATATATATATATATATATATATATATATATATATATATTTATATAAAAAAGAAAATAAGAAGTAAACGTATGTGTTGCTACATTAGTCTATTAACTTAAGCAATAGTAGAGTGGGTTTATGATTGTAGTAATAATAACAATAATAATAATAATATTAATAATAATAATAAGGGTCATGGGCTAAGTGTATAGGTCTTATAACAAGCCTAATAATATACCTAATACTACTAGTACATATAGATAGGTATATAAGTGAATAAAGGAGGTTGTCGTGAATTCCGTGTCTCTGTTTCCCCGTTCTATTAGGAAGAAAAAATTGAATTGACTACTGCCCTTAGACGGTGATTGGCGAAGACGCGACACATTACATCAAAGGATCACCTTCGTTGAGAAAAATCTTCAGCCAAGGTAAGGGGTGAGATGAGGTTCGATATTATGAGTATAAATTGACATGAGATGAACGGGAATACTGAAATTCTGAGATATTCGTCCGGGGCTTACTACGTATGGTCGAGCCCTATTGAGTGATAATAATTAATTAATAATATATGGATGGTAATAGGGAGGACTAAAATATACTTTAGCAACCTATAGAATGTTTGTGAATTTATGTATATCAAGATTTCATACTGTCTAGTTTTATGAACCTTATGCTGATTGTTATTGTATTAATGATATGTACTTGAGTGTTCTTGTAACTTGATTGAAATTATGATATTACTTGAATGTCCCACCTGTTTGATTTCTTATTATGTGATTGGACTGTGTATTGTGAGTAGTGTAGACCAGTACGTATGAGATAGATGCTGTAGTTTTGGAGTGAGAATTATTTTGTCATCATATAGAGAGGTTTGACAAACCTAGTGATTCGGGGAAGTAGAACTGAGGGAACCTGATCGTGGAGGGCTACAGTCAAACCATAAGGTAAGATTGATAGACCTTGGGTGTACATCTAGTTGGGAATTAAGTGGATTAGTGGGTTATTCCCTAAGGCCGGGAGGTACCGTGCAAAACAAGAGTACCCCGACCATCGCGTATATATGTCTCGGGTTGAGTTGAGGGGATCTATGGGGACTTGACCATTCATGAATTGTCCGGTCACTCTTTTATGATTCTGGAATTTTCTCCCCATGACTATTTTTATTGTGATTGAATTAGCTTAACCTTGATATTGTGATTCTGGAATGTTCTAATGTTTGTGTTAATTTGATTACTTATGTGCTCTTCTCGTTTACATTTTACTATTACATAATTTCGATACACACCCCTCGCTGTTTGTGTTTGGCGTTTGTGATGGACGCAGACGAGCTGCAAGCTGCAGGTGAAGATTAATACTCTTAGAGTGTAGGAAGTCGTCTCATCTTGAAGACTTTTATCATCTTCCTTCTGTTAATTTCATATTTGAGCATCTGTAATTTTGGGAAATTTGCTCTGATAGTGTCATCGGGTTGGGACTACATTTATAATTATCAGTAACTTATGTACGTGTGCTTCCAAAAGAATTTAATTTGATCACTGTTATGACCGTCAAATTGTTAAGCTGATGGAATCTTTGGATTAATATGACTTGCCCATGATAAGTGATACTTTTGCCTTAAAGAAATCGTTCAAAAGTTTTATTTATTTATTTATATTCTATTATTTTTAAATTAAAATTTGAAAGAAAAAAATAAATTTTAAATAAATTTGGGATTTAGAGTGTCATATGGTGTGCGTAATATGTGTGTTCAATATGGCGTTTTTGGAGAAATGATGTTAGAGGCTTAAAACAGATATAGGTAGGAAGGAAATTAAGGTTCTTTCTTGTAAGTATGGTTGATCAAATGGGGTAGTGGGAGGTGGTACTTTTTTGAGATTTGTCGTGGTGGATGGAAATTAGGTGTCTAAAGGTTGTACGTGGGGATATTCAAGAATAGTGGTTCTCGAACAACTTAACAAGAAGATTAGGTAATGGTGGAAATACTTTGTTTTTGTTTGATCTGTGGTTGGAAGGTGGACCAATACGAAGTAGGTTTAGTCGATTGTTTATGGCGGTGCGTGATAAATTTATAACAATGACGAATATGTCTAGATTGGGATGGAAAGTTGGGGGTTATGGATGTGAGTGGTGACGTAGTCTATTTTAGTGGGAAAAGAATTTGGTGGAAGAGTGTGCTTTGTTTTTTGTTAATGTTCTTTTGTAGGATCAAGTTTACGATTTGTGGCAATGGAAAATGCCTATTTGTGGTGTGTGCTATGTGAAATATGCTTATCATAGATTGATGCAAAACTCTATTGTAATTCGTTCTCCTTTTGGTGACATTATTTGGAATAAAATTGTGTTGCTAAAGGTGTCTCTCTTAGTTTGGAGGTTGTTGCACAATTAATTACCAACAAAAGACAAATTATTGAAAAAAGGCATTTTGGATAGCTCTTTCAACTTATGTGTGGGTAGGTGTGGACTTGAAGAAACTACTCAACATCTATTTTGTTATTGTCCATTTTATGGTTCAATTTGGCAAGACATTATTACCTGGTTGGTGTTGGCTTAGTTATAAAGGAAACGGTTTCAGGTATGACTTTAATCAATAGTAGTCTAATTCAATTCACTGCTTGATTTAATTATTCGTGGTTTGCTTTTGGGTTGTTTCTAGTGTGTACGAGGGATTTTGTTCTTCTGACTTCGTTTGTTTTGTTTTTCGGTTTAGTTTTGTTAGCTCTTTTATCTTTGTTTATTCTTATTCTTCGCACAACTTGTGCTTAGAATTCTATTATATTAATATATTGTTTGATTGTTTAAAAACGTAGTTTCCGTTTGGTTCAAATAAATAAAATGCTTTATCTATGTTTTTACCCTTCAAATCATCTAAGCTTAAATATTTGTTTCATTCGTATAAATTCACGTCTTTTTTATTTTCGTCCTTATAAGTTTTTTTGTTTCAATTTTAACCTTGTAAGTTCAATTATGTTTTAAAATCATCAATGTTGTTAGTCATTGTTAAAAAAAACATATGTGGCAAACAAAGAATTGACGTGATAGTCTGATGAATAATTATTGTTAATTAAATAACTACTAATAAAATGGAATAAATTAAATAATTAATAAAATTCTATTAATTAATTAAATTGATTAAAAAAGAAATAGAATTAAATTAATAGTGTTATGTTTTAGTCCCTCCTTCCGAAATCCAAAATTAGGTTTTGTGAATTTGGGGATTAGTGTTATCACACATTACTCTCCTCCTTTCTCTATTTCTCTTTGTTAATCATCACCATCATCGAATCTCCATCATTGCATCACCATTGAAGAAAAAAAGGTTGCGAAGGAGAGGTTGAGGGTATGAATTCGATACCCTTTTTATTTCGTCATTTTCTATTTTTGGTTGTGGGAAGGGTGTGTGGGGAAGCCTTTTATTTTTTGTTTATCTTTGTGTGTAAAGTATGAGTTTGTTGCAGATCAAAACAATGCCATGATGATGATGATGGTGATGATTAAATCATACATTTAGTAGTTTTTGATGCATTTAGATTCAAGTTATATACTTGTTGTTGTAATGGCTTCTCTGTTTGAATTCCTCATCCTCTGATTTATTGGACCATGTGATTGAGAGTCATTTATTGAATTTTATATCCTCTATCATCTACTTGTTGTTGTATGTATTTGATGTTGTTATGACTCATAAGTTTGAATTTACTAACCTTTGATTTAATTGACTATGTGTTTATGAGAGTAATTTCTTGAATTTCCAATCCTCTACTATAAACTTGCAGCTGTAAAGTTAACTAATAAAACTATATGTTTCTCTATTATATTTTTGCATGGTTGTGTTATTCTAATTTTAATTAAACTAACAAATTTCATTACTAACTATTGTTTATAGATGACAGGAAGAGGTAGAGGCAGGAGAAGAGCTCAAGATAGAGAGAGGAATAGTTCACACTCATCCACATATCCCATCTTCCTAAACTAAAACAACACTTAGGTCTCAACCATTACCAAAGATCCTACAGTTCTCCAATCTATTCATCTCCAAATTAGGCAAACACCACTCACATCTCAACCATTATAAAAAACCCCTACACCTGTTCTATCCACTCATCCCCAAACTAGGCCGACGCTACTACTCATATCCCAATCATTACTAAAAACCACTACACTTGCCCCGTTAACTCATCCCAATATAGACTAACACCACACACATCTCAAACATTACAAAAATAACATACATTTGTCCCATCTCATTCTCATTCCCAAACTATGCAAGCACCAACCATATCTTAACCACTACAAAAAACTTAACATATGTCTCATCTCATCTCATTCTCATTCCCAAACTAAGAAAGCACCAACTATATCACAACCATTACAAAAAACATATACACATGTCCTATCTCATTCTTATTGCCAAACTAGGCAAACACCAACATTTGTCCCATCTCATTCTCATTTCCAAACTGGGCAGCACCAATCACACCTCAACCTTTCCATACTACACTGTCATCTTCTCATCCCCAATCTACAAAGTGAAATATGATCTTTAACACCAGAGAACATCAAATGGGGGTCAAGGGATGTAGATGAAAGGATAATCGGTACATGTGTTTTTTGGAGTGATGTGTATGAAGTTAGACATAAAGCTTGGTTTGAGGACTTTAAGGTATTATGTGGCATATATTTATTGTGTGAAAATATTCCCTGTAGCATTTCTTAATTTGTGGTTACGTGTTGAATTTTGATAAACTAATTATGTTTAGTTTTCTTGATTTTGTGCTTGGTTGTGAATTTTGTCATTGAAATTGTGTTTGTATAAGTTTCATTTTGCAATAAATTTTAATTTTGTATTAACAAGTTTGTGTTCATGCAATTGTGTTTGTATCTATATGTAATTTGATTATTCAATTAAAATAGTTTGTGTATCTTTTACCCTTTAATTTGCTGGCTTCATTGTTAAGTCCTCTCTTTAGGTAATAACTATGGAGTATGATTATAGTGTACTGTGTACAAAATTCATTTACTAGACTCAATGTGGGAACAATAAATAGTGTCAAGATTCAATGGTTTCTTCACTAAGTCAAGCATGTGACACTATTTCATGTTGTCAAGTGTCAATTGACATTCATTTGTTTCCCTTGGATATTTTTTATAAGTTTTAGAGGTTAGTGACAAGCATAATCATATTTTATGCTTCCTATGATGTCATAAAAGTTTATTTATCTTCTACTTTCATATTTGTATGTTAAGCTCCACATGACTTGTTTGTTTGTAGGCAAAATACAAATGTCTTGAAAATGATGAAGCAATCATTAAAAAGAGCTTTAACATTAAGAGATCTTTATCCTAGAAAAAATGTTTTGTTCAACGTGTGTAGTGGTAAAGATATAGGTGGTTGGATTGGCAAAACCAATTTAGAACCACCGAACACTGAATGAGAATCGGAAAAGTGGAAAAAAAACTCTATGCTTAGTAAGAAAAATAAACAATCTCAAGTTGGACACAGTGTGTATAGTGGCAGGTCTACATTTTCTAGAGAACATACCGAAAAAATGGTTAGATATTCTCAATGACAAAATAACAATTTAAATATATTTATACTAACACAATGTTTTTGGTTATTGTTTTAGAGGGTGGAATTGCATAGGAAAGAAACATATTTTGTTTTAGAGGGTGGAGAGTGATATCGAAGACCAAAAGGAAAACCAAATGAATGGTTTAATGAAGAGCAAGTTAAGGCAGTTGCATGCATACAATAGTTTAAAATTATTTCTTGTATAATAAATATATACTAATATTAACTCTTTTTAGAAAACGTAGGAAACTCGAATAGTTGAGAGAGACTTACATAATGGCGAGGGTAGTAGCCAATAGTCTGATAATAGTATATACAAGTAAGTTGTTGGAGGAATTAACAACACGGGACAAATATTTGGACTAGGATCTCAAGCTAATACTATCAAAGTATCTTTAAAATCACATTCCATTTATACTAATGTGGTATCCTCATAAACAAGTTGCTACTATAGAGGCGAAGACTCAATCATTATCAATTGAACCTCAACAAAAGAATTATGAACAAGAAATGATATAAAAACAAAAGATAAAACACTCGGAGTAGATGTTCGGAAGTTATATTCCTAATTATAATCATAACGCTTCAATTCAACTCGAAAGAAATGGTGATAATGAAAACAACGAGATGGGTGGTGATGGAAACAACAAGATGGAAGATGATATGGATGATATAACTTAGATTTAATTAATTTGGTTTATGTGTTTTTTGTTAAATCAAATATTGTCTTTTTATATTTTGGACTAGTTAAGTTTAATTTCATGTAGTGGTGCACTTTTGATAGTTTTTTTTTTTCATGAAAGAATGAAATGTACCTTTTTGTTAGCGTTGATTGAGAAGTGATTATGTGATATTCTAGAGTTATATACGGTCAACAAAATAATATTTGAAAAACTATTTTAGCATTTGATAATAAAATGACCGAAAACAATAATAATATATTAGAGTTGGATTTTCAAGACGGAAAAATAAAAAATGTAGATATCAAAGACGAAATAGTATATGCTAGACAACATTTAGAGACGGATTTATTTCCATGTAGTGATGCTTTAGAATTTGATATGGTCTACTTTTACTTTTTTTTCTTAAAAAAAAACAAATAAATATGATTCTTTCAAAGTTACTATTGCTCTTTATTTCTATTTTCTTCTAATGTATGATGTTGGAGATTCTACCTCTCAACTTTCTTTGTAATTAATGCAAGACCTTTTTTATAAAATAAAAAAAATAAAAAAATAAGAAAAGAAGAACTATGCCAAAAATGGCATTTTACAGCACGCATTTTAAAGCGCTTAGTAACTAAAAGTGTTGTTGTATAATATTTTAAAAAATAACGGAGGATACAACAGCGCTTTATTGACAAGCGCTTTAGCAACAGCGCTATTGTAGGGTCATGAAGGGTTTTTGACATGTTTACAACACTTTTAGAGCGCTTCGCATGAAAGCGCTCTAAAATATAGTGCTCTCATATAAAGTTTACAGCGCGTTTAGAGCGCTACATTTACAGCGTTTTGTATAAAAGCGCTGTAAACTATGTAAATGTTTTAAAATTTAATTTTTAAAAGCCGTTTACAGCGCTTATTGACAAAAGCGTTGTAAAATATAGCGCCCACACACACTATATTTACAGCGCTTTCACGAGCGCTTTGTTTATAAGCGCTGTAAATGTTGTAAATGTTTTGAAATTTAATTTTTAAAAGCCGTTTACAGCGCTTATGGATAAAAACGCTGTAAAATTACAAGTAGTTATATATAAATAAATATATAAATAAAAACTTATTTAATACGTTTTATCCCTTCGAACCCTATTACGAACATTCCTCTCCTCTACTTTGCGCCCATTTTTACTGAGTGATTGTTGTCTCAGGTACTGTATTTATTAATTTATTATTGTCTCTAAAACTGATAAATTGTTACCCGATAAATCATATAAAATTATAGATGATAAATCTGTTCTATTTTGAAATGTGTTCGATCTATTCTGTTTTGAAATCAGACTTGTATGCATGAACTTGGACCTTGGTTTCCATTTTCCAATATTAGTCTATATATACTATAAATTTGTATGATGTTATAGATTGATAAATTTGTGTAATACTGCATTCATAAATTCTTACATGATAAATCATATAAAATCTGTTCGATTTGTTCTGTTATGTTTTGAAATATATATAACTTGTATGCATATATATATATAATGTCATAGATTGATTTGTTCTTACTGCATTCATATAGGTCATATAATTAAAATGGACCGGAAATCGATGTCTACCAATTGATTGTTAAAAGAGTATGAAAATGAAATGAAGGAGTTTGTTGAATTTGCAGTGAAGAATGCAAAAGACCCAAATCGAATCACTTGTCCTTGTTTAAAATGTTGTTTTGGAAATCGCGTTAGAGCAGATGAATTGGAAGGACATTTAGTATGGCATGGAATTGATAAAAGCTATACATGTTAGATAAAACATGGTGAGAAAAAAAAAAGGGAACACTTATTTTGACAGTGATGCGACATATGATTCAAATGATTTTGACACAGATACATATGAGCGGGACTGAGTTGAAGATATTGCAAAAGCAGTTGAAGAAGATCTTCAGGATTGTCCTAAAATGTTTGATAGTTTGTTGAGTGATGCATAGAAACTATTATATAATGGTTGTACTAAATTCACAAGACTTTCGGCGATATTAAAGTTGTACAACTTAAAAGTGAGAAATGGATGGTCTGATAAAAGCTTCACATTATTATTAACACTCCAAAAAGATATGTTGTCAGATGATAATGAACTTCTCAGTCGAACCTATGAGGCTAAAAGAATTTTGTGCTCTATTGGCATAAGTTACAAAAGGATTCATGCGTGTCATAACGATTGCATTTTATTTCGAAACAAATATGAATTACTAAAGGTGTGTCTGAAATGCAATGTCTCTCGATATAAGAAGAAAGAATCTACTCCAGCAAAAGTCGTATTGTATTTTCCTATAATATCAAGATTTAGGTGAATCTATCGCAGTGAAGAAGATTCAAAACACTTGACATGGCATGAAGATGAAAGAATTAGAGATGGAAAGTTACAACACCCTGCAGATTCTCCACAATGGGCAAAAATTGATCACGAGTATCCTGATTTCGGTAGAGAGTCAAGAAATCTACGACTTGCACTTTCTACTGATGGAATGAATCCACATGGTCTTCAAAGCATATCACACAGCACGTGGCCTGTAATTTTGTTGATTTATAACCTACCTCATGGTTATGTATGAAGCGCATGTTTATGATGTTGTCTCTGTTAATTTCTGGACCCAAACAACCAGGGAATGATATCGACGTTTACTTGGCTCTTGTAATTGAAGATTTAAAAATGTTATGGGAGTCAGGTATGAAAGTATATGATGGGTATAAGAAATAATGTTTCAATTTCAGGGCTATGTTGTTCGGCACAATTAATGATTTTCCAGCATATGGTAATATATCAGGATATAGCATTAAAGGTCAGTGTGCATGTCCTATATGTGATGAGAGTACTGATTGGATGCGGTTGAAACATTGTAAGAAGAACGTCTTTCTTGGACATCGTAGATTTTTACCTTTTAGTCATCATTATCGTGGGTGGATAAATGCATTCAATGGAAAACTAGAGGAAGGTACTGCTCCAAAAGCACCGACTGGATATCAAATATTGGAAAAAGTACAAGGTTTGACCAATAAATTTGGCAAACCATTTGCGAGAGAGCTTGTAAAAACTAGGTGGTAGAAAAAGTCAATTTTCTTTGAATTGTCATATTGGAAGTCATTGTATATAAGACATTTTCTCGATGTGATGCATATCGAAAAAAATGTCTTTGATAGTGTTATTGGTACGTTACTCAGTGTTCTGAGAAAGTCTAAGGACGGCATCAATGCAAGATTGGATTTGGTAGATATGGGAATAAGAAATGAATTGGGTCCCATAAAGAAAGGAAATCGCACATATCTACCTCCATCCGCTCATACTCTATCTAGAAAGGAAAAAATTGTTTTATGTAAATTTCTACACGAAGTTAAAGTTCTAGAATGATACAGTTCAAACATAAAAAATTTAGTTTGTATGAAAGACCTCAAGTTAAAAGGTTTGAAGACTCATGATTGTCATGTTTTAATGGAGCATTTGCTACCAATAGGTATACGTTCCATTTTACCTGAAAAAGTTCGACGAGCCATAACTAAATTATGCTTCTTCTTCAGTGAAATTCGTAGTAAAGTGATCGATCCTCAGAAATTACCGAAATTGCAGAGGGAAATTGTTGTTACTTTGTGTGAACTTGAAATGTATTTCCCACCCTCGTTTTTCGATATAATGGTTCACCTTAATGTTCATCTTATTAAGGAGACACAACTTTATGGGCCAACTGATATGAGATGGATGTATCCGATAGAACGATATATGAAAATATTAAAAGGGTATGTAAAAAGTAGAAGTCGACCAGAAGGTTGTATTGCTGAATGGTACATTGTCGAAGAAGCTGCTGAATTTTGTATTGAATATCTATCCAATGTTGAATCCATAGGACTTCCTACGTCTCGTCATTCGGGAAGAATAACAGGAGAAGGGATGATTGGAAAAGAGTAATGACTATATCAAGGACATAATGGGAGCAAACACAATTGTATGTTCTACACAATGATGATGGGGTTCAACCGTATGTTACAATACACATGGATTAATTATCTAGTTTGAACATGAACAGGAATAAAAATTGGATAACATGAGAGCACAATCGAAGTTTTATATCTTTGCTAAAAAATCACATTAGCTCAAAGTTTGATATAGACCCCGCTTCAATTTCAGAGAAATTGAGGTGGCTAGCAAATGGCCCGAGTTTACATGTCTTTTCTTACACCGGTTATGTAATTAATGGCTATACATTTTATACCACAAAACAAGATGAGCAAATCACTATGCAAAATAGCGAAGTCACTCTAGTAGCTGAACCAATGCATATCTCAAGTGCAAAAGACAAAAACCCAATATTTGCAAATCTATCATATTTTGGGGTTATCGAGCACATATGGGAGTTGGATTACACAATGTTTCGTGTTCCCATCTTTGGTTGCAAGTGGGTCAATAATAATAATGGCGTTCAGATTGACGAGTCCGGGTTCTTGCTTGTCAATTTTGGTATGGTGGGATACAAAGATAAACCTTTTATTTTAGCGTCGCAAGCTCAACAAGTGTTTTATGTCACTGATCCTACTGATGATAAATGGTCTTTTGTCCTATCGACCAATAAAATAAGTGATGATAACAACAACATTGAAGATGTTGGTAATGATATTTTCTTTGCAACATCACAACCATGTGAAATTGATTCAACTGATGATGGTTTATATCTTAGAGATGATCATGATGAGGGAATTTGGATTTATCCATCGTTTCGTATCGTTAATGGAAAAACAAATGTGAATCCCACCAGGAAAAGAAGAAGAGCATCTTAAGTGTGTTTGTGTGTTATATAAGTCATGTAATGATCTGTACTCATTGTGTAATATTTCATGTAACTTGACCTGCCATAACTGAGTATTTGATTTTATGCTTATATAATTCATCATATAATTTCTTTAATAAAATTCATCATATAATTATTTTAGAGATGACAATTTGATAAAAATTTTAACTATAATATGAACTCATCATATAAGTTGATATGAACAATTTGGTATCCATGAGTATGGATATTATATCACAACGTTGTAAATGGTTTCAAAAAAATAAATTACAATTACAAGAGACAAAATATTTACAGCGCTTATGGGAAAAAGCGATGTAAAATGTAAAATAAAATACAAGTACAAAACATTTACAGCGCTTTTGCCAATAAGCGCTGTAAATGGTTTAAAAAAAATAAATTATAATTACAAGAGACAAAACAGTTACAACGCTTATGGGAAAAAGCGCCGTAAAATGCAAAATAAAATACAAGTACAAAACATTTACAGCGCTTTTGCCAATAAGCACTGTAAATGGTTTCAAAAAAATTAATTACAAATACAAGAGACAAAACAGTTACAGCGCTTATGGGAAAAAGCGCTGTAAAATGCAAAATAAAATACAAGTACAAAACATTTACAGCCCTTATGTGTAAAAAGCGCTGTAAAATGCTCATATAGCGCCTTTTATATAGTGTGTATATAAGCGCTATAAAATACTATTTATGGCGCTTTTTATATAGTCTTTTAAAGCGCACTTTGGAAAAGCTCTGTAAAAGGGTTTTTTTTATAATATTATGTAAACTGATAATATAATAAACCGCCTCTTCATTTTCTTCTTCATTACGTATATTCTCATCCCTTACGAACTTGGCAGTGTGAAACCCTTATTCATTACGAACTCTTCTCCCTAGTGCGAACCCTTCTCTCTGTCTATATTCATTACGTACTCTCTGTTTTCATTATTCTCCATTGTCACTAAGTTCTATCCCGATGACCATAAAGGTTTCTAAGGCGCTTTTTGTTCAGTTTTTTAAAGCACTCTGTTGAACCCTAGTGCTATCTTCTTGTTGCAAAAGACATTTCTATTTGTATTTCTACGACGTCGTAACCCTAAACTACAGGTATTGTTATTCATATCTCGTTGTCACTAAACTTATTACAGCAAGAAGTACTGGAATAAAATTTGAGGTATATATACTATACTTTTGTTTATATTTTTTTTTCTTTTTTGAAAGCAATCACTTACACTCTAGCTATGAGTTTATTAGGTGGGATGGAATGAAAGTGGCCAGCCGATTGAGCCTCACTGTTTAATGATGGTAAGCTACATCAGTGCTGTTGTCCGCCAAAATATCCCAATAACAATCGATGACTGGAGAGACAAAACATTGAAGGATGCTAAAGACATACTGTGGAGTGATGTACAAGTAATCAACTTTTTTACTCCACTTTTTTGTTACTTAATTATAATTTTTTCCATTGAAATACTTTTATTCAAACTCTTTATTTATTTGGTTTTTAGAGCGCTTTTAACATTGAAGATGTGTGTAAAAATTACGTACTCAGAGTTTTCGGTAAAATTCACAGAGGATTTAGATCTCATCTGTCGAATTGTTACCTAAGAGACAAGTGTGGAAATGTAAATGTTGAAGCTCCAAACATTTACAAACACTATATAACACCCGAAGAGTGGACCTCTTTTGTTGCTAAACGCTCATACCCCGCATTTGTGGTAATATTTATTTTATTAGTTTGTGTGTTTTAATCATATTCATATCTTATATATTTTACACGATCATTATTTTTTTAATTTATATATAGAATATAAGTACAGCAAATCGGGAGCGAGCAAAAAACCCAGTGCATCCATACAAAAGATCGCGTATGGGGTATGCGCGTATAGAGCAAAAATTGTAAGTAAACATCACTTTTATACATTGTGTTAGCTAGATTATAAACTATATTTTATAACTAATATTTTGTTTATGTCTTAACGAACAGCTGCAAGAGACGAAATCCGATCAACCATTGGGTCGTCATATCTTGTGGAAGGAGGCTCGCGTAAATAAAGATGGAATAGTGGATAACGAAAATGTTCAACAAGTTGTTCAAGAATGTGTAAGTATACTATCACTTTAATGTTTTTTAATATTGCCTTTTAAAAATGATATGGAACTTATCCTTTTAATACTACATGTATTTTAGGAAAATTTGGAACAAACTCTTGAAAATCAAGATGGAAATAAAGAAGTTAGCTGCCGGGACATTCTCGGCAAAGTATTCAATGTTCCTGAATATTATGGCCATGTGAGGGATAAGGGATTTCGCGTGACTCCCAAAAGTTATTTTTCACATGAGAAGCGCACAAATCCCTCAAACGATCAAGTATTAGAAGCACTGAAAACCCTATTGGAGCAAGTTGCATACTTGGTTAAAAAAGATAAGGAAAAGCAACTTCAACGTGAAATGCAAATAGAAAGTGAAGATGGAAGTTGCAACATTGGTCGTAAAAGTCTACCGAAGGTAATTAATTACTTAACAAAATAAGAAATTCATTCAACCTAATTGTTTCACATACTTATGTATTAACCGTTGATTTAATTTAGGGTGTTTCACGTTGCTGCCTATACTTGTCTTCCCCTACCCACATGGTTGGGAAAGGAGCACTGTACAATACTTTGGGAGAAGTATTGCACAACAAAGATGTCCCTGTCGGCCATGTTAAAGTGTCACTCGTGGTGGCTTTAGAACCACTTGCACCGTTGCATATCCCCGACAACGACGGAGATATGAAACTTTTGGGAGAAGCAATAGGTAGCTATGTGGCATGGCCGAAACATCTTGTTGGCACTCATTGGATGTATGTTTTAATTGCTATGTATGTTTAGTTGTATGATTATGATTGATTATATGTCATTGCTTATTTTTCCGTTTTTATATTTCACATTTATTTAGATTGTTGCTAAAGGGAATGATGATAAGATCCCTCGCAGCGAGTCTGTCACTTCGTCAGAATAGGCACCAGAAAAGGTTTGACATATGCATCAATTCATGTATACGAAATGATTAGCTTACTATATCATAACTAACAAACTGATCAACCTCATTTTTTTCAGATTCCAACAAAAAATAAACCCGCTACACCGCACGTGCAGGTCCGTGGTAAAAATAAACCTTCCAAAATGAAAAACCACGTATGATAGACATGGAAAAAAGTAAATTCGGAGAAGATTATTTAGAAATATTTGGCGGTGTGTGCGCCAAATATTTGGCGGTGTGATATTATAATCTAATTTTATATTTGAAGGTGTTTGTACGAGAAGTTGGTGTGCGCGCGAAAACTTTTCAATTAGATTTTCATTATTATCTCCGCATAAACTATCCATGTTTAAACTCGATCTAGATAATGTAAATAAATATGTAGTTGATAGACTTTATGAGTTGTGTAAACAAATTTGCCAACCAAATTTGTGTTGTTCAACATTGGGTGTTGTTTGCCATAAATGCGACTTCTGAAATTGTATATTATTTAGACCCATTGCACGGACATTTCAACAATCACCCTAATATAAAGAACATATTCGACACGTAAGTAATATTCATTTTATTTATTACATATATAAATAATGTGTTTGGTCATTGAATAATAATCACTTTTATTTGATACTGCTCTACAAGTTTTTCGTGCTCAAATGGGTGCTTCAGTGTCGAAGAATAAGTCAAACAACATCACATGGCTTCCAGTAAAGGTTTGAAATTTTTGTTATATAACTTAATTACATGCCTTTAAATTTTCATTTACAATCAATGCATAAATATTTATTGGCGTACATGTTTTATTTTATAGTGTCCGCGTCAAATTAACAACATAGACTGCAGATACTATATAATGAGGTTTATGAAGGAGATTGTTGATCTGAATCAACATATTATTCCAGAAACGGTATGTTATTTTCATTATATTTTGATTTTGATATATAAACTATATATATATTTGATTATAACATATTTTGCTTCAGTATTTTGACAACTTCAACCCAACTTACTCTGAAAATGATCTCAAAGAAATGAAAGAAGAATGGTGCCAGTTTGTCCTTGAAATGAACATTATATAATTTGTAATTAATTTGTTGATATACTGTCATGATGTAATTTGTTATGTGAATATGTAATTCATATTGTGAATATGTTGAATGTAATTTGTTCTGATAATATATGTAATTCATAATGTAATTTATTGTAATTTGTTGCTGTGAAACACTTGTAATTGATATTGTTGAATGTGAATTTGAATTTGTTGTTGTGATGTGAATTTGAATGTTGAAAAGAAGAATTTGAATGTGATATTTGATGTTCATAGTATGTAATAAAAAAGACAGCGCTTCTTCAAAAAATGTCATACAAAATCCTTTTACAGAGCTTTTTTAAACATTTTACAGCGCTTTCTTTAAGTCCTTTTACAACGCTTTGTTGAAAAAGCGTTGTAAATCTAAGCTAAATAACTATATATGAGACCTATTACAGTGCTCTTTTGAAAAAACATTGTAAATCTATTATAAGAAGCGCGCTATATATGGGACCTATTAAAGCGCTCTTTTGAAAAAGCGTTGTAAATCTAATATAAGAAGCGCGCTATATATGAGACCTATTACAGCGCTCTTTTGAAAAATCGCTGTAAATCTAATATAAGAAAGCGCGCTATATATGGGATCTATTACAGCGCTCTTTTGAAAAAGCGCTGTAAATCTAATATAAGAAGCGCGCTATATATGGGACCTATTACAGCGTTTTTTTGTATTTTCAATAGCGCTGTTGTATCCTTTTACAGCACTAGATACTAGAGCGCTTAAAAGCGCGGTAAAGTGCTTAAAAAAAGCAATGTAAAAGGCAATTTTTGACGTAGTGAAGATAAGAAAGGAATAAAATTGACAAAACATGTATGTTCTATTAATAATAACACAAGTCTAGAAATCAAATGAACATGATTATGTTTCACTACTAGAAATTAAGGTTTTACCTGCAGATTTTCATACGGATTTACTGGCGGTAGTATTTCCCCACGCAAAACCTTCGTGGATAATAGTTTCCTGAGGATTTCTAAAACCGCAGGTAAAGTACCTGCAGATTAATCCTCAGGTAAATCCACAACTAATATTTAACAAACTTAAGGCATTTTCTTACGCATTTTCATGCGAAACAAATCTGCAATACTATTTCTGCGAATTTATTCCACATGTATTTCCGTAGGTAAATCCACATCAAAACTGTTTTCGAAAAATATCCGCAACAAATATGGAGCTGTTTTTTTTTATTTATTTTTAATTGATATGAAAATTTATATTATTATCAATACATTTTTTAATTATTTAATATAAGTTTTTAATTAGAATATTATTGCAAATATTTTAAAGCAATTTATATCATATTCACAAACCGTAACTAAATATTAATTAAAGTATGATTCAACTATTGTAATACTCTTAAATAAAATTTACATATCATCACTAAGTATTAATTAAAGTATAATCCAATACACAAGTCTCTTTTCAAAAAAATCAAGACATACATATACTAAACCTGAGACAAAGAACTTAATAATTAGCCATATACTAAACCTGAGACAATTTATATCATATTTAGAAAAATCATTTTTTTGATGTTGTTGTATTTGTATTTGTAGATTTTGGCCCCACTTCCAATTGGGTTTACAGTGTTCTTGGTTCACTTGGCAACTATTCCCATAACAGGAACATGCATTAACCCAGCAAGGAGTCTTGGTGCTGCCATAATATATAATAGAGACCATGCTTGGGATGACCATTGGATATTCTGGGTTGGACGTTTCATTGGAGCTGCACTTGCTGCTTTATATCACCAGATTGTCATCCGAGCTATTCCTTTCAAGATGATTCATCAAGCGTCTAATATAATAAACAAAACAAAAAGAGAGAGAAAGATTTGAATTTAAATCATCCATCATTAAACATACTTAACAACAATTCATCATAGTACTGTTTGATTCACGATAAGAAGTTAGAAACAAGTACGTTGTAGCTATTATCAGATAAACTAAATTGCGAGCAAAAGAATATCAAAAAGACTATAAAATACACCTGAGCACTGCTAAGGAGAGCACCGCTAATAAGAGGAGGCAATTGCCTAAGTTGATCAATCATCAAAGCTATAGTATCAATGGACTAACAACAAGTGTAATCCCAGGCAAAATCAATGCACTCAACTGATAACACAAAGACTTCCCAGCACCGATCGGCAAAATAAGCATAGTCGATTTCCCAGCAAGAAGCATCTTAATAGCCTCGAGTTGCCCCTCTCGAAAAGAATCATAACCATAAAAGGAGATAGATAAACCAAAAACCATATTTTCGTAACAAAACAAGGATCAATTACAAAGTATAAAGATAACATGCCTAAACAGGATGTTTAGTCAAAGCATGCATGCTCCACACATAACCATGCTAATCATTTTCTCTTCATTCAACTATATGCAAAATCTTTGGAGCACCTGAGATGGCCATCATAAATTTGCACTTTTACCCCCTTGACCATCAATATAACCAACAGGAACAAGAACTAACAGAGCAACTGCTGCTGAATGAGTGGTAATATGAGATTCACTTACAAAAGCACCACCCAATTTGTCAAGCATCCAATGTTTGGGGGCATTGAGCCTCTTCAAATGCTTCTTCAATCCTCTTGCCTGTCACAATAACAAACATAAAAATTCAAAGTTAAAAAACACTAAGTAATGAATCTAATCATCAAATTCAACTATATACGGATAAAACCTAGGATCACTATTCAAATCAGCTTCAACTCAAATCAGCTTCAACTCAAAACCATAACCCAAATATCTCCAGATCCAAATCCTCCACAAACATCCAAACTAATTCCACAATCCACACCGATCTGTGATCTCAATTTCAATTCAATACACACACAAGTTAACTACATATCCCTTCTCGAACCTACCTTCTCGAATCTGTCCCGATTAGATGGATTACATTATAGAACCAGATTGTTCTAAGAAAAGAAGAGAAAGAAAACAGGAATCCAATCAAGTGTGTAGACATCAGACAAGCAAAAGGAACTCACAGATCTCATGGAAACGTTCAAGCTCAATGGAGAAGCTTCTTTAAGTCTATTTAGGGTAGAAATGCACCATGCATCTTTTGTTTCACTTGCCGCAGCTTCCTAGTGGAAATTTAAAAATGATAAGAATTAAAAAAAAAAGGTAAATATTCATCCACATCACTTGGAACAGCTAGTAAGCCATCCCAGACTTGGCTTGTAAACAGAAGTAAATGCAGAGAAATGCAATTCTTACCAATGCATCAACAATCTCTTCAACTGTGTCATGGCAAAAGCATTTATCTAGAATTTCAAGCCTGAAAAAAATGAAAAGTAGAAGTGCTATCTTATATTGTAAGTCAACATATAAGAGAAGTAACCAATCATACTTTTCTAATAATGGTCCCTTTTAATGGGGTTGCTTTGTTTTGATTTGAAGATAGAATGAAAGCCTCTTTGAGATACTGGAATTTTTTATCTAATACCCTTCTCTCTCATAGTTTCTTTGTTCTCTGTATTGTTTTTTCCTATCTAAGAAAGCTAAAGACTCCCCTCATAGAAAATGAAAGAGAAGATAACCCAAACCTTTGTAGTACACTTCTGCTGTCTTGGTGTACATAATCACCATACTGTTCTAAAGTGGTTTCTATGACAGATGGGTCATCCGTAACCAATTTCTTCAGCTGTTCTTCAATTAGTGGAAGCCTCTACAGGACAAAATAAAGGTTTTGAATGTCATATAGCAAGAATAGTCTATTACAATTGAAAAAGAAGAAGGAAAAAAAGGCTTAACAAAACTAAACTGCAATTAGTGAATAGTGTGTAGCAAGTCCACAGGCAACCATCTCTACTCTGTTGAGCTTTTCCCCTGTCAGAGCCAAGTACTCTCCTACATACAGTAACAACCAATGAAACAAAGAAAGAGGAAGTTCATCAATCATATATTCAATTGGTGACTAGTCCTTAAACCCCGTGAATTTCCCATCAATCATTAATTTTAAAAATAAGAGGATTAACCTATTTAACCAATCCTTCATTATTCAATTATATATTGGTGCATAACATTTTAACTCAATGGAAGTAAGAATAACAGTTCAGAAAAGAGACTTACATTGTTACAACATGGCAGAAGTTGTCACCAGCAACAGAGCAGTTACAGGTGTCATTGTTCACTATGATTTTTGGTATGGGAAGCATAGCCCCGTTAGGTTCGTTGCTGCATGAATAATCCAAATGGAAATTCCTATCCTTCTTACCAAGTGTTTTAGCTATATCTTCAAGAGCTTAAATACTAAGTAGGTTCAAATTAATCATAAAGTGAAGAAAAACCCTAAATCAGAAGAAAATCAAAACTCTAACTCACTATAGTTCACGAAAATGAATAATGAAACAAGAATAATGAAAAATGGCAAGAAACGAGACTGAAATAAAATAGAGTGGCGCAACACTTACGACGGCGATGTAAAGAGTTCAGATTCGATGGCGGCGAGGTGTGACGGTGGTGGCTATGGCTAAAGAGTTCAGTTATTTGTGGTATTGGTGGCTCGGTTTGCGCCTTCGTGGATGGTGAAGGCCTTGGTGATAGCTATTTGCGACGAAATGAGGGAGAAAGAAGAAGAGAGGTTAATAGATACTATATTATAAAATTTAAAAATTACAATAATCTTGTAAACAATTTAAATTCCTGCTGGAACGAAACATATTTAATTATCTTTAAATTTTTAAATTCTTAAATGATTTTTTGTAACCATGTTTAGAACATTATAGAAAGTTCTTTCACAAAAATTTAGAATTTTTAACTTGCGATAAATTAATATGAATTTTTTAAATGATTTAAACTCAAGATAAATGTAACAGAAATATAAATTTATAAATTGAATTTTAAGATCATATTTTGTAGGTGAACTTTTTATAATATAAACATATTCACAAATAAGTCATTCAAAAATATATGTTGAAGTTTTCTGTAAAGATTTTTATGTAAAATAATTTTATAAGAATTTAAAGATGTAATTTTTTTACATGAATTAAAAATAAATTTTTAAAATTTTATATAAATTAAAAATATATTTAATTCTATTTTTTCACTATCAATTGACCAGTACAACTAAATGATTGGTAAACAACTCAAAAGTTATCAAAACAAAAAACACATTTCAGAAATCATATGGATACAGATGTTTAGTGCAAAATAAGTTCATGTTGCTTGATATTTTTTATTCTTGACATGACATAACATATCATGTTGATAATATATGTTAATGTTTTTCTATTAAAAAAAGTTCATTATACGAAAAATGAAAATGTCATTTTTATTAAAAATTTGTATTATTTATCTCAATTTCACGTGAATTTATATATATATATATATATATATATAGAGGAACGTATATGGTGAAAACTAATATTTATTGTTAGAAACGAGAACTATCAATAATAATTATTGAATTTAATTAACGCATAAGATTAAATTCTTACTAAAGATTTTATGTGACTGTATCTCTACTCAATAACTTTTGGATACTATATATTATAATATCTCTAAATATATTTTCTTTACAGTTTCGTAATAATTCGAATTAAAAACTCTTTAATGTTGTATCCAAAAAATAAAACTTCTTTCTTCTTGTGAGATATGATTATTTAAAGAATTTATTTTTATTTTTATATTTTTTTGACAATGATTTTATTTTTATTAAACCTGCGTTTTTGTTGTTTACCAAAATAAAAACTACTCTTCAATCATCGTTTTTTGTTAATAAAAATAAATATGTCTCTTCTTCTATTTCAATTTGCCTTTTCGATCGGACACATAATTTTTGTGGCACATATTAATCAAATATTGCACAACTCTCATCTAAAGTAAACAAAATTTCTTGTTTATTAACTTCCAATTTCAATCTTTATTATTGTAGTATTTTTTTGGCTCAAATTTCAATCATTATAATTTAACTATTGAAAATGTTATTTCGGGTTTATATAATCTAACGATTCTTTTTTTATTTAAGCATTATTGATTCAGAATTAATGATTATAAACAATTTTATTAATCATTATTTATTGTAATAAAATGGTGGGTGTGGCTAGTTTGAATTATAATATTCTATATTCGATTTTTACAAGTTCTATATTTAATTTTGAAAATTATTTTTCTAGGGATTTTTTGGAAATATACTCAAACACGAACACAAAAATCGGTTACAATTTCCAATACTATACTCGTATTTTTTTTTTTACCTAAAATCAATTTCAACGATCAAATTCAAAATCAATAGGCTAAACTTTCATATTTTAGATAACAAGGCATTAAATGAGTTTTTAAATTGCAACTTTTTCTATTAACTTTATTTGGACTTAAATGGTGAAATTCTTATAATCCCACCTTCATAATCAAACAAAATGATGAATATTTCCAAAAAAATCATATAAGAGTTACAAAATCATTTTTTGATATATATAAAATATATAATTTATAATCACGATAAATTAAAATTAGTATTTAAATAGAAAAATTATATTTGTCTATATTAAAATAAAATTGATGATAATATTTTTTCCAACAAAGAGATGCTTATTAAAATTTATTGAAAGGTAATATAATATTTGTGCATTAAAATTATGTCCATGAATAAAACAAAATAGATTAAAATAATAAATACTGATAACAAAAAAATGGATTTGAAAAAATAATAATAACACAAAGAATACTTTTTAAATTAAATTATAAAACAATATGAAAACATATACATTTTTTATAATATGCTATCAATATAATAATAATCCTAATAATAATAATAGCAATAATTTTAAGATCAAATTTACACAAAATAAAAATATACACCCAATCAAATCAAAAAATTATAAAAGGTCTATTAAACAAATCAATTTGATTTTTAAAATTTAATACATTAAGAAACATTAATTTTTATAAGGTGGGTTCTTCCAAAAAAAACAAAATTCTATATACAAGTCAATTAATTTTATGAAGAAAAAAAGTTCAAATTTTTCATTAAATTAAAAAAAAAAGTTATCCAGAACTATCAAAATGATGAAGTAAATATTACAAAAATACATAATTAATTACATGTCTATTTTTTTAACACAAGGTGAATTCTCCCTTTCCAATCAAATTTTCTTGATAGACAAGAGTCAGAGATCGAACTCCTTGACCAATTGTTTAAGGGGCCGAAGTCCCTTACCCCTCGGACCAATTCATTTGTTAGTAACTATATATATATATATATATATATATATATATATATATATATATATATATATATATATATATATATTAAAAATTAACCACAAATTTTGGATATATCCTTAATCGGAGCTCATATACATATACAAAAATGGTAATTTATAGCAAATACTACGATATTAATATTTGTAATGAAACATATTATTCCAAAATACTACAATGTTATTTTATTCATCAATTAGTTAAAATTAATACTTTTTATATCTTCTAAATAAAAATAAAAATAAGAATAATCATAATATATTATATACTAATTATAATTTATTATATAAATTGTACGAGGAATAATTGTTTGTCTGTGAGGAATTAGTTAAAATTTGTGATTTTTTTATTATCATCAACATAAAAATAAAACAATTATAATACATTAACTATAATTTTTTACACTTTAATTTTTTCATGTTATTTTTTATAGAAATAAATCGTTAAAGAAGTTGTTGGAATCTATAATTTATAAACGGGATTAAGGTTTGTCATCAATCAATTAGTTAGAATTTATTTTTTATATCTTATAAATAAAATAAGAATAATCATAATATATTAATTATATAGTTAATTAAAAAAGGTATACGGGATAGTAAAAATGAGAACAGTTATAATGCCCAAACTATAATTTTTTCACAACTGTGGGAACGTAAAATTGATACACAAGATAAATGTTTGTCACCAATTAATTATTTAAAATTGATATATTTTTATATCTTTTAAACAAAAATGAGAATAATTATAATTTATTATAAAAATCGTACACGGGACAAATAGTTGTCATTAAAGAATTAGTTAATATGAATATATTTTTAAAATATTATCGGCAAAAAAATAAATATAATTTGCAATGAGTTATTCAGAATTATTTGAATTGAACAATTTTGCACATTGTAATGAATTCTATAATTGATTGATTAGATTTATTGGATTTGTGCATTTTTTTCCTATGATCTAATAAGAACTTATTTGGTGTTTCGGTTATAGTTTATTTTGTGTTTTTAAAATAGACAATCAACAATTACATTATAAGTTATGTTTTTATGATGGTATATTTAGTTCAATTGTAAATCATACATATTAAAAACTACATGAATTATTATTAATTTTGTTTGATTAACACTATTTATCATTAGAAATTATTTGAATTTAACTTACTTAAATTTTTATGATTATAATCATAGATTAAATTTCCACACTTCGGTTATAGTTCATTATTCATTTCAATCATTTTTTTGGATAAAATTATCCCCCTCCATTTGAATATAAGAATGTAATACTATAATATTTAGACTATAAATTTATGTATGTATAAACTATCTAACACAATATACATATAACATCCAAGGCTATAACCTAACACATACTTGAAAATATATGCTTACAAAATATCTCGCATGAGGCAAACAATTTAAAATTAATATTTAGAAAATTGAATAGATTTATTTAGATAATAATATATCTCGTATTTGGCACGACTACACCCTAATAACATTAAAATAAGCAAGTTTAATTTTATAACAAATATGAGATTTGTCACTTAAATAGAATGCTTAACAATTCTAAACTTACTATATAACACTTATAAAAATAAAAACAAAATATGAACAACATGGTAAATATAGAAAAAGTCGAAGAAGGTGACAAGGAAATATTTAACCAATATCCAGTAGTACTTAGTACAATTGGTGGAATATGATCAATTCAATTGAATGGAGTATACATAGAATATAAAGCACTAGTGATAAAATAATCAATTTGAATATCTATTATCAAGGGAGAAATTTTAAACCATAAACCATCTAACAAGGTCTTTCTCTTTTAAACCTAATGCTTTCACTCTCACTTTTAAAATCTTTTCCATAATCTTTTAAAAGCCATACATTGAAAACACATTCTCTCAATCTCACCAAACAAATGGATTGGTTCAGATTTGAAACTTTAACCCATTTAAAGATTCCCATGTCGCATGAAATATGATCCTCATGACAACCTTTTGTTGCTTCTTCTGAGAACCTAAAGATTGTTAACATTTCATTTTCTAAATTGTAAGACATTACATAAAACATGTAAAAAGAGCTCAATCTACCAAAGTAAGGATAACAATCTAAGATAAAACGTACGGCTCTTTTGTGAAACATAGACATGTCAAATTTCATGTTCCTACCACCAAAAAAGAAATCATTTTCCACACAACTTCTTTATCATCGTAAATTTTATATATGTAACAAGTTGGTAACAATTCCATTGTATTTTAAAAAAGAAAGACCTTGAAATCATCTAAGGAGCTATGAAAGCAACATTATATTTAAATCAGCATAGCGATAGTTTCCTTGAAGTGACTTGGATGTAGCCATAAAAGACCATGCCTTTGTGATTGGGTTGCAATGAACAACTCAATTGGGTCATGATAATGGTGTAACAAATAACTAAACTATTATTAGAAGCTAAGACAGTAGGTGAATTTGACAAGAATTTTAAAATATTGTTAGAAATACATAAAGATTGTCTTTCTTTAAGGAAAGAATGTAACTCAACTATTTTTTTATACCTTTGATTTATTTGTTCAAATTGTATAAAGAACAAATTCCGTAATGATGAGAATGAGAATAAGAAATATAGCTAACATGTTAACAGGCAAGAGACAAGAGAGAGTGTGATTTTTTTTTACTCAAAAGAATGTATGATTAAACTAGATTTTGTTCATGGGTATATAATATATATATATGAAGCTTATCACACAGTAATACAAATCTTATCATACTTTCTAAAAAAATAGAAATCTTATCATGTAATATTTTCTTACAAAGATATCACATAATATCTCAACAAATAATTTTCGATGATGAGAATGTCTTTTCTAACTAATTTTGAATTTCTTTTTTTTTTTCAAATGAAGTAACACCCTTTTTAATTTGATAATTAATTAATGAGATTAACCACTTTCCATAACTCAAATAATCTATTGCAAATTTGAGAATTTTTTATGTAGTTTTCGTAAATATATCTAGTAGTCAAGTATTTGATATATCATTAACTATTGTTAGATCAAAAACTGCTACGTCATTCTTCCGTTTGCTACATAAGTTTTTTTTTTAATATTGACTAACATCAGAGATGATTTTAAAACATAATTAAACTTATAGGATTTAAGTTAAAACAAAAAAAATTATAGAAATGAAAATCATAAAGACGCAAACTTACATGGACAAAATAAATATTTAAGTTAATAATCTATATTATTTTCAAGTGTAATTAGTATTTATTCTTTTACAATAAAAAGTTCAATCATAATGTGTTATTGTTTAACTATTACAACATCAATAATCAAGTTAATATTCAAATGACATATAAATATATGTATGTACCTCATCAAATATGATGCATCAATGTATTTTTTCCAAAATAAAATTCTATAATTTTATTTTCACGGGACACAATTCTAATAAAATATAAAATATGATAATTAATACAATGACATTACATCCAATTCAACAACTCAACTAATGCCACGTCAACTTAATTTTTTTGTCTAGTTTTACACACGGATCAATTGTCTGAAATATTAAAAGGGAAGGATCTAATTTCATAATTAACATTTGGTGGACCAAAATCCTCTATTGACTAAAATTGGGTTATTAAAATTTGTCAAATAATTAATATCCAATGGCTTTTAGTTGATGCTGTTAGTGACAATTTTTTACTTGTCCATGTTATAAGAAATAACATAGATTAATTGATTGATTTGGAGCGTCAACATAGTTATGATATCAAATATTATGTAATATTTTTCCATTCTATTGTTACTTAAAAAATAAATAAATAAGAAACAACAAAATGCATTTAATTATAAAAATATAAAACATTCTCCCATCTATTTTGAGGGGCTTCCAAAAGAACCAATTATAATTTTTTTGAAGACATTAATATATAATCCATAAAAAGTCACACTCAAGTCAAAGACTTTTTTCAACTTTTTCAAACTATAGTTGTCATTACTATCATAATTGTACCTAACTCAACAACAAAACAGTAGCATGATTAATAAAATCAACTAAACATTAATAAACAATTTTATCATTACGGTTGCATATATTTATTTTAATATAGTATAATGAATTCTAGTAAAGTCTATCAACATTACATATATTTTACGGTTGCATGGTTCAAAAAATTACACTCTCGATTTTGAAATTTTCTTTGTTTTAAGAGACAATTTTACCGTCTAAGGATTAAACGAGTTGCATGGTTGAAAAAGGAAGACTGTTGTTAAATTTTATTCTTATACGCGTACTAGTAGAAGAAAACAAACTAAAGAAATTGGTAGCATTACCAACCAAAACAAAAACCAATTTTTAGATTTGATTATAGACAAAAGAAAGGTGTGTCAGCCGGCTGATTGATTCCTTTGTTGACACAAATTTTCACTACACTACTAAAATTATCTGTAACTTGTTCATTTCTTCCCACAGTTACAGGTTCTTCATCACTCACTCATACCTAAAATCCCATACCATTACATCATACATGTTGATTAATCAAAAGACACACCTCTCCATTTCTCCATATCCTCGAGTCCTTAAAAACCAAGTGCATATGCAGAGTACAAAGATAATTTGTTTCATTAGTTTACTTTCTCGCCGAACATAGATTAATTAATTAATTTTTGTTGGAATTTGATGATTGTCGTTGATCTCTCCTCAAATCAATCACCACCACGCTAACATTATTCAACTATGTCTCGCCAATAGGGGTGGGTAAAAAAACCAAAAATTGAATTGGTTAAGAAAACTGAACCGAACCAAACTGTTTCAAAATTAAACAGGTTTAAAAAAATTAAAAACCAAACTTTAATTTAAAAATTAGAAGTGCACTGTAACCAGAAATTAATTTTTAATTTTAAATCTAACAAAACTTCAAAACCCCAAAAACCTAAAATCAGAATCAATTTTCATATCTTCTCTAACCCTAAAATTAAAATCAATTGTCTGAAGGTCATGGCCGCCGCTGCCGTAAATAGAAAAACCGTCGCACAACTCTCTCTTCGCGGAACTCGTTCTTTTCTCTTCGTGTGTTTGCACCCTTCGTCGCCCTCCGTCTTCCGCCGTTTTCTCTTAGGTATTCATCCACCTCCGTCGCCCTTCGTCTTCCACCGTTTCCTCTCACGTATTCATCCACCTTCGTTTTCGCTGTTTCACCATTTTGGTACTTTGCTTTTGATTGTTTTGCTGTATTTTATTCTCTGTTTCACCATTTTTTTTGCTTCTGTAGAAATACCTTACTGAAGTTATTCATGCTTGCTGACTTTTTATTTAGAAAACATATCCTTAATATTGATCTGTTTAAGGGTTCTCTTTATTTTTACAATGAGCAAAATTAAAATTACAAGAGCTTATGGTCCGTTTATTTTTCATGTTTCTTGTTTTCATTTTCACTTCAACTAATAAACATAAAAGAATATACAACCTGTAGTTAGAGTTTAGGAGGGTCAAATAACACGTATGCTAAACTGATGACTCTTTACTATGTTTCGAAGGATTATCAGTGATTTGACTGTTAACCTGTCTCATATGTTAACCGGAGTGCTGATTAGATCAATAATATAGTTAGAAGTTATTATATATCTCCTTTTGTTTGAGCATTCTTTCAATTCTAGTTACCCAATTATTTACATATTCAAGATGGCTTTCAACATTCAATTTTTTTATAGGTGATGAATACAATTTTTATTTTCATTTTTCATTATTAAACAAGAGCTTATCCTTATCTTTCAAATTAAACATACAACATTAATTTGGTAAGTCTTTTCTGTGTTGGTTTCAATTTGGTTGTCATTTTATTGTTGAAGGTTGTTTAGTTTACTTCAGTTTATGTTATTGTTTTTGTTTCAATAAATGATTAGAAGTAGACTTTCTAATCATATTTATTTAAACAGATGTCGTCAATAGGTGATTACATGGACTCTCCATCAATGGAGAATGAAGAACATATTGCTGCCACTTCGGTCGCCCCTCCCAGTGAAGCTGTATCAGCTCCTCTTCCATCATCTAAGCGTAAAAATCGATCGCAAGCTTGGAATCACTTTAGTGAAGTGCCTAATTCAAGTGAAAGGGCCAAATATCATTATTGTAGAAAACTGATTAAATTCAAGGATGGGACAAGTGCTATGACTATGCATTTGAAAAAATGTAAAGAGCATCCTGATAATCAAAAAAGCAAAAGGCAAAAATCATCTTCCTCAACAAAGCCTTCAGAAGAGGAATTAGGTGTTGTCTCTTAACCTCATTCAATGTTTGACCAAAAGGCATGTCAATTGGAGCTTGTGAAGATGTTTGTGGGCGCAGAGCTTCCTTTTCGATTTGTGGAGAATGTGTTTTTTCGAAACATTGTGAATGCCTTACAACCACGGTTTGATATTCCATCCCGCTCTACATTAAGGCATGCTATTTGGTCACTTTTTGATGTAGAGATAGAAAGACTTAAAATTTTCATCTCAAAGCATTGTGGGAGGGTTTGTCTTACGACAGACACATGGACTTCTATCCAAAATCTAAGCTACATGAGTCTAACTGCACATTTCATTGATAAAAAATGGAATTTGCATAAGGGAATCTTGAATTTTTGTCAAATCACAAGCCATACAAGAGAGTTTATGGCTAAGGAAGTTGAGACATGTTTAAATGCTTGGGAGTTGAATCGAGTCTTTAGCATAACAGTAGATAATGCATCGTTTACGACATGGGAATTAAATATATGAAGAAGTGGATGAATGCAAGGAATTGTTTGCTCTTGAACGGAGAATATATCCATATGCGGTGTTGTGTACATATCTTGAGTTTGATTGTAAAGGAAGGTTTGAAAGATGAGGATATTTCTATCACAAGAATCTGAAAAGCAGTCAAGTATGTGAGATCGTCTCCTTCAAGATTGGCAAGGTTTAAGGGATGCGTTGAAAGGGCGAAAATTTCTTATAAAGGTCTCATATGTCTAGATGTGGAAACCAGATGTAATTCTACATATTTGATGTTAGAATTAGCTGTGAAATATAAAAAAGCCTTTGATTTGTTAGAAATTATCGATGCTAAGTATGTCAAAGAACTATCTAAGAATAAAGGCCTTGGAGTACCTCTATCCAAGGATTGAGATTTTGCTAATACGGTGTTTCCCTTTTTGAGGATTTTCTATGACGCTACTATGCGTATTTCTGGCTCTTCATATGTTACTAGTAACATATATATGAAGGAGGTATTTGCTATTGGAAGGAAGATCCGATTATTAAGCGAGCACAATGATGCAAGCGTAAAATTGATGGGCATTAGTATGAAGAGTAAATTTGACAAGTATTGGGGCAACGTTGATGGAATAAACGTGCTGTTATTGATTGTCGTTGTACTGGACCCAACATGCAAATTGGGATATGTAAACTATTTTCTTGATTATTTATTTGAAGTAGATGGTGAAGCATTGAAGACGAAATTGTCATCTTCCTTGAAATCAATTTATCGAGAATATGAAGGTAGGGAGGAAGGTTCTCAAAGTATGGGAGAATCACAACCAGAGGAAGATGATGATGATATACATGGTATGGGCTTCTACAAAAAATCAACAGGGCAAAGAATTGATCCTAAGTCTGAACTTGATAAATACCTTGCTGAAGAGTGTGAACCTTATTTTGTCGAGTTTGACATTCTAAATTGGTGGAAAGTCAACTCAACTAGATTCCCCGTCCTTTCAAGTGTTGCTCGTGAGGTGTTGGCAATCCCTGTGTCTATTGTAGCATCGGAGTCTACTTTTAGCACTGGAGGAAGGGTGTTGGATCCTCATTGTAGTAATCTTACATCTACGATAGTGGAAGTGCTTGTTTGTACTCAAGATTGGCTAAAAGGATCTCCTTTCTCAGATTTATTTGATGAGGACCTTAAAGAACTTGAAACCTTTGAGAGAGGTAATTTTGTTACAATATTTTTAGTTCTATGAACATTGTATTGTATTTTAAGTTTTTTGAAAAATAACGAAATACTCTTTTTTGCAGAGAACATTTCTCCAATGCTTTATGCAACAACATCCGCTAGCGTCATTAGTCTTGACGATTGAAGACATTTGTTTCTATTTTGTTTTCTATATGAGTTTAGGTGGAAGTTAGTAAAATTGATGGTATTTTGTTTGAGAAGTCTTACACTACTTTGGATGGCAAAACTACTTTTACTGTATTTTGTTCAACTTTCGATTGGTTGTGGTTCTACTACTTTGGCATACACTTCCATGTTTTCTATCTGGAATTTTTCTTTGATTTAATATCTACACTCAAATTGTGCTAATTATTATTATTATTACTTTTTCTACAACACTGGAATGTTATACATGCATAATGCTTACATGTCCTGCAGCAGATTTAGTAGCAGATTTAGTAGATGGTTCAAAGGTTGTATATTTTGAGCAGGTCACAACTTTGACTTTCTTCTTTTTCATTAGTAATTGTTTCCAATTTTTTATTTATGCTTTTAAAATTAATTCAATCATGATTTTGATAAGAATGCCTTAGCTTTTGTGATGGCTGTCAGTTGAGGCCAGCATTCAAGCCTTTTTGTTCACTAAAAATTAAATCTTCATTTATTCACAATAAAATATTGCGACTTGCACGAGCCAAATTGGAAAATCTTCCCCATCAAGATTCTAAAGGTTTTCTTTAATAACATATAATCTTCAGTACAATCTCATGTGCATGATTTAAGATTAAGTTGGTATTAAAATATTCACAAAAAGCACAACTAAGATATTAGACAATCTTAGTTGTTATGAATTGAAGGTATATGGTGCAAGGAGCAGAAGCAGTTCATGCAGCAAATCCAAATGTTCTTGTCATTTTTGTCAGGATTATAAGATTAATTTTGTGTTTTGGTATGTATTCAGTCACTTTAAAGGTGCTGACATTCTAATCAAGATAAGTTATTTGTTATGAATTGAAGGTACATGGTGCAAGGAGCAAAAGCAATTCATGCAGCAAATCCAAATGTTCTTATCATTTTGTCAGGATTATAGGATTAAGTTTTGTGTTTTGGTATGTATTCAGTCACTTTAAAGGTGCTGACATTCTTTATGAGGTTTTGCTTATATTCTAACATTGATTCGTGGAAAATGTGTTCTAATGATTTGCACAGATTTTCTTTATTAAAAATGATTGCTTTAGGCCATTAGCTAACAACCCTTTAGGAACTTACCATTAAAGACTTGTGTTTGGCTTTGAAAAATTGGATAAAGATTTGATGATTGAAAAATTGGATAAAAGCATCGGAAAGTTTTGTTTTGTGAGTACTAAGTAGTGTTGATTGATCGTTTTTGAATGCAGGGGACATGATTATAACATATAAGCACTTATGTGAATTGTAATCACTTATGTTTTGGTGTTTGTAATTACTCAGTAAACATTTCTTATACTACTATTGAGAATTTATTATAACAAATACATCAGTTTGGTGTTTATAAATACACTAAACCAATTCGGTTCGGTTCAGAGTACTGAACCGGTTCACTGATTATAAAATCAATTCGGTTCGGTTTTCGAACTAAAAAACCAGTTCGTTCGGTTTTTTCAAACTAAAAACTGGTTTTGTTCAGTTTTCAAGCAGTTCTAGTTCAGAACTGAATTTTGCCCACCCCTACTCGCCAACGCCAACTTAGTCAACAGAATGGACACATCAGAACATGCCTGATCAGAACCGTCAGTCGTCACGTCGTTGTTACCGGGAGACCCCGGCGGAGACGGCAGCTTATGCGCCTTCAGACACATCCTCACAACACCACATGCGGTGTCGTTTGAAACAAATAAACCATCACTCGACAATATCAAACACTCATCTTCGTCCTTCCGTTTCGTTACCGTCACTTCAGGTTCCGAAATCACATACGGCTTTAGATAATTGTCACCTTAAATAACGGAACACAAACGTGAACGTTAGTAACAGAATATATAAAAATAAAACCGCCTTTGCTAAAATGAGTAAAATTAAACGTTGATAAGAATAGTTCGTAATGTTATCGTGCGCACTCATGACTCACCTATGGCTCTAGACATTAATAGTTCGTAATGATCCTTAAAAATACAACTTCAAGACATGAAATTTTATTGACCATTTTGACTCATTTTAATTTATATTATGTCAAAATACAAAGCACTCCTAATTAAATATATTAAATTTTATTGACCATTTTTTTACTTATACTTGAAACGGGAGTAATATCTCTTAACTTGTTGTATCATATGCCAGTGTAAAGTGCTACAGGAGAAAAATTAAGAACAAAGAGTCTAATATAATTATTAATTACTAGCCACATCATTACAATACCCAATGTAAGATAGTTTCTTTGTAATGTAACATTATTAAATAAACTTGTCGCTCACAATAATACGAATATACTATTGTGAGCAAGTCACACGATAACCTCAATTTTTATCCACCACACATAACTATATAATTGAAATCATGATTTTTTAATTATTTTGTACGGAAAACCAAGTTTGGATGAAAGTAAGAATCAATGCTAATAATGCAGCTAAGAAGGAAATCGTAGTCTCTGGTGTATCGAAATAAGTATGGTAAGCTTGAGCCAACCATGTCTTCCGTTTATTTGTGTAATGATTTTCAATTTGGAGCTTGATGAGAAGATATTTCTTACTATAGGCCAATGCAGTTGGTAACAAACCGTTGGAATACATTTTTGTTGGCAATAATCACCTAATTCATGGAAAAACTTTGCCAAATCTTCGTCACTTCCGAGCAAGTTTTGAAATACACCAGCTGTCCTAAGCTCTTTTACATCCTCTGCATTATCAACCAATGAACCAATGAAGGTTAAAATCGAGCAAAATTGATAGTTGTAACGAACATTTGGACACATCTCAAATGCTATTAAGTTTCGAAAAAAATAGGGTGTGACATCATTGAACACAAAAATAGGTAGACTTAATTCTCCACTAAACCAATTAGACTTGAATGAAATGTTACTCCATATCCATTCGTTTGTCTTATTTGCTATCACTCGAATTCCTACTGTTTGTAGATCTCGTAAGCTCTTGTATGTACTCCAATGAAATTTTTGTATATGACCAACTTCTTGGTTTGGGATTGTATCGTTCTTCATTGGGTGTTCATTTCCTTTAGATTGTTCTTTCATATTATTTTCTTCCTCATAATTGAGAATGGTTTCAAAAGGTGATAGGTGTATCGAGTGTGAAGAGTCGAGTATATGAAAGGGTTTATGATTTTCCAATGTAATTATTACCATTTCATCACGTTTGCATGCTCCCAAACAATGATAATTTTGAAATAAAAATTCCAAGTCGGTCCTCCAATCTTTGCATAGAATTTAAGCAATTTGGTTGGAAGTTGGTTCTCCAACTATATAATATCTCTCCACATATACATCACCTGGTCAAGCTTAAGGTTTAGTGCTTCCGGATGTTGGTTATCGACATATTCCATAAAATGAAGCAAAGCATATCCATCCACAAACAACATCCAAGCAAGGTCATTGCCATTGAAACCTTCAACTACATCATCATTGAACATGTTCTTCAATTCTTCAATATTATCTTCAATATTTTTAAGCAAAAGTTGGCATGCTAGATTATCATCTTGATCAATTTTTTTTGCAAATGAGGAAACAAACATTGATGTCCATAGAAGCTTATAATGATCTCCTTCCTTAGGACTTTCACTGTTGTGATGGATGGGACCGAATGATATAATCTTTGGTGTACATTACTTATAAAATATTTCATTTTGTTGCAAAAACTTAGGAACTCTTTGGATCTTAGGAATTGAAATTTGATTATTTTGATCAAACCTTTGTTTTGCCTCCTTTAGTTGGACAAGTCTTTTCTCCATAAGATTTTCTGCCATTGATTGTGCAGTAGTGTGACTTTTTCAACTACATTTATAGCTCATACACATAATTTTATATTCTCTTTCTTCGAAATTATTTGCAATGGTTACAAATAATTTATGTTGTTTGTTATAAAAAATTTCTCCTGCAACCAAAATAAAGAAACTCAACACTCCCTCTGGTCATTTTTATCAGCAAAAAAAAAATACTTTCACAATTATGACAAAATTTAATTAAGTATAATTATTTTTCTATGATTTTGGTAAAAAAGTAAGTCAAAATCGTAAATCAAGAATTATTTCCCTCTGCTCAGGAAAAAATTGATTAATTTCGTGAATAAGCTTTTGACTCGGACTTTGTTGATTTTTGAAAATAAGAAACCATTCTAGAGACACTTCGTGAATCTGAGGTCCAACCTACAAAGGGTCGTAAAAATGTAATTCATGAAATCTTTGGTTTCATCTTATCTAATTTAGCTAGCACATATCAACTACAAGAGGATCATCAATATTCAGATATGCGTATTGTTGGCTCTTGGAGTGATACCATGTTAGAGAAGAACAATTTTCAAAATGATTAAATCTCTTATGATTTGGAAGTCAACTCAAACTTTTTTGGCATTTTGTCTTTCTTTTTCTCTTTCCAAGGTTAGTTTTATATCGCTCTACTTATTTCCTTTTTTTGAATAATTTTTTAGCTTTAAAAAAAAGGACACTAAATTTATAATTTGCCAAGAACATCCAAAATATCAAGGACGATCCTATTTTGGGATTCTAAAAAGTATGACAATAATTCCTCAATTGATCATGAGATCTATATCAAAATTAAAGGTGTGAAAATTCACAAAAAATTGGTGTTTTAGGGGGCAATGATGATGAAGCAAATGTTAGAATATCCAACAGATGGATTGTGCATTATTTTAAATTGCAATTTGCAACTACAATTGCAGCTGTAACATTGCACTTTTTTATGTCTATTTAGGCTGCATCAGCCACATTTTTCCTGCATTGTCACATAATATAAAAGTTCACATCACAATTTAAAATCATGGAATTGTGACATAGTGAAAAAAGGTTAGAAGACCATGAAATTATTTTCAATCAACATGAAGGGAATGTGCACATAGACGGATCCAAGAGAGGGCCAACTTGAGCTCTAGCCCCTCCCTCTTCTTTGGCTATATAATATTGATCAATAAGCAATTTTGTAATTGAACAAATGAACCGATGCTTCTGGTTGAATTTTCTACTAACTTTTTGATGTCTTTGTACTAATTAGTATTAGTATATTACCTTCTAGTTCTAATTGAAAGTAACATATGACTTATAAGTTTCATTCATTATTTTATTATATTTTAATTTTCAAATAATACAAATAAATAGTAGTTCCAATTAGAGAGAAAAATAAGGTTGGTCTTAATAATAATAATAATAATAATAATCATAATAATAAGTGCTAAAAATATTGTTAAAAACAGTTGATTTGTTTCTTTTTGTTAATATAAAAATTAAATAAAAAATTGATGGAATATTTTATTTTGTGTTCAATTTTATTGCTATTTTATTTTATTAATGTTCTTTCGGATTCAAGGATGAGTTAAAATGGATAATAACAATTTTTTTTTTTATCAATTTCAATTTTTAGACTATGTAATTTTGATAATTATTTAATATTAAAATAAATTTTAAAATTTTTTGGCTCTAAGTCCGTTGAATTTTTAGATATGTCCCTAAGAGAGCATTTGATTCACAACAATTAGTAATGGGTAAAACATTACATGATAGTATATAATTGTACAAGATGACTTTTTATACTCCATTGTGTTTGACGATGAATGTATTTGTACAACTCAATTGGTAGTGGGAGTGAATGAACTGTTGACTTATTCCCAAGGTCCCGAGTTTGACTCCCATCGAAGACAAAAACTTGAAAGTTTCCAATGATGGGAAAGACGGAAAAAAGAAGATTGTGAATAGCAGTGTCAGTCGGAGGGGTTGGGTTGTTATAGGAGCAATATAGACTTATGCTTCCTGATTATAGTTGTCTAGTTCCCTATAGTTGTGTGGCAAAGAACGATATTAGGTCTTTCGAATTGGAAGGCCGAATCATTTAGTTTTTGATAGGATTAGATGAAAATTATCAATTTTGTTGTATCACATATCTTGTTGATGGAGCCTATGCCTCAAATCAATAAAGTATTTTCCATGATAATGAAACTAGAAAAAAAAAGGTTCAATATGGAACTTGTTCAATTATTGCTGATGAGTCAACTGCACTGGTGAATGCAACTGATGGCACAAGGTCCAATGGTCGAGGAAGAGGTTATGGAGGTACTCAAGGAAGAGGATGATGCAATGGAAAGGTATGCAACTACTATTGAAAGATAGATCGTACTGTGAAATTATGCTACAAGAAACATGGATATCCTCCATGTATTGGACTTGAAGGTGGTAGTTCATATGCAAATTACACCGATGCTAAAAATATAGATCCAAAATCAATCATTCATAGTTCAAGAACGAAGAGGCTGACAACATGTCTCTAACAAATGATCATTACCAAAGCTTAGTGGCACTACTTGAGAAAAATACAATGGAAGGAAAATGTGCAACTAAAGGTAGCTATTTAAGAGGTAAAACTTTTTTTTGCAGATTTTAACTCAATTTGTGGATTCTAGTTGGATATTTAACACATGAGCCAAACACCACATTTGTTTTACCTGGATTGGTTAGTTAAATACAATAAAATTGATGTTATAAATATAGGTATTCCACTAGTAATTATGTTCAAGAAAATTATACTGGAAAAGTTCAATTGACTAATGTATTACGGGTGGAGAATGTCCTATTCGTTCTTATTTTTGCAGCAAATTTCTTGCAAGTTGCTAAACTTTGTATTTGACTTTTCCATCCTGATTGTTGTGTGATACAGGAAAGGAAAAATTTGAAGAAGATTGGTTTTGCTAAACAAATGGATGAGCTTTATTACTTAAAAGGGAATTAGAAATTAGGTTCAATTTCTAGTTTAGTTGGTATTGATGATGTAAATAAAAATCCTACATCACATGCCATCCTTTGCCATTTGAGGCTAGGTCACTTATCTCATGATAGAATGTTAGTATTGAGCTTAAAGTATGCCTATATATCAACCATTGAACATGCAACATGCAATGTTTGTCACATGTCAAGACAAAAGAGATTGTCATTTCCTATTAGTAGATTGTCAATTTCAAAAGAGATTGTCAAGACAAAATATTTTTTATATGATTCATTTATACATTTGGGGGGACCTTTCTCTACAGATTCAATTCTTAAATATAGATATTTTTTAACTATCTCAGATGCTTAAAATAGACATGGTGGAAACTCAAATTGAAAAAAAAAGGTGAACATAATAAGTAGTGATAATGGGTTAGACTTTATGCTTGCTCAGTTTTACTCTTTTAAAGGGATTTCACATCGAAAGAGTTGTTTTGCCACACCACAACAAAATGGAATGGTTTAACAATGGCATCAAGACATTCTGAATATTAGTAGAGCACTTAGGTTTCATTCGAAGTTGCCGAAACAATATTGGTCTTACGTAATGCAAGATGTTGTTTTTCTGATTAATAGGATTTCCATTAGACTATTGGGAAACAAGTACACTTATTCGGTTCTTTATGGCAAGTGCCCCGATCTTAGTAACCTGAAAGTCTTTGGATGCTCATCCCATGCATCCATCCTACTTCATAACAAACTTAAATTTGACCCAAGGGCTTATAAATGTGCCTTTTTAGGATATCACCCTAGATTTAAGGTTTATGTATTTCTTGATGTTCATAATTAAGAGATTATAGTCTCACATAATGCTTACTTTTATGATTTGGATTACCCTTCACACACTGACACAATTCATTCAACTTCTATAATCTATGTGAATGATTATGATGATGACTCAAATGGACAAAACATTTCTAACCATAACTCAACTCTTGTGTCTAAGGCTATTTCTGACCACAGACACAAAAGACACAATTCCCTTACTATGAAATGGTCATGATCTTGTCCCAACCATCAACAAGGATTAACCTACTACCACACTTTCTTATACACCTCGCCTCTTTGGACGTGAACCAAATACACTTGCTCCTAGCCCCATTACACCTGAACCAAATTCACATACCCTTGGATAATCAACCAAAACTATCAATCCTCCTAGTTATCTACATTACTATGTTTGTAAAACTTTCACATCTACCTCAGCTCACCCATTGTCTACTTACATTTCTAACTCTAATATTTCTCCCACTCAGAAAGCCTACACACTTTCCATCACCTTTGACCTAGAACCTATTTCTTACGGTAGATTACACAATTGAGTGATTCAAGGCTTAATTGGTGGCACAAGGTTTTGATCAAACTGAGGGCCTATTTTGAGACCTTTACTCCTATTGCTAACTTGACCATAATGAGAATTATTTGGGCATCTTTACCAACTTGATGCGAATAATGTTTTCTTACATGGGGACCTCCATAAGGTTGTGTATGAAGCCACCACCTGGCGTGTCTTCTCTTAAAAATGAACTTGAAGTTGCTCTCTCTCCCAAGGGTATACCTTTGTAACAATGCAAATATTGCTTGGAATTATTAACTTACTCTGGGCTTATAACCAACAAGCTTGCCTTAACACCTCTTGATCCAATTGTCCAATTGAATCATGACTTGGGGTTTGTTTATGCTAATGTTTTTGCTTATAGACACTTTGTTGGTACGCTCTTATGGCTTACTACCACACGTCCATTATTTTTTTGCTACTAAATAGTTAAGCCAATTTATGGCTTCTCCAATTGTCATCTTGCTTGAGATAAGTTATAGGCTGATTTTATGTGTTTGCTTCCTATTTCTTCGCAAGCTTGGGTGGCTGGTATAGTCACCAAGGCTAGATATGGTGGATTTTGCCACCCCAGTTTGTGAGCAGGGTAACAATCACTTAAGAAAATGACACTTCCAGTAAGTACTTAGCTTGTGTTATGTTAGCTTTTGGCAGCTCGTACATTTAGCTTACAATTCAATGGTTAGTTCGTTTTTTTGTTTTAAGCTTCTTGGTAGTTATTCTTTGAGTACATTTATCTCAGTTTGTAACTAGATCAATTCATTCAATGAGAAAGCACAATGTGCTCTAAAATTACTTTGAATTTGCATGGGTCAACATATAAGAACAATAGTTTCATACAAAATCATGAGGTTATCATGTTTGTGGAGCTTAATTTTCCACTAAAAGTATACAATTTCCTTGTTGTCTAACATTTTGTTGTGTCGTAGGTTATTTGATTGCTAATTGATTATTATTAGACAGTTTCTTCTCTTGCCTCTATATTCTCAAATCTTCATCCCGATTGTTCAATCCAAATGTATAAAATACACCTAAAGATTGGTCAATTAAATTCGGATAAAAATTTGGGGTTTTTCAGAAAAATATAAGTTGGAGAAAAGAAGCTCACTAATTATTAAAGTGAAGTGTTTGACATTTAAAAATTGAGGTGTAGATTGGTCTCTATAGCTTCTAACGTTAGTCCATCCCTAGTTGGGGGTACCCACAAGTGTGGGTTGTGTTGTCATGTGGAGTATTAAGAAATGACTATAAATAAAAAAAATTATAATTTTCATCAAATTATCCTTATTAACTATTGATGTGTTTCTTTCCATCATAAATGTAAAGTAAAAAATGCTTAAGAGTAATGTATGTAATATTAGTTGAGTTATACAATTGAAAAAAAATAATTAGTATTACATTGGAAACTTGACATTCTTTTTAGATAATTTATTTTGCTAAATTAATCACCCTCGTTAAAAAATGTAGGGAGTAATTATTTTTATTCATATACTTCCTTTGTCCTTATAAACAAGTCCTTCTTATAAAAAGTAAATTGTTCCTTTTTATAAGCCCTTTACAAATTACGAGGTGCATGATTACTTTTTCACAAGAATATCTCTATTTAAAAGAAAATAATTATAAGATATTTTTTTGTTTATCTTAATAATTAATTGATAATTTTAGAAAATGATCGTACATCATTAACATATTTAATATAATTTTTTTAAAAAAAGTTATGAATTAATCTAATGATTCTTATGCGTAGGGACGAAAGTAGTAAATCTTATCGGTCAAATTATTATATCAGCTGTTACCTTTAGCAACACTTATTGATATTTGAAACCAAAGAGTCGTTAAGCATCCACCCAATTATGCAGCAGTGAATTGCAACCTTTTTCAAAGCAAAGTGAATGTAACAAAAATGAGATTCCTTCTAAGATATGTGATGAGCTCTAAAGTAGACGAAAGAGTGAAAAATTAATTGCAGCATTTCTGGGGTGTAATACAAAGCCAATTATAGGAATGGGAAGATGGGTAGAATTTACATGAAAATTTAGCTAAGATGCATTAATTGATACATGCTTCATGTATTTATACAACTAGTGTGAGGTCTGTGCCATGCGAGAGATCGATGCCTCAAGCAAAGAATAATAATCCCTCTCCAACAATAATAGAAGCATGGTGAAAAAGTAACAATTGATATTGGTTAGGCAATAAGTAAAGAATATAATAATAATACTTCACCAACCTTAACCTTATGAAAACAAGCATCAAATCAAGGTGAATGATTAATTTGCAAAACTAGCAGATATATAATCGAATATTAATTATCTGCATCACAATTTTGATTTCAACAATTATAGCACTTCCTAAGTCTTACTTTACTTTGGTTTTACTTTTGTTTTTAAAACCAATCTTTTAGAAATTCATTGAAAAATTGGTTTATTAAATTCACTGAAAAATGTTCGAAATCGATTTTAATTAAAAATTAGTTCAAAACATGTATGAAATATTAAAATGATTTATATTTATAAATCGATATTAAATTGGTTTGAAATTAAATTAAAAATCACTACACTAAAATTAGACTTTAATAGCGTTTTTTATACATTTAATTAACATCGTTTTTAAGCGTTATAGTACGTAATGTTGTTAAAAGATACGATAACGGTTTTTAAAATGTAAAAAACGTTATTGTAAGTGATTTTTAATAGCGTTTATTTTTTAAAAGCGCATTCGTAGGTAGAAATTTATAGCGCTTGGATAAATGTGCTGTTATAGGTGTCTCATTTGACAACACTTTTCTAAAAAAGTACTATTATAAGTGATATCTTAAAACGTTTTTTTTTCTTTCTTAAAAGTACTCTCGTAAGTATTTAATAGTGTTTTTTTAAAAAAAACGCTGTCATAGGTATTTCATAGAGCTTTTATAGCGCTTTTTTAAAGAAAACGCTATCGTATGTTTTATTTAATAGATATTTAATTGTGCTTTTCTAAGAAAAGCGTTGTCGTATGTGTTATTTAAAAAATAAAAGCGATGTCATATGTTAGTAGGGTGACAACAATATTCAATTAAAAAAACGCTGATAAATTCTGGATACCAATTTTGTATAAACACTCATATATTGATATTATTCTTTTAGAAATCTTCCTTGTTTATTAAAACTCTATTTACAATTTAAAAAATAAATAATTAAACACACACACACACACACACACACACACACACACACATATATATATATATATATATATATATATATTTTTTTTTTTTTTAATTTGTCGCAACTCCAATAAGAGAGCATAAATGTGATGTGAAAATATAGTCTTCTACTATACATTTATGATCAAATTCAATCATTATCTAACTATAAATCCAGAATATATATCATCAACATCAAAACTCTCTCAATTTAGAGCAACATCAATTTTTTCAAGATTATCAACACAATAACAATTTTTTACTTTAACCCTATTGTAACAAAAATAAAACAAATTAATTAGAATAATTCTCAGTTTACACAAAAATACACAATAATAGTTTATAATGTGAAACTCGCCTGTTTAATGAATATAATTCTTAATTTAAATATTTGAGTATCTCCTTTTTTATATATATATTATTTCGTGATCTTTTGTATGTAGCACACCCTTAATCTATTAAGTTCGCATCTTCACACGGCATGATCTTTTTATTACTTGTTGAAATCAAACTCTCAATTCTTAAACTTATAAACACTAAAAACCTTAATTTTGAGTTAACATACAATTAAATTTCTATTCTGAAATTCATAAACACTACTAGAAAAACTCATTTTAGCTGCCATAATTAGCGTCGGCCATGACTCCGACGCTAGTTAGCGTAGGTGTAGCGTCGGCCTAGCCGACGCTAATGTAATAAAATTATTTTTTGATTTTTTTAATTATTAGCATCGGCTAGGCCGACGCTAAATAAAATAAAACAGACGCTAGTTTATTTCTTAAATTTTTTTATTTTTATTTTCATAGTTAGCGTCGGATGGGCCGACGCTAAATTGTAAATTGTTTAAAATTAAAATTTTTAATATCTGGTGAACTGTGAACTGAAAATTAAATAAAACAAATATCAAAAATACATTTGGTCTCACCAATTGCTATCGAACTCTCAAAAAACTCACCATCTCAAAAATCCCTTTGCACTAAACCCTATCGAACTCTCAAATCTCTCAACTCTGTAGTGAACCCTCTCAACTCTGTAGTGAACCCTTGCCGTCCAAGCTCTCAACTCTGAAGGGAACCCTCGCCGTTGAAGCTCTCGAACCCTGTGAACCCTCGCCGACGAAGCTCAGCCTCTCGCCGCCGTGAAGCTAAGCCAATTTGAACCCTAACTAGCTCTCGAACCCACTGTCAACCGTCGCCGTCATGGTAAGCCACTCGAATTGTTCTCTTCTTAATCTCAGAACATCCTCTTGCAAGCTTAATCATTGTTAAAAGTTATGTGTCTCTATCTCACTCTCTGTGGCTCTCTTAAAAAAAAAACCTAAAAACCTAAAACCTAAGGTTCAAACTTATCATGATTGTTGTAGATTTGTTGACTGCCTGCTTCTAGATTGGGGTTTCCCTTCTCTTATGATGTGCCAGAAAATCAAATGCTTTTCTCTTTTTGTAGGATTTGTTTTCTAGAGCTTGGATTTTCATTTACATGGCTGATTGAACCTTAAGCAGGGATTCTCTGATTTCTTGTATGGTTGGAAGCCTAAAAACCTATCTAAAATAGCATTTTCCTATAAAAAAAACACAAGTTAAATACAAAATCAATGATGGTAAACACTTATCTAAATCATGAAGTATTATGTTCCGATAGAATTCTCTATTTGGTTTAGCAATATGCTTCTTACTTTCTGCTTCTTTTAAGATTTTAGGTACAAAGGCATAAAGCATTATAATCAAATCTCTGTTTTATATCATGTTAAATGGAGGGTTTATGGTAAGAAATTAGATAATCGATCCATTTGCTTTGAATATTAGACGAGATTATAGACCAATTCAACATTGATATATAGTGGAATAAAATTTAAGAAACCTTTCTAAAATAGTGCAATTCTAGCATATAACAGCAGGTTAGTTTCTGATTAGTGTCAGGTGTGTTTATGGTTTGAATCAAATGAATCATTGAAATCAAATGATGTTGCTGCTTCTACCAATCTGAACAGAAAAAAATTATCAAACAGAACAGGCTTTTGCAAGAATGTAGACATCGACATCTTTTCTTGAAATTTTGTTAAGAAAATTTGGCAGAATATGTATTCTTATTAGCATCAAAAGAAGCCAATTATAAGCTTCTCATCAGGCATTATCTCTTTGATATTAGAATATGCTAGTTATTTAACCATACATGAGAAAAAGTATCAAATTCAAAGAAAAAACAAACAAGAGATAAAATGAGATTAAGTATAACATTTTAGAGATGACTTTTCATCCACCTAAAAAATATTGTTCTAACTTGAAGGAAAAACAAGAAATAAAAGTTATAGGTATGATAAAATACCTACCATGAATTATTCAAATACAAACAAAAATAAAGCAATAAACATTTATTCACACAAAAAATTAATTGGTTAAGAACTTCTATTTATTTTGGTTTGGATAGTTTATTTACTTAGCACATTTTCAGTGAAAAAAATTATTGAGCGGATTTAAAGGTGATGCCAAATGTGATAGTGCATTAATAAGGATCTGATCAGTTTAGATCTAAATTTGTAATAGTCTGTTCAGGAATTGGTTTCAATCTGATTGTTAAATGTTACAATTTTTCAGTTTAAATCAAATGAATCATTGAAATCAAATGATGTGTACATTCTTGCAAAAGCTTAAATCTGTACAGTTTTTGAGGTTGCTGCTTCTACCAATCTGTTCAGGAATTGGTTTATAGACACTTTAATATAGTATAATAATCTATAAAATTTAAATTAACTTCACCTATGTTTGTGTAGCCTAAAAAACCTTTATCTAAGCAGCTTGGCCTTGGACTGTTTCTTAATCTAACTCTGCTGTAAAATTTCCCAACCTGAATATTTTACAAGGCCTAGCAGCAAATATGAAGCCAATAATAAAAGGAATTTAGCAAATAACCAACTTAATCTAACTCTGCTGTATGATAGTTTATAAAAATAATGAATGCAGACCTTGTTATCTACTAAGTTCCCATCTTCACACACCATGATTTTTTTATTACTTATAGAAATCAAACTCTCAACTCTTAAACTTATAAACACTAAAAAACCGTAATTTTGAGTTAAAATACAGTTAAATTTCTACTTTGAAATTCATAAAGTAAAACAAAACTATTAGGAATTAAAAACGATTACTTAGTATACAAAATTTTTAAATTTTAAATTTGTCGCCTATAAATAGAAGACTCACAATTCGATCTATTTTCATAAAAATCGTTGTTTCAATTTTATGTATTTGATTAATCTTAAAAAAAAAAATCTGTTAATGCATGATAACTCAGCGACTCGAAGCCTAATAATAATATTAAGCAAAATGCGATTGCATATTAAGGAAACCTTTTAGGAATTAAAAACCATTAGTTAGTATATAAAATTTTTAAATTTTAAATTTGTCCTTTGTAAATAGAAAACTCACAATTCGATTTATTTTATGAATAATCTTTGTTTCAATTTTCTTCGACGTATATTTCGCTAATCTAATAAATAAAAAAATCTATTAATGCATCATAATATCGGCTACTCAAAGCCTAATAATAATAATAATAATATTAAGGGAAATGTGGTTGCATATTAAGGAAAATTTTTAGAAATTAAAAACTATTAGCTAGCATACAAAAGTTTTAAGTTTTAAATTTTAAATTTTAAATTTCTCTTCTATAAATAGAAGACTCACAATTTCATCTATTTTTAGAATAATTTTTGTTTCAATTTTCTTCAACGTGGATTTGGCTAATCTTATAAAAACAAACATCTATTAGTGCATCTTAATATCAGCGACTTAAAGCCTAATACTAAAAATTATAATAATAATAATAATAATAATAATAATAATATTAACCAAAATGCGGTTGTATAATTTTGCTTTTAAGTTGTCATAATATTTTAGTGAATTATTTGAATTCTACTATAATAGACCATATTGAGAAGAAAAGGTAGGATGTGCATGGATCCTTCAAGTCCTCACCAAATTTGGTGTGCGAAATGTCAACTATTATTACATGTGTCCTTTGCATTTAAAAAAAAAATGTGCTTCTCCAATTAACTACAAATTATATTACATTTAAATTTTATGCACTAATTCAATTTGCGCTATAATATTCATTATTCCCCTGCACAATGCATTGGTTAGCATCAACTAAAATAGCGTGAGAAGATGGTTGTTGTATAACAAAAAATATTGTTTCTAATCATTAATAAGTTGCTATCTACTTGGTAGTATTAATTAATAATTTACTTTCGTGTTATTTCAAAGGATCATCAACGCAGAATATAATTAAGGAATATATTAATATATTTAAACTAAACAATTGAACTCAAGTGGTTAATGAGTTTCACAAATTATTTGTGAGAACTTGAATTCAAATTTTTTATGTAACAATTTTTCGTCAAATTTTACTAACCTCCCAAACGAATTTTAAATTACTAAAATCCCTTTATTCTGAGAACAGAGAAAGTCAAATAAAAATATAAAAGAAGAATATCGAATAGTAACAAACTAAATAGAGGTTATTGACCATTAATTTGAAGTGTATTTTGGTTATTTTTGTTATAATAGTTATGTATATTATGGCTCAAGTTGTAATAGAAAATACACAATATCAAAATAATACTATTAGCTTTCTTTAGTCTCTTTTCCTCTCTTGTGTATATTCTCCTACCTCTTCCTTTTGATTTGATTAGTTTCGCAACAATAATTTTATACTTCTTCCATTATAAATTAGATATCACTTTTTTTTTTATCTTAAAAGATATGGTAAATTTAATCATAATTAACTCTCACAATTTAGAGCAGACAAATTAGATATCACTTTAAAAAATAAAAGATGTCACAACAAATGTCCTTTTACATATTCAATATAAAACAAATGTAATATACTGTTTTATACTTATTTTTAAACAAAAATAGTACTGTAACATCAAAGTTTCTAGGCTAACTCTTATTTGTCCACTACGTATATTTGAAATAAATTATCTCATTGTTTCTTCCAAAAAAATTTATTTTTAAGGTTTCTTTCAATATTTCAAACATGCAAAAGAATATATAAATTACAAATCTAATAAAAGAATTTTACACCCACACAATCTAATTATAATAACAATAGGAAAAGTTGCACAACAAGAAATCGAACTAGACTTAATGAAAACTAAAGAAGAGCACTGAAAAATGGTAAGAGAATAAACTTGTACGACATGAAAATGTGAAATCATAGGAAACAATCTACAAATCACAAATTGAAGCATAGGAGAAAATGGGTAACTAAGGTGACTACTAGAGTTTTGAGACAATTGTAGTGATAGAGGCAAGAAATGAGGAAATTGAGGTGATTACGATTTGTCTTCAGATTGAAATCTTTGTGTGATAGACAAGAAGTCCATTATTTTATAGTGATGGAACTCTTGCATATACAGTAGTACATTAGAAACTAAAATTAAATTTCTTTTTGCTTTTCTATTTTCATCCTTTGTAATCTATGGTTTTTTTCTTCTTCTTTTGATCCTTGTAATTATGTTTTGTTTTCATTTTTGTCTCGGCCACGTGACAGACACCATTGGATAGTGACAAAGCACTGTTGACATGGCAACTCATTACTACATATCACCAAAATCTCATGGTCATCAAATTCTATCCACATGTGCAAATAGAAGAAGAAAACCAAAAGAATCTCATATTTCAAATAGTAGGACTAAAATCACAAATAATTCTATTTCAAAATATGTACTTGTGTAAAGGACTCCAGACATGAAAATAGTGCGGGAGAGCCTAAAATATATAATTGTTAATCACTACTCACATTTGTATGAACCGGATAGTGGAGGTTGCAAAGTCTCAGGGGTCTTTAAAGGGAGAACTCCTAAGTGGTTTGAGGGTAATTCCTCAATAGTGTAAGCTATCCTGCACCTCTTATTTACCTTGACTAGCTGCTTATAATGAGTCTCGAGTGAGTTTAGCGAGTTTGTGAGGTTTTGACTATGTCTGTTGATAAGAGAATGACATAGTACCATATTCTTTGATAAGTGTTCTAGAGTAAATTTTGTACCACATGTGATACGAAGTGTTGTGAAGAATGTTAATTGTAAGACCCTTAATTTGTCGAAGAATAATTTAATTATATTACAAGAAATTTAAAATCGAACAGTTATCAAAATTTTATCTGCCAATAGAGTTGCGACGAGAGTAGATATTTTATCGAAATAGTTGGAGATGTGAGTGAAGTGATGTGTGCAAGGGTATTTAGATATTTGTGGGATAGTTTTAATTATAATATATATAGTTAGTAAGTGTTATATATATATATATACATATGTAAGAGGCAGAAAGAAAATCAGAAAGAAAGAGAAAATCATTTTCCTCCTACTTGCTCGCGAACCACCTCTTTTCTTCCTCTGTTTCACTAAGTGTTGGTAGGAGAAAAACCGTAAACAAAAAACCTTCATTACTTTGATATCTAAGCTTCCATTCGAGAAGTGTCAAGAGGGAAAGTTACTCGTCTCCTCACTACAGTGTTTGTGAGCTAACTTTTGAGGCGTCGACGCGAGTGAGAGTTTCACCGTATTTGATCGCGGTAGCGGAAAACGGTTAAGAAAGCGTTAACGAAGGTAAAGGGCTCCTTTTAACTTTTTATTTTCCATATAGGAACTCTATATGTGTGATTGATGGATGAGTAATGTGTTGTTGATGATAAAGATGTCATTGTTGTGTTGTTGATGATAAAGACTCATTGTTGATGATAGAAATGTCATTGCTGTGTTGTTGATGATAAAGATGTCATTGTTGTGTTGTTGATGATAAAAATATTATTGTTGTTGTTGTGTAGAGATTGATTGTTGTTGTAATGAGTTATTCTAAAATAAAAGAGTTTGAATTGAAGTTGAAATTTACTTGAAAAATTGCACTGTTTTTTGAAGATGTATTCGAATACGATCATAGCGTATTCGAATACACTTCTGCAAACGTTCAGTTCTTATTTAAATTTTGAACCTTGTATTCGAATACAATTATGTGATTTTTGCCACTGACTTGTGTGGTATTTGAATACACGAGGATGTATTCGAATACAAAAGTTCTGATTTTGCTACTGACTTGTCATCTGTATTCGGCTACGACTCTTCGTATTCAAATACATAATTGAAAATATTACTACAAACTTGTCATCTGTATTCGGCTACAACTCTCAGTATTTGAATACAGAATCGAAGATTTTGCTACTGACTTCGCATCTGTATTCGGCTACGACTCTTCGTATTCGAATACAAATCTCCAAATTTTGCTACTGACTTCGCATCTGTATTCGGCTACGACTCCTCGTATTTGACTACAAATCTCCAGATTTTGTTATTGACTTCGCGTCTGTATTCGACTACGAGAAGCTGTATTCGAATACGACCTTGATTTTTGTGAAAAATTCTACTTTTAAATATTTGTTTAGGCTCTTAGTTACTTGGAAAACATTTTTTATGCATATGATAAATTATATGAGGTTCTCTTAATATTGTTTCTTTCATGGTTATGAAGTACCCGGATTTCATAGTTGCATTTATGTACTGATTTCAGTGAAGAGAGTCAGAGTACGCTCATACATTTCATAGTTTGTGGTGACTGCGATGGGCCATAGTGTCAGCGGTGACCGTGATGAGCCGTAAAGTTAAGTAGTGACCGTGATGGGCTACAGAGTGGTTCCATGTGATTGGTTGTCCATCTTATCCGTACGAGGATTTAACTTATGTGTAAGGCCTGTGATAAGCTACACTCTTAGTAAATCGTGCTAGTCTGTGATGCGACTGCACCATGGTAATTAGTACTAAGGCCTGCGAGAGGCGGTACAATTATGATTTACGCCCTTCGAGGAGGGTTTTGTCGTTAAGTGGTGACCGTAATGGGCCACGAAGTTAAGTAGTGACCGTGATGGGCTACGGGGTGGTTCCATGTGATTGGTGATCCATCTTATCCGTACGAGGATTTAACTTATGTGTAAGGCCTATGATAGGCTACACTTTAAGTAAATCGTGCTAGTCTGTGATGCGACTGCACCTTGGTAATTAGTACTAAGACCTATGATAGGCGGTACAATTATGACTTACGCCCTTCGAGGAGGGTTTGGTTTTGAGAATTCTAGGATCATGTACACTGGCATATACGCATTGCATTACGGTGTTTTACGTGCGAGTCATGATTGTTATGACCCGATATGTGAAAGTGATATGTGCAAGTACCTTAAATTCTAAGTTCCTAATAAGTTGTTGTAATTGTGGATTGTACTTTGGGGTTTGCAACATGATCTGTATTATAAATCTTTTGTTTCATCGAAAACTTAGATGTTATACATTTTCAATAAATGGGTATACTTATTTTGTCACTGTTGTTATCTTGCTGGAGCTGCTATGTATGTATTGTAGTCTTTTGACATAACTTTTAATTGTTAACTGTTTATTTTCGGTTGCTAACCCTTTACATTATTGTGGAAAATTGGGCTTTTCTCTCAGATGATACCCGAGTTTGTTCCACTGATGATTACCCTCACGACGGAGACGTCGTTAGACTTCCCTGATCGACATACGTCGATTGCTTGGGTATACGACCCCGTCTCAAGTAGGGTTACTTATACGAGGAAGGTGGTGAGAACCAGTAGGAGTGCCAAGGCAGTGTCTTATGTGGAATACATTCACGGGCGGATCGATTTTCTTGTACCTTCAAGATTGGTACTCAAGGAGAATGGGGTATATGCAGATGCAGAGGGTCCTGTAGTTGGAGGTGAGACGGAGGCCACCATAGGTGTGGTGACTCCTACTGTAGTAGCAGGGGATGCGGTGCCTAAACCAAGAACGAGTGAGAAGGTCAAGGGGCCAATGTTAGTGGGGGTTGATAATCCAGCTCCGTCTAGGCCGGTAGAGGACTGCTTTGAGATTCCAGCGCCGCCGAAGCGACCTATATCGTGGGTGGATCTGACTTCTGAGGAGACTGATCCTTCTATGGCTGATGAGGAGGAGGATGTCACTTCGAGGAGAGATATTGCGTCAGACGAGACTTGTGCAGAGTGTGGCGGGCACCCTTGTTACTGTAGTTGTTAGTGGATGATCAGATTAGTTTTTGTTGTATAGGGCCCTAGTGTTTTTGGTGGTTGTACTTATTTTGTTTTGCGATTACTGTACCTATGACGTACTTTGACAATGACTTTTGTTGGTGGGTCCATGTTCCATTTTTTGACGTGACCATGGGAGGGATAACATTCTTGGAGCAGTACTTCTGTGCAGGTGTCTGCCGAGAATACCCCAGGGGTATGAGCGATATATGATAGGTCTCATAGCCCCGGTGTATTTTCTATTTGTATATTTTGAATATTAATCCCGAAAACTATTTTAGCTTATTTGAATTTATAATGAAATTAATTATTACTCTTGTCATTTTGTGACACGACGTATTATTTTATTAAGTGGTTTTTGACAAAAAAATACATTCGCGCTCTTAAAAATCGGGGTGTTACATCAATCATATGATTTACGTGAACATGAATAACTTTGTAAAGCAATATTTAATTGTGCAGTGTATATGTACTATTTGATGAATGTGTATATCTGAAAACTTGTGTGTGTTTACTTTGTCATTACTATACTTATGCACGATTTCATTACATACCCTTGTTTATTGTGTTTGATGTTGCGATGACAAAGACACACCACATAAGACATATGATGCTTAATGATGGTGTGACACTTCATTTTTTGGAGTTATCATGTTATTTTGACTTTACAGGCTGCATGCCAAATATTTTACATTTGAGAATTTCTACCATGCTCTGATAGTGACACTGGGGATGGTTTATTCTACTTAGTAATATATGCAAATATTTTTAAACTACATTTAGAATTTTATGTTATTATCTTCCACAAATTTTCAAATTATCTATGCATTTTTGGGTGAATTTTTTATTGTGGACTATGTTAAGTGCATGTTGTCACTACGCCAAAAATTATCTTTTACAACACGCATTTTAAAGCGCTTCATAACTAAAAGCGCTGTTGTATAATATTTTAAAATTAACGGAGGATACAACAGCGCTTTAATAACAAACGCTTTTGAAAAAGCGTTGTTGTAGGGTCATAAAGGGTTTAGGATTTATAGCGCTTTTTGCAAAAAACGCTGTTGTAGGGTCACATAGCGCTTTCACATAATGTTTACAGTGCTTTTAGAGCGCTTCGCATATAAGCGTTGTAAAATATAGCGCTCCCACGCTATGTTTACAGCACTTTTTAAAGCGCTTTGTATACAAGCGTTGTAAAATATAGCGCTCCCACACTATATTTACAGCGCTTTGTATATAAGCGCTGTAAATGTTTTGAAATTTAATTTTTAAAAACCTTTTACAGCGCTTATGTTTATGGATAAAAGTGCTATAAAATTACAAGTTCAATTCAAGTTATATATTATTTATAAATAAATAAAAACATATTTAATATGTTTTCTCCCTACAAACCCTACAAACCCTCCTCTCCTCTATTGTGTGCCATCTTCTCGCTGAACCATCCTCTACTATGCACCCATTTCTACTGAGTGATTGTTGTTTCAAGTACTGTATTTATTAATTTGTTGTTGTCTCTAAAATTGATAAATTTTTGTTGTCTCTAATGTTAGTTCTCTTCTTTTTTATTCATTTTATTGAAATTTCTATTTAATAATTAATTTTCTGTTTTATTTTTGTTTTTCTTTTATTATGTTAGTTTATAGTGAATTCAATTTCGGTGATTATGTATTTTTTTTCAGGTTTAATTGAGTCTGTTTATTCAAATCCGAATTTTACGGTGATATAGCGATGGAGAAAGTGACGCCAAATGAGAGAAATTGGAAGGTTGGAAAAGGGAGAAAAAAATTGAAGAGCTTAGGGAACAAGTATTTGAAACCTAGAACTCTTTCTCAGCTTCGGTGTAGCAAGTCTTTAGGTTCGGGATTGTGTGAGGTTAATGACGGTAATGTGTTTGGTAAAAGTCCGAGGAGAAGAGTGAGGTCAATGACGGTAAAGGGTTTTGATAAAAGTCCTCTTATGCTTTCGCCTATTAATTTGGTTAAACAGAGTGCTTTGCTGAGGACGCCGAAAACTCCGAGAATTGAAGAGTGTCAAACGAAATCAAGGCTTGAGTCTCTTCCCATTGATTTGTTGGTATGTTTGTTGCTCATTTAATTGCACTTAATGTAATTGCGATTTAATGGCTCGTTACACTCAAACTTGTGTTTATTTGGTGTTTATTTTGTCATAACAAATGTCTTGTTTATATGTTGAGATTGTAGTTTTTAATTAACTATCGTTGTTGTGATAATTGATATTATGGAATATTGCAGTCAAATAATGTGTCGTAATTGCGGTTGTGACATATGTATAAAATTTGTTAATGTTGTTGTCACAAATTGCAGTTGTGGACTGTTATTGAAATATTTTGTTGAGGTCACTTGTAGTTGAAAATTCATGTATTCAGTTTTAAATCATTTGTTGCTTTTGTTGATTGTATGGTGCTCCAAAAGCATTTGATTTTCTGTTTTGCATCCCTCAAATTACTGAATGCGTTATTGTATATGTGATTTGTTTTGGTTTTTTTGATTGTTTTGATTTGCTAGTTGTAATTAATTATGAAGCATCATATGAAATTAATGAAGCTTGTTGACCATTATTGAAGTTGTTAACAACTGCACAACTACAAGTAAAAGATGTTTAAACTATTTCTTTATATTTTCATTTTACTATATTCAATCAATTGCCTCTAGTCATGTCTTTCTGAATTATCTCTTCATTTTTTGATTTTTATATATAAACTATATCTATATTTGATTCTAACTTATTTATGTTCAAATATTATATCGCGTAGTACTTTGACAACTTCGATTGAACATACTCTGAAAGTGATGTAATTGAAATAAAAAAAGACTGGTGTCTGTATGTGCCCCAACTAAAAGTTATATAATTTGTTAATAGGTGAATTTCACATTGCTGGAAATTATAAACTATTATTGTATATTTTGGTATGAACTGATCATTATTCTAATTAATTTGTTGTATTTTTTGTTACAGTAGGGTAAAGAAAGAGATTGCTGGAAATTCATACTGAGCTAGCATGATATTTGTTGCTTTGAATATGTAATTGATATTGTGAATATGTTGCTACTGTCAATATTGTTATATTTGTTGCTAGTGTCATGAACTTGTAATTTGTTGCTGTAAATATATATGTAATTGATATTGTGAATTTGTAATTGATATTGTTGATATTTGTTGCTGTGAATATGAATCTGAATTTGATATGAATCTGAATTTGATAAGAATTTGAATTTGATATGTAATTGATATTTGATGTTGATAAGAATCCGAATTTGGAAAAAAAAAATTGAAATCTCATTTTAAAAACAACGTTTTTTTTTTTAAAATGGAATAAAAGACATGTTTTTTCATCCTTTTACAACGCTTTTTTAAACCTTTCACAGCGCTTTTTTAAAAAAAGCGATGTAAAACTAGTTGATAATACAAGCACGCTATATATATGTACCTATTACAGTGCTTTTTTTTTTAAAAAGCGCCGTAAAACTAGTTGATAATACAAGCGCGCTATATATATGTACCTATTACATCACTTTTTTGAAAAATGCGCTGTAAAACTAGTTGATAATGCAGGTGCGCTATATATATGTACCTATTGCAGCACTTGTTTTTTTTAATAGCGTTGTTATATCTTTTAACAGCACTAGATACTACAACACTTAAAAGCGTTGTAAATAGCTTAAAAAAAGCGTTTTAAATGGCTATTTTTGGCGTAGTGTGTGTTATCTTATTTTACTTTTCTTTTGATTTGATTACTTTTTTTTCCTTGGTTTGTTATCGGTGCATATGATACCTGTGCACTTTATCAAACACAAGAAGATACATTTTTCTCCTATATTTGTTATCATCGAAACACCAGAGGTTACATTGTTCTCTTATATTTATTATCTACGCACTTTATGGTGGTAGTTCAACAACTCAACTTGGTCAAACTCAACTGGACTATGTAGTTGACCTCAATTGTATATATTCAATTCAACTTTGAATTATGCAAGTTAGATGTTTGGTAAACATCAAATAAGACCTCAGTACCTCGTTTAATCAAATGTACTTGGGGTGCAACTGTAGTACAAGAGAGGAGCGCTGAGGGAGCACATGCTCAAAATCAATCACGACCCTCACCAACTCCCACTATAACCAATGTAGTAGAGCCATGTGGAAAAAGATAATGATTTTTAATGGTGTTTCTAGAACACTTCGTTTGGTTGTCAAAATATGCACATGGGCACTCAAGTGTGCTCTTTGACACGTTACATGTCCCAATCCGCACCTAGTCATCCTGTTGGTTGACATTTAGAAAAAATGTCCTTTTCAAATTCACTACAAATTATATTACATTTAAATTTTATGCACTAATTCATCTTGCGCTATAATATTCATCATTCTGTTAGCATCAACTAAAGTAGCGTGTGAAGATAGTTGTTGTATAACAAAAAATAGTACATTACTAGAGAATCTGTTTTCTGAACATGGTGAGATTCTTACCAATAATCATTTTTAATCGTTAGTTGCTATCTAATTGGTAGTATTAATTCATAATTTACTTTCGTGTTAGTTCAAACGATCATCAATGCCGAATGTAATTAAGGAATATACTTAAGCTAAATAATTAGACTCAAGTGGTTAATGAATTTTACATATTGTTTGTGAGAACTCGAATTCAAATTTTTGATGTAATAATATTTCGTCAAACTTTACTTATCTTCCAGATAGAGGTTATTGACCATTAATTTGAGAAGGAGTTTCACCTTCATTTACAAATATAAGTGTATTTTGGTTATTTTTGTTATAATTGTTATGTAGATTATGGCGCACGTTGTAATAGAAAATACACAATATCAAAATAATACTATTGTTTTTCTCTTATTCTCTTTTCTCTTTTCCTCTCCCTATTTATATTCTTCTACTTCTTGCTTTTGATTTGATTAGTTTCATAACAATAATTTTATACTTCTTCGATTATAAATTAGATATTACTTTTTTATCTTAAAAGATATGGTAAATTCTACCATAATTAACTCACGTGACAGACAAATTAGATACTACTTTAATAAATAAAAGATGTCACAACAAATGTCCTTTTACATATTTAATATAAAACAACTGTTATATACTTTTTTTATACTTATTTTTGAACAAAAATAGCACCGTAACATTAAAGTTTCTAGGCTAACTCTTATTTGTCCACTATGTATATTTGAAATAAAATATCTCGTTGTTTCTTCCAAAAAAATTCATTTTTATGGTTGCTTTCAATATTTCAAAAATGCAAAAGAATATATAAATTACAAATCTAATAAAAGAATTTTACACCCACACAACACAAGGGTGACAATCTAGTTATAATAATAATAGGAAAAGTTGCACAACAAGAAATCGAACTAAACTTAACGAAAACTAAAGAACAACACTGAAAAATGGTAAGAGAATAAACTTCTACGACATGAAAATGCGAAATCATAGGAAACGATCTACAAATCACAAATTGAAGCATAGGAGAAATTGGGTGACTACTAGAGTTTTGAGACAATGTAGTGTCAGAGGCAAGAAATGAGGAAATTGAGGTGATTAAGATTTTGTCTTCAGATTGAAATCTTTGTGTGAAGGAAGAGAGTGGTGTTCGTCCAAAATAAAAAATTTGAACATTCAATGCGAAAATTTGTAACATGAAGAAAGGAGAAGTGCAAAAAAAAAAAAAATATAGTAATCGCCACGGCTAATTGAGATTCTTACCCATGGTCCCCCGTAACCGTGGCTAAATGCTACTGTTTTTATAGTGAGATGTTTATAATGTTTAAAATATATTTGAAAAAAAATCATTCAAATATTTAAACGGTATATATTAATTAATTTAATAGTATAAATTAAAATTTTTGACATAAAATATTGCAAGGATTAAAAATCAAAAAAGAGTTTTAATAGTAACTAAAAATATTTTTTTTTTGAAATTTTTAAAAAGACTAAAAATTATATTTTAATCTTAATAGTTTTTCGATGAAAATTAAATGTGTGTCTACAACAACAAAGATGACAAATTCTAATGTGGACTGTCTATCAAGGTTACTAAAGATTAACACTTAAAATTATTAAAAATTCTAACAACAATCATAATATTTGTTCTTTAGTTTATGTCGCATAAAAGTAGGAGTAAATAAATCATTTTTACCCCAGCATGAACCTTTAGCAGGAGTTTTTAGTATGTATTATAATAATTTTTTAGTGATAGACTATGAAAATATATGTACTAATGAATTTTAAGATAAGATAATATTTTGTTAATGGTATTGATAATAAAGATAAAAAAATTATTAAATAATAACTTTTAATATAGAAAAAAGAGAAGAAGAAAGAGATATGATAGACAAGAAATCCATTATTTTATAGTGATGGAACTCTTGCATATACAGTAGTACATTAGAAACTAAAATTAATTTTTTCTTTTTTTGCTTTTCTTTTTTCATCCTTTGTAATTTTCTTCTTTTGATCCTTGTAATTATGTTTTGTTTTCATTTTTGTCTCGGCCACGTGACAGACACCATTGGATAGTGACAAAATACTGTTGACATGACAACTCAATACTACGTATTGCCAAAATCTCATGGTCATCAAATTCTATCCACATGTGCAAATAGAAGAAGAAAACCAAAAGAATCTCATATTTCAAATGTCCTTTTACATATTTAATATAAAACAACTATTATATACTTTTTTATACTTATTTTTGAACAAAAATAGTACCGTACATCAAAGTTTCTAGGCTAGCTCTTATTTGTCCACTAAGTATATTTGAAATAAAATATCTCATTGTTTCTTCCAAAAAAATTCAATTTTATGGTTGCTTTCAATATTTCAAAAATGCAAAAGAATATATAATTACAAATCTAATAAAAGAATTTTACACCCACACAACACAAGGGTGACAATCTAGTTATAATAATAATAGGAAAAGTTGCACAACAATAAATCGAACTAAACTTAACGAAAACTAAGGAGCACTGAAAAATGGTAAGAGAATAAACCCTTACGACATGAAAATGTGAAATCATAGGAAACGATCTACAAATCACAAATTGAAGCATAGGAGAAATTGGGTGACTAAGGTGACTACTAAAGTTCGTGGAATTTTGAGACAATTGTAGTGATAGAGGCAAGAAATGAAGAAATTGAGGTGATTACGATTTGTCTTGAGATTGCAATCTTTGTGGGAAGGAAGAGGGTGGTGTTCGTCCAAAACAATAAATTTGAACATTCAATGTGAAAATTTGAAGAAAAAAAAAATAGTAATCGCCTCAGCTAATTGAGATTCTTACCCATGGTCCCACGTAACCGTGGCTAAATGCTACTGTTTTTATAGTGAGATGTTTATAATGTTTAAAATATATTTGAAAAAAATCATTCAAATATTTAAAAGGTATATATTAATTAGTTTAATAGTAGAAATTAAAATTGTTGACATAAAATATTGTGAGGACTAAAAATCAAAAAAGAGTTTTAATAGAAACTAAAATTATTTTTTTTTGAAATTTTTAAAAAGACTAAAAATTATATTTAACCTTAATAGTTTTTAGATGAAAACTAAATGCGTGTCTACAAAAAAAAAAAAAAAAAA
>JBBPBO010001985.1:43579773-43591369 GCA_037974295.1 Cicer cuneatum
AAAAAAAAAAAAGAAGGATGACTCTAACGACAATCATAATATTTAATCTTTAGTTTATGTCGCATAAAAGTAGGAGTAAATAAATCATTTTTACCCACCAAGAACCTTTAGTATGAGTTTTTAAATTTTTTAGCGATAAACTATGAGAATATATGTACTAATGAATTTTAAGATAAGATAATATTTTATTAATAGTATTGATAATAAAGATGAAGAAAATAATTAAATCCATTATTTTATAGTGATAGAACTCTTATATATACAATAGTACATTAGAAACTAAAATTAAATATATTTTTTTTTTGCTTTTCTATTTTCATCCTTTGTAATTTATAGTTTTTTCTTCTTGTTTTCATCTTTGTAATTATATTTTGTTTTGATTTTTGTCTCGGCCACGTGAGAGACATCATTGGACAGTGACAAAACACTATTGACATGAAAACTCAATACCAGGTATTGCCAAAATCTCATGTTGCAAGGTCATCAAATTCTATCCACATGTGCAAATAGAAGAAGAAAACCGAAAGAATCTCATATTTCAAATGGTGGAACCAAAATCATAAATAATTCTATTTCAAAATATGTACTTTTGTAAAGTGCTCCAGACAAGAAAATAGTACAAGAGAGCCTAAAATATATAATTGTTAATCACTAACCACGTTGTTACAATTTTCAATATATAATTAGTTTATTTGTATTTTAACTTTATTAAAGAAACTTGGATATCAATAATACAAAATTACATTGTATCAAAACAAAAAAATAATAATACAAAATTACTATCTTGAGCAAGTCACACAAAAACATCAAATTTTTTTCACACACACATAATTATTTCACAGAATCAATTATGATTTTTTAATTAGGATATATGGCAAACCAAGTTTGGATGAAAGTAAGAACCAATGCTAGTGATGCAGCTAAAAAGGCAATCATAGCCCATGGTGTATTGAAATGTGTGTTGTAAACTTGAGCCAGCCATGTCTTCCATTTATTTGTGTAATGCTTTTCAATTTGGAGCTTGATGAGAATATATTTCTTACTATAGGCAACTGCATTTGTGTAGGAATTGTTGCAATACATTTTTGTTGGCAAATCATCACCTAATTCATTGAAGAGCTTTGCCAAATCTTCATCACTTCCAAGCAAATTTTGAAATACACCAGCTGACCTAAGCTCCTTTACATCCTCAGCATTGTCAACCAATGAATCCATGAAGGTGAAAAATGAGCAGCATTCATAGTTGTAATGAACATCCGAGCACATCTCATATGCTATTAGGTTTCGAAAAAAATAGGGTGTGATATCGTTGAATAAAAAAATAGGGAGCCTTAATTCTCCACTAAACCAATTAGACTTGAATGAAATGTTACTCCAAGTCCATTCATCTATCTTATTTGTTGTTACTCGAATTCCTACTGTTTTTAGATCTCGTATGCTTTTATAAGTATTCCAATTCAAATCAACTTCTTGTTCACCACCAACTTCTTGGTTTAGGACTGTATTAATCTCTATTTGATTGTGTTCATTTCCTTTTGATTGTGTTACCATTTGATTGTTTTCCTTAGAGTTGAGAGTGGTTTGAGAAGATGATAGGTACATCAAACGAGAAGAATCTAGTATATGAAAAGGTTTGGGATTTTCCAGTGGAATCACAACCATCCCATTACGTTTGCATTCACCCAAACCATGATAATTGTCAAATAAAAATCCTAAGTCAGTTCCCCAATCTTTGTATAGAATTTCAAGCAATTCGATTGGGAGTTGGTTTTCCAACAACATAATATCTCTCCACATATACATCAATTGGTCAAATTTAAGGTTTAGTGCTTCCGGACACCGATCATCAATATTTTTCATGAAATATAGCAAAGAACATCCATCCACAAATAAAATCCAAGCAAGATCACTGTCCTTGTAGCCTTCAATCACATCCTCAGTGAACATGTTCTTCAGTTCTTCAATATTATCTTCAATCTTTTTAAGCAAAAGTCGACATGCTTCATTAGCATCTTGATCAAATTTTTTTCCATGTTCCGCAACAAAAATGGATGTCCATAAAAGCTTATATTGATCTCCTACTTTAAGATATTCGTTGTGATGATGGATGGGACCAAATGATATAATCTTTGGTGAACAATACTTATAAAATCTTTCATTTTGGCGCAAAAACTTAGGAACCCTTTGGATCTTAGGAATTGAAATTTGATTCTTTCGTTCAAACATTTGTTGTGCCTCTTTCAATTGGGCAAATCTTTTGTCCATATGGCTGTCAATTAGTTTCTCTGTCATGGTCTCGTGGTCGAGCAGTTCAATTGATAATTGTAATTTTAGCTAAATTAGGTTGACAATTTTCTGCTGTATTATTTGGTTTTCCACCTTGATATAAAAAATTATTACTCTGAATTTCTAAGTGTTCCTTGTTTCTGCAACCAAAGTTAAGAAATAGAAAACTATATATATATATATATATATATATATATATATAATGAAAAGAAGATTGATTTAGAACAATAATGATAAAACTTTACATTGATATGACAAAAATAAATATATATTCTACAACAATAGATAATTTTGAAGTGTTCTCTTTCAAATTTGAGGAGAAAGGAATTTTGAGTGGATCCCACTAAATATGCTTCTTTTTTTTCGTTTTCAATGTATTCTAAAAAAGAAATGTTTTTCTACACATGTGTTTTCTTATTTAATTTTTTCTTTTTATTTTCTCTCTTTAAAACATCGACTTAATGCAATCATAACACGTCAAGTTCAACGATGAAATGTAGTCGAGGTGATCACTATAATGTAACCCTATAATAGATGCAACTAGTAAGAAATGCAATTGTCCACATCCTTATAGAAAATGTATCTCCTACAATATGATGGTCGATGATTTTGGTGACTTTAGTGTATTTTAGGAAAATATTGATGATTAAAAGAAATTAATAAAAAATATTTGAATAAAACAGAAAATTTAATTGAAAGAGATAAAAATAAATTTATCAAAAGATAAAGGAGTCAAAGTTAGAGGATCTTGTTATTTGAATTCTGAGAAATGTTGCTCATTAGGTACTAAAGTTTTTGAACATTAGAGGCATCCTTATATTCTTCTAAGCTCATTAGTATAACTTTTAGACGTTATGGATTAGATGAATAGTATGTTTATTAGGTACTAAAGTTAGAAAATGATAAAAATACGTGAAATGTATACAAGATCTAGTTAACTCCTAGATCGATAAGAGCTCCAATTAATCCTATGACATAGGTTTCAATAAAGAAAAAGTTTTAGTTTATTTTCTTATCCACAAAGTAAACAGATGCAGGAGATAAGCGACGCTCCTAAGCTAAGTTGTTAGATTTCAACTAATTAGAGGATTGTTGGCTTCAGAATTTACCCTCACAACAGAGTATTTATGAATATGTTTTTTTCGGTCAAATAACTTTTTTATAATGTATAGTGATTTGGTAAGTTAAATATAGTTTAAATATAGTTATTTGGTAACGATTTACTCTTACAATTTTATAGCGTTTTTTATTTAAGTTATTTTCGGTAGAGTTGTGTTTATTGTGTAATATATTTTCTGTTATTTTTTTTTATTATCTTGATAAAAAATATTTAAATAATAATTATAACTAATTTTATATTATTTTATATTTATCAGTTAATTCAACAATTAATTTTAACAAATATTTTAAATTAGTCACTATATTCGTGAGGATGTATACACCTTAATATTAATTATTGTCTTGATGTTTTGTGTTTACTCATTATTCTATATATTTAAAAAGAACAAAAATTTGATATAGAATAAAGATCGAATCTGAAACAAGTTTATAAATAGACATACTACTAGTCTTACAAGCCTGTTTTAAATTTAAAAATATAATACTCTACTTAGATTTATTAGTTACAACAAAAGATTTTGACTTTTAATTTCTTTGTATTTTTACTAAGACTTGTAATTTCTTAAACCATTTACTTAAAGTTATTTACAAGATATAAAAATAAAAGAAAAAAAAACTCACCAACATTAATTAATTTCTGGATTTTGTAGGGAGAATTTGAAGTTATGGAAGGGTTGAGCTGCTGGTTGATCCTAATCTCGTGTTCCCTTTCTTTCTTTTAAAACTCCTAAAATGATTGACACAAACATCATTAAATCTATAAATTTGTTGTTTTATTTATAGTAAAGACTTAAGACAGGTCTTATCATGCAGAGAAATAATTAGCTAGCTAGTTTGAAATCACATGTATGGTTACTAGAAGAATAAATAAATAAATAAATAAATAAATAAATAAATAAAGCAATATCATCAACTTTAGTACCTTTATCAACACATATTGATTTTATGAAACCAAAGAGTCGTTAGAACATCTATACTCCAATGAAGAGTGAAATCTCAGGTGAGAAAGGAAGGAAAAATCAACAAAAAAGAGATTCCAATAAGTGAGAGTAAAATTGAAAAGGATGGCTTTAGTGGGGAAATAATAATAGCATTTGTGTGGTGCAAAACAAAGAAACATTTATATTTAGGAAGATGTATAATGCAGAGTTGGCAAGATGCATTATTGGATGGGATTAGGGAATTAATGCTGTCAGTGCCATCTGTAGTTTTGCTTTTCAAATCTTCATATACTGTTTATTAGTTTCTCCTTTTTTCTTGGGCATAGGCTCTCCTTTTCAGAACTTTAGTTATTTCGTAAATAATAATAATAATAACTTTAGTTTTTCTTTTTTTGGTACAAAGAACTTTAGTTGTTTTAGCTTGTGTGTTTTATATGTATAATAAACTTTTAATTTAGTCCTTTAGAACCATATTCTCTTTCCACCAAATTTATTTTATTTACTCTCTAAAAAATATATAATTAAATAATTTTTTTAAGTTAAAATTTATTAAAAAAAAATTAGGGGACATTGACTTTACCCAAAATAAAAGAAAAAATATTAAAAAGTTTTTTAAATCAGACATATTTTTTGACGTTTAGGCGAAAATTATATAATATAGATTCATTCTAGGTCTTATGTTTTTAATTTTTTTTCTCTTAGATATCACATTTATAAAGAGCTCTTCACTAACAATAGTACGATGTAGTTAGATAGAATCTCTATCTTTAAAAAAAATGCAAAATCTCTAAATCATAGGATCTAAATTATAGTCAATAACAATAACATTTGAAGATGTCATACTTGGGACTACAATCTTTGGGTGTAAATTGACTTCTAAATGAGTAGAACTTTGATGGTTTTGAGCACCGTTCTCCTCTAACACTACATTACTAAAAAAACCAACAATATGCATATTTGGATATTGACAATTCTCTCGAAGATGATGTATGTTAGCTGAATTAGATAAGTTAGAACTGTAGACCTCATGAATTACATTTTTAGGATTTTATATAGCCTGAAACTCAAATTCCTAAAGTGTTTCTAGAATGTTTTTTGAATCTCCAAAGTCAATTGAATCTGAGTCAGAAGTTTATTCACAATTTTTATCAAATATTTTTTTTCTGATTTAAAGAATATTCTTTGTTAACAATGTTGGCACCTAGTTCAACGTTGAAGATATGATGGAGAAAAGAAGAATTAAGAAGATAATGAATTTATATCATTATCATTAATATGTATCTTTATTTGCACATTCACTTTCAACATTGTCTAGATCACTCTTGAGAGAGAGAGAGAGTGTGTGTGTGATTTGTCTTGACCAAATGAAATAATTCTTTTTAAGATAGCACTTGGTTTCTCATTTGCTATTTTGTCAAGAGTAAAATAGAGTCGTTAGGAGATGTTTGGATAGTTGCTATGACTTCATCTTTGTTCTTTTAGAGTACATTTTAGTAGTTCCATTTCTTTGCTTATAAGCTTCTCAAGGAAATCAGACTGACTCCCTTACTTCAGCATATGGGCCAATCTTTCTTATGTTCTTGCTTCTTCGGAATAGCAAGCAATCTTGATGCCATAGACTCATGGTTCAATAGAGTTAGCATGAAAATATAATTTTCTCACATTGTCATCCATAAGATGGGATTATTCATCGTGCAAAACTCATGATAAGGAGATAATTATAAAAGGATTAGTAAAATAACCAACAATAAAAAATAAATTAACTAATAAATAACGAAAAAAAGGGGAAATGTTTTAAGATAAGGAGGGAAAATAGTATAAGAAATAATCTTCACAGGCTAAATTAAATTCAACAAAATTAATAACGACACACAATATCAACAACACAACCTACAAATACAAACATTTCTTGTTGGAGTAAAGTTCTATATTAAATCAAGTTGTGAGGAGTGGGGCTTTCGGCCTCTGATTCACTTTTGATTAATTTAGAATTGATTTTCAACAAACCATATTTTGTTTTGGATTGATGTTGCAAAAACAATGTTTACTGACAGAAAGAAACTTTAAAAAAGAAAGAAAACTATTTTAAATAACCATTCGATTAGATGTGTTTTTCGTTGAACAGTAAAGAGCTCAATCAATTGACCGAGTGCAAATACCAATCGAAAGTGATGAAAACACAAGAAATGGATAATTTGAAGTATTTTTATTTTAATTTTTTTCTTCTAATTATGTTCTTTAAAATCTTTTGTTTGTTTTGATTAAACTTTAATTAAAACATTTGAAGAAATTAAAGATATAAAGAAAACGTAAAATTAAAGAGATAAAGAAAAGAGAAACATACAATGATTTTTATACTAGTTCACAATCAATTAGATGATACCTTTAGTTCTCCCCTTATAGAGAGATTTACCGTTCAACTGAAAAGATTTTTCTACTATTATAAAAATAGTACACAAGTATTCTCTATGCCCCTTAGGCGCGAGTACTATTTACTAGCCTCTCGAGGCTCAACAAAGATTAGGTATGCCTCTTCAAGCACAAGTATTCTTTAATAGCCTCTCCAAGATCAACAAGTATTATCTATGTCTCTCTAGGTTCAAGTATTCTTTATGAGCCTCTTAAGGCTCATTAAGCATTCACTATGTCTCTGCAAACACAAATATTCTTTACTAGTCTCTCCATACTCAATAAGTATCCCTTATGCCTCCCCAGGCCCAAGTATTCTTTACTAACCTTTCTATGATCAAGTATTCTTTGCTAGCCTCTTCAAACTTGTTAAGCACTTTAAAATGACTTATATAGCCATAAGCCTCTTAAGTAAACCATTATTCCAATAACAACTTATACAATACAATCCTAAATTCATCAATTCAAGTAGCTTTCTCATAGAAAAGATATTCATTTTGTTTTACAAGATAATCTACTCTCAATGAGCTCATTGAGAGGATATACAAATTATATTTTACATTGTGGTCTCTAATTAAGATTTATTCCTAAGGATAAAGTACCCTATTTTCATCTACTTCACCTTTTGGGTCAAAGTGAGCTTAAATAGGGCTTGGGAGTATAGTTGTTGAAGAGATATCTTGATAGTGTTGTCTATTAGAGAAAGAGCCTATTGTACTTTGATAAAATGTTTACAACTTCTTTCTAGGTTGACTTGTATATAGAGTTGAGTCCTCAAAATATCTTTTTGATGTTCGAGCTCAGACTTCGTACTTTATTGCTTTTGTATTTAGCGAGTTCTTCATTATGATGAAAGCTAATGTTGATGCCGTCTTTGCATTATGAGCTTATCAAATGATGATTCATCTTGGTCAGATGATGCCTTGATGTCGTTTATCACGTATGATTAATGGCTAGTTGTATCAAATTGTCTTATGTCCTTCACTTGAGTTAGTATACGGTGAATGCCAAATCCGGTTTGCTTCATTGACTCGTTCAATGATTTAATTTGGTGTTGACAAATGGTAAGCTCCAGATGATTGTTTCCTTTAGTGTGCCTAATATAAAACGTTGATTTCTCTTATGTGCTTTATAATTATATGCGAATATAACATGACTATAGAAATGTGTTATCTTAGTGATTTAGATGTTTTAAGTGTTTAGAAATAGTGTGGTGGTGGCTTAGAGTAAGTTAGAGTTAATTACATTAGAGATAAAAAATTATGGGGTTCATCACATTCGCGAGACACATTGCTTGCACATGTGAGCAAATTATGAACATGGGAAATTGGGACTAGGTGACGTCACATATGTGAGCCAAGTATAAAGTTAGGGACATAGCTCTCACATGCAAGTGAAGTCAGGGAGTTTTGATTTGTTCCTAAGTTGTGTTGCATATGCAATGCACATAGCTTGCACATGCGAGTGAAGTCAAGGGGTTTCTATTTTGATTCTAAATCGTGCGACATAGGTGTTAGGGAAGGCTTACAAGTGCAAACCTAGTCAGGGGAAAACAAGTTTAGGGTAATAAAATTTTCATTAATTCATTTCATAAAATAGTACATCGTCATTTAATCGATGAACGTAATTAAATAATTCTATCATAATATCACTAAGTACTTAATTTTGGGAATTAATAATAAACATTAATACATTTAAAAAAAAACCAATGTCATATCATCTCAAAATAGAACACCCGGCCTATGGCCCACTAAATAGTATCAGAGTGCGGAAGAGAACAGCGGAAAAGTTATACAATAATTCCCAAAATAAATTACATCCACCGAAAACCAAGACCCTATACAAAAAGTCTAAACTGATCATGCACTAAAGCTACAGTAGCAAGGATTCCCTCCGCAGCCCATGCAAGTCTCGTCCGACTCCGCAGCTCGCCTCGACGTAACGTCCTCTTCCTCATCATATAAGGAGGGATAGGTCTCCTCCGGAGTCAGATCAATATACAATCGGGGTCACTTCGGCGGTGCCGGAATCTCAAAGCAGTCATCGGGTGTCCTAGATGGACCCGGAACATCATCTACTACTAGCGTCGGTCCGTGATTCTTGCCTTCCACCTCTGTATCATGTACAGCTCCTCCAGTCATCGGGTTAGGAGTCACCACACCTACTGTGACCTCCGTCACAACCCCTCTCGTCGGCTCCTCCGCGTCCTAAAAAATTTCGTGTGCCTCCAATACCAATTTGGAAGGCATAGGAAAGTCAATCCTCGTATAGGTGTGCTCCACATAGTCCACCACCCCGTTAGTCCTACAAGTCATCTTTAGTCTCCCTGTGTACGTCGCCCTGCTTGAGATGGGGTCGTATACCCAAGCAGTAGGCAGGAGACGATCAATGAAATCGAGCGACGTTTCCGTCGTTTGGGAACCCACTGGTGATATGGGTTTGGGGGGCATCTGAGGGCAAAGCCCAATTTCCACAATAATAGTAAAGGGTCACCGACCGAAATTAACAAATAACACATAGCATTTATATCAACAGTAACAAATATATCCATGACATATCATATAACAATGATGATAAATAAGGATGCTCATTTTGAAATTTCATGACATGTATGCCTTTTCAAATAGCAACCAATTAATATGGAAACCATGTTGTAAGTACAACCATCAACTCAGCAATCACAACCATTCATCAGAAATTCAGATTTTATAAGATACTTACACGCATCAATTTCCAATCATCAACATATATCCAAATCATGACCCACCGGTCAACCACCCTAATGCAATATGTATATGCTCATGTACTCAACTTCTTGGAATTACCAAGGTGCAGTCGCTCACAGACCAGCACACGTGCGGTCGCTCACAGACCAGCACGATTTTCATATGTTAGACTTTAATGGCCAACATGACGATGGTGCAATCGCTCACAGATCAGCACCAGTGCAGTTGCTCACAGACCAGCACTCGTGTAGTCGCTCAACAGACCAGCATGTTTCACGTATACCAAGGTACAGTCGCTCAACAGACCAGCACGTTTTGCACATATCAAGGTACAATCGCTCACAGACCAGCACTCGTGCAGTCGCTCAACAGACCAGCATGTTTTACGCCTTACTCTGTGGCCCATCGCGGTCACCACCTGACTATGAAATGCATGAACATGCAATGTTTTCTCTTCACTGAAAACAGTATGCAAACCCTCAGTAAAATTCAGCCTTTCCATCATTTCCCCAAAACCATCTCAACCCAAATAATTTCATTATCATAACATCAATAAAAACATTCAACCACCTCATCATTACCACTTCACACTATCTCAAAAACTCCATTTTTATTTATCACAAGTCTTTCCAATGTTTCCCCAACTCTTAAAGTTCATATGACAGTGTTTAAAACTGAGATTTCTGGAAAAAAACGAATCTGTATTCGAATACAGCTTCCTTGTATTCGAATACAGAAGCTAAAATAGTGCAAAATCAATACTCTGTATTCGAATACAGCTTCCTTGTATTCGAATACAGAAGTTAAAACAGTGCAAACTCAGCATTCTTCACAACATCAATAAAAATCCACCACTTCAAAACTATCTCAAAAACTCCATTTTAATTTATCACAAACCTTTCCAATGTTTCCCCAACTCTTAAAGTTCATATGACAGTGTCTAAAACTTGATTTCTGGAAAACACGAATATGTATTCGAATACAGCTCCCTTGTATTCGAATACAGAAGCTAAAATAGTGAAAAATCAGCATTATGTATTCGAATACGAGGGTGTTGTATTCGAATACAGATGCGAATACAGTGGCAAAATTTCAATCCTGTATTCGAATACGACAGGGTCGTATCCGAATACAGATGCTAAGTCAGAAGCAAAAATCTCTCATCTGTATTTGAATACAAGTTCAAAATTTTGAATAAAACAGAAGCTTTGCAGGCTGTATTCGAATACACTCATGCTGTATTCGAATACACCTTCGAATTTAGTGAAATTTTTCTGAAACTTCAACACATTTTCAAATTCTTTTCTTTGAAAAACCAACACAACACCAGAACAAAATCACCATTCTTTTGAAACCACAAAACTCAAAATATTTTTCATCCTCCACAAATTTTCCAGAACATCTTCACCCATTTAAATCCTTCTGCTTTAAAAATCACCCTCAACATGATCAACAACAGATTTTAAACAACACAACAGAAAAATAGAATCCTCAATACCAGAATCACCTCACTATTTTTCTTTAACCACAAAACTCAAAACATTTTTCATCAACAATAGATTGTTTCCAACATAACAGAAACAGAATCACCAACACCAGAACAACATTACAGTTTTCTTTATTCATCAAAACAAAATCAACCACCAAAACAGTACAGCACAAACCACTCATGCATTTGGATCATCCTCAAAACAACATGCAAGGCATTTTTCAGCTTTCCCACACAAACAAAACAACATTGAGGTAACAACCAGAACAGCAAACATAACAGGTTATTAAAACACCAACAGAATGCATTTTTCGCATTTTATTACAACATGCACAACAGTTTTGTTTTTCAAAACAGAAACTCAAATATGATCACATATCAAACATGTATTTACAGCCCTAAAATGCAAACTAGAAAGTGGAAGGTGCCCCTTACCTCTGTTACGTTTCTGCTCCCTTTCACGTTTCCGCGTCAAAAATCGGCAAAGTTACCGTTTGCGTTTGCCGCTTCCAAAGTTAGTTCTCTAGCTCCGTAATGAGGAGAGGAACAACTTTTGTTCTTGGTACTTGGTGGTTCGGTGCTTGGATTTCCAAGTAATCTCACTTTTGAGCAACTCTTTTTTTTTT
>JBBPBO010001985.1:43591513-43730541 GCA_037974295.1 Cicer cuneatum
TTTTTTTTTTTTTTTTTCTGCTAACAGAAAACTGAAGGGGAAGAGGAAGAAGAAGGTTACTATTTCATGCAGTAAGGGAGGAGGAAATGTGTTAGTTTCTATTTCTGTTCTTGCCACTCCCTCATATATATAGGCACATATATGTGCCCCCTCATCCATCAATAACATTATAATATTGTTTGACCCTCCAACACTTAACCAGTCTTGTCGCAATTAGCAGATAACATCTTAATTAACTGCTCGATAATTTAATTACTATAATTTATCCTTCATCCAATAATTTTAATTCGACCTCCAAAATAAATATTTATATATATATTTTTACACAAAATATACATATATTAAATATTTTACAATGATTCCCCAAGATACACTTAATATTAAATCCATAATTTTAATTTTAAATTTAAGGGTCTTACAAACCTGATAGTGGAGGTTGCAAAGTATCAGGGGTCCTTAAAGGGAGAACTCCTAAGTGGTTTGAGGGTAATTCCTCTATACTCTAAGCTATTGTGCACCTTTTGTTTACCTTGACTAGCTACTTATAATGAGTCTCGGGTGAGTTTAGGGAGTTTGTGAGGTTTTGAATGTGTCTGTTCATATGAGAATGACATAGTACCATGTTCTTTGATAAGTGTTCCATAGTAAATTTTGTACTACATGTGATATGAAGTGTTGTGAAGAATGTCAATCTTATGATTTACGTGAACATGAATAACTATGTAAATGTGTGAGCAATATTTAATTGTGTAGTGCATATGTACTATTTGATGAATGTGTATATCTGAAAACACTTGTGTGTTTACTTTGTCGTTACTATACTTATGCACGATTTTATTACATACCCTTGTTTATTGTGTTTGATGTTGCGATGACGAAGACACACCACATAAGACATATGATGCTTAATCATGGTGTGACACTTCATTTTTTGGAACTATCATGTTATTTTGACTTTATTGGCTTGCATGCCAAATATTTTACATTTGGGAATTTATACCATGCTCTGATAGTGACACTGGGGATGGTTTATTCTACTTATTAATATTTACGAAAATTTTTAAACTACATTTAGAATTTTATGTTGTTGTCTTCCACAAATTTTGAAATTATCTATGCATTTTTGTGTGAATATTTTATTGTGGACCATGTTAAGTGCATGTTGTGTTATCTTATTTTACTTTTCTTTTGATTTGATTACTTTTTTTCCTTGGTTTGTTATCGGTGCATATGATACCTGTGCACTTTATCAAACACAAGAGGATAAATTTTTCTCTTATATTTGTTATCATCGAAACACCAAAGGTTACATTGTTCTCTTATATTTGTTATATACGCTCTTTATGGTGGTAGTTCAACAACTCAACTTGGTCAAACTCGATTGGACTAAGTAGTTGACCTCAACTGTATATATTCAATTCAACTTTGAATTCTACAAGTTAGATGTTTGGTTAACATCAAATAAGACCTAGGTACCTCGTTTAATCAAATGCACTTGGGGTGCAACTGTAGTACAAGAGAGGAGCGCTAAGGGAGCACATGCTCAAAATCGACCACGACCCTCACCAACTACCACTATAACCAATGTAGTAGAGCCATGTGGAAAAAGATAATGATTTTTAATGGTGTTTCTAGCACACTTCGTCTGGCTGTCCAAATATGCACCTGTACATTCGAATGTGCTCTTTGACACGGGACATGTCCCAACTCGCACCTAGTCATCCTGTTGGATGTCTGGGCGCTAACTCTACGCTCAACTGCGCCCTAACCACTATTGCCTTGCGGTTGGGAGAATGGTCCATCCAAAATCATACTTTCTTTGCTTCGAAGTTAAGAAATTGTAGTGTAGAACCCATTTAGACCACATATACTAACGTACACCCACAACCAAACCTTAAGCACGATAAATAAAATATGCATATTACAACATAAATCCATACATATATATATATATATATATATTTCATTTTTGGTATCAAATTACAATAAGACATCTCACCATAATTCACAATTTCAGTACTAGAAGTTGTTAGAACCAAGATAGTTTAAAGAACTATACCCCTTACTTGTGTTGATAATAACTATTTATTTTATGGGACAATTTAAAGCACTATATCAAGTTATTCTATATGACTTTACGATACATCCTCTGATGTTTGATATAAGTTAAAAGGAACATCTAGACAACACCATGAAATCCATTTTCTGAGTCTAATGAACACATTCTGATACACGCCTCTGGTGATTATGATCATGATATCCTGTGCTCTTTATATCTCTATATCACGATATACATAATAAATTACAAGGGTAAATTTTGACTTGCTTTAATGGTGAGTCAATCTTTGAAGATTTGATACGAAATGTCATGGTACATGCTGATTTGTTGCAATTAGGACAACTGCCAAAAACCCTAAAGCTCCCGATAAAAAGACGTGCAACCCTTATTGAAGAAATACACAACAATGTATTACAATAAGCACAATACAACCGTATATGCACTCTTGCTCTTAATATTTTGTTTTGTTTAAGTGTTGAGATATATTTTATGAAAGCACAACACTGTAAACACCCTCTTATGAGAGTTATTCATAAAACCCTTAAATCTATTATTTTATAACCGAGCCCAGTAATGGCTGCATTCCTTAATAACTTGACTATACAAAGCTATAAGGTTGAGAAGACTTGAACACAATCAGATTAACTAGTTGGTGTTTAGTGGAAGTGTGATTCAGTTGGTGAATTAGTGGATTAAAACCTTCAGTTTGAAGGAACTGGACGTAGCTACCTTGTTGGTGGTGAACCAGGATAAATTGGCCATGTTGTTATGTGTTTTTTTTTATCTGCTAGATTTTCATCACTTTGTTTTAATCTTATTAAAACAGTTTTTAAAATAAAACACAATTTAAACCCCCTTTCTTGCGTTTCTCGTTCGACAATTGACATCAGAGTTCAGTCTCAAAGCTAAGCACTTAATCATGTTGGAGTAAATATATGTGTAATTATGACTAACTCTGGAGATGAATTTCCATGTGTAAACATTAATAGGGCTCCTCTGTTTGATGGAGAAAAATTTGAGTACTAAAAGGATATGCTCATAAGTTTCTACATCGCACATGGTCATGAACTTTGGGACATAGTCAAAGATGGCTTTGAGACTTAAAAAGAAGCCGCTGGTGTTGAAATATCTAGAAAGAATCTCAACGCTAATAAAAAGAAACAATACAAAATGCATCATAAAGCAAGAGTTTTCATGATGAATTTTATCACCTTCAAAGAGATTGAAAAAAGAAGCAACCAAGAAATAACAAATAGTATCGTTGATGCTCTTGTTCTCAACTAGGAAGGAAATAAGAAAGTACAAGAAGCTAAGGTAAATTTACTTGTCAAGAAGTATGACAAATCTACCGTATGCGGAACAAGAGGAAGAAATCTTTTCGTAAAAGAGATTTCAAACAATCTCAAAATAACAAAGAAAGTGGTGAAAAATCAGTCAAGAAAAAAATCATATGATGGGAATGTAAAGAACAAGAACATTTCAAATCAGAATGTCCTAAACATGTGAACGGAAATTCCCAAAGAAAAGACTTCAAGCCAAAGAAGAAATGTCTTATGGCTACTTGGGATGAATCATCTGATAAAGATAAAGAGCATGCAAACATGGCTTTGATTTTGACAATAAGTCTATTGATGAAGAAATTGATGTATTATTTCACCTATCTCGTAATGAACTTATAGTTATGTTAAATGATTTTCTCAACAAGAATCTCAATGTTTCTTCAAAACTTAAATCTCTTAGTAAAACTCATGACATCTTAACAAATAAATACAGTTCTCTTGAAAAAGATTTTGACAACCTAAAATGAGAAAATCTAACATTGAAATAAAATGTTCCGAAAAATTCAGAGGATAGAGTTTGTAATTTTGTTAAGCATGAAAAGGTGTTTCAAGAATTTCTTGCAAACGACATAGACATAAGAAAACAAGCCTATATGACCTATGGTGTTAGTAAAAACAATAAACTTGGTACTGATTTTGAAGAACCAGAGGAAACTCCTAAAGTTAACTTACTTGATATTGCTCGCGTATATTGCTTTTAGAAAGGTTACAATAAAAGAACTTGCCTTATGGAAAACCATAAAAATGACAAGACACCTTTCAGAACTAACAAACTAGGATCCAACCAAATTTGGGTACCTAAGAATAAAATAATCTATCTTGCAGATATCATTAGCAATAAAGTTAAAACAACAGTTATGGTACATAGACAATTGATGCTTACGACATATGATGGGAGCAAAGTTTATGCTCCTAGACATGACCCTCAAGAACGAAGGAATCGTAGGATTTGGAGGTAATCATAAGGGTAATATCATTGGGCATGGTACAATAGGTATTGGCTCCCTTCCCTCTTTTTAAAAATGTTTTACTTGTAAAGGTGAGAGCAAAATCCGTTTAAAGTACAAAAGATCCTACTTATTTTGATGATAACAAAATCAGTTTGTGGGAACAATTTTAAGCACTAATGTTTCATTCAAGTGTGCAGTTCCAAGACCATAGTTATTATGCAGGATATTAGAATATATCCTTCGATGATTGGTCAAAAAGATATGGAAAATTCTGCATTCAAAACTGGTGAAAAAGTGCCTCTTAAACACTGCCTTTGATGATACAAAGCTTTAGATTGCCTCTGGTGGTACAAGAAGGTTTTCCAAGACTGCATCAAATTCTGATTCAGTTATGCTCTCAGTACATCTGTTGAAGTATGCCTCTGATGAAGCAAAACAGACCTTGGGAAAGTGTGCCTCTGATGAAGAGACTTTTGGGAAAGTATGTTTCTGGTCTAGTAATTCTGCCTTTGGTCATGTGAAGCAGCTTCTAGTCGTTGCTTCTTGGTGCAAAAGAGCCTTGAAGTCAAATGGTGCATCTTGTAACAGCCTAGCCCTTACTGTTATCGGCACTGTTACTCACAACCTTTTCGCCCCCATTTCCCCTTATTGGAAATAGCGAGTTTTTGCTTGCCTTGGGAATCGAACCCGATACCTGGGGGATAAGTACCACCTCCACACATTCCCATTACCAATTACGAATCAATTAGTAATGGGAATAATTGGAGACGATATTTATCCCCCAAGTACCGAGTTCGATTCCCATGGAAGGCAAAAACTCGCTATTTCCAACGAGGGGAAAGGGGGGCGAGAAGGTTGTGGATCAAATGTTTCAAAAGACTGTAGAGGATCTTGTTCAAAAACTTACAAAAAACCTCACAGAAAGCTTTTCTCAAAACCTAATAACCAAGAATTTTACAGAAATCATAAACCTTAAAAGCATTACAAACAAAGAAAACCTTTTGAAAGAAAATTTCAACCAAAAAATACAAAACAAGTAACTTGTTATAGATGTGGCCAACCAAGACACATTTCCAAACATTGTAGAAAAAACAAAAAACTTCACGAACTACAAATAAGTGAGGATATTATTCAAAAAATTGAGGCAATTCTTCTTGAAACCTCTGAAAATAAAACAGATTCTGAAATAGGTTTATCAGAAAAAGATATTGATCTACAAATTGATGACATAGGAAACTCAGAGTCTCCTAGTGAATCAGAATCTAGTTTAAAATCAATAAATGTTTTGACAAAAGATCAAGAATTAATTCTTGATATAATAAACAAAGTAGAAGACACAAGACTTCAAAAGGAACTAATAGAAAAATTACTAGATAGTTCTGAACCAAAACAAAGCCAACCTTCTACATCATCAAAATTACTTCCAAAATCAACTTATGACTTGACCAACATTTTACGAACAAAAACAAAATAAAAAACTCATGTCACAATCCAATCTCTTCAAGAAGAAATCAAGATTGTGAAAAATGAATTAAAAACTCAAACAAAAACAGGAAATAGATTCAAATATTCTACAAAATCTCATTTCCAAATTACAAGAGCAAAATTCTTCTGAATCGGAACACGAAGAAAAAGAAAATAAGGAAAACAAAATTGAAAACTTAGAAAAAATCCCTCAAGATTTCTTGTTCGTTCTTAGAGCTGTAACAACAAGAAAATATTTAATCAAAACTACTTTAGTTTTTTCCAATGATTTCAAAATTGAAGCAATAGCACTTTTTGATACAGGAGCAGATCTAAACTGCTTAAAAAGTAGCATTGTACCAAAAAGATTTTTACAAAAATTAAATGAAAAACTTGTTGCAGCCAATAACTCCAACATGATTATAACAAACAAAACTGAGGCTTCTGTTACCAACGGAAGAGTTTCAATCAAAACTCCTTTCGTATTACTAGAAAATATGACTCATACTATCATTCTAGGGACACCGTTTATCAACATGATAACACCCTATTCTATTAATTATGACAATATTTCTTTTAAAACAAAAGAAAATAAAATCATTTTTCCTTTTATTGAAAAACCCAGAACAAGAAACTTAAACCTTTTAAAAGCTTGTTCAGTTTACAAAAGCGAATTAAATTGTTTAATTCAAGGAAAATAAAAACACTTATGTTTTCTTAAACAAGATGTTTCTTTTTTCAAAATAGAACAACAACTACAAACAAATTTCATAAAACAAAAGATTTCAGACCTGCAAAAAGGAATTGAAAACGAAATCTGTTATGATATACCTAATGCTTTTTGGAATAGAAAACAACACATGGTAGACTTACCATATGAAAATGATTTCTCTGAAAAACAAATCCCAACAAAAGCAAGACCCATTCAAATGAATCATGAACTAGAAGAACATTGTATAAAAGAAGTTCAAGATTTACAACAAAAGGGTCTAATAACAAAATCTAGATCTCCTTGGAGTTGCTCAGCTTTTTATGTTAATAAAAACTCTGAAATTGAAAGGGGTACACCAAGGCTAGTTATAAATTACAAACCTTTAAACAAAGCTTTAAAGTGGATTCGTTACCCGATTCCAAATAAAAAAGATCTTTTGCAAAAACTACATTCTGCACTTGTATTTTCAAAATTTGACATGAAATCAGGATTTTGGCAAATACAAATTGATCCAAAAGACCGTTACCAAACCGCATTCACTGTTCCCTTTGGTCAATACGAATGGACAGTCATGCCCTTCGGATTAAAAAATGCCCCATCAGAATTCCAAAGAATTATGAATGACATTTTTAATCCATTTTCAAAATTTTGCATTGTCTATATTGATGATGTCTTAATTTTTTCTGCAACTATTGAAAAACATTTCAAACACCTCAAAATGTTCTTCATGATCACTAAGAAAAACGGACTGGTTGTTTCAAAATCAAAAATTTCTCTTTTCCAAACAAAAATTTGATTTTTAGGACACTATATATCTCAAGGAAGGATCACTCCTATTGAAAGATCGCTAGCCTTCGCAGATAAGTTTCCTGACAAAATCATTGATAAAACACAATTACAAAGATTCTTGGGAAGTCTAAACTATGTGTTAGATTTCTGTCCAAATATTAATAGAATTGCAAAACCTCTCCATGATAGGCTTCGAAAAAACCCTGTCGCATGGACAGAAGAACATACTAAAATAGTCAAAATAATCAAAATGCAAGTTAAAGATATACCTTGCCTTCATTTAGCTGACCCATCAGCTCAAAAAATTGTTGAAACAAATGCATCCGACATAGGATATGGTGGTATTCTTAAACAAAAAACCAATGGCAAGGAATGTATTGTCCAATATACATCTGCACATTGGAATGATTGTCAAAAGAATTACTCTACCATCAAAAAAGAAATTCTTTCCATTGTCATATGCATAACAAAATTTCAAAGCGATTTACTTAATCAATAGTTTTTATTCCGCATTGATTGTAAATCTGCCAAAGAAAGTTTACGAAAAGATGTTCAAAACATTGCATCAAAACAAATTTTTGCCAGATGGCAAGCCATTCTTAGTATTTTTGATTTTGATATTGAATTTATAAAAGGAGATCAAAACTCAATTCCGGATTTTCTAACCAGAGAATTCCTTCAAAACAGGACCTGACTAATGCCTAGAAAGCCAAAAGACAATACAGTCCAAAAGGACCAGACTCAAAACACCCCAAAACCTATTTCATCGGCAAAGCCAATCAAATCGTGGGCTGAAGCCGTAGAAGAAGATGATATCAAAACCGATACCCAAAACCAAGTTCAAAAATGGCTCAACAACCAACAAATCTCACAGCCTCAAAAATACCTTGATGATCTTGAAGCTTCAATCCTCAAAGAAAAGCTTCAATTACAAAAGTTTACGAAACTCCATGAGCTCCAAGAGAAAATCAAAAGTCTCTCTAAGGAACTTACAATTTTTCACAACCCAGAGAAGGGAGAATGTTCTTCCTCAAAAACCCCTTCTCAAAATATTCTTTCAAGACCCCTATAGGAGGGATCATCCTGCAAAATTATTTTAAAACCCCCACAAAAAGAATTTTCAAAAATTGTTTTAAAACAAGATGAATCTCAGATTGTTTCAAAACAGGATGATTCTCAGATTATTTTCAAACAAAAATCTGAGTATTTTGTCAAAAAATATTTTCAAAACATTTTGACCATAGAGGATGGTTTTTATAATAAAAATCCTCTATTAGTCATTTCAAAACTCTTCCCAGAAGGATGGTTTTTCAAACCATGGGATTTATCAAAACCCCAAAAGTTTTACAGATCAATTCTTGAAATTACCGGATCGGTAACCTTTCAAGACCACCCAAAAGAAGGCCTGGTTGCCTACTCAACTGCAAAAATCCATAAAATCATTTCTCCATCAGAATGGGGACCAGATCATCATACACCAAAAATTGTCCCCCATGACTTCAAAACAACAATTAACCATTGTAGAAGCTTTAATTACTGGGACTATCAACAAGCCTGGTATAATGCTTTTCTTATACAAAACCAGAAATTTAGCCATACTTGGTTATTTTTCTTCAATCTTACCATGGATCCCGCAAAAATCCCATATTGGTTTTCCCATTGGTGGAAACTTTACGGGTCCATTCCAGAAATCCTAAAACCTGAAGTTCAGGACAGTTTCCATCTGTTTAAAACCATTTATAAACCCATTGACAGGGAATGAACATTTCATCCGCTTCTTCATTTCTCAACTAAATTCTTTTTGCCCTGGGTTATAGCATGGTATTTTGAATTTGAACAAAAAGAAGCTCAAACCATTCTTGTCAGAAAATTCAAAGTAAGGTGGTGGACAAAATTCTCTATTCCACCAAGCATAAAAGTTCAAGCTGTGAAAACATGGCTACAAAAATAGGGATTCAAAAAGCCTGATCAAAAGGCAACACAGTTCCTGGCACAAAAATCAGTCGCTCAGACACAGCTTGCAGCTGCCAAAAGCGAAGAATAGTATTTTCAAATTATGACTCAACTTATCAGAAGCAAGGAAGAGTCATCCAAAACTTGTTCAAACAGTGGTTCGGAAAAATCTGATCCTCTCATCAACCTAGACGAAGACGACGAAGAAGAATGTTTCTACTTGTCATCATAATAGTTGGTCCAATTTTGGGCCTATACAAAAATTGATTACTTATTGTAATTATTGAAAGTTTTGTAATTTTTGTTTAGATTGTATATTGTAATGGGCCTAGCCCAATTTGAAAAAAAAAATAACCTTAGAAATTTTTTATTTTTTAGGATTCCTTTTTCTTGGATCCCTTTTCTTGGATTCCTTTCCAAGTGAGGCTCTTTCCCTATAAATAGGGGCCTCCCCACACTTCACAAAACCAAGTCTTGTTTACACAATTCTTCCACACTAAGAATTCTTTCCTTTCTCTTAGAAATCTTGACATCTTATCTCCAAAGCTTGTAATTTTCTTTCATTATCAAAAACTTTGTAAGTATTTATTTCTTTCTTATTTGCAAATGCCTTCTTTATTTTTATCTTTGTTTTATAATTATAAGTATGCTCTGCTCATGCGGCTTTAGCTGATCTTGAGCATCAGAAATCAAAATTTGCATTTTCCAGTTTTCATCATGCATTCATTCATGCATTAACTATATATATATATATATATATATATATATATATATATATAACCAATATCTATACAACTATTTAAAAAAAATGATATTTAACGATCGATGTAGTATAATAAAAAGTATATAAATATCTATACATTTTTGAAATGGTTCACACAATTTAAACAAATACATTATATACATATATATATATATATATATATATATATATATATATATATTAAAAACTAACCACAAATTTTGGATATATCTTTAATCCAAGCTCATATACATATTCTAAAATGGTCATTTATAGCAAATACTACTATGTTAATATTTGTAATGAAATATATTGATCCAATATACTACAATGTTATTTTATCCATCAATTAATTAAAATTAATACTTTTTATATCTTCTAAATAAAAATAAGAATAATCATTATATGCTATACACTAATTATAATTCATTATATAGATTGTACGAGGGATAATTGTTCGTCTATGAGAAATTAGTTAAAATTTGTGATTTTTTTTAATATCATCAACATAAAAATAAGACAGTTTTAATACATTAACTATAATTTTTTACACTTTAATTTTTTCATGTAATTTTTTTTGGAAATAAGTCGTTAAAGAAGTTGTTGGAATCTATAATTTATAAATGAGATTAAGGTTTGTCATCCATCAATTAGTTAGAATTTATTTTTTATATCTTAAAAAATAAAAATAAGAATAATCATAATATATTAATTATATAATTAATTAAAAAATGTATACGGGATAGTAAAAATGAGAACAGTTATAATGCCCAAACTATAATTTTTTCACAGCTGTGGGAACATACAATTGATACACAAGATAAATGTTTGTAACCAATTAATTATTTAAAATTAATATATTTTTATATCTTTTAAACAAAAATGAGAATAATTATAATTTATTATAAAAATCGTACACGGGACAAATAATTGTCATTAAAGAATTAGTTAAAATGAATATATTTTTAAAATATTATCGGCATAAAAATAAGTACAATTTGCAATGAGTTATTCCGAATTGTTTGAATTGAACAATTTTGCACATGTGTAATGAATTCCATAATTGATTGATTAGATTTATTGGATTTGTGCATTTTTTTTCTTAGGATCAAATAAGAGATTACTTGATGTTTCCGTTATAGGTTATTTTGTGTTTTTAAAATGGACAATCACCAAATACATTATAAGTTATATTTTTATGATGGTATATTTAGTTCAATTGTAAATCATAAATATTAAAAAGTACATGAATTATTGCTAATTTTGTTTGATTAACACTAAAATTTTATGATTTTAATCATTGATTAAATTTTCACACTTCGGTTATAGTTCACTATTCATTTCAATCATTTTTTTGATAAAATTATCCCCCTCCATTTGAATATAAGAATTAAAATACTACAATATTTAGACATATAAATTTATGAATGTATAAACTATCTAACACACTATACATATAACATCGAAGGCGATAACCTAACACATTGTTTGAAAATATATGCTTACAAGATATCTCGCATGAGGCAAACAATTTAAAAATAATATTAAGAAAATTGAATAGATTTTTAGACAATAATATATCCCGTGCTTGGCACGGACTACACACTAGTAACATTAAAACAAAGCAAGTTTAATTTTATAACAAATGTGAGATTTGTCACTTAAATAGAATGCTTAACAATTCTAAACTTACTATATAACACTTATAAAAATAAAAACAAAATATGAAGAACATGGTAAATATAGAAAAAGTCGAAGAAGATGACAAGGAAATATTTAACCAATATCCAGTAGTACTTAGAACAATTGGTGGAATCAGAGGACCAATTCAATTGAGTGGAGTATACATAGAATATAAAGCACTAGTGATAAAATAAATGTATCAAGAGAAATCAATTGGAATATCTATTATCAAGAGAAAAATTTTATGAAAGACCTAATGCTTTCTCTTTTAAACCATAAACCAACGAACATCAAGGTCTTTCTCTTTTAAACTTAATGCTTTCACTTTCACTTTTAAAATCTTTTCCATAATCTTTTAAAAACCATACATTGAAAACACATTCTCTCAATCTCACCAAACAAATGGATTGATTCAAATTTGAAACTTTAACCCATTTAATGATGTCCCATGTTTCATGAAATATGATCCTCATGACAATCTTTTTTTGCTGTTTGATATGTGTTGGTGACAATTGTTGCAAGACTTTAATAGTGAAGTTGTTGATGAAGATTATATGTAGCAAATTCCAAAGCGTGTTGGTACACTAGCCTTTAGGTTCGATTCACCCCACCAATCAGATGCAAATGATATAACCAGCGTATCCCCTTTAGGGTACTTTGGAAAACCTTGACGTGATTTGCACTATCACACCAAGAGTATCTTTCAATAGTATGTTACAAAAGAATGTTTCCTATTCTTCACTAATGCATTAGAGAAAAATAAGATGACTTAGAATATAAGAATGGGTGAGAAAAGTGGATGACAATCTCCAAATTTTCGTTATTATTTTTATTTTTTTCATTCTGTCCAAAGTGACACTATTTATAGAAAAATAATGTTACTTTAGAAAGAGGTACAATTATTGGTTCTGCCATTTCGTTTAGCGAAACGATATATACATCTAGCGTTCAGATATTGATTAGACAGTTGCATTGGTCTGGTGGTTGATCAATGCTTCATTTCGCGAATGACCCAGGTTTGAATCCATCAGTTGTGTCTTTTCATTTTATTCAACATTTGCGCCTTTTCAAAAGGATTTTATTCAAAAATATTACACACCAGGAATCAAACTCAAGACCTTACTAATACATGTATAGAACACAACCACTGAACAAACAACTAAATCTTGTCAATTAAAATCATTTATACATACATATATCACCAATATTTTGGAAATATCTCACAATCCCCCACCATTTTCAAAATATACTTAGTCCCATAATTTTGGAAATATCATGGTTTCAGATAATAGTATCTTACGATTTGAACCACTACTTAGTAAGCTAAGGGTTTCACTTATCACGAATAGATTGGTAGACAAGCTTTGAACCAATTATTCATTAAACAAGTGTGCATAACTTACACATAAAATGTCAGTACTATCGAAAGAATTATAAAGATGGCACATTTGATAAGCACTTGTGTCATGTACCCTTTTGATGAGAATTTAAGAGTCAAGCCCTTTAACTAATTGAAGCGACATCACTTTATTCTCACATAGGTAGACTATATCATAAATACACCCATAATATGTATTTCAGCAAATTCATGCTATATGTCTATTAAGAGTAAAACTCAACCTTCCAACTTTATACTTATGGTCCAAGTACTTTCAACCCAATTGGGATGTATCTATATTCAAGTACTTGCAATCACTGTAATAGTGTACTTTTATCATTTGAACTCAATACTTGATGCTACTCAAGTGTGAGTTGATTTTCCACCATTGATGAATAATTAGATATGGACTTGAGTCCCATCCCCAATGATGTCTTCAACACCATGTCCCTTGTTAGACCTTTCGTCAAAGGATCTGCAAGATTCTTTTCAGTTCTTACTATGCATATTACTCCATTTAAAATTAAATCCTTTACATAGCTATGTCTTAAACCAATATGTCTAGATTTTCCATTATATACTTGGTTATATGCTTTGGACAGTATGGATTTACTATCACAATGTATGGATATTGGTGCCATTGGCTTTGGCCAAATTGGTATCTCATACAACAAGTTTCTTAGCCATTCAGCCTCTTTACTACCTGCAGCTAGGGCAATGAATTTTGCAGCCATGGTGGAGTCGGCAATGCAAGTTTGTGTCTTTGATCCCCAAGAAACTGCACCTCCACCAAGGTTGAAGATCCATCCACTTCTAGAATTATGATCATCAACATAAGTTACCCAACTGACACCTATGTATCTTCTAAAACTGAAGGATATCCACTATAGACTAAACTATAATTAATTATTCCTTTCAAATATTTTAATACTTTATTAATAGCATGCCAATGTTCTTTACTTGGATTGCTTATATACCGACTTATTCTTCCAACAACATATGTTATATCAGGTCTGGAACAAGTCATTACTTATATCAAGCATCTGATTATCTTTTATGTTCTTGATAGTGTTGATCAACTATCACCAAACCATGACACTTTTTCCATTTAATCTCTTCACATTGTATCATATACAATTAATAAGCATTTCAATTATCAAACACACAAACTTTTATGTCATTCTACCTTTTAATATATTTAATAAGCATTTCAATTTTGAAATTTTAATTCCTTTTTCAATATATCCAAGTCAATGATATAATACATTGAATGCATTAAATATATATTGCCACAAGTTAACAAAGCATGATCATAAAGATATCTCATAATCAAATATCATAAGATGGATCCAAACATGTAAGTAATCTAGTCATTAACAAATAAACTTCATTTCATTTCTATTAAAGAAACCATTTATTCATAGTTATATTATAACTAATACATGCATCATGAATTTTATTGGTTAATTCAAGTTTCATATTTAAATATTTTTCTATGGTAAACCCAAATAAGTATCACAACAGAAAATAGACAATAAATAAAATCATTAAGATTTTCTATTATTTTCTTCCACAAACATTTGTTAACTTATAATAATTTTAAAATATATACCCAAATTATTTTTAATATCAAGAAATCGACAAATACTTTCATACTATCATGCACATATAATATGAGTTAATCAATTATCGATTTAATAACTTCTCACATGAAGCATTACTATCATTCAGACACACACTTGATATTTATGACAATTTATTTACACTACTTTAAATAAATTAATATGCATCTTTAAACCATACATATTCATACTTGTCAAGATTTAATAATTCCATATTATTAATTTTCCACACCCTATCTCCATATTATTATATATGTATCCGGAAAAGAAAATTTATTATATAAGTGTATTAACACTAAATAACTTTAGATGTCCAACCATGAATTTTCATTAGATTACTTCTACGACTTTAATTAATTTTAAAAATCAAAATAAACAAAAAAATTCATGCAAAAATCATATTAAATTCACACACTTGATTATATTCTAAACTATGCACATCAATCTAATCATGTGTTAAATTTATCACAAATAAATATCATTACTTTAGAGAACCACATATGAATTTTGTTGAAAGTCAGAATTAAATTTCATATCATTATGTCATTCAATTTTCTAAAGTTAATATGTCCTATTCACATATGCCATAAATCACAAGACTCAATGATATAAGCATAAATCATATTGTTATTTTAGTTACTAACAAGATTACATTTGAACATATTTTCACAAAGGTAACCCTTCCCTACAAATATACCCCATTTAGAGAGAATAAATTTATCTCCCTCAAATAAACATTTGAAACCAAACTTATTAAGTAAAGGTACAGAAATCAAGTTTTTCCTAAATTCAGGAACATAAAATACATCTTTAAGAGTAAGTGTTTTTCCAGAAGTGAATTCAATTTCCATTGTTCCTTTTCCTTTGACTTGGACAGTTAAGGCATTTCCCATGTACAAAACACTTCCATCTTCTTCATCAATGGCTTTAAATAGTTCTTTGTTTTTGCACACATGGTGGGTAGCACCAGAATCTATCCACCAAGATTCAACATCTTCAATCATGTTGAGTTCAAAAATGACAGCAACAAGATTATCTTTTGTTACACTTGAATTCTTTTCTTTATTCTTACTTTTCAAGAACCTGCACTCATTTTTAAAGTGTCTTGGTTTTCCACAATGATAACAACTTCCTTTTCTTTTCTTTTGTTGTTCATCATTACCATTGTGCTTTTCATGAGATTTATTAAAATCTAAATTTCTTTTCTTCAAAGTTTTGCTTGAATTTCCTTCCTCCATTACATGGAATTTTTCATGAGAAAATTGGTTTTTAGTATCCTCTTGTTTACGGAACTCTTCTTCTAAACGAATGTGATTACCCAATTGCTCAAGAGATATGTCCTCTTTCTTATGTTTCATGAATTTTTTGAAATCTTTCCACGAAGGTGGAAGTTTGTCTATTACGAAGGTGGAAGTTTGTCTATTTTTTGAAATCTTTCCACGAATGTGATTACCCAATAATGGTTTCATCCATGTGCATTTGATGTTGTTTGTAGTTATTAAGAATACGTTCAATCTCATGCATTTGTTCCATTACTGATTTATTATCAATCATTTTATAATTATTAAATTGAGAAACAAGAAACTTCTTACTTGTAGCGTCTTCTTGCATGTATCTTGACTCTAATTTATCCCATAGTTCATTTGCAGAAATGCTACTTTGATATATATCAAACAAAGAATCAGACATATCGTTGAGAATATGGCCCATGCATATATAGTCATCATTGTCCCACTTCTGCCTTTCTCTTGTTTATGCTAATGTTTCCATTTCCTTCTCTAGCGGTCTCGTGGTGTTCAGAACATACACCATTTTCAAAGTTGAAAGAAGGAATTTCATCTTTTTTTACCAACGAATAAAGTTTTCTCCATCGAATTTCTCCAACCTCACAAAATTAGAAGTCATTTCTTTAAGTGATGCAGCCATTGATTGGATATAGAATCGAACCTAAAGATTGTTGGATCTGTGTTGGTGACAATTGCTGCAAGACTTTAATAGTGAAGTTGTTGATGAAGATTATATGTAGCAAATTCCAAAGCGTGTTGTTACACTAGCCTTTAGGTTCGATTCACCCCCACCAATCGAATGCAAATGAGATAACCAGCGAATCTCTTTAAGGATACTTTGGAAAACCTTGATGTGATTTGCACTATCACACCAAGAGTATCTTTCAATAGTATGTTACAAAAGAATGTTTCCTATTCTTCACTCATGCATTAGAGAAATATAAGATGACTTAGAATATAAGAATGGGTGAGAAAAGTGGATGACAATTTCCAAATTTCGTTGTTGTTTTTATCTTTTTCATTATGTCCAAAGTGACACTATTTATAGAAAAATAATGTCACTTGAGAAAGAGGTACAATTCATGGTTCTGCCATTCCATTTAGTGAAATGATATATACGTTCAGGGATTGACTAGACAGTTGCATTGGTCTGGTGGCTGATCAGCGCTTCTTTTCGCGCATGACCCAGGTTTGAATCCATCAGTGTGTCTTTTTATTTTATTCAGCAGTTATTCCTTTTCAAAAGGATTTTATTCAAAAAATATTACACACCAAGAATTGAACTCAAGACCTTAACAATGCATATATAAAACACAACCCCCAAACCAACAACTAAATCATGTCAATTAAAATCATTTATACATACATATATCACTAATATTTTTGATATATCTCACAGTTGCTTGTTCTGGGAACCTAAAGATTGTTGACATTTCATTCTCTAAATTGTAAGACATTACATAAAGCATGTAAAAAGAGCTCGATCTACCAAAGTAAGGATAACAATCTAAGATAACTTCTTTGTCATGGTAAACTTTGCATATGTTACAAGTTGGTAACAATTCCATTGTATTTTCAAAAAGAAAGACCTTGTAATCATCTAAGGAGCTATGAAAGCAGCATTATATTTAAATCAGCATAGCAATAGTTTCCTTGAACTGACTTGGATGTAACCATAAAACACCACGACTTTGAGATTGAGTTGCAAATGAACAACTCAATTGGGTCATGATTATTTATGGTGCAACAAAGAACTAAACTATTACGATAAGCTAATACACTAGATGAATTTGATAAGAATTTTAAAATATTGTTCGAAATACATAAAGATTGTCTTTCTTTAAGTAAATAATGTAACTCATCTATTTTTTTATACCTTTGATTTATTTGTTCAAATTGTATAAAGAAGTATGTGTCATGCATCTCCATCAAATTCCGTAATGATGAGAATGAGAATAAAAAATAAAGCTAACATATTAAAAGGCAAGAGACAAAAGAGAGTGTGATTTTTTTTTTGACTCAAAAGAATGTGTGATTAAACTAGATTTTGTTCATGGGTGTATATAATATATAATAGACATATCTATATGAAGCTTACCACACAGTAACACAAATCTTATCATATTTTCTAAAAAAATAGAAATCTTATCATGTAATATTTTATTAAAAAAAAATCACATAATATCTCAACAAATAATTTTCGATGATGAGAAAATCTTTTCTAACTAATTTTGAATTTTTTTTTTCAAATTAAGTAACACCCTTTTTAATTTAATAATTAATTAATGAGATTAAACAACTTTCCAAATCTCAAATAATCTATTACAAATTTGGGAAATTTTTATGTAGTTCTCGTAGATGAACCTAGTAGTCAAGTATTTGACATATTATTAATTATTGTTATGTCAAAAACTGCTACGTCACTATTCCGTTTGCTACATAAGTTTTTTTTTTTAAAACAGAGATGATTTTAAAACATAATTAAACTTACATGATTTAATCAAAACAAAAAAATTTATAGAAATGAAAATCAGAAAGGCGCAAACTTACATGGACCAAAATTTTAAAATCGAAGGGATTTAATTTCATAATTAACATTTGGTGGACCAAAATCATCTATTGACTAAAATTGAAATATTAAAATTGCATTTAAGTCAAATAGTTAATATCCAATGGCTTTTAGTTTATGCTGTTAGTGACAATTTTTTACTTGTCCATGTTATACCAAGTCTGGAATATTTTTATAACAAATTAAAGAGCTTCACTTTTTTAGTCCAAAAAACAAAAAAACAAAAAGAGCTTCACTTTTGGTAAGCAAGGAAACATGTAATGTTATAAATGGTCGATTATCTCAACAAATTAAAGAGCTTCACTTTTTTAGTCTAAAAAAAAAGAGCTTCACTTTTGGTAAGCAAGGAAACATGTAATGTTATAAATGGTCGATTATCTCAACTATGTTGGCCTACTAACCTAAATTGACTAATCACGAGTAAGTATTAGAAAAATGTTATTTGAACACATTTTTGGACACAAATACAATACTTACTTTTTATATGTACTACGATAATATAAATGTGGGTCATACTCCCTCTCTCTCTCTCTCTTCTTCCATAAATGTGAGCCATACTGTATTTATGTTTGTATTTGTGTCTAAAAATATGTTCAAATAATATTTCTCTAAATATTATTAAATAAGAAAGATAAAATAAACGAACACATGAGACCTCACCAAAATCCATGAAAAAGAAAATTAACAAAATTTAAAGAATGGAAGACAATGTTTATTGCAATCAAAGTCTTATAAAATCAAGCAAAGTGACAAGGTCCACCTAGTGTAAGTTCTGTAAGAAAGACATAAGGAAGCTAACTTGTCACACAAATATACATTCTCTCTTTATATAAGAAACAATAAAGATTAAAGATTAAAGATTAATTGATTGATTTGGAGTGCCAACATAGTTATGATATCAAACTAATTATGTGATATTTTTACATTCTATTTTTGCTTAAAAAATAAATAAATAAGAAACAACAAAATGCATTTAATTACAAAGATATAAAACATTCCCCCATCTATTTTGAGGCGCTTCCAAAAGAACCAATTATAATTTTTTGAAGACATTAATAATCCGTAAATAGTCACACTCAAGTCAAAGTCTTTTTTCAACTTTTTCAAACTATAATTGTCATTACTATCATAATTGTACCTAACTCAAGAACAAAACAGGAGCATGATTAATAAAATCGACTAAACATTAATAAACAATTGAACCTCTATCATCCTTAAAAATACAACTTCAAGACATAAAATTTTATTGACCATTTTGACTCATTTTTATTTTTATTATGTCAAAATACAAAGCACTCCTGATTAAATATATTAAATTTTATTGACATTTTTTTTTACTTATATTTGAAATGGAAGTAATATTTCTTAACCTATTGTATCATATACCAGTGCTACAAGCAAAAAATTAAGAACAAAGTCTAATATAATTATTAATTACTAGCCACATCATTACAATACCCAATGTAAAATAGTTTCTTTGCAATCTATGATTATTAAATAAACCTGTCTCTCACAATAATACGAATAAAATATCGTGAGCAAGTCACACGATAACCTCAATTTTTATTCACACACATAATTATATAATTGAAATCATGATTTTTTAATTATTTTGTACGGAAAACCAAGTTTGGATGAAAGTAAGAACCAATGCTAATAATGCAGCTAAGAAGGAAATCGTAGTCCTTGGTGTATCGAAATAAGTATGGTAAGCTAGAGCCAAGCATGTCTTCCCTTTATTTGTGTAATGCTTTTCAACTTGGAGCTTGATGAGAATATATTTCTTACTATAGGCCGCTGCAATTGAGAACAAACCGTTGGAATACGTTTCTGCTGGCAAATAATCACCTAATTCATGGAAAAACTTTGCAAAATCTTTGTCACCTCTGCATTATCGACCAATGAGCCAATGAAGGTTAAAAACGAGAAAAATTGATAGTTGTAACTAACATTTGGACACATCTAAAATGCTATTAAGTTTCGAAAAAAATAGGGTGTGGCATCATTGAACCCAAAAATAGGTAGACTTAATTCTCTACTAAACCAATTAGACTTGAATGAAATGTTATCCCATATGCATTCGTATTTCCTATTTGCTATCACTCGAATTCCTACTGTTTTTAGATCTCGTATGCTTTTATGTGTACCCCAATGAACTTTTTGTACATCACCAACTTTTTGGTTTTGGATTGTATCTTTCATATTATTTTTTTCCTCAGATTTGAGAATGGTTTGATACGGTAAAAGGTACGCCGAGCGTGAATAATCGAATATATGACAGTGTTTATGATTTTCCAATTCAATTACTTTAATTTTTTGATGTTTGTATGCTCCCAAAGTATGATAATTTATAAATAAACGTTCCAAGTCGGCGGTTCTCCAATGTAGAATTTCAAGCAATTTAGTTCTCCAACAACATAATATCTTTCCACATATACATCAATTGATCAAGCTTAAGGTTTAGTGCATCCGGACATTGTTCATCGACATTTTCCATAAAATGAAGCAAAGCACATCCATCCACAAACAACATCCAAGCAAGGTATTTGCCATTGAAACCTTCAACTACATCATCATTGAACATGTTCTTCAATTCTTCAATATTATCTTCAATCTTTTTAAGCAAATGTTGGCATGCTATATTATAATCATGATAAAAAAAATTTTGCATATGAGGAAACAAACATTGATGCCCATAGAAGCTTATAATGATCTCCTTCCTTAGCATTTTCACTGTCGTGATGGATGGGACCGAATGATATAATCTTTGGTGTACAATACTTATAAAATCTTTCATTTTGTCGCAAAAACTTAGGAACTCTTTGGATCTTAGGAATTGAAATCTGTTTATTTTGATCAAACCTTTATTTTGAGCATACTTTGAGCTTCTAATGATGTAGCTTCTGATTTTTGCCTCTAATGAGATCCTCTGGAATTATCCTCCGACGGGATCCTCTGATTGTATCCTCTGATAGGAACTTCTGATTATATCCTTCGATGGGATCTTCTTATGATATCCTCTGACAGGTTCCTCTGATGATATCTTCCGATGATATCCTCTGGTGATATCCGCTGATGATATCCTCTGGTGATATCCTCTGATGATATCCTCTGGTGACCATCGTCTGGTGATCATCCTCTGGTGACTTCTAACTACTTCTGATTTGTATCTTCTGGTGACATAATCTTCATCTTCTGGTGACGTCATCTTCTGGTGGCATTTTTCATTCTTCTTCTAAGTGAAATATGTTATTTTCATAAAATACTTTTGTTAACATCAAAACTTTAAGTGAAAGAACCAACTTAGTTCCAACATTTTGATCTACTAAGTTGACATCTTCACACGGCATGATCTTTTTATTACTTATACAAATCAAAATCTCAACTCTTAAACTTATAAATACTAAAATACCTTAATTTTGAGTTAAAATACAATTAAATTTCTACTTTGAAATTCATAAAATAAAACAAAACTTTTAGGAATTAAAAACCATTAGTTATTGTACTAATTTTTTAAATTTTAAATTTGTTGCCTATAAACAGAAGACTCACAATTCGATCTATTTTCAGAAGAATCTTTGTTTCAATTTTCTTCAACGTGTATTTGGCTAATCTTATAAAAAAAATTCTATTAATGAATCGTAATATCAACTACTCGAAGCCTAATAATAATAATAATATTAAGGAAAATGCAGTTGCATATTAAGGAAAATTATTAGGAATTAAAATCCATTAGTTAGCATACAAAATTTTTAAATTTTAAATTTGCCCCTGTAAATAGAAAACTCACAATTGGATCTATTTTTAGAATAATCTTTGTTTCAATTTTCTTCAACATATATTTGGCTAATTTTATTAAAAAAATTCTATTAATGCATTATAATATCAACGACTCGAAGCCTAATAATAATAATAATAATAATAATAATAATAATAATAATAATAAGGGAAATGCGGTTGCATATTAAGGAAAACTTTTAGAAATTAAAAACCATTAGTTGTGATACAAAATTTTTAAATTTTAAATTTGTCCCATATAAATAGAAGACTCACAATTCGATCTATTTTTAGAATAGTCTTTGTTTCAATTTTCTTCAAAATGTATTTGGCTAATCTTATAAAAAAAATTCTATTAATGCATCTTAATATAAGCGACTCGAAGCCTAATAATAATAATAATATTAAGGAAAATGCGGTTGTACAAATAGTGACCAGGTGGACCTAAGATATATAGATGTGTAAGGTGAATTTGAAAGTTATTACTTTGAAATGAAATATAAAAAAAGAATACTAGATAAACAAAAATTTATGAAAAATTATTTGTGAGACACTTTAAAATTTAAAAAACAGTTATTAAATTAATATAATCAATTTTATATTTCTTTTTTAATTGATAATTACAACATTTAATTCAATATCTGTTAAGACAATATAGTTTTATTGTTTTTATTTCTGAAAATATTTTAATATGCACTAGTGTAATTTAATCTTATTACACCGGTTCCTATGTATATTTTAGATGGGTTACATGTCCGATCTAACATCAAGTGTTGTAATAAATAGTTAACTATAAAATATTATAATAGCATACCCAACCCACGATAAATGATCTAACAAATTCCTCCTTTAAACTCAATTGCTGAGGTACAAGACTGGCCCATTGTCCGTGCAGCCCGCACAAGATTTCAAAGTTTTAAGAACTCTAAAATATTAGTTATATATTATTAACATTTACAAATTATTATATATTTTGCAATAGTCCAATAATAAAATTGAAAGTAACTTTTTATTTTGTAAACTCAAATTCAAATTTTTAAAATATATATATATATATATATATATTTCAATAAAAATAAAACTTGAATTTTATAAAAAAAAAATAAAATATTTTCTTAAAATTAGAATTTGAGTTCGACATACAGTTTTATTGGGATACTATTAAAAGTTGTAACACCCTGTTACTCCAACCAATACCAAAAAGATGGTATAAATGTGAGTTAGGTATTTTGTTAATTAGAATTTTGTTTTTATTTTTATTAATCAAAATCGCACAAATAACTATTTTTATAATTATTCTAAAAAAAATACTAAATTTAATATCTTTAAGGTTACAAGCTTATGCTGAGCTAGAGCAAGAGAGCCTCGAGTTTATGTACACATAATAGAAAGAAATTTACTTTTGTGTTATTTCAAAGGATGATCAACAATGCTGAATGTAATTAAGAAATATACTGAAATTAAATAATTGGATTCAACGGGTTAATTAATGAGTTTCACTAATTGTATGTGAGAATTCGAATTCAAATTTTTTATGTAACAATTTTTCGTCAAATTTTATTTACCTCCCAAACGAACTTTGAATTACTAAAATCCCTTTATTCTGAAAACCAAGAGAGTTAAATAAATAAAAAAAAGACTATTGAATACTAAGAAACTAGATAGAGGTTATTGACCATTAATTTGAGAAGGAGTTTCACCTTCATTTATAAATAGAAGTATATTTTGGCTATTTTTATTATAATTGTTATGTATATTATGGCTCAGGTTGTAATAGAAAATACACAATATCAAAATAATACTATTAGCTTTCTCTTATTCTCTTTTCTCTTTTCCTCTCCCCCTTGTATATTCTCCTACCTCTTCCTTTTGATTTGATTAGTTATACAACAATAATTTTATACTTGTTCCATTATAACTTAGATATCACTTTTTTTTTTTATCTTAGAAGATATAGTAAATTTCATTATAATTAACTCTCACAACTTAGAGCAGACAAATTAGATATCACTTTAATAAATAAAAGATGTCACAACAAATGTCCTTTTACATATTTAATATAAAACAACTGTTATATACTTTTTTATACTTATTTTTGAACAAAAATAGTACTGTAACATCAAAGTTTCTAAGCTAGCTCTTATTTGTCCACTGCGTATATTTGAAATAAACTATCTCATTGTTTCTTCCAAAAAAAATTCATTTTTATGGTTGCTTTCAATATTTCAAACATGCAAAAGAATATATAAATTACAAATCTAATAAAAGAATTTTACACCCACACAACACAAGGGTGACAATCTAGTTATAATAATAATAAGAAAAGGTGTACAACAAGAAATCGAACTAAACTTAACGAAAACTAAACAAAAGCACTGAAAAATGGTAAGAGAATAAACTTGTACAACATGAAAATGTGAAATCATAGGAAACGATTACAAATCACAAATTGAAGCATATGAGAAATTGGGTGACTACTAGAGTTTTGAGACAATTGTAGTGATAGAGGCAAGAAATGAGGAAATTGAGGTGATTACGATTTGTCTTCAGATTGAAATCTGTGTGAAGGAAGAGAGTGGTGTTCGTCCAAAACAAAAAATTTGAACATTCAATGTGAAAATTTGAAAAATGAAGGAAGGAGAAGTGCAAAAAAATATATATTATATAGTAATCGCCACGGCTAATTGAGATTCTTACCCATGGTCCCCCGTAACCGTGGCTAAATGCTACTGTTTTTATAGTGAGATGTTTATAATGTTTAAAATATATTTAAAAAAAATCATTCAAATATTTAAAAGGTATATATTAATTAATTTAATAGTATAAATTAAATTTTTTGACATAAAATATTGCGAGGATTAAAAATCAAAAAAGAGTTTTAATTGTAACTAAATATTTTTTTTTTTGAAATTTTTAAAAAGACTAAAAATTATATTTAATCTTAATAGTTTTTAGATGAAAACTAAATGTGTGTCTACAACAACATAGATGACAAATTCTAATGTGGATTGTCTATCAAGGTTACTAAAGATTAACACTTAATATTATTAAAAATTCTAACAACAATCATAATATTTGATCTTTAGTTTATGTTGCATAAAAGTAGGAGTAAATAAATCATTTTTACCCCACCAAGAACCTTTAGTAGGAGTTTTTAATATGTATCATAAAATTTTTTTAGTGATAAACTATGAAAATATATGTCCTAATGAATTTTAAGATGAGATAATATTTTGTTAATAGTATTGATAATAAAGATGAAGAAAATAATTAAATGATAACTTTTAATATAGAAAAAAGAGAAGAAGAAAGAGATATGATAGACAAGATATCCATTATTTTATAGTGATGGAACTCTTGCATATACAGTACTACATTAGAAACTAAAATTAAATTTTTTTTTGTTTTTCAATTTTCATCCTTTGTAATTTATAGATTTTTTTCTTCTTTTGATCCTTGTAATTATGTTTTGTTTTCATTTTTGTCTCGGCTACGTGACAGACACCATTAGATACTGACAAAACACTGTTGACGTGACAATTCAATACTACGTATTGCCAAAATCTCATGGTCATCAAATTCTAATCACATGTGCAAATAGAAGAAGAAAACCAAAAGAATCTCATATTTCAAATGGTAGGACTAAAATCACAAATAATTCTATTTCAAAATATGTACTTGTGTAAAGGGCTCCATACAAGAAAATAGTACGGGAGAGCCTAAAATATATAATTGTTAATCACTACCCACGTTTGTATGAACCTGATAGTGGAGGTTGCAAAGTCTCAGGGGTCTTTAAAGGGAGAACTCCTAAGTGGTTTAAGGGTAATTCCTCAATACTGTAAGCTGTCGTGCACCTCTTGTTTACCTTGACTAGCTGCTTATAATGAGTCTCGGGTGAGTTTAGCGAGTTTGTGAAGTTTTGAATGTGTCTGTTCATAAGAGAACGACATGGTACCATGTTCTTTGATAAGTGTTCTAGAGTAAATTTTGTACCACATGTGATACGAAGTGTTGTGAAGAATGTCAATCTTATGATTTACGTGAACATGAATAACTATGTAAAGCAATATTTAATTGTGTAGTGTATATGTACTATTTGATGAATGTGTATATCTGAAAACTTGTGTGTGTTTACTTTGTCATTACTATACTTATGCACGATTTCATTACATACCCTTGTTTATTGTGTTTGATGTTGCGATGATGAAGACACACCACATAAGACATATGATGCTTAATGATGGTGTGACACTTCATTTTTTGGAGTTATCATGTTATTTTGATTTTATTGGCTTGCATGCCAAATATTTTACATTTGGGAATTTCTACCATGCTCTGATATTGACACCGAGGATGGTTTATTCTACTTAATAATATTTGCGAAGATTTTTAAACTACGTTTAGAATTTTATGTTATTGTCTGCCACAAATTTTGAAATTATCTATGCATTTTTGTTTATTGTGGACTATGTTAAGTGCATGTTGTGTTATCTTATTTTACTTTTTTTTTCCTTGGTTTGTTATCGGTGCATATGATACCTGTGCACTTTATGAAACACAACAGGATAAATTTTTCTCTTATATTTGTTATCATCGAAACACCAAAGGTTACATTGTTCTCTTATATTTGTTATCTACGTACTTTGTGGTGGTAGTTCAACAACTCAACTTGGTCAAACTCAATTGGACTATGTAGTTGACCTCAACTGTATATATTCAATTCAACTTTGAATTCTGCAAGTTAGATGTTTGGTTAACATCAAATAAGACCACGGTACCTCGTTTAATCAAATGTACTTGGGGTGCAACTGTAGTACAAGAGATGAACGGTTGGGGAGCACATGCTCAAAATCGATCACGACCCTCACAAACTCCCACTATAACAAATGTAGTAGAGCCATGTGGAAAAATATAATGATTTTTAATGGTGTTTCTAGCACACTTCGTCTGGCTGTCAAAATATGCACTTGGGCACTCAAGTGTGCTCTTTGACACGTGACATGTCCCAATCCGCACCTAGTCATCCTGTTGGACGTCTGGGCGCTAACTCTACGCTCAGCTGAGCCCTAACCACTATTGCCTTGTGGTTGGGAGAATGGTCCATACAAAATCATACATTCTTTGTTTCGAAGTTAAGAAATTGTAGTCTAGAATCCATTTAGACCACATATACTAATTCACACCCACAACCAAACCTTAAGCACGATAAATAAAATATGCATGTTACAACAAAAATCCATATATATGTAGATATATATATATATATATATATATATTTCATTTTTGGTATCAAATTACAATAAGACATCTCACCGTAATCCACAATTTCAGTACTAGAAGTTGTTAGAACCAAGATAGTTTAAAGAACTATACCCCTTACTTGTGTTGATAATAACTAATTATTTTATGGGACAATTTGAAGCACTAATGTTCTATTTAAGTGTGTAGTCCCCATATCAACTTATTCTATATGACTTTACGATACATCCTCTGATGTTTGATATAAGTTAAAAGGAACATCTAGACAACACTATGAAATCTGTTTTATGAGTCTAATGAACACGCTCTGATACACGCCTCTGGTGATTCTAATCATGATATCTTGTGCTCCTTATATCTTTATATCACGATATACATAATAAATTACAAGGGTAAGTTTTGACTAGCTTTAATGGTGAGTCAATCTTTGTAGATTTGATACAAAATGTCATGGTACATGCTGTTTTGTTGCAATTAGGACAACTGCCAAAAACCCCTAAAGCTCCCGATAAAAGGACGTGCAACCCTTATTGAAGAAATACACAACAATGTATTACAGTAAGCACAATAAAACCGTCTATGCACTTTTGCTCTTAATATTTTGTTTTGTTTAAGTGTTGAGATATATTTTATGAGTGTGCAACATTCTAAACACCCTCTTATGAGAGTTATTCACAAAACCCTTAAATCTATTCTTTTATAACCTAGCCCAGTAGTGGCTGCATCCCTCAATAACTTGACTATACAAAACTATAAGGTTGAGAAGACTTGAACACAATCAGATTAACTAGTAGGTGTTTAGTGGAAATGTGATTCAGTTGGTGAATTAGTGGATTAAAACCTTCAGTTTGAAGGGACTGGACGTAGCTACCTTGTTGGTGGTGAACTAGGATAAATTGGCTGTGTTGTTATATGTTCTTGTTCTATCTGTTATATTTTCATCACTTTTTTTTAATCTTATTAAAACAGTTTTTAAAATAAAACACAATTTAAACCCCTTTTCTTACGTTTCTCGTTCTACAATTGACATCAGAGCTCAGTCTCAAAGCTAAGCACTTAATCGTGTTGGAGTAAATATACATGTAATTATGACTAACTCTGGTGATGAAGTTACATGTGTAAACATTAATAGGGCTCCTCTATTTGATGGAGAAAAATTTGAGTACTAAAAGGATAGGCTTAGAAGTTTCTACATCGCACATGATCATGAACATTGGCACATAGTCAAAGATGGCTTTGAGACTTAAAAGGACGCTGCTGGTGTTGAAATATCTAGAAAGAATATCAACGTTGATTAAAAGAAACAATACAAAATGTATCATAAAGGAAGAATTTTCATGATGAATGTTACCACCTTCAAAGAGTTTGAAAAATGCAGCAACAAAGAAACAACAAATAGTATCATTGATGATCTTGTTCTCAACTAGGAAGTTAATAAGCAAGTACAAGAAGCTAAGGCAAATTTACTTGTCAAGAAATATGAGCTTTTTAAGATGGAAGAAGATGAAGACATTGAGAAAATGTTTTCTAGATTTCAAACTCTTGTCTTTGGATTGAAGGTTCTCCAAAAGAGTTACATTACCTCTGATCACTTTTAAGAAGATCCCCAGAAGTCTTCCCAATAAGTGGAAACCAAAGGTAAAGTTAAACTTAAGAAGCCTTTGGTAGAGCTGATGAGTTCACTCAAATCCCCTGAGATTGAACTGGTTGAAGATGAACCCAAGAAAAAGTTAAAGTCTACGGCTCTCAAGTCCCAAGGAAAGAATACAAACTCCAAAGCCATGCAAGCTACTGAAGACTCAGAGGAAAGAAAATTAGACGATCAGAGTGAAGACTCATAGGATGAAAAGTTTTCCTTTATCTCAAGGAAAATCTACCGCATGTGGAACAAGAGAAATCAATCTTTTCGTGACAAAGAAAGTGGGGAAAAATCAGTCAAGAAAAGAATCATATGTTGTGAATGTAAAGAACAAGTACAAACTTAGTGGATAATGTGATTATGATTATGTTGGAGATAAACTTGAGAGAAAGAGCACCAGTGGAAACTGCACCTTTTTAGGTGACAACTTAATATCCTGGTCACGTAAGAGACAAAACAGTATTGCAATGTCAACAGCAGAGGCTGAGTACATTTTTGCAGCTGGCTGCAGTTCTCAACTACTTTGGATAAAACATCAACTAGAGGACTACAAAATCCTAGAAACCAACATTCCCATCTATTGTGATAACACTTATGCCATTTGTCTAACCAAAAACCCTATACTACATTCTAGAGCTAAACACATAGATATCATACACCACTACATTAGGGACTTTGTTCAAAAAGGGGTACTAAACATTCAGTTTGTAGACACTGAACACCAATGGGCTGACATATTTACCAAACCACTACCTGGATATAGGTTTGACTTCATCAAGAAAATCTGAAATAAGATTTGATTCAAAATTATAATTGATGAAAATCTAAAATGAGATTTGATTCTAAACATTGATCAAATTTATAGTTGAAAAGAAAATATGGTCAATATTTCAAGGAGATTTAATTAAGAATTGAAGAAGATTTGATCAAGATTTGAAGAAGATTTAATTATGATTTGAAGAAGATTTAATCAAGATTTGATTTACATTTTAAGAAGATTTGATCAAAATTTGATGAAAATTTGATCAAGATTTGTTGAAGATTTGATCAAGATTTTACTACAACAAAATATGAACAAAATCAATCTAAAGAATTTACAAACTAAATCTGAACAAAATACAAACAAAATCAATCTGAAGAATTTACAAACTCAATCTAAAGAAGATACAATTCAGAATTAAACAAGGACTAAATTGAAGCCCAAATTTTAACAATAAATAGATACTCAGGGCTGAAGAAGAAGAAGAACATCAAAAATCAGAAGAGAGTAGAAGAACTCAAGCTCAAATTCCAAATTCATCTTAGAGTTCAAAGGGAGAAACACTTGTTCGAAGGAGAAATATTTTCTAAGTGTTCTTTTCTTAGAGTGTGAGAGTTATTGTTATTATTACCTTTCTAGAAGCGACTACTCAAGTTCCAATCTCTTGTATCCAACCTGATAGTGGTGTAGTTCCTTCTTCAATCTGGGGGTTGTCAGGTTGTTAGGAGAAGACTTGGCTTGTAGGGTCAAGGTGGTGTTGTTCCTCAAAAGTCTGGGGTTGTCAGGCTGTTTGAGAAGACTGGCTTGGAGGGTCAGGTGTTTTGTAATTCAAGGTATTTGAATTAGTGGATGAAAGACTTCTGAATGAGGGGACTGAATGTAGCCAAGTTAGTGGTGAACCAGGATAAATCTATGTGTCCAAATATTTATGTTTTCATTATTCGCTGCCTCTGAATCTGATTGCTTCTTATCCAAGTAATTTATACCAGCCTTCATCAATTCAGCAAAAAGTTTTCAACTTTGGCAAACACAATTCAACCCCCCTTCTCGTGTTTGCACCTTCAAGAAATTCCCAAAGAAAAGACTTTAAGCCAAAGAAGAAATGTCTTATGGCTACATGGGATGATTCTGATGAAGATGAAGAGCATGCAAACATGGCTCTGATGGAAAATACACACTCTATCTTTGATTTTGACAATAAGTCTATTGATGAAGAAATTGAGGTATTATTTCACCTATCTCGTAATGAACTTATAGTTAAGTTAAATGATTTTCTCAACAAGAATCTCAATGTTTCTTCAAAACTGAAATCTCTTAGAAAAACTCATGACATCTAAAGGTTGTACGTGGGGGTATTCAAGAACAGTGGTTCTCGAACAAATTAATAAGAAGATTAGGTAATGATGGAAATGAAGGTGCAAACACGAGAACGGGGGTTGAATTGTATTTGTCAAACTTGAATTCTTTGCCTGTTTTGTTGAATATTTATGTGAGTTATTTGATGAATAATTAATCAGACTCAGTAGCGGATAATAACAACATAAGAACACAACGATTGATTCTGGTTCACCATTAACTTGGCTACATCCAGTCCCTTCACTCCGAAGGCGTTAATCCACTAATTCAAAATACTTTGAATTACAACACCTGACCCTCCAAGCCAGTCTTCTCAAACAGCCTAACAACCCCAGACTTTTGAGGAATAACAACACCTTGACCCTACAAGTCAAGTCTTCTCCTACCAATCTGACAACCCCAAATTGAAGAAAGAATCTACACCAATATCGGGTTAGATTACAAGGGTTTGGAACTCTGCAAAGTTGCTTCTAGAAAGCTGATTGCTGCACTGAATTTCTCTCTCAAAAACACTTAGAAAATATTGCTTTTGCACACTTGTGTTTCTCTCTTTTGAACTCTCAGATAACTGTGAATTGATGCTTGAGTTCTTGTGTTTTTCGATGCCTAATGTTGCTTCCTGAAGCCTCCTTTTATAGCTGCAATTAGGGTTTTGTCCAAGCTTAAATTCGAGATAAATCTTGCTCAAATTTCCTATGAAAATTCTTTTGGCCAATCATGTTTCTTCTTAATTTCAAAACGTATCTTTTAGCTTTAGATTTCATTTGAAAATTCTGTTGGCCATTCCTGTTTCTCTTAATTTCAGATCGTATCTTTTAGCTTCAGATTTCATTCGAATTTCTTTCAAGTCTTCAGTGATTTTTGAATCAAATCTCCTTAATACTTTGATCAGATTTCTATCAAAATTCAATCAAGTCTTCTTTGAATATTAATCAAGTCTTCACTAATCTGTATCATGATTTAAATCTGGACCATATGATCTGCTGATATGGACTAAGTCTGGACCATGCGATCTGATTTGTACCATGTTGTCTCATGATCTAGACCGTGTGATCTTCTGATCTAGACATGTGATCTTCTGATCTAAACCATGTGATATGTTCTAGACCATGCTATCTTCTGGTCTGGACCAAGTCTTCTGTTCTGGACCAAGTCTGGAACATGTCTTCTGTTCTGGACCAAGTATGACTTATGTTTCCTTCTGGTATGGACCAAGTTTGCTTCTGAACAATGTTTCCTTCTAGTCTGGACCAAGTCTCCTTCTAGACTATGCTTCCTTCTAGTCTGGACCAAGTCTCCTTCTGATCTGGGCCATGAATAATATCCTCTGATAATGTCATTGTTTCTTCCCTCTGATGATATCCTCTGATGTTTGCCTTTGATGACATCCTCTAATTCTTGCTTCTGATTAGATCCTCTAATGATATCCTCTTGAGGTATCTTTTGGTATCCTCTTGAGTTATCTTCTGGTATCCTCTGGATGCATCCTCTGATGACATCCTCTGGTATCATCTGGTGATATCTTCTGGCCGTATCTTCTAGTGGCACTTTTATCTTCTGGTGACGTCATCCTCTGATGTCATCTTTTGCTTCTGATTTGTATCATCTGGAGGTATCTTTTGGTTGTATCTTTTGGAGGTATCTTCTGCTGACATCATCCTTTGACGTCATCCTCCTCTGGTGACGTCATCCTCTGATTTTTCATATCCTCTAATTTTTCACATCCTCTGATTTTTCATATCCTCTGATTTTTCATTCTTCTTCTAAGTCAAAATGTGATTTTCATAAAATACTTTTGTTAACATCAAAACTTTAATTGAAAGAACCAACTTGGTTCCAACAATCTCCCCCTTTTTGATGATGACAAAACTTTGTATTTTTTTTATAACTATTTTTCTTTCTTTTGACTTTGACTCCCCCTAAGACTAATCTCCAATTTTATTTTTCTCCCCCTAAGTCTAATGCCCCAGATACTATCTTTATCAAATACATCTTCTCCCCCTTTGTCATCACACAAAAAGGGTTGAAAGAAACTTCTTTTTTTGTTCACCATTTTTTTAAAAATAGAAGTACACGAAAATAATAAATACATATAACAAACAAAAACAATTCACTAAGCTATTTGGTCAGGGATGAAGGTAAGGTTAAGGTTTTTCTTGATGAAGTCAAACCTATCTTCAAGTAGTGGTTTAGTGAATATGTCAGCCCATTGATGGTCAGTGTCTACAAACTGGATGTTGAAAACATAATCTTTGATGAAGTGGTGTTTGATCTCTATGTGTTTGGCTCTAGAATGTAGGATAGGGTTTTTGGTTAGGTTGATGGCTGAAGTGTTGTCACAATATAAAGGGATGTTGGTCTCCATGATTTTGTAGTCTTCCAGCGGATGTTTCATCCAAATGAGTTGAGAACTGCATCCGGCTGTTTAAATGTATTTAGCTTCTGCTGTTGACATGGTAATGGTGCTTTGTCTCTTGCTTGACCAGGATATTAGATTGTCTCCCAAGAATGTGCAGTTTCCACTTGTGCTCTTTCTTTCGAGTTTATCTCCAGCATAATCAAAGTCACAGTATCCACTAAGTTGGTATGTAGGAGTTTTGTTGTAGAACAAGGTGAGGTTGGTAGTGCCTTTTAGGTATCTAACGATTTTTTGCCTTAGTTATCCTTTTTCAAGTGAGCTGGTAGGGTGCATTGTGGTAGCCATAGGTTTGCAGTCACTCATCTTAAACTTCTTGAGAAGCTCTTTTGTATATTTTGTTTCATGAATGCATAGACCTTTTTGACTTTGCTGAATTTGAATCCCTAGGAAGAACTTAAGTTCTCCTATCATGCTCATTTGAAATTCCTGCTGCATCAATTTAGGCAATTCTTGGCAGAGAGTGGCATTAGTAGATCCAAAGATAATATCATCAATATAAACTTGAATGATCAGAATATCATCTTTAATTGATTTTCTAAACAGTGTATTATCTACTTATCCTCTTTCAAAGTTATTTTTAAATAAGAAGTTGCTAAGTCTATCATACCATGCCCTAGGTGCTTGTTTTCAACCATACAAAGATTTTTTAAGTTTAAAAACATGTTTTGCAAATTCAGAACTTTCAAAACCTGGGGGATGTTTAACATAGACTTCTTCACTTATATAACCATTTAAAAATGCGCTTTTAACATCCATTTGAAATAATGAGATTTTATTATTAGCAGCAAAGGAAAGTAGGATACGAATAGCTTCTAACCTGGCCACTAGAGCAAATGTCTCAGTGTAGTCAATACCTTCTTGCTGACTGTAGCCTTGTGAAACAAGTCGTGCCTTGTTTCTGACAACTTCTCCTTTATCGTTCAACTTGTTTCTGAAAACCCACTTGGTTCCAATAATATTCTTTTCTGGTCTTGGAACTAGATCCCAAACATCATTCCTTTCAAATTCATTTAACTCCTCTTGCATGGCAAGAATCCATCCATCTTCTCACAATGCTTCATCAACAGAAGTAGGCTCAATAGATGAGAGTAAGCCAAATAAACTGGTTTCTTTAAGTGATGATCTGGTCCTTAAGGAATCACTTGCACTCCGAATGATTAGAGTTTCGGGATGTGATGACTTGTACTTCCATCCACATCTTCCTTCTGACTTATCTTCAAATTCATCCTTTGAAGATTTCTTGAGTTCTTCTGTTTTGTTTTCATCCTTTACGTTTTCGAGTTCTCTTGGTTTGTCTGCATCAGCTTCCTTTGGTTCTGGTAAACTTGCACTATCATCATCTTGCTTTGACTTTTCAAGGTCAAGCTGTTTGTCATCAAATTTAACACGTATGGATTCCTCCACAATATTAGTTTCCTTGTTAAACACTCTATAAGCTTTGGATCTTTCAGAGTAACCAATGAATGTACACTTTTGAGATCATGAATCAAATTTTCCAAGATTATCTTTAGTGTTCAACATATAACAAGTGCAGCCAAATTGTTTAAAATAAGAGATGTTAGGTTTTTTACCTTTCCACAGTTCATATGGTGTTTTATTCAATATGGATCTAATATAGACTCTATTTTGGATATAACATGCGGTATTAATTGCTTCTGCCCAAAAGTGTTTTGCAATATTCATATCATTTAGCATTGTTCTGGCCATTTCTTGGAGTGTTCTATTTTTTCTTTCTACAACTCCATTTTGTTGGGGTGTTCTAGGAGAAGAAAAGTTGTGAGAGATTCCATTCTCATCACAAAAGCTTCCAAAGAATTTGCTCTCAAATTCTCCTTCATGATCACTTCTAATTGTTATAATTTTAAGACATTTTTCATTCATGATTTGTTCGCAAAATGTGATAAACACTTTGTGGGATTCATCTTTACTTCTTAAAATTTTTACCCATGTCCACCTAGTGTAATCATCTACAATAACAAACCCATATTTCTTTCCACTAAGAGATGCTGTTTTTACTGGCCCAAATAGATCTATGTGTAATAACTCAAGGGGCTTTGAGGTAAAGATTGAGTTTTTAGGGTTGAAAGAGTTTTTAGTTTGTTTTCCCTTTTGACAATCTTCACACATAATTTTAGTTTTGTAGCTAAGCTTGGGTAGACCTCGCACCAGTTGAAGTTTATTCAGTTTAACAAGTAAACCTCAATTTTATCAATTTTAATTTTAGTTTCTCTTCACACATAATTTTATCAATTTTAATTTTAGTTTCTCTTCATTTACTGACACTAGATGTAACGCCCCGGATTTTTGGTCCAAAACGTTACTAAGAAAAATACTTTTAGACAAATTTACGATAATTTTTTTTTAAGAATAAGAACATCTAACATTTATTCATTTAAATAATAGTAACAATCTCGTTTATTTAATATTATTAAAAAATGTTTATTCAAAAACTAAAACAAAAAAAGCTTACTAAAATTTAGTGACAAAGATTTAAAAATAAATAATAGACATAGAAATGTTGCGGCAATATTTATTATTACAAAAATTGTCTTGAAAACCCCATTTTTACCCCATGTTCGCCGCACATTAATACTTATCAACTACTCTTGAATCTCCTCGAACTCATTAGTACCTAAAATGTTGTTGTAAAGGTCAGTTTTTTCCATCATCCACATCAAACCAAAGCTAAACATATAGAAGAATAACACAAAATATATAAAGGTAAAAACTTCGAATTTAAAAGAAAAAATGCGCAAACGGTAAATCGTATATAAAAATATATGTATAATGCATGCTCCTAAAACTATATGATCCGGATATAAACCTGCCACTAAGGCAACTTCCACACAGAAAGATCACCCATACCAATGGGGAAAATAAACCTGCCACTAAGGCAACTCCCACGAAGATGCATATGCCATGACATGACCATATATTATCACAATTATACTCGCACACAGCCCACTAAGAATCATGTCATATGCATTCAAAAAAAAAATCACCTTTTTAAAACCATCATCTTATTCACATCACAAAGATCACATATCACACATCCTTATCATGAGAATCATATATTCCTAGACAAATAATCATTAAATAATAATTTTCACCACGTACGCATAAAAATCGGGACTTGACTTCATTTACACCATTAAGATTAAAACTTTATATATAACAAGAAACTTCAAACTCCAACTCATAATACATCATCAAAATCAAAACTTTATCATATATATAACATAAGAAAAATCATATTTTGCTTCATATCCATCATAAAAATTAAAACTCTATCATGTATAATATAAAAATTCATATTTTACTTCTTAAAAAGACATACATTACATATCGAACTCAACGTAAAGGATTTCAGATTCATTATTTTATTTTATTAGTCTACATTTATTTCTTTCAAAAGCAAGCAATTACAATTATTAGTTCCATGTCATCCAACTAACGGTCTAACTCAAATTTGTGTGGGGAAAAGCCCTTACCTTGGCCGCTTTTCTTCCTAGTACGATTCTCTAAGCCCCCACGAAGTTGTTCACACGAAAAGTTTGCTGCACGAAGAAGATGAGATGTGAAGGAGATGACGGGTAGGGTTTCGGTATTTTTTTCTGCTTACTATTACTTAGTATGGAAATATTGTGGACTTTAGGGAAAATTTAAAGTGGAGATTATTGGGTAGATAATGTTGAGCCCAAATAAAGAATAGAAGGGAGAGAATATTATTTTATTTATTTATTTATTTTTTTCTTAACATTGATCATACAAAAACTAAGCCACCAACTCCAAGCCCAAATTTCTATTATGGGTTGGGTCACACCTTGCCACAAACCCTTAGCTCAAATTCTTCTTGTACTAAAAAAAAAAAAAACACACACACACACACATATATATATATATATATAATTTTATAAAACTTCTCCATTGATTAAATAATTCTTACTAATAATTTCATCAACTACAATAAGTCGAACAAGGCAAATAATTATCACACCAAAATTAATAATGAAATATATATATTTATAAGTCTTAATTATTTTAAATAATAAATTTAGAGGATGTTACAATACTCAGCCCCTTAAAAACAGTTTCGTCCTCGAAACTAGTCTAACATGAAAAGGTTAGGGTAGAGCTCTCTCATTTTTTCCTCTAATTCCCAAGTTGCATCTCCAGTTGTTTGGTCCCAAATTACCTTGACCAATGTGATCTCCTTACCTCGTAGGTGCTTAGTACTCCTGTCTCCAATGCTCAATGGTGGAACTGCAAAAGAAAGGTTCTCCTTCAACTGGATATCATCTGGCACGATAATATGGGAAGGATCAGCCATGTACTTCCTCAACTGTGACACACGGAACACATCATGCAGTTTGGCCAAACTCGGAGGCAAGACAATTTGATAAGCTACTAGACCCACACGTCGGAGGATCTGGTATGGGCCAATGAATTTAGGAGTTAACTTCTTAGACTTCAGTTTCCTACCAACTCCAGTAGTAGGCGTCACTCTCAAAAATACATGTTCACCCTCTTGAAACTCCAGCGGTTTCCTCCATTGGTCGGCATAAATCTTTTGTCTGCTTTGTGCTGCCTTCATCCTTTCTTGGATCAGACGGACCTTATCTGTGGTCTGTTGTACCAATTCTAGCCCCACAATTAAGTTCTCACCATCATGATACCAACACAAGGGGGTTTGGCACTTACGCCCATACAGAGCCTCGTACGGTGCCATCCCAATGCTTGCATGATAGCTGTTGTTGTAGGTGAACTCAATGAGAGGCAATATATTATCCCATCTTCCTCGCTCATCCAGCACACACGCTCTCAGTAAATCCTCCAAGGTCTGAATAGTTCTTTCTGTTTGTCCGTCGGTTAGAGGGTGATAGGCCGAACTCAATCTCAACTTAGTACCCAACGCCTCATGTAATGCTCCTCACAAACGAGAAATGAACTTCGGATCTCTATTTGATACAATGCTAGAGGGTACCCCATGTAGTCTGACAATCTCTGCAATGTATATCTCTGCAAGCTTAGTCACATCATAATTAGTCCTCACGGATATGAAATGGGTAGATTTGGTCAACTTGTCGACAATCACCCAAATGGAGTCAAACTTCCGTTGAGTCTTAGGCAATGTGTAACACCCCGAGTTTAAAATACAACGCGAGTGTATTTTTTTTTTAAAACGAAATAAATGAATAAATGAATATTCATAATTAATTTCAAAGAAATTAAATAAAATTAAGTCATTTCTTAAAATAATTTTTCGTAATCCAAAACGACCAAAAGTAATTAAATAATTACATCACGATTAATCAATTAAAATATTTTTGGGAATTTAATCTTCAAAATATATCAAAATCACGATACATACAAAAGCTGTATCCTGGACCCACCAAAATATTATCAGAGTGCGGAAAGGATTAGCGGAAAAGTAATACAATAATTCCCAAAATAAACAGTTACATTCCCCAAGCTCAAGACCCTATACATCAAGTCTAAACTGATCATGCACTAAAGCTACAGTAGCACAGTTTCCACCGCATCCTTTACAAGTCTCGTCTTCACCCAGCTGTCCATCCCTCTGTGTTGTCCAGGAATACGCCGTACGTGAAGATCAAGGAAAACTAATGACGTCTCCGTCGTTAGTGTAACCGTCGGTAGGACGGGTTCGGGTATCATCTGAGGGCAAAGCCCTATTTCCACAATAATAGTATAGGGTCACCGACCGAAATTAACAAATAAGCACATAGCATTTATATCACAGAACAAATACACCCATGGTATAACATATGACAATGATGAAAGTTAAGGATGCTCATTTGAAATTTCATGATATGTATACTTTTTCAAAACAGAAACCTATTAACATGAAAGATATGTGGTAAGTACAGCCAACACTTCAGCAATCACAATCATTTATCAGAAATTCTGATTTCATAAAGTACTCACACACATCCATTTCCAACCATCATCATATACCCAAATCGTGACCCACCGGTCAATCCCACGATGCAATATGTATATGCTCATGTATACAATTTCTTGGAATTACCAAGGTGCAGTCGCTCAACAGACCAACACTCGTGCAGTCGCTCGCAGACCAGCACGTTTTACACATACTAAGGTACAGTCGCTCACAGACCAGTACCAGTGCAGTCGCTCACAGACCAGCACAATTTCACGAATGGAATGGACTGTCTAATACACGCGGAACCATCCCGTAGCCTAGATAAAATAGACCATCTAATACACGCGGAACTACTCTAAACCCGGATAGAACAAACCGTCTAATACACGCGGAACTATTCTATAACCATCATGGTCACTACAATTACATGTATTAGCCTCTCACAGGCCAAATACACAGAAGTTAAATCCTCGCATGGATAGAATGGACCGTCTAATACACGCGGAACCACTCCGTAGCCCGGGTAGAATAGACCGTCTAGTACACGCGGAACTACTCTAACCCCGGATAGAACAGAGCGTCTAATACACGCGGAACTATTCTATAACCCATGGTTACTACTTAACTTCGCGGCCCATCACGATCACCGCATCAACTCTGTGGCCCATCGCGGTCACCACTTGACTATGCAATGCATGAATATGTAGTGTTTCCTCTTCACTAAAAACAGTATGCAAAATCAGAAAAATTCATGCTTTTCCATCATTTTCCCAAAACCTCTCAACACAATTAATTTCATCATCAACACATCAATGATTAAACATTCAAGCAATCATTATCACTTTACATTATCTCAAAATTCCATTCTTAATTATCATAAGTTTTTCCTTTGTTTTCCCCAACTCTTAAAATTCATAAAACAGTGTTTAAAACTGAGATTTCTGGAAAATACGAATCTGTATTCGAATACAGCTTCCTTGTATTCGAATACATAAGCTAAAAACTAAGTTTCTGGAAAAACCCGAATCTGTATTCGAATACAGAAGCAAAAATTGTGAAAGTCAGCATCCTGTATTCGAATATGAGACTGTCGTAGTCGAATACAGATGCGAATACAGTGTTAAAACTTCACTTCTGTATTCGAATACGACAAAGTCGTAGTCGAATACAGATGTTAAGTCAGAAGCAAAATCCTTCCTCTGTATTCGAATACAGAGGCCCGTATTTGAATACAAGTTTGAAAACTTGAGTAAAATAAAAGCTTGGCAGGTTGTATTCGAATACACTCATGTTGTATTCGAATACACCTTCGAATTCAGTGAACTTTTCCTGAAAACTACAACACATTTTCAATCTTTTACCTTTGAAAAACCAGCACAACCCCAAAATAGATTCTGTACTCTCTTGAACCATAAAACTCAGGCATTTTCATCAATAACAATTTTTTCCAGAACACCTTCATCATTAAAAATCCCTTTTCTTTTGAAAACATCAGCAACACCAGATTTTCATCAATAGAACAGAAACAGAATCATCAACACCAAAAGCAACATCACAATTTTGCTTAAATCCCCCAAACAGAATATCAAACTCAAAACAGAACATGCATTTCTAAACGTTTACATTTTGAGAATTCTCAAAGCAACATGCAGAGTATTTCCAGCATTCTTACACAACCAATCACATCATGCAAAGCATTTTCAGCTTTCTCACACAAGCAGAACAACATTCATACATTCAGCCAAACAGCAACCATCACATAGTAGTAAAACACCAACATAATGCATTTTCGCATTTTATAACAATATTCAAAACAGTTTTATGAATATGCTTTTTAATCATCTTCAAAATAACATGCAATGCATTTTTCAGCTTTCCCATATAAACAAAACAGCATTGAAGCAACAACCAAAAAAACACACATCACAGATTATTAAAACACCAACAGAATGCATTTTCTTCATTTCTTTCAAAATGCCATTGCAAAACAGTTTTACTTCCAACAATGATGAAAACATCAATAATGTCATAACAGTTATGCATTTACAGCCCTAATGCAACTAGAAACTGGAAGGTGCCCCTTACCCTTGTTGCGTGTCTGCTACTACTCACGTTTCTGTTTTCGTTCCCGTTTACGCGTCAAAAATCGGTGAAACTCCCGCCTGCATTTGCTGCTACGAAACTGGGTTCTCTAGCTCCGGAATGATGAGGGGAATAACTTTTGTGCTGGGGGTTTTCTGGTTTGGTGCTTAGATTTCCAATTAATGTCACTTTTGAGAAACTCCCTCTTTTCTTTTGAAATCGTGAACATAATTCAGAATGGGATGGGAAGGGAGAAGGTGATACTGTTACATGCAGTATGGGCAGTAAGGAAGGAGGAATGGTGTTTTGATTTCACCCATCCTTCTCACTCCTATATATAGGCTTGTGTGGGTGCCACCTCACCCGACACTTGTCTGATCCTCAGCACTTAACCAGTCTCGTCGCAATTAGCCGATAATCCCTTAATTAACTGTCTGTTAATTTAATTACTCGTAATTAAATTAATTTATTCTTCATCCAATAATCTTAATTCATCTTCCAAAATAAATATTTATATATATATATTTACTCAAAACATACATATATTAAATATTTTACAAATATCCCCAAAATACACTTAATATTAATTCCATAAATTAATTTTAAATTTAAGGGTCTTACACAATGCTACCACCAAATCCATGGATATACTATCCCATTTCCATACTGGTATGTCTAATGGCCTTAATAGTCCCCCTGGCTTTTGATGTTCTACCTTAGCTTTCTGACAAGTCAAACACGAAGCCACATATTCTGCTACTTGTTTCTTCATTCCCGGCCACCAAAACTTCTGCTTAAGGTCTTTATACATTTTGGTGGTACCAGGGTGAATACTTAGCTTGCTTTTGTGGGCCTCATCCAAGATAGTCCTCCTTAATTCGGTATTTTCGGTTATACAAACATGTCCATTACATCTCAAAATATCATCTGGGCCCACCTTGAATTCAGGTGCCCTGCCAACCTCGATCAACTTCCTTTTCTCTTGAGTCAACACGTCTGTAACTTGGAGAACTTTAATCTCATTCATCAGTTGACTATCTATAATGATCATTCCACAGTGCACTTTCCCCAATGGAGATTCCAAATTAAGATTCAAGTCACAGAACTTCTCTAACAACTCCAACCCCTTCATTGTTATAAACGAGAGATGAACGCGCTTCCTGCTTAGGGCATCAGCCACCACGTTTGCTTTCCTGGGATGGTAATGCAATGTGAACTCATAATCTTTAATAAACTCCATCCATCTCCTCTGCCTAATGTTAAGCTCCTTTTGGTCAAACAAGTATTTCAAACTCTTATGGTCACTAAATACATCAAAACTACACCCATACAGATAATGTCTCCAAATTTTCAATGCAAAGACAATTGCAGCTAACTCCAAGTCATGAGTGGGATAATTCTTTTCATGCACCTTCAATTGCCTTAAAGCATAGGCCATTACTTGTTTGTTTTGCATCAGTACACAACCCAATCCTTGGTATGAGGCATCACAATAAACTTCGTAAGGCTCTACTGGTTGTGGCAACACTAACACTAGAGATGTAGTTAGTTTCTCTTTCATCAGTTGGAAACTTTTCTCACACTCCTCAGTCCAAGCATAAATCTGGTTCTTCTTCGTAGGGTGTGTCAATGGAGCAGCAATCTTGGCAAATCCCTCAATAAATCTCCTATAGTACCCAGCCAAGCCCAGAAAACTCCTAATCTCTGTGACTGTCTGTGGTTGTTTCCATGCCATCACGGCTTCTACCTTGGATGGGTCGACAGCGATCCCTTCCTTAAAAATTACATGTCCCAAGAACTTCACTTCTTCCAACCAAAATTCACATTTTCCTAGATTGGCATATAGTTGTTGCTCCTTCAGTACTTGCAGAACTTGACGCAAATGTTCCTCATGTTCCTCCCGACTCTTGGAATAGATCAAGATGTCATCAATAAAGATCACCACAAACTTGTCTAAGAACGGACAGAAGATACGGTTCATATAATCCATAAAGATAGCTGGCGCATTGGTTACTCCAAAAGGCATCACCAAGTACTCATAGTGCCCATATCGCGTTCTAAAGGCTGTCTTGGATATATCATCTTCTTTCACTCGAATCTGGTGGTATCCCGACTTTAGATCAATCTTAGAAAACACCTCTGCCCCTCTGAGTTGGTCCATTAAAACATCAATGCGAGGTAAAGGGTATCTATTTTTTATTGTGACTCTTTTGAGCTGTCGATAATCAACACACAATCTCGACTTTCCATCCTTCTTCTTGACCAATAACACGGGGGCTCCCCATGGTGACACACTAGGCCGAATGAATTTCTTAGACAGAAGGTCTTCCAATTGGTTTTTTAGTTCTGATAGCTCTAAGGGGGCCATTCTGTAAGGAGCGATAGAGATGGGTCCAGTACCTGGATAACATCGATAGAAAATTCGACATCACGGACTGGGGGTAGTCCTGGTACGTCTGGTGGGAAAACCTCAAAGAAATCCCTCACTATCGGGATCTCATCGAGAACAACCTCTAGACTCATGCTTACTGAGTTGAGAAACACATATTTCTGGACTCCTCCCTCTAGAGAAAACTTCAATTTGTTGGCTGAAAGGAACTTCGAAATATCGGGATCTGGAAATATCACGTTCCGTCGGGCACAGTCTAACATGATGTAGTTGCTAGACAACCAATCCATTCCCAAAATTACTCCAAGATGTTTTAGAGGAATACAAATTAAATCGATCTTAAAATTCATTTTAAACACAGTCAGCGAGCATTGCAAACACGCCAAATTACATTTTACTGGTTCAGCAGAGGGAAGGGTAACCATTAAATCGAATGGTAAGGTAGTGACATCTAGTTGGAGCGATTCCACCTAATCTAATGAAATGAATGAGTGTGTTGCCCCAGAATCATATATCACAGAAAGTATTTTTCCAGCAATAAAACACTTACCATGGATAGGTTCTGAGGAAGATGGTGCTTCTTCTCCTCTAATGTGATAAACACATCCTCGAGCAGTAGGGCGTGCCACATCCTTGTTGTTGACAGTATCCTTCTCAGGACAATCTTTTGCCATATGGCCTGGTTTCTGACAAGCATAACATATCCTGGTTCTTTTTAGACACTCAGTCAGCCTATATCCCTCATGTCCGCAGTGATAGCATCAAACAATATTCGCCTGTTTTGTGTTGGATTCTGATGCCTCTGATCTCCCCTATTTTGGGGTCCTGGTCGATCTCCAGTAGTCCCCTGTGGGCGGGCATACGGCTTTTTCTGTTGGAACTGACTGCCTTTGTTTTGTTGGTCCCCGTTTCCCTGTTTGAAAGTAATATTTAGAGATAAAACCCCATAATTAAATGGTAAGGTTCTGTTTGATTTCCTAACTGAGGTCTCGTTGGTCCCCCAATAGCACCTTTGTTTAGGCGGCCCCGTTTCATGATCTCCACCTTTTTGCACTTCTCCACCAGCACCTGATACTGACGTATCTCTAGAGGTCCCACAGACTCCTTAATTTCATATCTAAGCCCGCTTTCAAACCTCTCACACATGTACCTTTCATCCATTTGGTTACGAAAGTAGCGAAAATGTTTTGCTAGGGACTCAAACTTTGCTGCATACTCGGACACTGTGAGACTTCCCTGATATAGTCTCAGGAATTGGGCCTCCTTCTCAGCCCTGGCACTCTTCGAAAAATATTTTTCCAAGAACTTTCTCTTGAAAACATCCCAGGTCACCTCTTCGTGATTTCCTTCCATCATTTGCCTCGCCCCTCGCCACCAGTTTTCAGCTTCACCAATCAACAAATAGGTGGCATACTCCACCTTCGTGTCATCTGGGTAGTGGAGGATCTCAAGGATCTTCTCGATCTTTTGTAGCCAGAGGTCGGCCTGGTCAAGGTCATGCTCCCCTTTAAATTTTGGCGGATCTTGCCTAAGGAATTTAGTCAGTCCTCTTGTTGCACGTTGAGCCTGGTCTGCAGCCTGTTGAGCTTGAACTGCAGCTTGTTGGGCCATTGCGGCAGCCATTGCATTCATGGCTTGGATTGCTTCAGTCATGTCACTTTCTCCTTGGGGCACTGGTCGATTCGCGCGACGAGCCATACTTCCTACAAATTATCTAATCAGGATAACATTGCGATCTCATTGTAACCTTAGGGTCGTAAGGAATATTTTATTCACGACTATATAGTAGGTTCAAGTCACACAATAAATTGTGTACTAGGGGGTTCCCAGGAAAGAGAGGTGGGCCTACGGACCACTTAATAACCAAGTCTTTCCTTAGCCAAAATCCCACTACTACAACTTTTTACGGTATTACCCTTCCCTTCTATTATGGGGACAATAGCTTTAGGTCACATGATAAGTCGTGTACTAGTGGGGTTCCCAGGAAAGAGAGGTGGGTCAATGGACCACTTAATAACCAAGTCTTTCCTTAGCCAGAATTCCACTAGTACAACTTTTTACGGTATTACCCTTCACTTATATTGTGGGAATCATACAATTTTATACCAGTTACTGATTTACCGCATTGTCTTTATTACAAAAATTTAGATCATAACACAAAATTAAGTAATTAAGGAACATTCATAATTATTATAAATTCAATTGGCCTAATTAATTTCATAATTAAGGTGGAGACCAATTAAATGTCGTATGTTTCCAAATCAAATCAATCTAATTTATTATGCAATAATTTCACTGTATAACAAAATAACAACTAATCATTTATAGTTTAAAAAAAACATCAATCAGTTTCAATTAATTGATAATGTCATAATAGTAAATTCATAACGTCATAATATTATTAAATCACGATTATTAAATCCATAATCATACAAACAATTATTAAAATTCAAATCACGAGTAGTAAATTCATAACATCATAATATTAAATTCATAACGTCATTAATTCACGAATAATAAATTTATAACATACAAACAATAATAAAAAAAAAATTTAAATCACGAGAGTAAATTCATAACATCATAAATTCAGAATGTCATTAATTCACGAATAATAAATTCATAACATTCAAACAACAATTATTAAAAAATTCAAATCACGAGAGTAAATTCATGTCATAAAATTAAAAGCAATTATTGAATTGAATCAAATTAAATCGAGATAATTTCAAATTATAATGCAATAAATTCATAATTTATACCATCATAAAATCGTAATAAATTATTGCATTGAATCAAATTAAAACTATTTCAAATCACAGGATTAAGAATTTAAGGCATATCATAATTGTAGTTAATTGAAGGAAAATTTCTGTTTTTGAGAAGAAAGAAAAAAAAATAATCAGTATTAAAGAGACCAAATAATCAAGGCAAAATGTTAATTTTCCCTATATGAATATATATAACCAAATTAGTAATAAATCATAGAATAAAATATACCAAGGTTAAACATCACACATAAATCAAGGCATGCGTCATATATAATCGCCCCCCCAAAAATTTTCCGAGGATTATTGCTCTGATACCATAATGTAACGCCCCGAATTTTTGATCCACAACGTTACTGAGAAAAATACTTTTAGAAAAATTTACGATAATTTTTTTTTTAAGAATAAGAACATCTAACATTTATCCATTTAAATAATTAGACAAAAAAAGCTTACTAAAGTTTAGTGACAAAGATTTAAAAATAAATAATAGACATAGAAATGTTGCAGCAATATTTATTATTACAAAAATTGTCTTGAAAACCCCATTTTTACCCCATGTTGTGGAAAATAGTTAGTATGGAAATTTAAAGTGGAGATTATTGGGTAGATAATGTTGAGCCCAAATAAAGAATAGAAGGGAGAGAATATTATTTTATTTATTTATTTATTTTTTTCTTAACATTGATCATACAAAAACTAAGCCACCAACTCCAAGCCCAAATTTCTATTATGGGTTGGGTCACACCTAGCCACAAACCCTTAGCTGAAATTCTTCTTGTACTAAAAAAGAAAAACACACAGACACACACACACACACACACACACACACACACATATATATATATATATATATATATATATATATATAATTTTATAAAACTTCTCCATTGATTAAATAATCATATATATATATATATATATATATAATTTTATAAAACTTCTCCATTGATTAAATAATTCTTACTAATAATTTCATCAACTACAATAAGTCGAACAAGGCAAATAATTATCACACCAAAATAAATAATGAAATATAGAGGATGTTACACTAGACACTTAACTTTTATCTTGTAAATATTGTTTTGCCTATGACTTGTGAAGAGTACTGGTTCATCCTTCTGACTAATAGCTTTGCATGTTTTTTTTATTAAATATAATATTATATTTACTATCACTTAATTGACTAATACTTAATAAATTATGCCTAAGACCTTTAACTAGTAATACATCTTTAATAGAGGAAGAAGTACCATTACCAACCGTGCCTCGGTTAATGATTTAGCCTTTTTGCTTTCCTCCAAAAGTCACTGTCCCTCCTTTGCTCAAAGTTAATTCTTGGAACATAGACTTTTCTCCTGTCATATGTCGCGAGCATCCACTGTCCAGGTACCATGTCTGGTGTTGCAACTTGATTGCTGAGGACATTTGCAACAAAGATAATTTTGTCTTTAGGTACCTAAATCTGGTTGGGTCCTGGTTTGTTAGTCTTGAAAGGTTTCTTCTCTCTCCTTGATTTTATCATGGGACAAGACAATTTTGAGCAACCTTTCTTGGCACAAACAACACACAAAACATCAAAGGAAATATGTTTATTTACGATTACAGATTCATCAAATCCTAAGCCTCTTTTACCATTGTTACTAACTTCATAGATCATAGAAGCATATTTACTTCTTTCCATACCATTAGCAATAAAATCTTGTAACACTTGTTCATGCAAATCAAAATTACGCACATTATTTTCACTTGATGTTGAACAAAGATTACTTTTTAGAGTTAGGTTTTCAGACTTAAGTTCAGCAATTTCAGTTTTAAGATCTGTATTTTCTGTTTTACTTTATGCATTTTGATTCTTTAAAAGATTTATTTCTTTGGTTAGAATTGTATTTTCTTTCCTATGTGTTTTCAGTTTTAAAGACAATTTATTATTGATATTTTAAATATCATTCATTGCAGTGATTAAATTAGATCGAGTTAGTTCTGAAAATACCTCTTTTTCATCTTCTGATGATTCACTTCCAGAATCGGAGTCTGTATTAGATCTAGAGGCAGAGCTTGTGTGCGCCATCAGAGTCAGTTCTGTTTCTGTTTCACTTCCAGAATCAGAGTCTGGGTTAGATCTAGAGGCAGAGCTGGTGTAAGCCATCAGAGCCAGTTCTGTTTCTTCATCTTCTGATTCTCTTCCAGAGTCAGCATCAGTGTCGCATCCAGAGGCAGAATGAGTGTGAGCCAATTCTGCTTCTTCATCTTCTAATTTTCTTCCAGAGTCAGCACCTTTGTTGGATCCAGAGGCAAAATGAGTGCGACTGTCTGAGCCAATTCTGCTTCTTCTGATTCACTTCCAGAGGCAAAATGAACGTGTGCCATCAGAGCCAATTCTGCTTCTTTTGATTTACTTGTAGAGTTGGATCCAGAGGCAAAATGAGTGCGAACTGTCTAAGCCAATTCTGCTTCTTTTGATTCACTTCCAGAGTCAGATTTTATGTTGGATCCAGAGGCAGAATTGATGAGAGCCATCATGGCTAATTCTGCTTCTTCATCATCAGAAGATTCATCAGAATCATCCCATGTTGCCATCAGATTCTTCTTCTTGGGTCAGGATTCTTTCTTCTGGTTTTTCCCTTTCTCTAGATTTTTACATTCTAACTTGATGTGCCCAAGTTCATTGCATCCATAGCAGATGATACTCTTCTTGTCTTGTTCATCCTTTCCTCTATTGGAATGCTTGGAATACCTCTGGGGAAACTTCTTCCTTTTGTTTTGCCATATCTTCAGAACTTTTCTGGTTATGTAGGCAATCTCTTCTTCTTCGAGTTTCTGATTCTGGTCCTCAGAATCACTATCTTCTGATTTTTCTTTTGCTTATGCTTATGCTTTTGCTTTTAGAACTTTCTTCTGTTTGGATTTTAAGGCTAGGGTTTTGTTCTTCTTCTTGGGCTCATCTTCTTCCAACTCTATTTCATGTGACTTGAGGGAGCTGATTAATTCTTCCAGCTTTAGAGTGTTCAAGTCCTTTGCTTCCTAAATTGCAATGACCTTTGGTCTCCACTTGGTTGGCAAGCTTCTAAGAATCTTCTTCACGTGGTCAGCAGTAGTGTAGCTTTTCTTGAGTACCTTTAATCCTGAAACCAGAGTCTGGAATCTGGAAAACATTGCTTCAATGTCTTCATCTTCTTCCATCTGGCACAGCTCGTACTTCTTGACTAGAATGTTGGCTTTTGCTTCTTGAACTTGCTTGTTGCCTTCGTAAGTCAGAGTTAGACTATCATAGATGCTCTTTGTTGTTTCTTTATTGGTGCACTTGTCGAATTCCTTGAATGTGATTGCATTGATCATGAACGTTCTGGATTTGTGATGCATCTTGTACATCTTCTGGTCAGCATCCATATCTTTTCTGGGAATTTCAGCACCATCAACATCTTCTGCAGCAATGTACCCATCATACTCCAAGTCCCAAAGTTCAGGATCTTGTGAAATAAAAAAACTCTTCAGCCAGTCCTTCCAATATTTGAATCGTTCTCCATTAAATAAAGGTGGTCTGTTGATGTTTCCTCCAGCAGCTTCTTCGTTGAATCCAGACATGTTGAACCCGTGGATCTTTCCTCAAACATTGTAAAGTGCGCAGTCTTGAGACCGAGCTCAAATGCCAATTGAAGGTGCAAACATGAGAAGGGGGGTTGAATTGTGTTTGTCAAACTTGAATTTTTTTGCTATTTTGTTGAATGTTGATATGAGTTATTCGATGAATAATTAATCAGACTCAGCAGCGGATAATAACAACATAAGAACACAGCGATTGATCCTGGTTCACCATTAAATTGGCTACATCCAGTCCCTTTACTTCAAAGGCTTTAATCCACTAATTCAAAATACTTACAGCTTGACAATCCCAGACTTTTGAGGAACAATAACAACATCTTGACCCTACAAGTCAAGTCTTCTCCTACCAATTTGACAACCCTGATTGAAGAAGGAATCTACACCACTATCGGGTTAGATTACAAGGGTTTGGAACTATGCAAAGTTGCTTCTAGAAAGCTGATTGCTGCATTGAATTTCTCTCTCAAAAACACTTAGAAAATATTGCTTTTGCACACTTGTGTTTCTCTCTTTTGAACTCTCAGATAACTGTGAATTGATGCTTGAGTTCTTGTGTTTTTCGATGCCTAATGCTACTGCCTGAAGCCTCCTTTTATAGCTGCAATTAGGGTTTTGTCCAAGCTTAAATTCGAGATAAATGTTGCTCAGATTTCCTTTGAAAATTCTATTGGCCAATCATGTTTCTTCTTAATTTCAAAACGTATCTTTTAGCTTCACATTTCATTTGAAAATTCTGTTGGCCAATCCTATTTCTCTTAATTTCAGACTGTATCTTTAGCTTCAAATTTCATTCGAATTTCTTTCACGTCTTCTGTGATTTTTGAATCAAATCTCCTTAATACTTTGATCAGATTTCTATCAAAATTCAATCAAGTCTTCTTCGAATTTTAATCAAGTCTTCACTGATCTGCATCATGATTTAAATCTGGACCATATGATCTGTTGATATGGACTAAGTCTGGACCATGCGATCTGATTTGTACCGTGCTGTCTCCTGATTTGGACCGTGTGATCTTCTGATCTGGACCAAGTCTTCTGTTCAGGACCATGTCTGGAACATGTCTTTTGTTCTGGACCAAGTCTGGAACATGTCTTTTGTTCTGGACCAAGTTTGCTTCTGAACAATGTTTCCTTCTGGTCTGGACCAAGTCTTTTTCTGGACTATGCTTCCTTCTGGTCTGGACCAAGTCTCCTTCTAGACTGTGCTGTTGGAACCATGTTGGTTCTAAGTACTTAGGATTTTGATGTTTACAAAAGCACTCCATGTAATCTTATTTTGAACCTTGAATTATTACATTAAATGTCACCAGAAAATGAAGTTTCCAGAGGCAGAAGATGAAGACACCAAAAAATGCATCCAAAAGGTACCAGAGGATGCATCCTGGAATTACCAGATGATATCTTTGCTGGCCCAGATCAGAAGGAAGCAATGTCAGAAGGAGACCTGGACCAAACTAGGAGGAAGCCTGCTTGAGGGAGACTTGATCGAGACCTAAAGGAATCATAAGTCAGACTTAGTCCAGAAGTTATTCTGACAAGAAGATGGCCTGACAGTGAAATGATAAACAACCCAGACTTGATCCAGATTTAATCAGAGGATAAGTTAATGGGTCCAGAACAAGAGAATCAATCCAGATTTGACCCAGACCAGAAGATAGCATGGTTCAGGGTATGAAACTAAGTCCAGACCAGAAGAAATGATCTCAAAATTTGATTCAAAACTGATCCAAAACAGAAGGTAAAATGTCCAGACTGAAATATTATTTGTCCAGACTTAATTTCAGTTCAATGCAGACCCAGTTCAGAATTAGTCCAGATCGGAGGGAAGATATCAAGATCAATGGTTCAGATTTAAGTATATGGCCCAATGTTGACCGAGATCAGAAGATCAGACCATGGCCCAGTGTTCGCCGAAATCAGAAGGTTAGAATGTGTGGTCCAGCATTGGCCGAGATCAGAGGATCACAGTAGATCAGTTTGCTAGACCAGGTTGGCGGAGATCAGAAGATCAGAAAGTGTGGTCCAGGGTTGGCCGAAATCAGAGGATCATAGTAGATCACTTAGTATGGTCCAGATGTAGACTAGCGCAGAAGATCAAACGGTCCAGATTTAATCATTAGGAGTAACGGTGGAGATTTAAATTAATTTTGATCAAAGTATTAAAAGGATTTGATTCAAAAATAAAGTGAAGTCTTGTGGAATTCAGAAACTGTTGGCTGGAAGAAACTAAAGACTTGATTGGCCAGTTATTTTTGAAAGCAAATCTGAAGCTTAAAAAGATATGTTTTTTATTTAAGAGAAGCCCGATTGGTCAACATATTTTTGCAAGAGAATCCAGCAAGATAAAGCTCGAAATTCAGCTTGGAAGAGACCCTAATTCACATCTATAAAAGGAGGCTCAAGGCAGAATACTTAGCATCGAAAATCACAAAAGAGTCATACACTTCCAAAAGCAAACACTCAAGTTTTCAGTGAGGTTAATTGTGAGTTCCAGCTTTCTAGAAGCAAACACTCGTGTTATTTGCTTTCTCTTGTGTTAGATCTAAGTTGTTGAGGTAGAGTCTAAAATCTGAGGGAGTCAGAAGGGGTAGCAGATTACTTGGCAATTAGATTCAAGGCGTTGTAATTCCTTCTACAATCTGGGGTTGTCAGATTGGTAGGAGAAGACTTGACTTAGGAAGTCAAGGTGCTGTATTCCTCAAGAGTCTAGGATTGTTAGACTGTTTGACAAGACTGACTTGGAGGGTCAGTGGAACTGTTGTAATTCAAGGTTTGAATTAGTGAAATGCTTCAAGGTGAAGGGACTGGACGTAGCCTCGTTAACAGTGAACCAGTATAAAATTCTGTGTTTTTATTTTTACTTTATATCCACTGCTAACTAGGTTTTATTCATACATCAAGTTTTGTTTTAAAACTGCAAAAACAGAAAAAGTATTCAAGTTAGTCAAACACAATTCAACCCCCCCTTTTCGTGTTTGCACCTTCAATTGGCATTAGAGCCTGGTTTCAAGGCTGAGCACTTAAGAGTGTTTGAGAAAGGTCCAAGGGTTCAACATGTGAGAAGAATTGGGAGGCAACATCAACAGGCCACCACTGTTTGATAGAGAAAGGTTTGAGTATTGGAAGGACAGAATGAGAAGTTTCTTCATATCTCAAGATCCTGAATTATGGAAGATGGTAGTCAAAGGATACACTGCACCTACTGTTTCAGGAGATCCAACTAAAGAACTGGACATGGATGATATGAAACCAGACCAGAGCAGATTATACAAACTTCATCACAAGTCCAGAAACATCATGATCAGTGCCATCACATTCAAGGAATTTGACAGATGCACAGATAAAGAAACAGCAAAGAGCATATTCGACAGTCTGGTTCTGACCTATGAAGGAAGCCAGCAGGTTCAATAAGCAAGGGCTAACATACTGGTCAAATAGTATGAGATGTTTAAGATGGAAGATGATGAAAACATTGATGGAATGTTCTGCAAATTCTAGACTCTGATATCTGGACTGAAGGTCTTGAAGAAAAGCTACACAATAGCAGATCATGTCAAGAAGATTCTAAGAAGCTTACAAACCAAGTGGAGACCAATGGTTACTACAGTTAACAAGCCAAAGATCTGAACAACTTAAAACTTGAAGATCTGATCAGCTCACTCAGGTCTCATGAAATAGAACTAGAAGCAGATGAACCAAAGAAGAAGAAGAATCTGGCCCTGAAGTCGAAACAGGAGAAAGCTGCAAAGGCAGCACCAGAATCAGAGGATAGCGGCAGTGACAATGATGATATGGCTTACTTAACCAAACAGATGGTTAAGATCTGGGAAAACAGGAAGAGGATAAGCTTCAAGAAGAAACATAACAATAAAGGAAAAGAAGAATCTAACCAGAAGAGTATCGTTTGTTATGGATGCAATGAACCTGGACATATCAAGTCAGAATGTCCAAATCTGGAAAAAGGAAAACAGCACAAGAAGAATTCCATATTCAGAAAGAAGGGTCTGATGGCAGCCTGGGATGCATCAGAATCAGAGGAAGAATCGTCTGATGAAGAAGAGGCAGAAACAGCAAAGATGGCACACATCAGGTCTGCCTTTGGACTTCATAAAGGCAAGAATTTAGGAAGGGAAGCAGGCAGAAGGAAGAATGATCGAAGCAGTCATTCAAGCAAGTCCGGAAGCACATCAGAGGGAGCAATTCTGGCTCTGATGGCTCATACAAACTCAAGTTCTGAATACAGCTCAGGCTCTTGAACAGATTCAGGAGATGAAGAGATGAGGTATTTTCTGATCTCTCTAAATCTGAGTTAATCGATGCTTTAAAATATTTTTTAAATGCAAACAATAAGATGGCTTTAAAATTGAAAACTCTTAGGGAAGATAAGAAAAATCTGACCAAAGAAGTTCAAGTTTTAAATAATCAAAATTCTGAGTATGCAACTGAAAACAAGGATTTTAAAACTGAAGTTGCGAGACTTAAATCTGAAAACCAAACTCTCAAAAGTAATTTTTGTTCCATTTCTAGAACTGTTTGTGAATCTGATATGCTTGAGCAATTTTTTCAAAACTTTATTTCTAATGGAATGGAAAGAAGTAAATATGCATCAATGATTTATGCAAACAGTAACATTGGAAAGAGAGGTCTTGGTTTTACAAAAACTGTTGCTGAAATTAAAAATGTTCATTCTGATGTTGTATGCATTGTTTGTGCTAAGAAAGGTCAATCTGAATTATCTTGTCCAATGGTAAAATCTGAACAAGGTCAGAGAACTGTTAAAACTAATAAACCTGGACCCAATCAGTTATGGGTACCAAAAGATCAAATTGTCTATGTTGCAGATATTCTGAGCAACCAGAAGGAGACACCAACAATGGTGCCTGGACAATGGATGTTGGCAATGCACAAGCAGAAGAAGGTTTATGTTCCTGCTACAACCAAACAGAGACAATCTGAGTCTGATGGAAGAAGGTCTGGTCAACTCAACCAGAACCGGAATCAGAACTGGAACCAGTATCAAAAGCACAAAACTGGAACCAGAACCAACAATGGAACCAGAACCAGTATCAGAAGCACAGAAACTGGAACCAGAACCAATACTGGAACCAGAATCAGAATCAGTACTGGAACCAGAACCAGAACGGGAATTACCAGAATCACTAGAATCACCAGATTCATCAAGCTTACCAGAATCACAGGATTCACCAAAATTACCAGAACCAAAACATGTTCCAGAATCATCATAGGAACATGGTTTATCGACCAAAGCAGAATCAAGGAAACTGCTCAAAAAGGCCAGAAGCAGAACTGGCTCTGATGGCTCAAACAGAAGATGACTCTGACTCTAACTCTGAAGCAAGGTCTGATCAGCAACACAAAGCTTGGTATCTTGACAATGGATGCTCCAAACACATGACAGGAGACAAATCCATGTTTCTGAATCTGAATATGAAGAATGGAGGCAAAGTTTCCTTTGGAGGAAACCAAAAAGGTCAGATTATTGGTATAGGAACTGTTGGTAACACTTCTTCTTCCCTGTCTATTAAAAATGTTCTGTTAGTTAAAGGGCTAAAACATAATCTTCTGAGCATAAGTCAATTAAGTGATTGCAATTATGATGTTATCTTTAATAAAAAAACTTGCAAAGCTGTTAGTCAACTTGATGGGACTGTTTATTTACTGGCACTAGGAAGGATAATGTTTATAAAATTGATCTGTTTAGTCTTGCTAAGCAACAGGTTAAATGCCTGTTATCTGTAAGTGAGCAGAATCTGATTTGGAACAAAAGGTTAGGGCATGCAAACCCTAGGCTTATATCCGAATTCAGCAAACTCCAGTTGGTAAGAGGGCTTCCCAAGGTAAGTTCCAAAACTGAGATTCTGTGTGAAGGATGTCAAAGAGGTAAACAAACTAAAAGCTCTTTTAAGACTAAAAAATGTGTTCTACCTCTCAGCCACTTGAACTGCTTCACTTAGATATGTTTGGTCCTGTTCAAACAGCTTCTCTCGGTGGTAAGAAATATGGTTTTGTGATTGTTGATGATTACTCAAGGTGGACTTGGGTAAAAATTTTAAAGAACAAAGATGAATCTCACAGAGTATTTATTTTTTTTTGTAAGCAAGTTATGAATGAACAGGGTATTAAGATCATAACCATCAAAAGTGATCATGGAGGTGAATTCGAGAACAAGTATTTTGAAGAATTATGTGATGAGAATGGGATCTCTCACAACTTCTCATCCCCCAGAACACCTCAACAGAATGGAGTGGTAGAAAGGAAAAACAGATCACTGCAGGAGATTGCCAGAACCATGCTGAATGATATGAAGGTTGCCACCTACCTTTGGGCAGAAGCTGTCAACATAGCCTGCTACATTCAGAATAGAGTCTACATAAGGTCCATCTTAAATAAAACTCCCTATGAATTGTGGAAAGGTAAGAAACCCAATATCTCCTACTTTAAGCAATTTGGCTGCATCTGTTTTATGTTGAACACTAAAGATAACCTAGCTAAGTTTGATTCTAGATCTCAAAAGTGTATCTTTATTGGCTACTCTGAGAGATCAAAAGCTTCTAGAGTGTTTAACAAAGAAACTAACACTGTGGAAGAATCAATCCACATTAAGTTTGATGATAAACAGCTTGACTCTGAAAAGTCAAAGCAAGATAGGAAATTGCAGGTGAACCAGAGGCATAGGAACCAGAAGCTGGACCAGCAGCAAAATCTGAGAAAGATCAAGATGAAGAAGAACATGCTGACTCTGAAGACAAGTCAGAGGGAAAGAATGGATGGAAGTACAAGTCTTCACATCTAGAATCTCTCATTATTGGCAGTGCAGCAGAACCTTTAAAGACCAGATCATCAAGTAGAGAAACCAGTCTGTTTGGTTTACTCTCAACAATTGAACCAAGCAATGTTGATGAGGCATTGGCAGAGGAAGGTTAGATACTTGCAATGCAAGAAGAGCTGAATGAATTCCAAAGGAATGATGTTTAGGATCTGGTATCCAGACCAAACAAAAACATTATTGCAACCAAATGGGTGTTCAGGAACAAACTCAACAAAAAAGGTGAACAGGTAAGGAACAAAGCCAGACTTATAGCTCAAGGATACAGTCAACAGGAAGGTATAGATTACACTGAGACTTTTGCTCTAATGGCCAGGTTAGAAGCAATTAGAATTCTTTTATCATTTGCTGCTAATCATGATATAATGCTGTATGAAATGGATGTTAAAAGTGCATTCTTAAATGGCTATATAAGTGAGGAAGTCTATGTCAAACAGCCTCATGGATTTGAAAATTCTGATTTTCCAGACCATGTTTTTAAACTTAAGAAATCTTTATATGGTTTAAAACAAGCACCAAGGGCATGGTATGACAGACTTAGTAACTTTCTGCTTAAGAATGAATTTGATAGAGGCCAGATTGATAATACTCTATTTAGGAAATCCATTAAAAATGATATTTTAATTATTCAAGTGTATGTTGACGATATCATCTTTGGATCGACTAATGGCACTTTCTGCAAAGAGTTTTCTGACCTAATGCAGAAAGAGTTCCAAATGAGAATGATGGGAGAACTTAAGTTCTTCCTGGGAATTCAGATTCATCAAGGTAAATCAGGTATACTCATTCACCAATCTAAATACAATAAAGAACTTCTTAAAAAGTTCAAAATGAGTGAATGTAAGCCTATGGCCACCCCCATGCACCCAACCTGCTCACTTGAGAAAGATGAAACCAGCCAAAAGGTAGACCAGAAAACATACAGAGGTATGATTGGATCCCTTCTTTATTTAACTGCTTCTAGACCTGACATTTTGTTTAGTGTTTGTGTTTGTGCCCGTTTTCCAGCTGACCCTAGGGAATCCCATTTAACTGCTGTCAAACGAATTCTGAGATACCTTAAAGGAACCACCAACCTTACCCTGTTATACAAGAAAACCCCCACCTAATAACTAAAAGGTTTTTGTGATTCCGACTATGCTGGAGACAAGCTAGAAAGGAAAAGTAGAAGTGGCAACTGCACTTTCTTAGGTGATAATTGATCTCTTGGTCAAGCAAAAGACAAAGCACCATTGCCATGTCAACAGCTGAAGCTGAGTATATATCAGCAGCAGGATGCAGCTCACAGTTACTCTGGATGAAACATCAACTTGAAGATTACAACATCTTTGAAACAAATATCCCTTTGTTCTGTGATAACACTTCAGCCATAAACCTAACCAAGAACCCTATCTTACACTCTAGAGCCAAACACATTGAAATAAAACACCATTTTATTAGGGACCATGTTCAAAAAGGGACTTTAAGCATCCAGTTTGTGGACACTGATCATCAATGGGCTGACATCTTCACCAAAGCACTACCTGAAGATAGGTTCGAGTTCATCAAGAAGCATCTCAGCATTACCTCCATATCTGACTAGCTCAAGTAGTCACCTTAGGAGTTTTTAATTTTCTTGTAATTTTATTTTATGCTTTTTAATTTTCTGTTTTTACTTTTTGTAATTTGTAAAGAGAAAAACAAAAAATTACAAAAATAGTAAGACCTCTTTTTGGCTAATGACAAAAAGGGGGAGAGAGAAAAACAGGAGAAATAAATAGAAAAGGAGAGATAAAAAGAAAGGAGGAGCGAAAAAGAAAGAGATGAATAGAGAAGGAGTTAAAAAGGAGAGAGAAAAAGAAAGAGTGAAAAAGAGAAGAAGTTGAAAAGGAGAGGAAACAGGGAGAGAGAAAAATATAGAGAGAAAAAGAAAGAGTGAAAAAAAGGAGTTGAAAAGGAGAGGCAATGTGAAGGGAGAAAAGAAAGAGAGAATAAAGAAGGAGTTGAAAAGGAGAGGTGAAGAGAAGAAAAGAAAGAGTGAAAAGAGAAGGAGTTGAAAAGGAGAAGAAAAAGTCAGTATTAGACATAGGGGGAGAGATTGGTCTGAGGGGGAGTAATTCAAGTCTTCAAGTTATAAGCTAGCAAAATAAGTTAAGGTTTTGTCATCATCAAAAAAGGGGAGATTGTTGGAACCAAGTTGGTTCTAAGTACTTAGGATTTTGATGTTTACAAAAGCACTCCATGTAATCTTATTTTGAACCTTGAATTATTACATTAAATGTCACCAGAAAATGAAGTTTCCAGAGGCAGAAGATGAAGACACCAGAAAATGCATCCAGAAGGTACCAGAGGATGCATCCTGGAATTACCAGAGGATATCTTTGCTGGCCCAGATCAGAAGGAAGCAAAGTCAGAAGGAGGCCTGGACCAGACCAGAAGGAAACCTGCCAGAGGGAGACTTGATCCAGACCAGAAGGAATCATAAGTCAGACTTAGTCCAAAAGTTATTCTGACTAGAAGATGGCCTGGCAGTGAAATGATAAACATCCCAGACTTGATCCAGACTTAATCATAGGATAAGTTAATGGGTCCAGAACAAGAGAATCAATCCAGATTTGACACACACCAGAAGATAGCATGGTTCAGGGTATGAAACTAAGTCCAGACCAGAAGAAATGATCTCCAAATTTGATTCAGAACTGATCCAAAACAGAAGGTAAAATGTCCAGACTGAAATATTATTTGTCCAGACTTAATTTCAGTTCACTCTAGACCCAGTTCAGAATTGGTCCAGATCAGAGGGAAGATATCAAGATCAATGGTTTAGATTTAAGTATATGGCCCAGAGTTGGCTGAGATCAAAAGATCAGACCATGGCCCAATGTTGGCCAAAATCAGAAGGTCAGAATGTGTGGTCCAGCATTGGCCGAGATCAGAGGATTACAGCAGATCAGTTTGCTAGACCAGGTTGGCAGAGATCAGAAGATCAGAAAGTGTGGTCCAGGGTTGGCCGAAATCAGAGGATCACAGTAGATCACTTAGTATGGTCCAGATGTAGACTAGCGCAGAAGATCAAACGGTCCAGATTAATCATGAGGAGTAACGGTGGAGATTTAAATTAATTTTGATCAAAGTATTAAAAGGATTTGATTCAAAAATAAAGTGAAGTCTTGTGGAATTCAGAAACTGTTGGCTGGAAGAAACTAAAGACTTGATTGGCCAGTTATTTTTGAAAGCAAATCTGAAGCTTAAAAAGATATGTTTTTTATTTAAGAGAAGCCCGATTGGTCAAGATATTTTTGCAAGAGAATCCAGCAAGATAAAGCTCGAAATTCAGCTTGGAAGAGACCCTAATTCACATCTATAAAAGGAGGCTCAAGGCAGAATACTTAGCATCGAAAATCACAAAAGAGTCATACACTTCCAAAAGCAAACACTCAAGTTTTCAGTGAGGTTAATTATGAGTTCCAGCTTTCTAGAAGCAAGCACTCGTGTTATTTTCTTTCCCTTGTGTTAGATCTAAGTTGTTGAAGTAGAGTCTACAATCTGAGGGAGTCAGAAGGGGTAGCAGATTACTTGGCAATTAGATTCAAGGCATTGTAATTCCTTCTACAATCTGGGGTTGTCAGATTGGTAGGAGAAGACTTGACTTAGGAAGTCGAGGTGCTGTATTCCTCAAGAGTCTTGGATTGTTAGACTGTTTGAGAAGACTGACTTGGAGGGTCAGTGGAACTGTTGTAATTCATGGTTTGAATTAGTGAAATCCTTCAAGGTGAAGGGACTGGACGTAGCCTCGTTAACGGTGAACCAGTATAAAATTCTGTGTTTTTATTTTTACTTTATATCCGCTGCTAACTATGTTTTATTCATACATCAAGTTTTGTTTTAAAACTGCAAAAACAGAAAAAGTATTCAATTTTGTCAAACACAATTCAACCCCCCCTTCTCGTGTTTGCACCTTCATATGCTTCCTTCTGATCTAGGCCATGAATAATATCCTTTGATAATGTCATTGTTTCTTCCCTCTGATGATATCCTCTGATGTTTGCCTTTCATGACATCCTCTGATTCTTGCTTCTGATTAGATCCTCTGATGATATCCTCTGGAGGTATCTTGTGGTATCCTCTGGTGATATCTTTTGGCCGTATCTTCTGGTTGAATTTTATTCTTCTTGTGACATCATCCTCTTATGACATCTTCTACTTCTGATTTGTATCTTCTGGAGGTATCTTCTAGTTGTATCTTCTGCTGACATCATCCTTTGATGACATCCTCTAGTGTATCCTCTAATGATATGCTCTAGTGACGTCATGCTCTGATTTTTCATATCCTCTGATTTTTCACATCCTCTGATTTTTCATATCCTCTGATTTTACATTCTTCTTCTAAATCAAAATGTGATTTTCATAAAATACTTTTGTCTTTCGGTGGAAGAAAGTGATCTAGATGGAGGAATCACAATTTGTCTATCGGTGGCTGCCTTATTATCATTATAGTTATCTTATATGCGTTGTCGTTTTATTTTCTTTCTTTCTTCAAGACTCCATTGGGTATTATCTCTAAAATTGAATCTCTTTTAAAAATAAAATTATAGCGGGGGTACTGAGGGGGCCTGTAAGGTGCATTGGGTCGAGTGTGATAAGATTTGTTGTCAGCGTGAGCAAGATGGGCTTGGTGTGCATAATATGTGTGTTCAATGTGGCGTTTTTGGATAAATGGTGTTAGAGGCTTAAAATAGATATAGGTAGGAAGGATATTAAGGTTCTTTCTTGTAAGTATGGTTGATCAAATGGGGTAGTGGGAGGTGGTACTTTTTTGAGATTTGTCGTGGTAGATGGAAATTAGGTGTCTAAAGGTTGTACGTGGGGGTATTCAAGAACAGTGGTTCTCAAACAACTTAGTAAGAAGATTAAGTAATGGTGGAAATACTTTGTTTTGGTTTGATCTGTGGTTGGAAAGTGGACCATTACAAAGTAGGTTTAGTCGATTGTTTAAGGCGATGCGTGATAAATTTATAACAATGACGAATATGTCTAGATTGGGATGGAAAGTTGGGGGTGATGGATGTGAGTGGTGATGTAGTCTATTTTAGTGGGAAAAGAATTTGGTGGAAGAGTGTGCTTTGTTTTTTGTTAATGTTCTTTTGTAGGATCAAGTTGACGATTTGTGGCAATGGAAAATGCCTACTTGTGGTGTGTGCTATGTGAAAGATGCTTATCATGGATTAATGCAAAACTCTATTGTAATTTGTTCTCCTTTTGGTGACATTATTTGGAATAGAATTGTGTTGCTAAAGGTGTCTCTCTTAGTTTGGAGGTTGTTGCACAATTAATTACCAACAAAAGACAAATTATTGAAAAGAGGCATTTTGGATAGCTTTTTCAACTTGTGTACGGGTAGGTGTAGACTTGAAGAAACTACTCAACATCTATTTTGTTATTGTCCATTTTATGGTTCAATTTGGCAAGACATTATTACCTGGTTGAACATTCAATGTCCTTTGTCTAATGTTGTTTTACACCACGCTCAACAATTTGGTGGAGTAGGTGTGCTTGGTAGAAAGGGTCAACATTTTTCAATCTTCTTTGGTTAGCGTGCATTTGGGATATATGAAAAATGAGAAATCATATTATATTCAGATCGAAAAATTGTAACACTATTGAGACGACAACGTGTTAAACTACTCTGTTGGTGTTGGCTTAGTTATAAAGGAAATGGTTTCAGGTATGACTTTAATCAATAGTAGTCTAATTCAATTCACTGCTTGATTTAATTATTCATGGTTTGTTTTTGGGTTGTTTCTAGTGTGTATGAGGGATTTTATTCTTCTGACTTCGTTTGTTTAGTTTTTCAATTTAGTTTTGTTAGCTCTTTTATCTTTGTTTATTCTTATTCTTCGCACAACTTGTGCTTAGAATTCTATTATATTAATATATCGTTTGATTGTTTAAAAACATAGTTTTCATTTGGTTCATATAAATAAAAAGTTTTATCTATGTTTTTACCATTAAAATAATCTAAGCTTAAATATTTGTTTCGTTCGTATAAATTCGCGCTTTTCTGATTTCGTCCCTATAAGTTTTTTTGTTTCAATTTTAACCTTGTAAGTTCAATTATGTTTAAAGTCATCAATGTTATTAGTCATTGTTAAAAAAAAATTATGTGGCAAACGAAGAAGTGACGTGACAGTCTGATGAATAATTATTGTTAATTAAATAACTATTAATAAAATGGAATAAATTAAATAATTAATAAAATGCAATTAATTAATTAAAATTGATTAAAAAAGAAATAGAATTAAGTTAATAGTGTTATGTTTTACTCCCTCGTTCCGAAATCCGAAATTAGGTTTTGTGAATTTGGGGATTAGTGTTATCACACATTACTCTCCTCCTTTCTCTATTTCTCCTTGTTAATCATCACCATCATGGAATCCCCATCATTGCATCACCATTGAAGAAAAAAAGGTTGCAAAGGAGAGGTTGAAGGTATGAATTCGATACCCTTTTTATTCCGTCATTTTCTATTTTTGGTTGTGGGAAGGGTGTGTGGGGAAGCCTTTTATTTTTTGTTTATCTTTGTGTGTACAGTATGATTCTCTTTCACAAGTTGAGTTTGTTGCAGTGAAAACAATGTCATGGTTATGATGATGGTGATAGTGGTGATGATTAAATCATTCAGTTAGTTGATTTTGATGCATTTAGATTCAAGTTCTATACTTGTTGTTGTAATGGCTTCTCAGTTTGAATTCCTCATCCTCTGATTTATTGGACCATGTGATTGAGAGTCATTTATTGAATTATATATCATCTATTATGTACTTGTTGTTGTATGTATTTGATGTTGTTATGACTCATTAGTTTGAATTTACTAACCTTTGATTTAATTGACTATGTGTTTATGAGAGTAATTTCTTGAATTTCCTATCCTCTACTATAAACTTGCCAGCTATAAAGTTAACTAATAAAACTATATGTTTCTCTATTATATTTTTGCATGGTTGTGTTATTCTAATTTTAATTAAACTAACATGATTTCATTACTAACTATTGTTTATAGATGACAGGAAGAGGTAGAGGTAGGAGAAGAGGTCAAGATAGAGGAATAGTTCACACTCATCCACATATCCCATCTTCCTAAACTAAAACAACATCATTCAGGTCTTAACCATTACAAAAGATCTTACAGTTGCCCAATCTATTCATCTCCAAACTAGGCAAACACCACTCACAACTCAACCATTATAAAAAACCCCTACACCTGCTCTATTTACTCATCCCCAAACTAGGCCGACACTACTACTCATATCCCAATCATTACTAAAAACCACTACACTTTCCCGTTAACTCATCCCAATATAGACTAACACCACACACATCTCAAACATTACAAAACCCTTATATCTACTCATCGCCGAACTAGACAAACACCACTCATAGATCAATCATTACAAAAATAACATACATTTGTCCCATCTTATTCTCATTCCCAAACTATGCAAGCACCAACCATATCTTAACCACTACAAAAAAGTTAACATATGTCTCATCTCATTCCCAAACTAAGAAAGCACCAAGTATATCACAACCATTACAAAAAACATATACATATGTCCCATCTCATTCTCATTTCCAAACTGGGAAGCACCAATCATACCTCAACCTTTCCATACTACACTACCATCTTCTCATCCCCAGTCTACCCATATGTATGCCCCATCTCCATGTTCTGAAAGTGAGACATCTGTAGATATGCAAGATCCTTCCCTCGATAATGGTTCACAAGCAAATCCACAAAGTGAAATATGATCCTTAACACCAGAAAACATCGAATGGGGTCAAGGGAACTTTAGTTTTATATTGAGGACTTTAAGGTATTATGTGGCATAGATTTATTCTGTGAAAATATTCCCTGTAGCATTTTTTAATTTTTTGCCTACGTGTTGAATTTTGATAAATTAATTATGTCTAGTTTTCTTGATTTTGTGCTTGGTTGTGAATTTTGTCATTGAAATTGTGTTTGTATAAGTTTCATTTTGCAATAAATTTTAATTCTGCATTAACAAGTTTGTGTTCATGCAATTGTGTTTGTATCTATATGTAATTTGATTATTCAATTAAAATAGTGTGTATCTTTTACCCTTTGCTCGTTTCATTGTTAAGTCCTCTCTTTAGCTAATAACTATGTGGGAACGATAATTTAGTGTCAAGATTCAATGGTTTCTTCACTAATTCATCAATAAACTCAAGCATGTGACACTATTTCATGTTGTCAAGTGTCAATTGACATTCATTTGTTTTCCTTGGATATTTTTTATAAGTTTAGAGGATGAACATGTAATGTGCATAGTGGCAATTTCAAGTTTTAAAAAAACTCTATGCTTAGTAAGAAAAATAGACGATATCAAGTTGGACACAATGTGCATAGTGGCGAGTCTACATTTTCTAGAGAACATACCCAAAAAAATGGTTACATATTCTCAATACAAAACGATAATTTAAATATATTTATACTAACTCAATGTTTTTGGTTATTGTTTTAGAGTGTGGAATTGCATAGGGAAGCAACATATTCTGAGCTTTAAGAGCGATATCGAAGACCAAAAGGAAAACCAAATGAATGGTTTAATGAAAAGCAAGTTAAGGCAGTTGCATGTATACAATAGTTTAAAGTTATTTCTTGTATAATAAATATATACAAATATTAACTCTTTTTAGGAAATGTAGGAAACTCGAATAGTTGAGAGAGACTCACATAATGGCGAGGGTAGTAGCCAATAGTATATACATGTAAGTTGTTGGAGGAATTAACAAAACGGGACAAATATTTGGACTAGAATCTCAAACTAATACTATCAAAGCATCTTTAAAATCACATTCCATTTATACTAATGTGGTATTCTCAGAACAAGTTACTACTATGAAGGCTAAGATTCAATCGTTATCAATTGAACCTCAACAAAAAAATCATAAACAAGAAATGATAAAAACACGAAAGACGAAACATCCGAAACAACTCTCTTTAAACAAGACGAATTTGTCGGTCACCTGAACGACATATTTAATTTTGACAGAGACATACATATTAAAAACAGAAAAATCCATCAAAGGCGAACACAAAAATCCATCTCCAATAACTTGGCGACTCAAATTTTAAAAACAGAACAAAATATATCATTAATTCCGTCTCTAACTTATGTGTTTTCTAAAGACGAACTTCATCCGTCCTTAATTTGAGTATTTTTTTAGTAGTGATGCTTTAGAATTTGATATGGTCTACTTTTACTTTTTTTGCTTAAAAAAAACAAATAAATATGATTCTTTCAAAGTTACTATTGCTCTTTATTTATATTTTCTTCTAATGTATGATGTTGGAGATTTTACCTCTCAACTTTCTTTGTAATTAATGCAAAACCTTTTTTTATAAAATAAAAAAAAAAAAAAGAGAGAGAGAAGAAAAGAAAGGAATAAAATTGACAAAACATGTATGTTCTATTAATAATAACACAAGTCTAGAAATCAAATGAACATGATTATGTTTTGTGTAATATCAATTCGTAGTACCTTTTGCCTTTTTTACTCTCTTAATGGGATCGCATTTTTATTTTTAGACAAAGAGATAGTTGATTATTTGTGTTATACTTTTTTGGGTTAAATAAGTTTTAAAGTTTATAAAATTTTAAATTTTTGTTTTTAGTTTGTACCTGTAAAAAATTTGTATTTTTTAGTCCATATGAAATTATCCTGTAATCAGTTTTGATTCCTGCTGGAACGAAACATATATTTAACTATCTTTCAATTTTTTAATTCGTAAATGATTTTTTGTAAACATGTTTAGAATATTATAAAAAATTCTTTCACAAAAATTTAGAATTTTTAACCTGCGATAAATTAAATATGAATTTTTTAAATGACTTAAACTCAAAATAAATGTAACAGAAATATGAATTTATAAATTGAATTTTAAGATCATATTTTGTAGGTGAACTTTTTATAATGTTATAAACATATTCACAAATAAATCATTTAAAAATATATGTTGAAGTTTTCTGTAAGATTTTTATGTAAAATAATTTTGTAAGAATTTAAAGATGTAATTTTTTTATATGAATTAAAACTAAATTTTTAAAATTTTATATAGACTAAAGATATATTTAATTGTATTTTTTAACTATCAATTGACCAGTACAACTAAATGATTGATAAACAACTCAAAAGTTGTCAAAACAAAAAACACATTTCAGAAATCATATGGATACAAATGTTCCATGCAAAATAAATATCTACAGATGTCATTTTTATATTTTTTTGACTCAAAGATTTTATTTTTATTAAACCTACATTTTTATTGTTTACGAAAATAAAAACTACTCTTCAATCATCGTTTTTTGTTAATACAAATAAATATGTCTTTTCATCTATTTCAATTTGTCTCTTCGATCTGAAACAATTTTCTAACGCACATAATTTTTGTGGCACATATTAATCAATGTTGTCCAACTCTCCTCTAAAGCAAACCAAATTTCTTGTTTATTAACTTCCAAATTTCAATTCTTATTATTGTAATATTTTATTGGCTCAAATTTCACAAATTTCAAATTTCAATCATTGTAACTTAACTATTGAAAATGTTATTTCGGGTTTATATAATCTAACAATTCTTTTTTTATTTAAGCATTATTAATTTAGAATTAACGATTATAAACAATTTTATTAATAAATTCGTTAATTTATTTATTGTAATAAAACGGTGGGTGTGGCTAGTTTGAATTATAATATTCTATATTCGATTTTTACAAGTTCTATATTTAATTTTGAAAATTATTTTTCAAGGGATTTTTTGGAAATACAAAAATTAAAAACATGGTGTTATGTAGGTTTAATTGTTAGCTGTAGTAGAAGAATGTAAAAAAATTTGAAATATATAAAAAACAATATCACGGGTGTAAACATAACCAAATGGAAAGAAAATAAATTTAAAGATATTATAGCATATAGTATATTTTGGAATATATACATTTACTTTTATTAACAAAAAACGATGATTGAAGAGTAGTTTTTATTTTCGTAAACAATAAAAATGCAGGTTTTAATTCGAGTTATTATGAAAATAAAATAAAAAATTTATACATACTATAGCATATAGTTTCCAAGAGTTAGTGAGTTATTTAATCTTATACGTTAATTAAATCCTATAGTTGTTATTGATAGTTCTCGTTTCTCATAATAAATATTAGTTCTCACCATATACGCTCTTTTATATATATATATTATTCAAACAAAGTTTTAACTAAAGTCAAACACACTTATATTGTGGAATAAATAAATTAAAAATGATTATAACCAAGAATGATGAGCATTAAATAACATAATAAATTTGTCCTTGAACCTATCTGTAAAACCCTTAAATTTAAATTAAATTATGGATTTAATATCAAGTATAATTTTGGAATATTTGTAAAATATTTGATATATGTATATTTTTATATATATACATATAAATATTTTTGAGATTGATTAAAATTATTGGACGAAGGATAAATAATTTAATTATATTAACGAAGAATTAATACCGGGCAAATTACCCGTCAACAGAGTTGCAACGGGAGTGTTTAGTTACTTGAATATCAAGTTAATTATTATATTACATATATATGTGTTGTGTGTGAGGTGGCAAGGATGTATGCCTATATATATATATATATATATATATATATATATATATATGTTTGTGACCTCTCTTTTCAGAAATCAGAAACAGAAGCATTTCCTCTCTTTTCAGTCGTGTACCTTTCTTTCTTCTTCTTTTGGTTCTGCTTGTGTTGGAGGAAAAAGGGGGATGCTCAAAACTCAAATTACTTGGAAATCCAAGCGTCGACACAGAAAGTGTCAAGAAGGAAATTCGTTCCTCTCATCGTTAAGGTGTTAGAAAACCAACTTTGATAGCAACGACGCGAGCGGGAGTTTCGCCGATTTTTGTCGCGGTAACGTAAACGAGAAAAAAAACGTAACTAAGGTAAGGGACACCTTCCTACTTTCTAGATTGCATTTAGGGCTATAAATGCATGTGTGATAGATGATTATATGTGATGTTCTGTTTTGAAAGTGAAACAGCTTTGCATGTTGTTGTGAGTGATAAAAATGCATGTTGTTGAGATGATGCATGTTTGTGAGGTGTTGTTGCTTTGCTATTTCTAGTTGTTGTTATTGATGTTACTGCCTTTCTGTTGTTGTGAACGAAATCATTGATGTTGTGTTGAGAAATGTTTTGGGTTTTGTGGTTCAAAAGAATGGTGATTGTGTTATGGTGTTGGTGGTGGTTTTCGACGAAAAAGTTTGAAACTATGTTGAAGTTTTCTGGAATATCTCACAGTTTTCGAAGGTATACACTCCGTATTCGAATACAAATACATGATTTTTGCTACTGTTTTAGCATCTGTATTCCGTTACGACCTTGTCGTATTCGAATACAGGATTGCAAATTTTGCTACTAACTTCGCATCTGTATTCGGCTACGACCCTGTCGTATTCGAATACAGAAATGTTGATTTTTCACTGTTTTCGCATCTGTATTCGACTACAAGGATACTGTATTTGAATACAGATTGATTTTTTTCATAAACTCTATTTTAAACATTGGTTTATGCAATTAATGAGTTGGGAAACATTTGGAAGCTATACGACAAACTTATGTGAATTTTTTGAGATGGTTTGAGGTGGTAATTGAGTGTCTGGATTTGAGATTGTGTTTTGCATACTGTTTTCAGTGAAGAGAAAACAGAGCATGTCCATGCATTGCATAGTCAGGTGGTGACCGCGATGGGCCCCAGAGTTGATGCGGTGACCATGATGGGCCGCGAAATTAAGTAGTAACCGTGATGGGCTACGGAATGGCCGCATGTTCGTGGTAGTCCATTCTATCTGTGCCAGGATTTAACTTCTGTATGTTTTGGCCTGTGAGAGGCTAACATACATAAAATGTGCTGGTCTGTGAGCGACTGCACGCGTGCTGGTCTGTGAGAGACTGCACGCGTGCTGGTCTGTGAGAGACTGCACTGGTGCTGGTCCCTGAGAGACTGCACCTTGGTATATGTAAAACGTGCTGGTCTGTGAGGGACTGCACGTGTGCTGGTCTATGAGAGACTGCACTGGTGCTGGTCTGTGAGAGACTGCACCATGGTCATGTTTGGCCTGTGAGAGCCTAACATATGTAAATCGTGCTGGTCCGTGAGAGACTGCACGTGTGCTGGTCCGTGAGAAACTGCACGTCTGCTGGTCCGTGAGAGATTGCACCTTGGTAATTCTAAGAGTAGTGTACATCAGCATATACATATTGCATTGGGATGGTTGACCTGTGAGTCATGATTGGATATGAGTTGATGAGCGGAAATCGATGGGTGCAAGTATCTTATGAATTCTAAGTTTCCAATGAATTGTGGGGATGGTTAATTGTATTTGTACTTGCAACATGATTTTTATATTAAATTGTTTGCTGTTTTGCAAAGATGCAAATGTCATATATTTTAAAAAGTGAGCATCCTTATTTATCATCGTTGTTATAGCTTTGAAATATGCCATGAGTGTATTTGTTATATTTGAAATAATTGCTATGTGGTAATTGTTAATTTCGATCGGTGACCTTGTACAATTATTGTGGAAATTGGGTTTTGCCCTCAGATGATACCTAAACCCGTATCACCGACGGATACACTAACGACGAAGACGTCGTTAGTTTTCCTTGACCTTCACGTACGGAGTATTTGTGGACAACGCAGAGGGACAGACAGCTGGGTGAAGACGAGACTTATAGAGGATGCGGTGGAAATCGTGCTACTGTGGCTTTAGTGCATGATCAGACTAGACTTTTTGTATAGGGTCTAGTGTTGAGGGCTGCATTTATTTATTTTGGGATCATTGTATATCTTTTCCGCACTCTGATAATTTTTGGTGGGTCCAGGATACAGTTTTTGATGTATTTTATTTTGGTATATCTTGAAGAGCAATTTCCCAAAATTATCTTACTTGGTTATAATCCTGGTATAATTAATTAATTAATTTTGTCATTTTGGATTACGACGAATTACTTTAAGGAAAATTACTTAATATAAACTTTATTTTAATTATCTTGAATTAATTTGAAAATTCTTTTATTTATTTTGGTTGAAAAAAAAAATACACTTGCGCTGTTTAAAACTCGGGGATTTACAATTGTGGTATCAGAGCATTTGGTTAAGCTTTTGGTTGAACTTTTGGGTAGAGCTCTGGTTAGATTGTTGGGTGTGAGTCGTTATCTGATCATGCATAGGAGCAAGTAGTTAGAATGTCAAGTCTTGTATAGTTGTGATGTGCTGAAGTGATGATGCTCTTGAGTTATATTTTTGGGATTATTCTAAGTGGTGTGAGATTTCTACTTGATGATGGTTTTGTAGGGAACAATGTCTCCAAGAAGAGACGACACTGCAAGAGCCAACGTCAGCCAGGATGATCGGATGGCTGAAGCGATGAATAACATGGTTGCGTCTGTTGCTGCACAGACGGCTGCGAAGACTGAATGTGATTTAGAGAAAAGAGAAAGAGAGATTCGTGCTGCTGAATCAAGAGGACTAGAGGATTTTCGTCGTCATAATCCTCCAAAGTTCAAGGGTGATGAGGGTTCAGAGAGAGTGGACCAATGGATTCAGGAAATGGAGAAAATTTTTGAAATGATTAATTGCCAGGCAGCGGTAAAGGATAACTATGCTACATATATGCTACTAGGGGATGCAGAGTATTGGTGGAGAAGTACCAGACTTCTGATGGGATCAGCTCGTGAGGAGGTGAACTGGGAGTCGTTCAAAAAGAAGTTTTTGGACAAATACTTCCCGATGAGCACTAGGACTAAGTTGGGTGATGATTTTCTGAAATTGCACCAAGGAAACATGACGGTGGGTGGATATGCAGCTAAGTTCGAATCTTTGTCAAGGCATTTCAGATTTTTCCAAGAAGAAGTTGATGAACAGTTTATGTGTCATCGTTTCCAAAATGGACTGAAGTATGAGATTTAAGACTCGGTCTTACCATTGGGAATTCAACGTTTCCAAGCCTTAGTGGAGAAGTGTAGAGAGGTTGAGGACATGAAGAATAAGAGAGCTAACCGAGGAGGGAACTTTAATTCAGGAGGGCCTAGTCAGATGAACTATCAGAACAATAAAGGAAAGCAGGTTGCTAAACATATAACCGGCCACAGGACAACAACAAAGGTCAAAATCGCCCGGGGAACCAGAATTTTGGACGACAATTGGGACAAGGGGCTCGATGTTTTCGATGTGGGAAAGAGGGACATTATGCTACTGCTTGTATCACAAAGGATCCTACATGTTTCAATTGCCAGAAACCAGGACACATTGTAGGGAATTGCAAGGCTCCGAAGGTGGAACCAACAATGAAAGCGACTAGGGCTACTCATCCTACTTCTAGGGGACGCGTCTATCACATCGGTGCTGAAGCTGGGAATCAATCTCGCAATTTGATCCAAAGAGACTGCGAGATTGTAGGTAACACACTAACTACACTTTTTGATTCGGGTGCAACCCATTCCTTCATTGCTATGGACTGTGTGAATCGTTTGAAGCTATATATGTCTTCTTTGCCTTTTGATTTGGCTATTTCCACACCTGCTAAGATTGTGACCATAAATACTGCATGTTTACGTTGTCTTGTAACTATTCAGAATAAAGATTTCTTGGTTAATTTAATCTGTTTACCCCTAGAATCACTCGTGATCATTCTCGGCATGAATTGGATGTCGTATAATTATGTAGTCTTGGATTGTGCTCGCAAAATTGTTCTTTTTCCCGAACCTGGAGTCGTTCGGTATTTGGCTGCTAACAAACTCGGAGTGTCGCTAAGAGAAGGAACTCAGGAATTTTTATCATTGGCTAACGTGGAAGCAAAGATGGATGTGAGCATAGAAGATGTGGTGCTTGTCAAGGAATACCCGGACGTATTTCCAACAGAAATTCCAAGATTACCCCCAGTAAGAGAGGTGGAATTCTTTATTGATCTACACCCAGGAACTGGACCTATTTCAATTGCGCCGTATCGGATGTCACCATTTGAATTAAGCGAGCTTAACAGCCAAATTGAAGAATTGTTGGAGAAAGGATTTATCAGACCAAGTGTGTCACCATGGGGAGCTCTGGTGTTGTTGGTTAAGAAAAAGGATGGAAGTTCGCGCTTATGTGTGGATTATAGGCAACTTAACAAGGTAACTATTAAGAATCGTGATCCTTTACCACGTATCAATGATTTGATGGACCAATTAAGAGGAGCCGCGGTGTTTTCAAAGATTGAATTGAAGTCAGGTTACCATCAGATTCGGGTAAGAGAAGAAGATATTCAGAAAACTGCTTTCAGAACCCATTACGGACATTATCAATATCTTGTTATGCCATTTGGAGTTACGAATGCACCAGCAATTTTTATGGATTATATGAATAGAATCTTTAGCCCGTTTCTGAATAAATTCGTTGTGGTGTTCATCGATGATATATTGATTTATTCAAGAAATGAAGAGGAACATGGAGACCACTTGCGCCAAGTTCTTGAAGTTTTACGCGAGAAGCAATTGTATGCCAATCTGTCGAAGTGTGAATTTTGGCTAGAAAAAGTGAACTTCTTAGGACATGTGATAACCAAAGAAGGAATCGCTGTGGATCCGGCAAAGATTGAGACAATCCTTGCTTGGAAACAGCCTCAGACTATCACAGACATACGAAGTTTTGTTAGACTGGCAGGATACTATAGGAGATTTATCGAAGGATTTGCTAAGATTGTGGCTCCATTAACACAACTCACTAGAAAGAATCAGCCGTTTGCATGGACAGAGAAGTGTGAGGAAAGTTTTCAGTTACTTAAGGAAAAGCTGACAACCTCACCAGTATTGGTCTTGCCACTACTAGAGGAACCATATGAGGTTTACTGTGATGCATCTCACCAAGGTTTGGGATGTGTTCTGATGCAACACAAGAAAGCTGTAGCATACGCCTCAACGCAATTGAAAATTCAGGAACGAAACTATCCTACTCATGATTTAGAGCTTGCTGCGGTAGTTTTCACATTAAAAATTTGGAGACACTACTTATACGGATGCACGTTCACAGTGTTCAGTGACCATAAGAGTTTGATCAGAAAGAATTGAACATGCGCCAAAGGAGATGGATGAAGACTCTTAAGGATTTTGATTTTTCATTGCAGTACCATCCTAGGAAAGCCAATGTGGTGGCTGATGCATTAAGTAGAGGAAGTGTGTCAGTATCTTCAATGGTAATGGCCAGACAACAAGAGTTGTGGGAAGCATTTAGAGATCTACACTTGGACGTAGAGTTTGCACCAGGAATTTTAAAGTGTGGAATGATAAAAATTTTGGGTGGTCTACTTGACGAGATTGCGAACTTGCAAGATGACGCATTAATCCAAGAAAAGAGGAATCTAATAGTGCAAGGAAAGACAACTGAGTTCAGGATTGGACCAGATAATATTTTGAGATGTAATGGGAGGATTTGTGTTCCTGCAGTTGCAGATCTAAGGAGAACAATTTTGGAATAGGCTCATAAGAGTAAATTGAGTATTCATCCTGGAGCGACAAAGATGTAGCAAGACTTACGACAGAATTTTTAATGGCCAGGAATGAAGAGGCATGTAGCAGAGTATGTATCAACTTGTTTAACTTGCCAGAAAGCGAAAGTGGAATATCGACGATCTGCTGGAATGTTGCAACCTTTGGATATACCAGAATGGAAGTGGGATAGCATTTCCATGGATTTTATAACTGGATTGCCCAAGACAAGGAAAAAGAATTATTCGATTTGGGTAATAGTGGATCGATTGACAAAATCCGCACATTTCTTGCCAGTAAAGACCACTTATAAGGTAGATAAGCTGACGGAAATCTACATTGCTGAGATTGTCAGATTACACGGAGTACCGTCGAGTATCGTATCAGACCATGATCCGAAGTTCACATCTCACTTTTGGGGAGCGCTGCATGAAGCGTTGGGAACGAAACTGAAATTGAGTTCAGCATACCATCTGCAAACAGACAGACAGACTGAGAGAACGAATCAGACGTTGGAAGATTTATTGAGGGCATGTGTCTTGGATGACAGAGGGAGTTGGGATGATGTATTGTCATTGATTGAGTTTACTTACAACAATAGTTTCCATGCCAGTATTAGAATGGCACCATATGAGGCTTTGTATGGACGCAAATGTCAGACACCTTTATGCTGGTATAAGGACGGAGAAAGTATGATTGTTGGACCTGAGATGGTACAACAAACTACAAACAAGGTCAAAAGGATCAAAGAGAAAATGAAGATTTCACAGGATCGTTAGAAGAGTTATGCGGACAAGCGTTGCAGACCTTTAGAATTCGAGTAGGGTGATCTTGTATTTCTAAGGATCACGCCTACAATTGGAGTTGGCAGAGCTATTAAATCAAGGAAATTGACTCCGAAATTTATTGGACCATACCAGATTACAGCACGAATTGGACTAGTGGCTTATCGGATTGCTTTACCTCCAATATTGTCCAATATTCACGACGTATTTCACGTGTCGCAGTTGAGGAAATACATTTCGGATCCGTCACATGTAATCCAACCAGACACAATTCAACTGAAAGATAACCTGTCATTTGAAGTATTACCTATAAGGATTGAGGACAGGAAGATTAAACAGCTAAGGAACAAGGAAGTCCCACTAGTCAAAGTGATTTGGAATCCGACTACTGGAGACGCGACTTGGGAACTAGAGAGTAAGATGAGGGAACAGCATACTCAATTGTTTATTGACACATAGTTTTGAGGACGAAACTAATTTAAAGGGGGTAGTAATGTAAGACCCTTAAATTTAAATTAAATTATGGATTTAATATCAAGTGTAATTTTGGAATATTTGTAAAATATTTGATATATGTATATTTTTATATATATACATATAAATATTTTTGAGATTGATTAAAATTATTGGACGAAGGATAAATAAATTTAATTATATTAACGAAGAATTAATACCGGGCAAATTACTTGTCAACAGAGTTGCGACTGGAGTGTTTAGTTACTTGAATGTCAAGTTAACTATTATATTACATATATATGTGTTGTGTGTGAGGTGGCAAGGATGTATGCCTATATATATATATGTTTGTGAGTGAGAAGGAAGTTCAGAAATCAGAAATAGAAGCATTTCCTCTCTTTTCAGCTGTGTACCTTTCTTTCTTCTTCTTCTGGTTCTGCTTGTGTTGGAGGAAAAAGGGGGATGCTCAGAACTCAAATTACTTGGAAATCCAAGCGTCGAAACATAAAGTGTCAAGAAAGAAAGTCGTTCCTCTCATCATTACGGTGTTAGAGAACCAACTTTGATAGCGACGACGCGAGCGGGAGTTTCGCCGGTTTTTTTCGCGGTAACGTAAACGAGCAAAAAAAACGTAACTAAGGAAAGGGGAACCTTCCAACTTTCTAGGTTTCATTTAGGGCTATAAATGCATGTGTGATGGATGATTATATGTGATGTTTTGTTTTGAAAGTGAAACTGTTTTGCATGTTGTTGTGAGTGATAAAAATGCATGTTGTTGAGATGATGCATTTTTATGAGTTGTTGCTGTGCTGTTTCTAGTTGTTGTTATTGATGTTACTGCCTTGCTGTTGTTGTGAACGAAATCATTGATGTTGTGTTGAGAAATGTTCTGGGTTTTGTGGTTCAACAGAATGGTGATTGTGTTATGGTGTTGGTGGTGGTTTTCGAAGAAAAAGTTTGAAACTGTGTTGAAGTTTTCTGGAATATCTCACTGTTTTTTAAGGTGTATTCGAATACGGTACTAGTGTATTTGAATACATTCCTGTAAATTTCCAGTTTTATTCAAAATTTGAATGTCGTATTCGAATACAACACTCCGTATTCGAATACAAATACATGATTTTTGCTACTGTTTTAGCATCTATATTTGGTTACGATCTTGTCGTATTCAAATACAGGATTGCAAGTTTTGCTACTAACTTCGCATCTGTATTCGGCTACGACCCTGTCGTATTCGAATACAGAATCGCTGATTTTGCCACTGTTTTCGCATTTGTATTCATCTACGACAACCTCGTATTCGAATACAGAAATGCTGATTTTTTACTGTTTTCGAATCTGTATTCGACTACAAGGATACTGTATTCGAATACATATTGATTTTTTAAAAAAACTCTATTTTAAATATTGGTTTATGCACTTAATAAGTTGGGAAACATTTGGAAGGTATATGACACACTTATGTGAAGTTTTTGAGATTGTTTGAGATGGTTTGATGTGGTAATAGAGTGTCTGGATTTCAGATTGTGTTTTGCATACTGTTTTCAGTGAAGAGAAAACAGAGCATGTCGATGCATTGCATAGTCAGGTGGTCACTGCGATGGGCCTCAGAGTTGATGCGGTGAACGTGATGGGCCGCGAAGTTAAGTAGTAACCGTGATGGGCTACAGAATGGCCGCGTGTTCGTGGTGGTCCATTCTATCCGTGCGAAGATTTAACTTCTGTATGTTTTGGCATGTGAGAGGCTAATATACGTAAAACGTGCTTGTCTGTGGCGACTGCAGGTGTGCTGGTCTGTGAGAGACTGCACTGGTGCTGGTCCGTGAGAGACTGCACCTTGGTATACGTAAAACGTGTTGGTCTGTGAGCGACGGCAGGTATGCTGGTCTGTGAGATACTGCATTGGTGCTGGTCCGTGAGAGACTGCACCATGGTCATGTTTGGCCTGTGAGAGCCTAACATATGTAAATCGTGCTGGTCCGTGAGAGACTGCACGTGTGCTGGTCCGTGAGAGACTGCACCTTGTTAATTCCAAGATTAGTGTACATCGGCATATACATATTGCATTGGGATGGTTGACCTGTGAGTCATGATTGGATATGAGTTGATGAGTGGAAATCGATGTGTGCAAGTATCTTATGAATTCTAAGTTTCCAATGAGTTATGGGGATGGTTGATTGTATTTGTACTTGCAACATGATTTTTATATTAAATTGTTTGCTGTTTTACAAAGATGGAAATGTCATGTATTATAAAAAGTGAGCATCCTTATTTATCATCGTTGTTATAGCATTAAAATATGTCATGAGTGTATTTGTTATATTTGATATAATTGCTATGTGGTAATTGTTAATTTTGGTCGGTGAACCTTTACAATTATTGTGGAAAATTGGGTTTTGCCCTCAGATAATACCTGAACCCGTATCACCGACGGATACACTAACGAAGAAGACGTCGTTAGTTTTCCTTGATCTTCACGTACGGAGTATTTGTGGACAACGCAGAGGGACAGATAGCTGGGTGAAGATGAGACTTGTAGAGGATGCAGTGGAAACCGTTCTACTGTAGCTTTAGTGCATGATCAGACTAGACTTTTTGTATAGGGCCTAGTGTTGAGGGTTGTATTTATTTATTTTGGGATCATTGTATATCTTTTCCGCACTCTGATAATTTTTGGTGGGTCCAAGATACAATTTTTGATGTATTTTATTTTGGTATATCTTGAAGAGCAATTTCTCAAAATTATCTTACTTGGTTATAATCTTGGTATAATTAATTAATTACTTTTGTCATTTTGGATTACGACGAATTATTTTAAGAAAAATGACTTAATGTAAATTTTATTTTAATTATGTTGAATTAATTCAAAAATTCTTTTATTTATTTTGGTTGAAAAAATATATATATTCGCGCTGTTTAAAACTCGAAGTGTTACACTATCTCAACCAGTAAATGCTTAAGTTAGACACGGTTCGAATATGGGATCTCACATTTATGTGAGTTAATTATGATAAAATTTACTATATTTTTTAAGATAAAAAAGTAATAATAAATTTCAATCATGTGTAATCTACGCTGTAAACAACTGTGCTTCAAATAAAATAGTACATATGACACTTATCTACTGCTCTCCTATCTAAAGTATTTATTTTCGATGAAATAAAAATAGTATCTTTCAAGCATGTTCTACCTTTTTTTTCCAAATAGACTCATAATTTAAACACTTTGAAAAAAACATTGAATACTTTCTCACATAAAAAGAAAATTTGTATGCTCTAAAAAATTAGTGTTGTTAATGTGCATTAAAACACATAAATGAAATGGATTTATAACCCAAAACCCAAATAAAATCACCACTAATTTAACATGCATAAATCATGTGATAAAAAAAAACACTTTTTTTTTACAAAATGTGATAAAAAAAATTGCATGTTTAAAAAAAGTAATTGTATATATAATAATAACAAATAATTAACATATTCTTTTATACAAATTTCTTCCTTTTAGATTTTTTCATTCATTAAACATTTTCTTTCTTCTACACGCTACCTTCTTCTCTTTTTTTTATGAACTATTTTTTAATTTATTTAATCAATTTTCTTTTTCTTATATTTGGTTCATATATCTAATTTTGCAGGTTCGCTGAAATGGTGAATACAATTTGGAATCTATATCAATAAAAATATGAGAACTAGCTAGAGATAAAGTTACACTTGCTAAAGTAGAAAGTTAAAAAAATAAAATTACACACTTCAAGTCAAAATGATGACTTTGGAGACTTTTCAAGTACATTTCAAAATGAGAATAATTCTTATGCGACACAAATATTTTGACACATTTTGAAAATAAAAACATTTGAATACACACACACAAATATATATATATATATATATATATACATATATATAATTTAATTATTTTAAGAATATATATTATTTAACTATTAGTTTTTCTACTTTTTCTTTTTATTGTGACTGTGTTCAAATGTGTGCGCCCAAATAATAATTACTCTCAAAATAGAAATTATTTTCATATTTACAACAATCAAACAAAAAATAAGTTTTTATAGGCCTGAAATCAATAGAGCAATTATTAACTTCATACTTATATCTATTACAAAACAAATTTGTATTCTACAAAACAAAGTATTACCAGATTTTTTAAAGTGAGACTTAAATTATTATTGATATTCTTATAATTCTTATTTTAAATAATATCAATAAAACATATATATTAAGGTATAAGCCAAACTCCTTCACATAAATTCTCACAAAAATAAAGATGGTGCGGCAACAAGATAGACGTATTCAAAAATTGTTCATCTCTAACTAAAATATAAACTTAAATGATGAAACCTTTATAATGTCAATCGTTACAATTCCTAATTGAAAAGTTTAATTTATACAATTATAATGATTTTCCTGATTACAATAATCAAATTGAAATAATCCTTTCATAAGTAAAAATCATTTGTGAAATTTGAAATTTGAACATTCAATTAGGGATGTCAAGATAACTTTCACATGCGGGTACCCCCCGAAACCATCTTGATTTGGGCGGGAAAAACCCGCTTTGATTGGGTGCGGGTGCGGATTTTCTCCGAAATTAAAATTCGAGTGCGGAGACGGGTGCGGGTGTGTTGATATCCACCCCGCACTTGAACCCGCCCCGCTAGTAATATTATTGTAATTTTTAAATTTTATATACATGCACATATTGAATATACTTAATATTTTTTTAAATATTAAAAATTAAAATCTCATCTCTATAAAAAAATATTTTTTTAATAATAATTATTTTATTATACTAATTACAATAGAAATGATTTTTAAATTTATAACTTTATGTATATGAATGGCTGCGGATGTGAGCGGGAAAACCCGAAATCCATTGCAGGCGGGGATGGGGGTCTAAATTTCACATCCACTAAAAACGGGGGCGGGTGTGGGTTTTCCCAATTAGTCGGGTGCAGGGGTGGTGAAGGCAAAATCCACCTCCGCCCTGCCCCGTTGCCATGTCTACTACATTGAATCACACAAACAAAAATCGGTTACAATATCCAATACTATACTTATATTTTTTTTACCTAAAATCAATTTCAACGATTAAATTCAAAATCAATAGGCTAAATTTTCAAATTTAATATTATAAGGCATTAAATGAGTTTTTAAATTGCAACTTTTTGTATTAACTTTATTTAGATAAAAAAAAATGGATTTGAAAAAATAATAACACAAAGAAAACTTTTTGAATTAAATTAAAAAATAATATGAAAACATATACATTTTTTATAATATGTTGTCAATATAATAATAATCCTAATAATAATAATAGCAATAACTTTAAGATCAAATTTACACAAAATAAAAATATGTACCCAATCAAATCAAAAAATTATAAAAGCTCTATTAAGCAAATCAATTTGTTTTTTAAAATTTAATACATTAAGAAACATTAATTTTTATAAGGTGGGTTCTTCCCAAAAAATAAATTTTATATACAAGTAAATTAATTTTATGAAGAAAAAAATTTAAATTTTACATTAAATTAAAAAAAAAAGTTATCCAAAACTATCAAAACGATGAAGTAAATATAACAAAAATACATAATTAATTACATGTCTATTTTTTTTAGTATGTTATAGATACAGAGTTTCCACCGCTATTCATCGAAGGCTAATCTCTATCAGAAACTATGTGGGCACACAAGGTGAATTCACCATTTCCAATCAAATTTTTTTGATAGGCAAGAGTCAGAGATCGAACTCCTTGACCAATTGTTTAAGGGACCGAAGTCCCTTACCACTCGGACCAATTCGTATATTATAGTTTTCCACAAATTTTCTCTACTGGAGATAATTCTTCGATGTGCGTCAGACACTAAATGTAGTTTCCTAGTGAGAATTCAAATTCATGTTCATTTTATTGTGAAAATCTAGCTCCTGCCGTTAGATTTAACATTGGTGGTAATTATGTCTTTACTGAATTAAAAAATAAAAGAATTTATTAATTAAAATAAGAAATTTGATTAACAATAATATAAATAAAAAAATAAATAATTTCATTTTAGCTTCAATGGGATAATTGTTAATAGTTAAATTTTGAAGATATCTCATACACTTATTTTTTTAAAAAAAATGATATTTAACAATCGATATAGTATAATAAAAAGTATATAAATATATATACATTTTTGAAATGGTTCACACAATTTAAACAAATACATTATATACATATATATATTAAAAATTAACCACAAATTTTGGATATATCTTTAGTCCGAGCTCATATACATATACTAAAATTGTCATTTATAGAAAATACTACGATGTTAACATTTGTAATGAAATATATTGTTCCAATACACGACAATGTTATTTTATCCATCAATTAATTAAAATTAATACTTTTTATATCTTCTAAATAAAAATAAAAATAATCATAATATGTTATACACTAATTATAATTTATTATATAGATTGTACGAGGGATAATTGTTTGTCTATGAGAAATTAGTTAAAATTTGTGATTCTTTTTAATATCATCAACATAAAAATAAGACAGTTTTAATCCATTAACTATAATTTTTTACACTTTAATTTTTTCATGTTATTTTTTTGGAAATAAGTCGTTAAAGAAGTTGTTGGAATCTATAATTTATAAACGGGATTAAGGTTTGTCATCAATCAATTAGTTAGAATTTATTTTTTATATCTTACAAATAAAATAAGAATAATCATAATATATTAATTATATAATTAATTAAAAAATGTATACGGGATAGTAAAAATGAGAACAGTTATAATGCCCAAAGTATAATTTTTTCACACGTTATTTTTTTCACAGCAGTGGAAACATACAATTGATACACAAGATAAATGTTTGTCACCAATTAATTATTTAAAATTAATATATTTTTATATCTTTTAAACAAAAATGAGAATAATTATAATTTATTATAAAAATCTTACACGGGACAAATAATTGTCATTAAAGAATTAGTTAAAATGAATATATTTTTAAAATATTATCGGCATAAAAATAAGTACAATTTGCAATGAGTTATTTAGAATTGTTTGAATTGAACAATTTTGCACATGTGTAATGAATTCCATAATTGATTGATTAGATTTATTGGATTTGTGCATTTTTTTCTTTGGATCAAATAAGAGCTTATTTGATGTTTCGGTTATAGGTTATTTTGTGTTTTTAAAATGGACAGTCACCAAATACATGATAAGTTATGTTTTTATGATGGTATATTTAGTTCAATTGTAAATCATACATATTAAAAACTACATGAAAGATTATTAATTTTGTTTGATTAACACTATTTATCATTAGAAATTATTTGAATTTAGCTTATTTAAAAATTTAAGATTTTAATCATTGATTAAATTTTCACACTTCGGTTATAGTTTACCATTAATACTATAATAGTTAAACATATAAATTTATGTATGTATAAACTATCTAACACACTATACATATAACATCGAAGGCGATAACATAACACATTGTTTGAAAATATATGCTTACAAGATATCTCGCATGAGGCAAACAATTTAAAAATAATATTAAGAAAATTGAATAGATTTATTTAGACAAAAATATATCCCGTGCTTGGCACTGACTACACACTAGTAACATTAAAATAAAGCAAGTTTAATTTTATAAAAAATGTGAGATTTGTCACTTAAATAGAATGCTTAACAATTCTAAACTTAGTATATAACGCTTATAAAAATAAAAAACAAAATATGAAGAACATGGTAAATATAGAAAAAGTCGAAGAAGGTGACAAGGAAATATTTAACCAATATCCAGTAGTACATAGAACAATTGGTGGAATCAGAGGACCAATTCAATTGAGTGGAGTATACATAGAATATAAAGCACTAGTGATAATATAAATGTATCAAGAGAAATCAATTTGAATATCTATTATCAAGAGAGAAATTTTATGAAACACCTAATGCTTTCTCTTTTAAATCATAAACCATCGAACATCAAGGTCTTTCTCTTTTAAACCTAATGCTTTCACTCTCACTTTTAAAATCTTTTACATAATATTTTAAACACCATACATTGAAAAAACATTCTCTCAATCTCACCAAACAAATGGATTGATTCAGATTTGAAACTTTAAACCAATTAAAGATGTCCCATGTCGCATGAAATATGATCCGCATGACAACCTTTTGTTGTTGTTGGATCTGTGTTGGTGACAATTGCTGCAAGACTTTAATAGTGAAGTTGTTGATGAAGATTATATGTAGCAAATTCTAAAGTATGTTGTTACACTAGCCTTTAGGTTCGATTCGCCTCACCAATCAGATGCAAATGAGATAACCAGCGCATCCCCTTTAGGGTACTTTGGAAAACCTTCATGTGATTTGCACTATCATACCAAGAGTATCTTTCAATAGTATGTTACAAAAGAATGTTTCCTATTATTTACTCATGCATTAGAGAAGAATAAGATGACTTAGAATATAAGAATGGGTGAGAAAAGTGGATGCCAATCTCCAAATTTTCGTTATTGTTTTTATTTTTTTCATTCTGTCCAAAGTGACACTATTTATAGAAAAATAATGTTACTTGAGAAAGAGGTACAACTATTGGTTCTGCCATTCCGTTTAGTGAAACGATATATACATATAGCGTTCAGATATTGACTAGACAGTTGCATTGCTCTTGTGGCTGATCAATGCTTCATTTCACGAATGACCCGGGTTTGAATCCATCAGTTGTGTCTTTTCATTTTATTCAACATTTGCGCCTTTTCAAAAGGATTTTATTCCTAAAATATTACACACCAGGAATCAAACTCAAGACCTTACTAATACATGTATAGAACACAACCACTAAATCAACAACTAAATCTTGTCAATTAAAATCATTTATACATACATATATCACCAATATTTTGGAAATATCTCACAATCCCCCACCATTTTCAAAATATACTTAGTCCCATAATTTTGGAAATATCATGGTTTCAGATAATGGTATCTTACGATTCGAACCACTACTTAGTAAGCTAAGGGTTTGACTTATCCCGAATAGATTGGTAAACAAGCTTTGAACCAATTATTCATTAAACAAGTGTGCATAACTTACACATGAAATATCGGTACTATCGAAAGAATTATAAAGATGGCACATTTGATAAGCACTTGTGTCATGTACCCTTTTGATGAGAATTTAAGAGTCAAACCCTTTAACTCTTTCAAGCTGCCTCACTTTATTCTCACATAGGTAGACTATATCAAACATACACCCATAATATGTATTTCAGCAAATTCATGCTATATGTCTATTAAGAGTAAAACTCAACCTTCCAACTTTATACTTATGGTCAAAGTACTTTCAACCCTTGGGATGTATCTATATTCAAGTACTTGCAATCACTGTAATAGTGTACTTTTATCATTTGAACTCAAGACTTGATGCTACTCAAGTGTGAGTTGATTTTCCACCATTGATGATTAATTAGATATGGGCTTGAGTCCCATCCCCAATGATGTCTTCAACACCATGTCCCTTGTCAGACCTTTCATCAAAGGATCTGCAAGATTCTTTTCAGTTCTTACAAACACTATGGATATTACTCCATTTAAAATTAAATCCTTTACATAGCTATGTCTTAAACCAATATGTCTAGATTTTCCATTATATACTTGGTTATATGCTTTGGATAGTGTGGGTTGACTATCACAATGTATGGATATTGGTGCCATTGGCTTTGGCCAAATTGGTATCTCATACAACAAGTTTCTTAGTCATTCAGCCTTTTTACTACCTGCAGCTAGGGCAATGAATTCTGCAGCCATGGTGGAGTCAGCAATGTAAGTTTGTTTCTTTGATCCCCAAGAAACTGCACCTCCACCAAGGTTGAAGATCCATCCACTTGTGGAATCATGATCATCAATATAAGTTACCTAACTGACATATGTGTATCTTTCTAAAACTGAAGGATATCCACTATAGACTAAACTATAATTAATTATTCCTTTCAAATATTTTAATACTATATTAATAGCATGTCAATGTTCTTTACTTGGAATGCTTGTATACCGACTTATTCTTCCAACAACATATGTTATATCAGGTCTGGAACAAGTCATGACTTATATCAAACATCTGATTATCTTTTATGTTCTTGATAGTGTTGATCAACTATCACCAAACCATGACACTTTTGCCATTTAATCTCTTCACATTGTATCATATACAATTAATAAGCATTTCAATTATCAAACACACAAACTTTTATGTCATTCTACCTTTTAATATATTTAATAAGCATTTCAATTTTGAAATTTTAATTCCTTTTTCAATATATGCAAGTCCAAGATATAATACATTGAATGCATTAAATATATATTGCCACAAGTTAACAAAGCATGATCATAAAGATATCTCATAATCAAATATCATAAGATGGATCCAAACATGTAAGTAATCTAGTCATTAACAAATAAACTTTCATTTTTATTAAAGAAACCATTTATTCATAGTTATATTATAACTAATACATGCATCATGAATTTTATTGGTTAATTCAAGTTTCATATTTAAATATTTTTCTATGGTAAACCCAAATAAGTATCACAATAGAAAATAAACAATGAATAAAATCATTAAGATGTTCTATTATTTTCTTCCACAAAAATTTGTTAACTTATAATAATTTTAAAATATATACCCAAATTATTTTTAATATCAAGAAATCGACAAATACTTTCATACTATCATGCACATATAATATAAGTTAATCAATTAACGATTTAATAACTTCTCACATGAAGCATTACTATCATTCAGACACACACTTGATATTTATGACAATTTATTTACACTACTTTAAATAAATTAATATGCATCTTTAAACCATACATATTCATACTTGTCAAGATTTAATAATTCCATATTATTAATTTTCCACACCCTATCTCCATATTATTATATATGTATCCGGAAAAGAAAATTTATTATATAAGTGTATTAACACTAAATAACTTCAGATGTTCAACCATGAATTTTCATGAGATTACTTCTAAGACTTTAATTAATTTTTAAAATCCAAATAAACAAGAAAAATTCATGCAAAAATCATATTAAATTCACATACTTGATTATATTCTAAATTATGCACATCAATCTAATCACGTGTTAAATTTATCACAAATAAACTTTGGAGAACCACATGAATTTTGTTGAAAGTCGGAATTAAATTTCATATCATTATGTCATTCAATTTTCTAAAGTTAATATGTCCTAACCACATATGCCATAAATCACAAGACTCAATGATATAAGCATAAATCATATTGTTATTTTAGTTACTAACAACATTACATTTGAACATATTTTCACAAAGGTAACCCTTCCCTACAAATATACCCCCTTTAGAGAGAATAAATTTATCTCCCTCAAATACACATTTGAAACAAAAACTTATTAAGTAAAGGTACATAAATCAAGTTTTTCCTAACTTCAGGAACATAAAATACATCTTTAAGAGTAAGTGTTTTTCCAGAAGTGAATTCAATTTCCACTGTTCCTTTTCCTTTGACTTGGACAGTTGAGGCATTTCTCATGTACAAAACACTTCCACCTTCTTCATCAATGGCTTTAAATAGTTCTTTGTTTTTGCACACATGGCGGGTAGCACCAGAGTCTATCCACCAAGATTCAACATCTTCAATTATGTTGAGTTCAAAAATGACAGTAACAAGATTATCTTTTGTTGCACTTGAATTCTTCTCTTTATTCTTACTTTTCAAGAACCTGCACTCATTTTTAAAGTGTCCTAGTTTTCCACAATGATAACAACTTCCTTTTCTTTTCTATCGTTGTTCATCATTACCATTGTGCTTTTCATGAGATTTATCAAAATCTCAATTTCTTTTATTAAAAGTTTTGCTTGAATTTCCTTCCTCCATTACATGGAAATTTTCACGAGAAAATTGGTTTTTAGTATCCTCTTGTTTACAGAACTCTTCTTCTAAACGAAGGTGATTACCCAATTGCTCAAGAGATATGTCCTCTTTCTTATGTTTCATGGATTTTTTGAAATCTTTCCACGAAGGTGGAAGTTTGTCTATTATGGAGGATACAATAATGGTTTCATACATGTGCATCTAATGTTGTTTGTAGTTATTAAGAATACGTTCAATTTCATGCATTTGTTCCATTACTGATTTATTATCAATCATTTTATAATTATTAAATTGAGAAACAAGAAACTTCTTACTTGTAGCGTCTTCTTGCATGTATCTTGACTCTAATTTATCCCACAGTTCCTTTGCAGAAATACTACTTTGATATATATCGAACAAAGAATCAGACATATCGTTGAGAATATGGCCCATGCATATATAGTCATCATTTTCCCACTTCTGCCTTTCTCTTGTTTCTGCTAATGTTTCCACTTCCTTCTCTAGCGGTCTCGTGGTGTTCAGAACATACACCACCTTCAAAGTTGTAAGAAGGAATTTCATCTTTTTTTGCTAACGAATAAAGTTTCCCCCATCTAATTTCTCCAACTTCACAAAATTAGAAGTCATTTCTTTAAGTGATGTAGCCATTGATTGGATATAAAATCGAACCTAAAGATTGTTGGATCTGTGTTGGTGACAATTGCTGCAAGACTTTAATAGTGAAGTTGTTGATGAAGATTATATGTAGCAAATTCCAAAACGTGTTGTTATACTAGCCTTTAGGTTCGATTCACCCCCACCAATTGAATGCAAATGAGATAACCAGCGAATCTCCTTCAGGATACTTTGGAAAACCTTGATGTGATTTGCACTATCACACCAAGAGTATCTTTCAATAGTATGTTACAAAAGAATGTTTCCTATTCTTCACTCATGCATTAGAGAAATATAAAATAAGTTAGAATATAAGAATGGGTGAGAAAATTGGATGACAATCTCCAAATTTTCGTTGTTGTTTTTATCTTTTTCATTCTGTCCAAAGTGACACTATTTATAGAAAAATAATGTCACTTGAGAAAGAGGTACAATTCTTGGTTCTACCATTCCATTTAGCGAAACGATATATACATATAGCATTCAGGGATTGACTAGACAGTTGCATTGGTCTGGTGGCTGATCAACGCTTCTTTCCGCGCATGACCCAGGTTTGAATCCATTAGTGTGTCTTTTTATTTTATTCAACAGTTACGCCTTACACACCAAGAATCGAACTCAAGACCTTAACCTTACATATATAAAACACAACCACCGAACCAACAACTAAATCATGTCAATTAAAATCATTTATACATACATATATCACCAATATTTTTGATATATCTCACAGTTGCTTGTTCTGGGAACCTAAAGATTGTTGACATTTCATTCTCTAAATTGTAAGATATTACATAAAGCATGTAAAAAGAGCTCGATCTACCAAAGTAAGGATAACAATCTAAGATAACTTCTTTGTCATGGTAAACTTTGCATATGTAACAAGTTGGTAACAATTCCATTGTATTTTCAAAAAGAAAGACCTTGTAATCATCTAAGGAGCTATGAAAGCAACATTATATTTAAATCAGCATAGCGATAGTTTCCTTGAACTGACTTGGATGTAGCCATAAAACACCATGACTTCGAGATTGGGTTGCAAATGAACAACTCAATTGGGTCATGATCATTTATGGTGCAACAAAGAACTAAACTATTACTATAAGCTAAGACACTAGCTAAATTTGATAAGAATTTTAAAATATTGTCAGAAATACATAAAGATTGTCTTTCTTTAAGTAAATAATGTCACTCATCTATTTTTTTATACCTTTGATTTATTTGTTCAAATTGTATAAAGAAGTATGTGTCATGCATCTTTAACAAATTCCGTAATGATGAGAATGAGAATAAAAAATAAAGCTAACATGTTAAAAGGCAAGAGACAAGAGAGAGTGTGAATTTTTTTTTTGACTCAAAAAAATGTGCGATTAAACTAGATTTTGTTCATGGGTGTATATAATATATAATAGACATATCTATATGAAGCTTATCACACAGTAATAGAAATCTTATCATATTTTTTAAAAACATAGAAATCTTATCATGTAATATTTTCTTAAAAAAATATCACATAATATCTCAACAAATAATTTTCGACGATGAGAAAATCTTTTCTAACTAATTTTAAATTTTTTTTTCAAATTAAGTAACACCCTTTTTAATTTGATAATTAATTAATGAGATTAAATCACTTTCCAAATCTCAAATAATCTATTGCAAATTTGGGAAATTTTTATGTAGTTCTCGTAGATATACCTAGTAGTTAAGTATTTGACATATCATCAACTATTGTTATGTTAAAAACTGCTACGTCACTATTCCGTTTGTTACATAAGTTTTTTTTTTTTTTTTAACATTGACTAGCATCAGATTTTAAAACATAATTGAACTTACATGATTTAAATTAAAACAAAAAAATTTATAGAGATGAAAATCAGAAAGGCGCAAACTTACATGGACCAAAATTTTAAAATCGAATGATCTAATTTCATAATTAACATTTGGTGGACCAAAATCATCTATTGACTAAAATTGGAATATCAAAATTGCATTTAAGTCAAATAATTAATATCCAATGGCTTTTAGTTTATGCTGTTAGTGACAATTTTTTACTTGTCCATGTTATACCAAGTCTGGAATATTTTTATAACAAATTAAAGAGCTTCACTTTTTTAGTCAAAAAAAAAAACAAAACAAAAAGAACTTCACTTTTGGTAAGCAAGTAAACATGTAATGCTATAAATGGTGGATTATCTCAACAAATTAAAGAGCTTCACTTTTTTCGTCCAAAAAAAAACAAAAACAAAAAGAGTTTCACTTTTGGTAAGCAAGGAAACATGTAATATTATAAATGGTCGATTATCTCAACTATGTTGGCCTACTAACCTAAATTGACAAATCACGAGTAAGTATTAGAGAAATATTATTTGAACACATTTTTGGACACAAATACAATACTTTTTATACGTACTATGGTAACATAAATGTGGGTCATACTCCCTCCCTCTCTCTCTTCTTCCATAAATGTGAGTCATACTGTAATTATGTATAAAAATATGTTCAAATAACATTTCTCTAAGTATTATTAAATAAGAAAGATAAAATAAACGAACACGTGAGACCTGACCAAAATCCATAAAAAAGAAAATTAACAAAATTTAAAGAATGGAAGACAATAAACAGTTTATTGCAATCAAAGTCTTATAAAATCAAGCAAAGTGACAAGGTCCACCTAGTGTAAGTTCTGTAAGAAAGACATAAGGAAGCTAACTTGTCACACAACTATACATTCTCTCTGTATATAAGAAACAACAAAGATTAAAGATTAAAGATTAAAGATTAATTGATTGATTTAAAGTGCCAACATAGTTATGATACCAAACTAATTATGTGATATTTTTGCATTTTATTTTTGCTTAAAAAATAAATAAATAAGAAACAACAAAATGCATTTAATTACAAACATATAAAACATTCCCCCATCTATTTTGAGGGACTTCCAAAAGAACCAATTATAATTTTTTGAAGACATTAATAATCCGTAAATAGCCACACTCAAGTCAAAGTCTTTTTTCAACTTTTTCAAACTATAGTTGTCATTACTATCATAATTGTACCTAACTCAACAACAAAACACTAGCATGATTAATAAAATCAACTAAACATTAACAAACAATTGAACCTCTATGATCCTTAAAAATACAACTTCAAGACATGAAATTTTATTGACCATTTTGATTCATTTTTATTTATATTATGTCAAAATAAAAAATACTCCTGATTAAATATATTAAATTTTATTGACATTTTTTTTACTTATATTTGAAACGGAAGTAATATTTCTTAACCTGTTGTATCATATACTAGTGCTACAAGCAAAAAATTAAGAACAAAGTCTAATATAATTATTAATTACTAGCACATCATTACAATACCCAATATAAAATAGTTTCTTTGCAATCTAACATTATTAAATAAACTTGTCTCTCACAATAATACGAATATACTATCGTGAGCAAGTCACACGATAACCTCAATTTTTATTCACACACATAATTATATAATTGAAATCATGATTTTTTAATTATTTTGTACGGAAAACCAAGTTTGGATGAAAGTAAGAACCAATGCTAATAATGCAGCTAAGAAGGAAATCGTAGTCCCTAGTGTATCGAAATAAGTATGGTAAGCTAGAGCCAACCATGTCCTCCGTTTATTTGTGTAATGCTTTTCAATTTGGAGCTTGATGAGAATATATTTCTGCTGGAAAAACGTTTCTGCTGGCAAATAATCACGTAATTCATGGAAAAACTTTGCATAATCTTCGTCACTTCCGGGAAAGTTTTGAAATACACCAGCTGTCCTAAGCTCTTTTATATCCTCTGCACTATCGACCAATGAGCCAATGAAGGTTAAAAACGAGCAAAATTGATAGTTGTAACGAACATTTGAACACATCTCATATGCTATTAAGTTTCGAAAAACATAGGGTGTGGCATCATTGAACAGAAAAATAGGTAGACTTAATTCTCCACTAAACCAATTAGACTTGAATGAAATGTTATCCCATATGCATTCGTATTTCCTATTTGCTATCACTCGAATTCCTACTGTTTTTAGATCTCGTATGCTTTTATGTGTACCCCAATGAACTTTTTGTACATCACCAACTTTTTGGTTTTGGATTGTATCTTTCATATTATTTTTTTCCTCAGAATTGAGAATGGTTTGATATGGTAAAAGGTACACCGAGCATGAATAATCGAATATATGACAGTGTTTATTACTTTCATATTCAATTACTTCGCAAAGTTCTCGTTTGCATGCTCCCAAAGTATGATAATTTGTAAATAAAAATTCCAAGGAGGGGGTTCTCCAATATAGAATTTCAAGCAATTTGGTTGGAAGTTGGTTCTCCAACAACATAATATCTTTCCACATATACATCAATTGATCAAGCTTAAGGTTTAGTGCGTCCGGACATTGTTTATCGACTTTTTCCATAAAATGAAGCAAAACACATCCATCCACAAACAACATTCAAGCAAGGTCATTGCCATTGAAACCTTCAACTACATCATCATTGAACATGTTCTTCAATTCTTCAATATTACCTTCAACCCTTTGAAGCAAAAGTTGGCATGCTATATTATAATCTGTATAAAACATGTTTGCATATGAGAAAACAAACTTTGATGCCCATAGAAGCTTATAATGATCTCCTTCCTTAGAACTTTAACTTAGGAACTCTTTGGATCTTAAGAATTGAAATATGTTTATTTTGATCAAACCTTTGTAGTGCCTCCTTCAGTTGGGTAAGTCTTTTCTCCATAAGATTATTTGCCATTGATAGTGCAGTAGTGTGACTTTTTCAACTACATTTATAGCTCATGCACATAATTTTATATTCTCTTTCTTCGAAATCATTTGACATTGCAATGGCTACACATAATTGTTGTTTGTTATAAAAAAATTTCTTGCAACCAAAATAAAGAAATTTAATACTCCTTCTAGTCATTTTTATCAACAAAAAAAAAACTTTTACAATTACGACAAAATTTAATTAAGTACAATTAATTTTCTATGTTTTTGGTAAAAAAATAAGTCAAAATCGTAAATCAAGAATTATTTTCCTCTGCTCAGGAAAAAATTGATTAATATCATGAATAAGCTTTTGACTCAGACTCTGTTGATTTTTGGAAATAAGAAACCATTCTAGAGACACTTCGTGAATCTGAGGTTCAACCTACAAAGGGTCGTAAAAATGTAATTCATGAAATCTTTGGTTTCATCTTATCTAATTTAGCTAGCACATATCAATTACAAGAGGATCATCAATATCAAGATATGTGTATTGTTGGCTCTTGGAGTGATACAATGTTAAAAAAGAACAATGTTCAAAACGATTAAATCTCTTATGATTTGAAAGTTAACTCAAACGCTATAGTGCTGAGTATGATATTTCCAAATATGATTGTTATTGACGATAATTTACATTCCATGATTACTCATGACTTGAATATATTGAGGAATTTATTTAAAAATAGAGATGCCAACGAAACAAATCGTAGAGATGACGAGAAGACAATAAATATTAGTTTGTAGAATCACTTCAGTGAATAGCTTTTGAAGGAGCAGATTTTTAAGGCAAGCAAAACAATATGCAAAAGAACGCTATAGTATATAATTTCTACTCAAGGGCCAAAAATCTGTATGATTTGAGAAACTTTTTTGGCACTTTTTCTTTCTTTTTTTCTTTACAAGGTTAGGTTTACGTCACTCTACTTATTTCCTTTTTTGAATAAATTTTTAGCCTTAAAAAAAAGGACACTAAATTTATAATTTGCCAAGAACATCCAAAATATCAAGGATGATCGTGTTTTGAGATTCTAATTCAAAAAAGTTTAACAATAATTCCTCAATTGATCATGAGATCTATATAAAAAAAAGTGTGAAAATTCACAAAAAATTGGTGTTTTAGGGGGCAATGATGATGAAGCAAATGTTAGAATATTCAAGAGATGAATTTTGCATTATTTTAAATTGCAATTTGCAACTGTAATTGCAGCTGTAACATTGCACTTTTTTATGTCTATTTAGGCTGCATCAGCCACATTTTCCTGCATTTTCATATAATATAAAAGTTCACATCACAATTTAAAATCATGGAATTGTGACAAAGTGAAAAAGGGTTAGAAGACCATGAAATTTTTTTCAATCAACATGAAGGGACTGTGCAATCCAAGGGAGGGAACTTGGGCTCTAGCCCCTCCCTCTTCTTCGTCTATATAATATTGATCAATAAGCAATTTTGTAATGGAACAAATGAACCGATGCTTCTGGTTGAATTTTCTACTAACTTTTTGACGTCTTTGTACTAACTAGTATTAGTATATTACCTTCTAGTTCTAATTGAAAGTAACATGTCACTTATCAATTTCATTCATTATTTTATTATATTTTAATTTTCAAATAATACAAATAAACAGTAGTTCCAATTAGAGAGAAAAATAAGGTTGGTCTGAATAATATTAATAATAATAATAATAAGTGCTAAAAATATTGTTAAGAACGGTTGATTTGTTTCTTTTTGTTAATGTAAAAATTAAATAAAAAAATGATTGAATATTTTATTTTGTGTTCAATTTTATTGCTATTTTATTTTATTAATGTTCTTTTGGATTCATGGATGAGTTAAAAAGGATAATAACAATTTTTTTTATCAATTTGAATTTTTAGACTATGTAATTTTGACAATTATTTAATATTAAAATAAATTTTAAATTTTTTTTGGCTCCGAGTCTGTTGAATTTTTAGATATGTCCCTAAGAGTGCATTTTATTCACAAAACAATTAGTACTGGATAAGACATTACATGATAGTATATAATTGTACAAGATGACTTTTTATACTCCATTGTGTTGATGATGAATGTATTGTACAACTCAATTGGTAGTGGGGAGTGAATGAACTGTTGACTTATTCCCTAGGTTCCGATTTTGACTCCCATGGAAGACAAAAACTCGATAGTTTCCAATTATGGGAAAGACAGAAAAGAGAAGATTGTGAATAGCAGTGTCAGTCGGAGGGGTTGGGTTGTTATAGGAGCAATATAGACTTATGCTGCTTGACTGTAACTGTCTAGTTTCCTATAGTTGTGTGGCAAAGAACGATATTAGGTCTTTCAAATTAGAAGACCGAATCATTTATTTTTTGATAGGATTAGATGAAAATTATCAAATTGTAGCATCACAGATCTTGTTGACGAGCCTATGCCTCAAATCAATAGAGTATTTTCCATGATAATGAAACAAGAAAAAAAAAGGTTCAATATGGAACTTGTTCAATTGTTGTTGATGAGTCAACTGCACTGGTAAATGCAACTGATGGCACAAGGTCCAATGGTCGAAGAAGAGGCTATGGAGGTACTCAAGGCAGAGGATGATGCAATGGAAAGGTATGCAACTACTATTGAAAGATAGATCGTATTGTGAAAGTATGCTACAAGAAACATGGATATCCTCCATGTATTGGACTTGGAGGTGGTAGTTCATATGCAAATTATACTGATGCTGAAAATATAGATCCAAAATCATTCATTCATAGTTCAAGAACGAATACGCTGACAACATGTCTCTAACAAAGGATCATTACCAAAGCTTAGTGGCACTACTTAAGAAGAATACAATGGAAGGAAAATATGCAACTAAAGGTAGCTATTTAAGAGGTAAAACTTTTTTAGTAGATTTTAACTCAATCTGTGGATTCTAGTTGGATATTTAACACATGAGCCAAACACCACATTTGTTTTACCTGGATTGGTTAGTTGAATACAATAAAATTGATGCTATAAAAAATAGGTATTCCACTAGTAATTATGTTCAAGAAAATTATGTTCGAAAAGTTCAATTGACTAATGTATTACGGGTGGAGAATGTCCTATTCGTTCTTATTTTTGCTGCGAATCTCTTGCGAGTTTCTAAACTTTGTATAGAGCATTCTTGCTCATTGACTTTTCCATCCTGATTGTTGTGTGATACATGAAAGGAAAAATTTGAAGAAGATTGGTTTTGCTAAACAAATGGATGAGCTTTATTACTTAGAAGTGAATTAGAAATTAGGTTCAATTTCTAGTTTAGTTGGTATTGATGATGTAAATAAAAATCCTACATCTCATGCCATCCTTTGGCATTGGAGGCTAGGTCACTTATCTCATGATAGAATGTTAGTATTGAGCATAAGGTATGCCTATATACCAACCATTGAACATGCAACATGTGATGTTTGTCACATGTCAAGACAAAAGAGATTGTCATTTCCTATTAGTAGATTATCAATTTCAAAAGATATTGTCAAGACAAAATATTTTTTATATGATTCATTTATACATTTGGGACCTTTCTCCACACATTCAGTTCTTGAATATAGATATTTCTTAACTATCTTGGATGCTTATAGTAGACATGCTTGCTCAGTTTTACTCTTTAAAAGGGATTTAGCATCAAAAGAGTTGTGTTGCCACACCACAACAAAATGGAATGGTTTAATGATGGCATCAAGACATTCTGAATATTAGTAGAGCACTAAAGTTGCATTCGAAGTTGCCGAAACAATATTGGTCTTACGTAATGCAACATGTTTTTATGATTAATAGGATTTCGACTAGACTATTGGGAAACAAGTACACTTATTAGGTTCTTTATGGCAAGTGCCCTGATCTTAGTCTCTGAATAATGTTTTCTTACATGGGGACCTCCATAAGGCTATGTATGAAGCCACCGTCTGGCCTGTCTCCTCCTAAAAATGAACTTGAAGTTGATCTTTCTCCCAAGGGTATACCTTTGTGCCAATGCAAATATTGCTTGGAATTGTTAACTTACATTGGGCTTATAGCCAACAAGCCTGCCTTAACACCTCTTGATCCAATTGTCCAATTGAATCATGACTCGAGGTTTGTTTATGCTAATATTTCTGCTTATAGATACTTTGTTGGTAGGCTCTTATGGCTTACTACCACACGTTCATTTTTTTTTTGCTACCAAATAGTTAAGCCAATTTATGGCTTCTCCAATTGTCATCTGCTTGAGATAAGTTATAGGCTGGTTTTATGCATTTGCTTCCTATTTTCGCAAGCTCGGGTGGCTGGTATAGTCACCAAGGCTAGATATGGTGGATTTTGCCACCCCATTTTGTGAGCAGGGTAACAATCACTAAAGAAAATGACACTTCCAGTAAGTACTTAGCTTGTGTTATGTTAGCTTTTGGCAGCTCGTGCATTTAGCTTACAATTAGATGGTTAGTTAGCTTTTTTGTTTTAAGCTTCTTGGTAGTTATTCTTTTAGTACATTTAGCTCAGTTTGTAACTAGATCAATTCATTCAATGAGAAAGCACAATGTGCTCTAAAATTTCTTTGAATTTGCATGGGCCAACACATAAGAACAATAGTTTCATACAATACCATTAGGCTTATCATGTTTGTGGAGCTTAATTTTCCACTAAAAGTATACAATTTCCTTGTTGTCTAACATTTTGTTGTGTCGTAGGTTATTTGATTGCTGATTGATTATTATTAGACAGTTTCTTCTCCTGCCTCTATATTCTCAAATCTTCATCCTGATTGTTCAATCCGAATGTGTAAAATACACCTAAAGATTGGTCAATTCGGATAAAAATTTGGGGTTTTTCAGAAAAATATGAGTTGGAGAAAAGAAGCTCACTAATTATTAAAGTGAAGTGTTTGACATTTAAAAATGGAGGTGTGGATTGGTCTCTATAGCTTCTAACGTTAGTCCATCCCTAGTTGGGGGTACCCACTCGTGTGGGTTGTGTTGTCATGTGGAGTATTCAGAAATGACTATAAATAAAAAAATTATAATTTTCGTCAAATTAATTATCCTTATTAACTATTGATAGTGTTTCTTTCCATCATAAATGTAAAGTAAAAATGCTTAAGAGTAATGTATGTAATATTAATTGAGTTATACAATTGAAAAAATTAATTAGTATTACATTGGAAACTTAAAATGATATTCTTTTTAGATAATTTATTTTGCTAAAGTAATCACACTCATTAAACAGTGTAGGGAGTAATTGTTTTTATTCATATACTACCTTTGTCCTTATAAACAAGACCTTCTTATAAAAAGTAAATTGTTCCTTTTTATAAGCCCCTTTACAAATTACAAGGTGCATGATTACTTTTTCCAAAGAATACCTCTATTTAAAATAAAATAATTATAAGATATTTTTTGTTTCTCTTAATAATTAATTGATAATTTAGAAAATGATCGTACATTGTTAACATATTTAATATAATTTTTTTAAAAAAAGTTGTGAATTAATTTAATGATTCTTATACGTAGGGACAAAAGTAATACATCTTATCGGTCACATACATGGACACTACTCTTGAATAAAATTTTAAAAGGAAGTTTGCATATATATAGATAAATTATTATATCAGCTGTTACCTTTAGCAACACTTATTGATATTTGAAACCAAAGAGACGTTAAACATCCACCCAATAATGCAGCAGTGAATTGCAACATTTTTCAAAGCAAAATGAATGTAACAAAAATGAGATTCCTTCTAAGATGTGTGATGAGCTCTAAAGTAGACGAAAGAGTGAAAAATTAGCATGAAAATTTAGCTAAGATGCATTAATTGATACATGCTTCATGTATTTATACAACTAGTGTGAGGCCTGTGCCATGAGAGAGATCGATGCCTCAAGCAAAGAATAATAATCCCTCACCAATAATAATAGAAGCATGGCAAAAAAGTAACAATTGATACTGGTTAAGCAATAAGTAAAGAATATAATAATAATCCTTCACCAACCTTATGAAAACAAACATCAAATCAAGGTGAAGTAAAGGGTGGGGGAAGTTTGCAAACTTCAGCATCATGCAGAAGTAGGTTTTAGGGGCACATCACGTGGTCTATTAAGCCATCATAGTTTGGAAGGTTTGGGTGGAGTCTGATTGTAATTTGAAGAAAAATAGAGACATAAATAGAAGACAAGACAAATACCAAGCTCAAATAAGGACTATCGAAACGAGTTAACCTTTGAATTATCTGAAATGTCTCAAAAGTTTTAGAGGATACGAGATGTTATATTTTACTCATTAATTTTATATTTTCACTTACAAGTTCACAATCATTATCTTTAAAACATAATAATTTTCTTACATAGATTTATAGAGTCTGTACACTTATAATTCTATACATAAATATCCGTTTTCTACTATATTATTTATGCATTTCAAGAATTTAATTAGTTGGGTTTAAAATTGATTTAAACCAATTACACTCAAATTTTATTGAATGTCGCAATTTATTATTCAACTAAATTATTTTTTTCCACAAGAAAATGTTTATGTATTATTTGGTGATTAAATTTGTAGCCGTATTACTTTACTAATATAAAAGATAGTTGAGTATGTGTTTATTATTTTAATATATTCAAGGACTACAGTGACAACAAATAACACATTTTAGAAGAAAAAAAATGATTATTATTCTTTTATTAATATTTTTATTAATATTATACACGTGACAATAATTGAAAAAAATATTATAAATACCCCACTACCCAAAGTTTATGAATCCTTCCCTAATCTAATGTTAAGGTCTAATAAATGACACATATAAACTGACCAAACTAGTGTTTAATTTGTACATCTTTAATAGATTTTAACAAATTCAAAAATATCTCCCACCAAATTATGATAAATCTACAATGCATATGGTGTCAGTACGTTGGTATTTTAATATGATTTAATAATTACATAATATTATTATTATTATTATTATTATTATTATTATTATTATTATTATTATTATTATTATTATTATTATTATTATTATTATTATGTTTGTCTCGACTAAGTCTGATGGTTTTGAGATGGGAATTTGGAATAATGAAAGTTGGCAATGGGATTTTAGCATCCCAGCGCAGATTTTCACAGATGTAATGAGCTTATTTCTGGTTCCAAACCCTGTAACCATATTGGAAACTATTCTATTTAGGGTAAAAATTCATTTTCTTTTCTATATAGTTTTATTTCTTTCCTCTTAATTGATGAACACTTTTATTATTTGTTATATTTTCTCTATGTTAATGAGTAATTAACCTCTGTTTTAGGGTATTTGGTGAATATTGTTATTAAGATACATTTTTACTATATCTTAATTTTAATTCTAGTTTTATTTGAATTTTTATTGTTTATCACAATTAAATTATTCTATTGTATTATTTACATGTTTAATTGTCAACTACAATTAATTGATAAATCTATATGATAATTGAGATTAAGATTCTTGTACGATGAAACATAAATACTATTTTTTCAATCATTCAACCTCTTGTTTCTTTATGTTTTCTCTTAATTATATTTTTTTGTACGATCAATCAAATAATTAATTTAGGAGAAAACAAATAAGGATTCATATAAAATTAGGATTTGAGCTATATATTGATATTACAAGGTTGTTTCTTTTGAGACTCATATAAAATTAGGAAAATCTTTGGGTATTACCTGCGGATATGTTTCTGCAGGAAAATCTGCAGGAAAAACGCTAATTTCTAGTAGTTAAGTGAAACTATGACTCTTTGCTTTCTCTCCATTGATTCAAAGTTGTGTTATTATTTACTCTTGTTTTAATTCTTATGTTTTTATTACGTTTTCGATTTCGCGAACCAACCATAATTTTCATAAATATAAATTAATATAAAAGTTTGATTAATTTGGAAGCTAGTTGTTAAATTAATTCATGTGAATACAATAATTTTATAAATTACTACTTGACAAACCCGTACACTTGCGGATTTTGCGCAACAAAGTAATTTTAAAACACTGAACCAAATGATTTATATGATCTAATTCAGTTTAGTTTTTGGACCATGAACATCCCTACTCACGTGAGATGAGCTCAACAAGCAAGTAGTGCAGGGAGCAAACAATCAAACATGTGTGCATGGTTTTAACGAAACTGAATCTATTTCTAACTTACCTTTCCATTGTCCATTTGCAATTCTGGGTTGGCAGAAAGTTTCCCTTTGGTTGCAAATTGCAAACGTGAATAACAGTGAGCTAGAATTTCACTTCTTACTTCATAGAAGATTGTTAAAGGGGAGGATTCACAGGTCTTGAAAGAGATTATTTCGAGCTGCTACATGTTCGTGTAATTTGGTTTTCAAGAAACAAAATTCTATTTAATGAATATAATTCTTAATTTAAATCTTTGAGTCTCTCCTTTTATATATATATATATATATATATATATATATATATATATATATATATATATATTAGTTAGTATCCTTATTTCGTGATTTTTTATATACAGCACACCTTTGTGAAGGTGCAACCCAAGAATGGGGGTTGAATTGTGTTTGACAAACTTTAATTCTTTTTACTAATTAGTTGAATAATGAGCAACCAGAATAAATAAGCAGTGGATAATAAAAGTTAACACCTCGAATTTATACTGATTCACCTTTAATTAGGTTACGTCCAGTCCATTCCTTCAGAAGGCCTATTCACTAATTCAAACTCCTTTGAATTACAACACCACTGACCCTTCAAGCCAGTCTTCCCAAACAACCTGACAACCCCAGACTTTTGAGGAACTTCACAACCTTAAACATACAAGCTAAGTCTTTTTCTAACAACTTGACAACCCCAGATTTTAGAAGGAACATCAACACTATATGATTTTATACAAGGGATCAAAATTAAAACTGAGTAACTACTTCTGAAAAGTTGATGCTCACAATAAGCTTAACTTGAACTTGAGTGTTTGCTTTTGAAAAATTTATGATGACAATCAGCCTCATACTCTAAGAAAAGAACACTTAGAAAATATTTATCTTTTAAGCAAGTGTTTCTCTCCTTTGAACTCTTTGAATACTTAGGAATTTTTGCTTGAGTTCTTCTATTTTTTGATACATTATTCTTCAGCATTAAGCCTCTATTTATAGTTGAAATTAGAGCTTCACTTTGATCTGTTGCTTTACTTCTAGAGTGTATTTCGATTGATTCTGTTTTGAGAATATTATAGAGTATTTTGCTTAGATTCTGTTTCTGGAGTCTTTTGCTCCGATTCTGTTTTGAGCATTTTGCTCATATTCTGTTTTGAGCATACTTTCAGCTTCTAATGATGTAACTTCTGATTTTTGCCTCTAATGAGATCCTCTGGAATTATCCTCCCGACGAGATCCTCTGATTGTATCCTCTAATGGAAACTTCTGATTATATCCTCCAATGGGATCTTCTTATGATATCCTTTGACAGGTTCCTCTAATGATATCCTTCGATGATATCCTCTGATGATATATATATCTCTGGTGATATCCTCTGATGATATTCTCTGTTAACCATCGTCTGGTGATCATCCTCTGGTGACTTCATACTGCTTCTGATTTGTATCTTCTGGTGACGTCTTCTTCTGGTGGCATTTTTCATTCTTCTTCTAAGTCAAATATGTTATTTTTATAAAATATTTTTGTTAACATCAAAACTTTAAGCGAAAGAACCAACTTAATTCCAACACTTTGATCTACTAAGTTGACATCTTCACACGGCATGATCTTTTTATTACTTATACAAATCAAAATCTCAACTCTTAAACTTATAAATACTAAAATACCTTAATTTTGAGTTAAAATACAATTAAATTTCTACTTTGAAATTCATAAAGTAAAACAAAACTTTTAGGAATTAAAAACTTAGTTAATATACAAATTTTTTAAATTTTAAATTTGTTGCCTATAAACAAAAGACTGACAATTCGATCTATTTTCAGAAGAATCTTTGTTTCAATTTTCTTCAACGTGTATTTGGCTAATCTTATAAAAAAAAATTCTATTAATGAATCGTAATATCAACTACTCGAAGCCTAATAATAATAATAATATTAAGGAAAATGCAGTTGCATATTAAGGAAAATTATTAGGAATTAAAATCCATTAGTTAGCATACAAAATTTTTAAATTTTAAATTTGTCCGCTGTAAATAGAAAACTCACAATTCGATCTATTATTAGCATAATCTTTGTTTCAATTTTCTTCAACATATATTTAGCTAATTTTATTAAAAAAATTCTATTAATGCATTATAATATCAGCGACTCGAAGCCTAATAATAATAATCATAATAATATTAAGGGAAATGCGGTTGCATATTAAGGAAAATTAAAAACCATTAGTAATGATACAAAATTTTTAAATTTTAAATTTGTCTCATATAAATATAAATAGAAGACTCACAATTCGATCTATTTTTAGAATAATCTTTGTTTCAATTTTCTTCTACGTGTATTTGACTAATCTTATAAAAAAAGATTCTATTAATGCATCTTTATATAAGCGACTCGAAGCCTAATAATAATATTAACGAAAATGCGGTTGTACAATTTTGCTTTTAAGTTGACATAATAATAATTCACTACGGTTGCATTTTTATTTTATCTGCTATGGCTCTATTTATTAAGAAAAATGTTTATTATTACGAAAATTATTCACAAGAAACACCCTGTGAGGCATCATCTAATCCTTCCAAAGAATAATCACACACTACTCATGTTTGACCACCTATACTTTCGATTGGTGAAAATCCCCTATTTTCATTCCTTCTTCTATATCTTGTTATTGTTCGTAATAAATAATACTACTCTTTTATGAAAGTAGGGGTATATTAAGAATACCAATATTAAATAAGTAAAAATTAGTTAATTTTAACTTAATAATAGTGACTAAAATTTAAGATATTTTTTGTTTAAAATAGTGATCAGGTCGACCTAAGATACATAGATGTGTAAGGTGAATTTAAATGTTATTACTTTCAAATGAAATATAAACAAAAAAATATCAGATAAACAAAAATTTATGAAAAATTATTCGTCAAACACTTTAAAATTTAAAAAACAGTTATTAAATTAACATAATCAATTTTATATTTCTTTTTTAATTGATAATTACGACATTTAATTCAATATATGTTGAGACAATATAGTTTTATTATTTTTATTTCTGAAAATATTATAATATGCACTAGTGTAATTTAACATTATTACATCGGTTCCTATGTACATGTTAGATCGATTACTTGTCCGATCTAACATCAAGTGTTGTAATAAATAGTTAACTATAAAATATTATAATAGCAAACCTAATCCACGATAGTCAAATGATCTAACAAATTCCTCCCTTAAACTCAATTGCTGAGGTACAAGACTGGCCCATTGTCCGTGCAGCCCGCACAAGACTTCAAAGTTTTAAGAACTCTAAAATATTAGTTATATATTGTAACATTTACAAATTATTATATATCTTGCAATAGTCCAATAATAAAATCGAAAGTAACTTTTTATGTTGTAAAACTCAAATTCAAAATTTTAAAATATATATATATATATATATATTTCAATAAAACTAAAACTTGAATTTTATAGAAATAAAATAAAATATTTTCTTAAAATTAGAATTTGAGTTCCACATACAGTTTTATTGGGATACTATTAAAAGTTGTAACACCCTGTTACTCCAACCAATACCAAAAAGATGGTATAAATGTGAGTTAGGTATCAAGATTGTAGAATTTTGTTTTTATTTTTATTAATCAAAATCGCACAAATAACTATTTTTATAATTATTCTAAAAAAAAATACTAAGTTTAATATCTTTGAGGTTACAAGCTTATGCTGAGCTAGAGCAAGAGAGCCTCGAGTTTAGGAGTGTGGAACTTATGTACACAGAATAGAAAGAAATTTAGTTTTGTGTTATTTCAAAGGAATGCTGAATGTAATTAAGAAATATACTTAAATTATATAATTTGATTCAAACAGTTAATTAATGAGTTTTACAAATTGTTTGTAAGAACTCGAATTTAAATTTTTGATGTAATAATTTTTCGTCAAATTTTACTTACCTCCCAAACGAACTTTGAATTACTAAAATTCCTTTATTCTGAGAACCAAGAGAGTTAAATAAATAAATAAAAAAGACTATATTAAATACTAAGAAACTAGATAGAGGTTATTGACCATTAATTTGAGAAGGAGTTTCACCTTCATTTATAAATAGAAGTGTATTTTGGTTATTTTTGTTATAATTGTTATGTATATTATGGCTCAGGTTGTAATAGAAAATACACAATGTCAAAATAATACTATTAGCTTTCTCTTATTCTCTTTTCCTCTCCCCCTTGTATATTCTCTTACCTCTTCCTTTTTGATTTGATTAGTTTTACAACAATAATTTTATATTTGTTCCATTATAAATTAGATATCACTTTTTTTTTATCTTAGAAGATATAGTAAATTTCATCATAATTAACTCTCACAATTTAGAGGAGACAAATTAGATATCACTTTAATAAATAAAAGATGTCACAATAAATGTCCTTTTACATATTTAATATAAAACAACTGTTATATACCTTTTTATACTTATTTTTGAACAAAAATAGTACCGTAACATCAAAGTTTCTAGACTAGCTCTTATTTGTCCACAGCGTATATTTGAAATAAACTATCTCATTGTTTCTTCCAAAAAAATTCATTTTTATGGTTGCTTTCAATATTTCAAACATGCAAAAGAATATATAAATTACAAATCTAATAAAAGAATTTTACAGCCACACAACACAAGGGTGACAATCTAGTTATAATAATAATAGGAAAAGTTGTACAACAAGAAATCGAACTAAACTTAACGAAAACTAAAGAAAAGCACTGAAAAATGGTAAGAGAATAAACTTGTACAACATGAAAATGTGAAATCATAGGAAACGATTACAAATCACAAATTGAAGCATATAAGAAATTGGGTGACTAAGGTGACTACTAGAGTTTTGAGACAATTGTAGTGACAGAGGCAAGAAATGAGGAAATTGAGGTGATTACGATTTGTCTTTAGATTGAAATCGATGTGAAGGAATAGAGTGGTGTTCGTCCAAAACAAAAAATTTGAACATTCAATGTGAAAATTTGAAAAATGAAGGAAGGAGAAGTGCAAAAAAAAAAAAAATATATAGTAATCGCCACGGCTAATTAAGATTCTTACCCATGGTCCCCTGTAACCGTGCCTAAATGCTACTGTTTTTATAGTGAGATGTTTATAATGTTTAAAATATATTTGAAAAAAATCATTCAAATATTTAAAAGGTATATATTAATTAATTTAATAGTATAAATTAAAATTTTTGACATAAAATATTGCGAGGATTAAAAATCAAAAAAGAGTTTTAATAGTAACTAAATATATATTTTTTTTGAAATTTTTAAAAAGACTAAAAATTATATTTAATCTTAATAGTTTTTAGATGAAAACTAAATGTGTGTCTACAACAACAAAGATGACAAATTTTAAGGTGGACTGTCTCTCAAGGTTACTAAAGATTAACACTTAATATTATTAAAAACTCTAACAACAATCATAATATTTGATCTTTAGTTTATGTCGCATAAAAGTAGGAGTAAATAAATCATTTTTACCCCACCAAGAACCTTTAGTAGGAGTTTTTAATATGTATCATAAGAATTTTTTAGTGATAAACTATGAAAATATATGTGCTAATGAATTTTAAGATAAGATAATATTTTGTTAATAGTATTGATAATAAAGATGAAGAAAATAATTAAATGATAACTTTTAATATAGAAAAAAGAGAAGAAGAAAGAGATATGATAGACAAGAAAGAGATATGATAGACAAGAAATCCATTATTTTATAGTGATGGAACTCTTGCATATACAGTAGTACATTAGAAACTAAAATTAAATTTTTTTTGCTTTTCTATTTTCATCCTTTGTAATTTATAGGTTTTTTCTTCTTCTTTTGATCCTTGTATTTATGTTTTGTTTTCATTTTTGTCTTGGCTACGTGACAGACACCATTGGATAGTGACAAAGCACTGTTGACATGACAACTCAATACTACGTATTGCCAAAATCTCATGGTCATCAAATTCTATCCACATGTGCTAATAGAAGAAGAAAACCAAAAGAATCTCATATTTCAAATGGTAGGACTAAAATCACAAATAATTCTATTTCAAAATATGTACTTGTGTAAAGGGCTCCAGACAAGAAAATACTATGGGAGAGCCTAAAATATATAATTGTTAATCACTACCCATGTTTGTATGAACCTGATAGTGGAGGTTGCAAAGTCTCAGGGGTCTTTAAAGGGAGAACTCCTAAGTGGTTTGAGGGTAATTCCTCAATACTGTAAGTTATCGTGCACCTCTTGTTTACCTTGACTAGCTGCTTATAATGAGTCTCGGGTGAGTTTAGCGAGTTTGTGAGGTTTTGAATGTGTCTGTTCATAAGAGAATGACATGGTACCATGTTCTTTGATAAGTGTTCTAGAGTAAATTTTGTACCACGTGTGATATGAAGTGCTGTGAAGAATGTCAATCTTATGATTTACGTGAACATGAATAACTATGTAAAGCAATATTTAATTGTGTAGTGTATATGTACTATTTGATGAATGTGTATATCTGAAAACTTGTGTGTGTTTACTTTGTCATTACTATAGTTATGCACGATTTCATTCCATACCCTTGTTTATTGTGTTTGATGTTGTGATGATGAAGACACACCACATAAGACATATGATGCTTAATGATGGTGTGACACTTCATTTTTTGGAGTTATCATGTTATTTTGATTTTATTGGCTTGCATGCCAAATATTTTACATTTAGGAATTTCTACCATGCTATGATATTGACACTGAGGATGGTTTATTCTACTTAATAATATTTGTGAAGATATTTAAACTACGTTTAGAATTTTATGTTATTGTCTTCCACAAATTTTGAAATTATCTATGCATTTTTGTGTGAATTTTTTATTGTGGACTATGTTAAGTGCATGTTGTGTTATCTTATTTTACTTTTTTTTCCTTGGTTTGTTATTGGTGCATATGATACATGTGCACTTTATCAAACACAACAGGATAAATTTTTCTCTTATATTTGTTATCATCGAAACACCAAAGGTTACATTGTTCTCTTATATTTGTTATCTACGTACTTTATGGTGGTAGTTCAACAACTCAACTTGGTCAAACTCAATTGGACTATGTAGTTGACCTCAACTGTATATATTTAATTCAAATTTGAATTCTGCAAGTTAGATGTTTGGTTAACATCAAATAAGACCTTGGTACCTCTTTTAATCAAATGTACTTGGGGTGCAACTGTAGTACAAGAGAGAAGCGCTGGGGGAGCACATGCTCAAAATCGATCACGACCCTCACCAACTCCCACTATAACCAATGTAGTAGAGCCATGTGGAAAAAGATAATGATTTTTAATGGTGTTTCTAGCACACTTCGTCTGGTTGTCAAAATATGCACTTGGGCACTCAAGTGTGCTCTTTGACACGTGACATGTGAAGGTGCAAACACGAGAAAGGGGGTTGAATTGTGTTTGTAATACTTGAATTCTTTTTTAGTTTTTGATGATTATTTAAAATCTGATATATAAGCAAGCAGAATTAGTAGTGGATAAAGTAAAACAATCAACACAAAGATTTATCCTGGTTCACCATTAACTAGGCTACATCCAGTCCCTTCACCTTGAAGGATTTTTCCACTAATTCAAAACCTCTGAATTACAACAGCACTGCTGACCCTCCAAGTCAGTCTTCCCAAACAGTCTAACAATCCTAGACTTTTGAGGAACACAGCATCTTGACTTCACAAGTCAAGTCTTCTCCTACCAATCTGACAACCCCAGATTGCAGAAGGAATTTCAACTCCTTGAATCTAATTGCTAAGTTGCCTGCTACTTCTTCTGACTCTTCAGATTGTAGACTCTACTTCAACAATATAGATCTGACACAAGGGAACGAAAAACAAGAGTACTTGCTTCTGGAAAGCTGATACTCACAATTAACCTCACTGAAAACTCGAGTGTTTGCCTCTGGAAGTTTATGACTCTTTTACTGATTTTCGATTTAAAGTCTTCTGCCTTGAGCCTCCTTTTATAGATAAAAATTAGGGTTTCTTCCATGATCAAATTCGAGCTATATCTGTCCAGATTCTCTTGCAAAAATAACTTGGCCAATCAGGTTTGAGCTTTATGCTTGATCCGAACCTTTTTGCTTTAGATTTGTTCTGAAAATAACTTTGGCCAATCCTGTTCTTGTTTAATTTTGGACCGTATCTTTCTTCCCTCCAATTGCTTTTAAATTCCCTCCAAGACTTCAATTTCTTTTTGTATCAAATCCCTTTAATAATTTCATGAAATTTCTATCAAAATTTAATCAAGTCTTTTTCGAATTTTAATCAAGTCTTCACTGATTTTCATCATGATTAAAATCTGGACCGTATGATCCTCTGATCTCGACCAACTCTGGACTATGTAATCTGATCTGCGCCAATTTTGTGATCCTCTGATCTCGGCCAACACTGGATCACGATACTTTAATTTGGACCATTGATCTTTTAATCTGAACATTTACCCTCTAATCTGGACCAAGTCTTGATTGAGTCTGGATTGAATCTGAATTAAATCTGGACTTATGAGATTTTAATCTGGACCATTGATCTTTTAATCTGGACATTTATCCTCTGATCTAGATCATGTCTGGATTAAATCTTATATTCACGACCAAGCTTTCTCCTGGTCAGGATTAAGTCTGGACCAAGTTTGACTTATGTTTCCTTTTGGACTGGACCAAGTCTCCCTCTGACAAGCTTCCTTCTGGTCTGGACCAGGTCTCCTTCTGGACTCTGCTTCCTTCTGATCTGGACCAAGAAAGATATCCTCTGATGATGTTATTTGTCCTTTGATGTTTTGCCTTTGATGACATCCTCTGATATCTTCTGGAGGTGTATCCTCTGGTGTCATTCTCTGATTTTATCCTCTGGTGTCCCCATCTTCTGCTTCTGATTTTATCTTCTGGTGACGTCATCTTCTACCTCTGGTGACGTCATCTTCTGGTGGCATTTTTCATTATTATTCTAAGTCAAAAATAAGATTACATTTTGTAAATATCAAAATTCTAAGTATAGAACCAACTTGGTTCCAACAACATGTCCCAATCCGCACCTAGTCATCCTGTTGGACGTCTGGGCGCTAACTCTACGCTCAACTGAGCCCTAACCACTATTGCCTTGCAGTTGGGAGAATAGTCCATCCAAAATCATACTTTCTTTGCTTCGAATTTAAGAAATTGTAGTCTAGAACCCATTTAGATCACATATACTATCGCATGCCCACAACCAAACCTTAAGCACGATAAATAAAATATGCATGTTACAACAAAAATCCATATATATGTATATATATATATATATATATATATATATTTCATTTTTGGTATCAAATTACAATAAGACATCTCACCATAATCCACAATTTCAGTACTAGAAATTGTTAGAACCAAGATAGTTTAAAGAACTATACCCCTTACTTGTGTTGATAATAACTAATTATTTTATGGGACAATTTACAGCACTAATGTTCTATTTATGTGTATAGTCCCCATATCAGGTTATTCTATATGACTTTACGATACATCCTCTGATGTTTGATATAAGTTAAAAGTAACATCTAGACAACACTATGAAATCCGTTTTATGAGTTAAATGAACACGCTATGATACACGCCTCTGGTGATTCTGATCATGATATCTTGTGCTCCTTATATCTCTATATCACGATATACATAATAAATTACAAGGCTAAATTTTGACTAGCTTTAATGGTGAGTCAATCTTCGAATATTTGATACGAAATTTCATGGTACATGCTGATTTGTTGCAATTAGGACAACTGCCAAAAACCTTAAAAGGACGTGCAACCTTTATTGAAGAAATACACAACAATGTATTACAATAAGCACAATACAACCGTCTATGCACTCTTGCTCTTAATATTTTTTGTTTAAGTGTTGAGATATATTTTATGACTGTGCAACATTGTAAACACCCTCTTATGAGAGTTATTCACAAAACCCTTAAATCTATTCTTTTATAACCTAGCCCAGTAGTGGCTGCATCCCTTAATAACTTGACTATACAAAACTATAAGGTTGAGAAGACTTGAACACAATCAGATTAACTAGTAGGTGTTTAGTGGAAGTGTGATTTAGTTGGTGAATCAGTGGATTAAAACCTTCAGTTTGAAGGGACTGGACGTAGCTACCTTGTTGGTGGTGAACCAGGATAAATTGGCCGTGTTGTTATGTGTTTTTGTTTTATCTGCTATATTTCCATCACTTTTTTTTAATCTTATTAAAACAGTTTTTAAAATAAAACACAATTTAAACCCCCTTTCTTGCGTTTCTCGTTCTACAATTGACATCAGAGCTCAGTCTCAAAGCTAAGCACTTAATCGTGTTGGAGTAAATATACGTGTAATTATGACTAACTCTGGTGATGAAGTTACATGTGTAAACATTAATAGGTCTCCTCTATTTGATGGAGAAAAATTTGAGTACTAAAAGGATAGGCTTAGAAGTTTCTACATCGCACATGATCATGAACTTTGGGACATAGTCAAAGATGGCTTTGAGACTTAAAAGGACGCTGCTGGTGTTGAAATATCTAGAAAGAATATCAATGCTGATCAAAAGAAACAATACAAAATGCATCATAAAGCAAGAATTTTCATGATGAATGTGATCACCTTCAAACAAATTTGAAAAATGCAGCAACAAAGAAACAACAAAGAGTATCATTGATGCTCTAGTTCTCAACTAGGAAGTTAATAGGCAAGTACAAGAAGCTAAGGCAAATTTACTTGTCAAGGAGTATGAGCTTTCAAGATGGAAGAAGATGAAGACATTGAGAAAATGTTTTCTAGAGTTCAAACTCTAGTCTCTGGATTGAAGGTTCTCCAAAAGAGTTACACTACTTCTAATCACTTTTAAGAAGATCCCCAGAAGTCTTCCCAATAAGTGGAAACCAAAGGTAAAGTTAAACTTAAGAAGCCTTTAGTAGAGCTGATGAGTTCACTCAAATCCCATGAGATTGAACTGGTTGAAGATGAACCCAAGAAGAAGTTAAAGTTTATGGCTCTCAAGTCCCATGGAAAGAATACAAACTCCAAAGCCATGCAAGCTACTGAAGACTCAGAGGAAAGAAAATTAGACGATCAGAGTGAAGACTCATAGGATGAAGAGTTTTCCTTTATCTCAAGGAAAATCTACCACATGTGGAACAAGAGACATAAATCTTTTCGTGAAAGAGATTTCAGACAATCTCAAAATGACAAAGAAAGTGGGGAAAAATCAGTCAAGAAAAGAATCATATGTTGTGAATGTAAAGAACAACTACAAACTTAGTGGATAATGTGATTCAAATTATGGTGGAGATAAACTTGAGAGAAAGAGCACCAGTGGAAACTGCACCTTTTTAGGTGACAACTTAATATCCTGGTCACATAAGAGACACAACACTATTGCAATGTCAACAACAAAGGCTGAGTACATTTCAGCAGGTGGCTGCAGTTCTCAACTACTTTGGATGAAACATCAACTAGAAGACTAAATCATAGGAACCAACATTCCCATCTATTGTGATAACACTTCTGCCATTTGTCTAACCAAAAACCCTATACTACATTCTAGAGCTAAACACATAGAGATCAAACACCACTTGATTAGGGACTTTGTTCAAAAAGGGGTACTAAACATTTAGTTTGTAGACACTGATCACCAATGGGCTGACATATTTACCAAACCACTACCTAGAGACAGGTTTGACTTCATCAAGAAAATCTAAAATAAGATTTGATTCAAAATTATAATTGATGAAAATCTAAAATGAGATTTGATTCAACTCATTGATCAAATTTATAGTTGAAAAGAAAATATGGTCAATATTTCAAGAAGATTTAATTAAGAATTGAAGAAGATTTGATCAAGATTTGAAGAAGATTTAATTATGATTTGAAGAAGATTTGAGGAAGATTAAATCAAGATTTGATTTAGATTTGAAGAAGATTTGATCAAAATTTGATCAAGATTTGTTGAAGATTTGATCAAGATTTATCTACAACAAAATATGAACAAAATCAATCTAAAGAATTTACATACTCAATCTAAACAAAATACAAACAGAATCAATCTGAAGAATTTACAAACTCAATCTAAAGAAGATACAATTCAGAATTAAACAAGGACTAAATTGAAGCCCAAATTTTAACTATTAATAGATACTCAGTGCTGAAGAAGAAGAGCATAAAAAATCAGAAGAGAGTAGAAGAACTCAAGCTCAAATTCCAAATTCATCTTAGAGTTCAAAGAGAGAAACACTTGTTCGAAGGAGCAATATTTTCTAAGTGTTCTTTTCTTAGAGTGTGAGAGTTACTGTTATTATCAGCTTTCCAGAACCGACTACTCAAGTTCCAATCTCTTGTATCCAACCCGATAGTGGTGTAGTTCCTTATTCAATCTGGGGTTGTCAGGTTGTTAGGAGAAGACTTGGCTTGTAGGGTCAAGGTGGTGTTGTTCCTCAAAAGTTTGGGGTTGTCAGGCTGTTTGAGAAGACTAGCTTGGAGGGTTAGGTGTTTTGTAATTCAAGGTATTTGAATTAGTGGATGAAAGCCTTCTGAATGAGGGGACTTGATGTATCCAAGTTAGTGGTGAACCAGGATAAATCTATGTGTCCAAATATTTATGTTTTCATTATTCGCTGTCTCTGAATCTGATTGCTTCTTATCCAAGTAATTTATACCAGCCTTCATCAATTCAGCAAAAGTTTTCAACTTTGGCAAACACAATTCAACCCCCATTCTCGTGTTTGCACCTTCAAGAAATTCCCAAAGAAAAGACTTTAAGCCAAAGAAGAAATTTCTTATGGCTACTTGGGATGATTCTAATGAAGATGAAGAGCATGCAAACATGGCTGTGATGGAAAATACACACTTTGACTTTGATTTTGACAATAAGTCTATTGATGAAGAAATTGAGGTATTATTTCACCTATCTCATAATGAACTTATAGTTATGTTAAATGATTTTCTCAAAAAGAATCTCAATGTTTCTTCAAAACTGAAATCTCTTAGAAAAACTCATGACATCTTAACAAATAAATATTGTTCTCTTGAAATGATTTTGACAACCTAAAATGAGAAAATCTAACTCTGAAATAATATGTTCCAAAAAATTCAGAGGATAGAGTTTGTAATTTTGTTAAGCATGAAAAGTTGTTTCAAGAATTTCTTGCAAACGACATAGACATAAGAAAACAAGCCTCTATGATCTATGGTGTTACCAAAAACAATAAACTTGATATTGGTTTTGAAGAACCAGAGGAAAATCCTAAAGTTAACTTACTTGATAGTGCTTGTGTATATTGCTTATAGAAAGGTTACAATAAGAGAACTTGCCCTATGCAAAAACATAAAAAAGACAAGACACCTTTCAGAACTAATAAACCAGAACCCAACCAAATTTGGGTACCTAAAAATAAAATAATCTATCTTGCAGATATCATTAGCAATAAAGTTAAAACACCAGTCATGGTACATGGATAGTTGATGCTTACGACATATGATGGGAGCAAAGTTTATGTTCCTAGACATGACCCTCAAGAACAAAGGAATCGTAGGATTTGGAGGTAATCGTAAGGGTAATATCATTGGGCTTGGTACAATAGGTAATTGTTTCCTTCCCTCTTTTCAAAATGTTTTACTTGTAAATGTGAGAGCAAAATCCATTTAAAATACAAAATATCCTACTTGTTTTGATGATAACAAAATCAGTTTGTGGGAACAATTTTAGGCACTAATGTTTCATTCAAGTGTGCAGTTCCAAGACCATAGTTAATATGTAGCATATTAGAATATATCCTCTGGTGATTGGACAAAAAGACATGGAAAATTCCGCATTCAAATATGGTGAAAAAGTGCTTTTGAAACACTGCCTTTGATGATACAATGCTTTAGACTGCCTCTACCTCTGATGGTACAAGAAGGTTTTCACCATTAAGGCAACTTCCACAAAGATGCATATTGAAGGTGCAAACACGAGAAGGGGGGATTGAATTGTGTTTGACTAACTTGAATACTTTTTCTTTTTTTGCAGTTTTAAAACAAAACTTGATGTATGAATAAAATAGAGTTAGCAGCGGATATAAAGTAAAAATAAAACACAGAATTTTTATACTGGTTCACCGTTAACGAGGCTACGTCCAGTCCATTCACCTTGAAGGATTTCACTAATTCAAACCTTGAATTACAACAATACCACTTACCCTCCAAGTCAGTCTTCTCAAAGAGTCTAACAATCCTAGACTCTTGAGGAATACAGCACCTTGACTTCCTAAGTCAAGTCTTCTCCAGCCAATCTGACAACCCCAGATTGTAGAAGGAATTACAATGCCTTGAATCTAAATGCCAAGTAATCTGCTACCCCTTCTGACTCCCTCAGATTGTAGACTCTACTTCAAAAACATAGATCTAACACAAGGGAAAGAAAATAACACGAGTGCTTGCTTCTGGAAAGCTGGAACTCACAATTAACCTCACTGAAAACTTGAGTGTTTGCTTTTGGAAGTTTATGACTCTTTTGTGATTTTCGATGCTAAGTATTCTGCCTTGAGCCTCCTTTTATAGATGCAGATTAGGGCCTCTTCCAAGCTTAATTTCGAGCTGAATCTTGCTGGATTCTCTTGCAAAAATATCTTGACCAATTGGGCTTCATTTAAATAAAAAACATATCCTTTTTTAAGCTTTAGATTTTCTTTCAAAAATAACTGGTCAATCATGTCTTTAGTTTCTTCCCGCTAACAGCTCCTGAATTCCACAATACTTCACTTTATTTTTGTAACAAATCTTTTTAATACTTTGATCAAAATAAATTAAAATCTCCACCGTTAATCCTCATGATTAAATCTGGACCATTTGATCTTCTGCGCTAGTCCACATCTAGACCATACTAAGTGATCTGTTGTGATCCTCTGATTTCGGCCAACCCTGGACCACACTTTCTAACTTTCTGATCTTCTGATCTCAGCCATCCTGGTCTACCACACTGATCTGCTGTGATCCTCTGATCTCGGCCACTGCTGGACCACACATTCTGACCTTCTGATTTCGGCCAACACTGGGCCATGGTCTGATCTTTTGATCTCGGCCAACACTGGGCCAAATACTTAAATCTGAACCATTGCTCTGAATATCTTCCCTCTAATCTGGACCAATTCTGGACTTGGTCTGGATTAAACTGAAATTAAATCTGGACAAATAATATTTTAGTTTGGACATTTTACCTTTGATTTTGGATCAGGTCTGGATCAATTCTGGAAATCATTTCTTCTGGTCTGGACTTAGTTTCATACCCTGAACCATGCTATCTTCTGGTCTGGGTCAAATCTGGATTGATTCTCTTGTTCTGGACCCATTAACTTATCCTCTGATTAAGTCTGGATCAAGTCTGGGCTGTTTATTATTTCACTGCCAGGCCATCTTCTAGTCAGAATAACTTCTGGAATAAATCTGACATTTGATTCCTTCTGGTCTGAATCAAGTCTCCCTCTGGCCGGCTTTCTTCTGGTCTGGTCCAGGTTTCCTTCTGACTTTGCTTCCTTCTGATCTGGGCCAACAAAGATATCTTCTGGTGATGTTTTGACATCCTGGAGTATCTTTTGGTACCTTCAGGATTCAATCTCAGGAACCCTTTGATCTTCTGCTTTGATTACTTTAGCTTATCGTAGCATTTAATTTAATAATTCAAGGTACAAAATAAGATTACATTGAGTGCTTTTGTAAACATCAAAATCCTAAGACTTAGAACCAACTTGGTTCAAACAGTAGCTTCTAGTCGTTGCCTCTTGGTGCATAAGAGCCTTGAAGTCAAGTGGTGTATCCTATAACAGCCTATCCCTTACCGTTACCAGCACTGTTACTCACGACCTTATCGCCCCCTTTCCCTCTGTTGGAAATAGTGAGTTTTTGCCTTCCGTGGGAATCGAACCTCATATCTAGGGAATAAGTACCGCCTCCACTCATTCCCACTACCAAATGCGGATTAATTAGTAGTGGGAATAAGTGGAGGCAATATTTATCCCCCATGTACCAGGTTCGATTCCCAACGAAGGTAAAAACTCGCTATTTCCAACGAGGGGAAAGGCAAGGCGAGAAGGTTGTGGATCAATAGGTAGTGGGAATGAGTAGACTTCCCACGGAAGGCAAACACTCGCTATTTCTAACGGGGGGAAAGGGGGCGAGAAGGTCGTGAGTAATAGTGCCAGTACAAGTAAAGGCTAGGCTGTTACAAACAATAATGTAACACCTCAAATTTTTTGCAGCAGATAAATATAAATTCTTTCAAAATAAGATAAAACTTTTACGAGTTATTAGAATATCATATTTCTCAAAATACAAATGGAATACTTCAAACTTTTTCCTTCTATGGAATCCCAATCTCAATAAACTTGATTTAACTACTATTTATTAATTAGTGCCAGTACAGGTAAGGGTTGGGCTGTTATAAAAAATAATGTAACACCTCGAATATTTTGCAGTGGATAAATATAAATTCTTTCAAAATAAGATAAAACTTTTATGAGTTATTAGGATATCATGTTTTTCAAAATACAAATGGAATACTTCAGACTTTTTCTTCCTATGGAATAGTCCAATCTCAATAAACTTGATATAACTACAATTTATTAATTTAATTACAAAAACTTAATATTACTTGTAAGTTTTTCATACAAAAAGTATTTTCTAATTAAATAAGGAACATACAAATTATAACCCTCATTCCCAATATCACCTAACAGAGCGGGGCTTCTCCAAAACTTGAACAACAAGACTCATTAACTTGTAATAACTGCGATTTCGCAAACGTCGAGCCAAGCCAATCAAACACAAATAGCGAAGGAGGTGAGTTTTAAAATCATGTTGATAGTATAATATAAGTAAGAAGAACACGAAAATAATCAACACATAGCCGTATCAAACACATCACAATATATCAAAGCATTTCAAATAAAAATCATAATATAAAGTCAAAATCACTCAAGGAAAATCAATATCTCATTATAACATCAAATCATCTAAGAGAAATTACTATCACATTAGATACACATTAACCACAACAAAACAATCACAAGTTGGTGCAATGTTATGCATGCTCCTAATACCTATATGATCTGGATATAATATCTGCCACTAAGGCAACTTCCACACAGAAAATCACTGATACCTATGGAAAAATAAATCTGTCACAAAGGTAACTTCCACGAATATGCATATGCCATGACATGATGGTGCATTATCAAAATAAAGTATTCGCACACAACCCACTAAGATACATATGCCATGACATGATGATGTATTATCAAAATCAAACATTCCCACACAACCCACTAAGATTAGGTCAAATAATCCAAAAATAACTTAATACGAAATTATCACCTTATTCAAATATCACTAAGATCATACATCGCATGTTCTTATCATGACAATCAAATATTCATAAACAACCATCATAAAAATCAAAGTTTCCACCCAACATATCATGAGGTTCATATATTCGCAACTATCACAAAGATCAAAGCTTCCACTACACATATCAAGAAATCATATATTCATAAAAGTATCATAAAAATCAAAACTTTAATTTGTTACACCATAAAAATTTAAACTTTCATCACATACATATAGCAATTAAAACCTTCATATATGCCACACATAAATTCAAATTTTATCACATATATCATAATTAAGATTTTCAACACATTAAAAAAAAAAAGCTTTCTCCAAATATACCACACATTTGCATAATTTAAATCTGACAACACCTAATAAAAGTTTCTTATCCATATTTTAATCCTATAAACCCTAATTAGTCATATTAATTCAATTATTTCCCGTTCATCTCACATTATAATATACTCATAAATCAAACGCCCATTCACCCCTTACTTTATTTTGACGCTTTCGCACGTAAATGAGTCCGCAAGAAAAAGGCCTTTTTTCTTTGACTCTTTGTCATTCAATCGATCTAACTCGACAGTTTATGGGTAGTCGTCAAAAATAAGTTATGAAAACACATTCTAAAAAGGTCAGTTTTCGAAATTGAATCAAATACACTTACCTTAAATCGGACTTACGGTGAAGAAGAATGGTGCAAAATAACGAATTCCAAAAACGAAGAAGGGGAGTATTTTAGAGAGAAACTGAGATGGTTAAAAATTTGAGAAAGTGTGTTTAATTGACTAACTAATTGAATGAAACAACGTACTGAAATTTGGATGAAAATGGAGAAAATTTTCTGGGACAGTTATCGATTAGCGGTATCAATATTCTATGAGTGCCGCTGCCCTATTTTTTTTGTATGCGGCTGCTCCTCTCTGTTTCTCATAAACTTCCTTCTTCTTCTTTTCAATTAATATTTAATTAGGTTTTACTCTTGCATACGGGCCTAACCCATAAAACATATTTTACTCCATTTCTTTCTTTTTTTTTTTATAAATAAAACCAATAATTACCAAAACTAATTTTTTTAACACTTTTTTTTCTTAACACAATTTCATTTATAAAGTATAACTAATATTTCAAAACTAATATTTTATAAAAATTAATTAAAGTAATTAAACTCTCCTATTCACAATATTAACTACAATTATTACTATAATATTTAAAAAAATAATCACATCAAAATACTACCATCTTTATAGAATAGTCAAAACGATAAAATAAATAAATATAACATCAATAATTTATATTGATTACTAAATCAGAATAAATACATATAAAATCATCATATCATTGAAAATATATAAAACTAAAGAAATTAATCACAATATTACTAATATCTTCAGATAATTATATATAAAACAAATAACTAAAATAGGAAATAGTCTTAAATAATTAAAATATAACTATGCACACATTTATCATTTAGTCAAATGCACACAAAAATATCTCCACAAATATCTAATGTAAATCAACTTGTAAACTCACTCAAAATCTTATTCTCTAGAATACTTTTGCTAAAATACCATTATTTTTTTGAAAAATAAATAAAATAACTAAACAAAATATTTATAATTTATATTGCCTATTAAATGAAATATATACACGATTATGAAACCATAAGAAATTCACACGTATAAGGAGAAGTAATCATAAAATTAATCAACATATATTCTAAAATAATTTTAACACCAAATTAATTTCTTTAAAATGCTATTTAATTAATAAAATAGTTGATTATAAAATTTGAGATGTTACACATCCTGATCAAGAAAATGAAAGAAAGTAAGTTCCAGCAAGCATTACTGCCTAGCCATTATGGCCATAATGGATGAACGAGAAAAAAAACAAGAATTTGTCACTCCAAGGAAGCAAGGATTACTGTCTGGTAGTAATGGCCATAATGTGCTCATCTTCTAGTGTTGAATCTATTAATGCCTAACAATAATGGCCATTATGGTCATAATCTGTTCATCTTCTGCTGCTGAAATGTTCTTCTTATATGAAATTTTGATGGTTTCTTGTAATTAAAGCTTATGAAGGCACGTAAGGCTCTAAAAAGGACGAAAATACTCAGTTTTAGACACAGATTCCTACTCACAAGATCTTGTTACCCTTGCTTTTGTTCGTGTATTTCTCTTAACAAATTTCTAGTTTCAATAATATTCAGTTTTCTATTTTTACTCTGTTATTTTATTCTGTTATTTTATATTTCCAATCTTTTTATATTTAAGCTTTTATTCTACTATGACCATGTGTGAATAGATCTTCCTTGTCTTGGGATTGTAGGATTTTCATTGATGGATCTCTAACAATTTCTATTTCTTTCTGTCATGGGTATTGATGTTTTAATCCAATCTTAGTAATAATCATGTTCATACTTGGATATCAAATAATATACCGAAAGGTGGATTTGATATCTGACCCCTAAGATTGGACAAGAGAATCAAATCATAAAAATAGATTTTGGTTCTCTTGAAATCATGAAAGATATCTTCTCTTAAAGGATTTTGCTAATCATGAAAATATGTTGGTTATTAGTTTAAAATACAGTTTTATTCTTTGAAAAAGGAATTAGTTATAATTGTTCATCTAATTTTTAAGAGTTGAACACCCATAACTTAGATAAGGTTAGTTTTATTGTATCCATCATTGTGAAAAACTACAATCTCCCTTTCTTATATTTCTTGACCAATAGTACAAGGACTAATGCATAACCTAGTAAGCACATGTCAATTAAGCGATAATGGTTATGATGTTGTCTTCAATGGAGGTGTTGGATATTAGAGTATTTGAGCTCCATTTTGTTCAATGGAGGCTCAACAGAGGAGTTTTCTTTGAAGCGGGGCTCTAGGAAGGGGGATCCGTTTTCTTGTTTTATTTTTTTGTTGGCTGCTGAAGGACTCAGTTCCTTGTTAAGTTCTTCAGTTAAAGTCAGGTTGTTCTCTAGTTACAATGTGGGTGACAACTCAAATTTCAACGTCTCCCATTTATAATTAGCAGATGATACTCTTATCATGGGTGGGAAGAAATGGTCTAATATAAGAGTTGTTAAGGCCCACTTGCTACTTATTGAATTAGCTTCAGGTTTAGAGGTTAATTTTCACAAAATTCTTCTGGTCGGAGTGAATGTTAATGAATCATGGCTCGTGGAGTCAGCCAAGTTATTGAATTGAAAATTTGGGAAGGTTCCAATTAAATACCTTGGAATCTTGTAATAAAAAAAATTGGAAGAAAGTGATCTAGATGGAGGAATCACAATTTGTCTATCGGTGGCTGCCTTATTATCAATATAGTTGTCTTATATGCGTTGTCGTTTTATTCTATTTCTTTCTTCAAGACTCCATTGGGTATTATCTCTAAAATTGAATCTCTTTTAAAAATAAAATTATGGCGGGGGTACTGAGGGGGCCTGTAAGGTGCATTGGGTCGAGTGTGATAAGATTTCTTGTCAGCGTGAGCAAGGTGGGCTTGGTGTGCGTAATATGTGTAATAACAGAGGGCACCTAAGAGGGGGGGTGAATTAGGTGTTAGAAGATTTTTCTGTTTTTAGAGTTTTGTGAGTTTGTTTAACTGGCTATGTTAAGTGTATGAAAGCTTTGTAAAATACTGAAATTAAATCACACAGAAATTTATCATGGTTCCCCTTACAATCAAGGGTACATCCAGTCCTCTTGCACACCACAAGAGATTTTCCACTAATTGTTTGAATCAGTTACAAGTCTAACACTAAGACTTCAGTTACAAATTCTTAACACTTAGCCAAAGATAGTACACCACTATCTCAGTTAACAACACTTGAAGAATCTACACTAAGTTCTTCAAATGATACAATAACTTTAATTGATTTTGTAATTATGTTCTTAACTAAGAACAAGATTATGACACTAAGTATAATGATACTAATCAAGCACACTTCCAAGTACAACTGAGAACCTTTCTTAATGATATGAAATTGAAAAGCATGTACTTGAAAATATGAAACTTAATGCTTTGAAAGTGTTTAATATTTCAGAAAATAATTCTAAGATTAGTAAGTAGGATGTTGTAAGTAAGAACTGAAGCTATGAAGTATTTATATTCCGTAGACTACACTTCATATTAGTGGCAATTGTTCTCATAAGTTTTGATGAACTTATGCAATGATCCAGAACTAAAAACTTGCATTGTTTCGAAGTTGTATTCGAATACAGACTCAGTGTATTCGAATACACTTCTATAACGTTCAGTTTTTATTCAAAATTTGAACTTCGTATTCGAATACGATTCCTCGTAGTTGAATACAAGTATGTAATTTTTGCCACTGACTTGAGTTGTATTCGAATATGCGAAGCTGTAGTCGAATACAAAAGTTCAATTTTAGCTACTGACTTGACATCTGTATTCGGCTACGACACTTCGTATTCGAATACAGATCTTCAGTTTTTGCTACTGACTTACTGTTTGTAGTCCAATACATCTTTGTTTTTTTTGTTAAAAACTTTATTTTTAAACATTTGTTTATGTATTTAAATATTTAGAAAATACTTTAATGCATATGCTAACTATAGAAGGTTCTCATAATATTGTATTTTGAAATTTAGTTTGAATTAATATCAAGTACCTTAAGGCCTAAGTTACCTAATATGACTTGAAGGATGATTTTCCTTTGAGTTTGCTTTTTGATCATTACATATAGTCTTTTGTCTTCATCAAAAATGTAGATCTTATTTGTTTTCAATATGTGTGTTCAATGTGGCGTTTTTGGATAAATGGTGTTAGAGGCTTAAAACAGATATAGGTAGGAAGGATATTAAGGTTCTTTCTTGTAAGTATGGTTGATCAAATGGGGTAGTGGGAGGTGGTACTTTTTGGAGATTTGTCGTGGTGGAAGGAAATTAGGTGCCTAAAGGTTATACGTGGGGGTATTCAAGAACAATGGTTCTCAAACAAATTAGTAAGAAGATTAGGTAATGATGGAAATGAAGGTGCAAACACGAGAACGGGGGTTGAATTGTGTTTGTCAAACTTGAATTCTTTTGCTGTTTTGTTGAATGTTGATGTGAGTTATTTGATGAATAATTAATCAGACTCAACAGTGGATAATAACAACATAAGTACACAGCGATTGATCCTGGTTCACCATTAACTTGGCTACATCCAGTTCCTTCACTCCGAAGGCTTTAATCCACTAATTCAAAATACTTTGAATTACAGCACCCGGCCCTCCAAGCCAGTCTTCTAAAACAGCCTGACAACCCCATACTTTTGAGGAATAACAACACCTTGACCCTACAAGTCAAGTCTTCCCAAACAGCCTAACAATCCCAGACTTTTGAGGAACAATAACAACACCTTGACCCTACAAGTCAAGTCTTCTCCTACCAATCTGACAACCCCAGATTGAAGAAGGAATCTACACCACTATCGGGTTAGATTACAAGGGTTTGGAACTCTGCAAAGTTGCTTCTGGAAAGCTGATTGCTGCACTGAATTTCTCTCTCGAAAACACTTAAAAAATATTGCTTTTGCACACTTCTGTTTCTCTCTTTTGAACTCTCTGATAACTGTGAATTGATGCTTGAGTTCTTGTGTTTTCGATGCCTAATGCTGCTTCCTGAAGCCTCCTTTTATAGCTGCAATTAGGGTTTTGTCCAAGCTTAAATTCGAGATAAATGTTGCTCAGATTTCCTTTGAAAATTCTGTTGGCCAATCCTGTTTCTTCTTAATTTCAAAACGTATCTTTTAGCTTCAGATTTCATTTGAAAATTCTGTTGGCCAATCCTGTTTCTCTTAATTTCAGACCGTATCTTTTAGCTTCAGATTTCATTCGAATTTCTTTCAAGTCTTCACTGATTTTTGAATCAAATCTTCTTAATACTTTGATAAGATTTTTATCAAAATTCAATCAAGTCTTCTTCGAATTTTAATCAAGTCTTCACTGATCTGCATCATGATTTAAATCTGGACCATATGATCTGCTGATCTGGACTAAGTCTGGACCATGCGATCTGATTTATACCATGCTGTCTCCAGATCTGGACCGCGTGATCTGAAGGTGCAAACACGAGAAGGGGGGTTGAATTGTGTTTGACTAAGTTGAATACTTTTTCGGTTTTTGCAGTTTTAAAACAAAACTTGATGTATGAATAAAACAGAGTTAGCAGCGAATATAAAGTAAAAATAAAAACACAAAATTTTATACTGGTTCACCGTTAACGAGGCTACGTCCAGTCCCTTCACCTTGAAGGATTTCACTAATTCAAACCTTGAATTACAACAGTTCCACTGACCCTCCAAGTCAGTCTTCTCAAACAGTCTAACAATCCTAGACTCTTGAGGAATACAACACCTTGACTTCCTAAGTCAAGTCTTCTCCTACCAATCTGACAACCCCAGATTGTAGAAGGAATTACAACGCCTTGAATCTAATTGCCAAGTAATCTGCTACCCCTTCTGACTCCCTCAGATTGTAGACTCTACTTCAACAACTTAGATCTAACACAAGGGAAAGAAAATAACATGAGTGCTTGCTTATGGAAAGCAGGAACTCACAATTAACCTCACTGAAAACTTGAGTGTTTGCTTTTGCAAGTGTATGACTCTTTTGTGATTTTCGATGCTAAGTATTCTGCCTTGAGCCTCCTTTTATAGATGCAGATTAGGGTCTATTCCAAGTTTAAATTCGAGCTGTATCTTGCCAGATACTCTTGCAAAAATGCTTTGACCAATCGGGCTTCACTTAAATAAAAAACATATATTTTTATGCTCCAGATTGCTTTTCAAAAATAACTTTGACCAATTCTGACTTTAATTAATTCTAGAACAAATCTTTCTTCCCGCCAATAGTCTCTAAATTCCACAATTTATTTTTGCATTAAATCCTTTTTAATACTTTGATCAAATTTTAATCAAATCCCCACCGATTATCATCATGATTAAATTTGAACCCTTTGATATTCTGCTCTCGTCCACATCTGGACCATACTAAGTGATCTGCTGTGATCCTCTGATTTTGGTCAACCCTGGACCACACTTTCTGATCTTTTGATCTCGGCCAACCTGGACTAGCAAATTGATCTGTTGGGATCCTCTAATCTCAGCCAATGCTGGACCATACATTCTGACCTTCTGATTTAGGCCAACACTGGGCCATGGTATGATCTTCTGATCTCGGCCAACACTGGGCCATATTCTTAAATCTGGACCATTTATCTGAACTTTTTCCCTTTGATCTGGACCAATTCTGAACTGGGTCTGGATTGAATTGAAATTAAATCTGGACAAATGATATTTCAATCTGGACATTTTACCTTCTGATTTGGATCAGGTCTGGATCATATCTGGACATCATTTCTTCTGGTCTGGACTTAGTTTCATACCCTGAACCATGCTATCTTAAGGTCTGGGTCAAATCTGGATTGAATCTCTTGTTCTGAACCCATTAATTTATCCTCTGATTAAGTCTAGATCAAGTCTAGACTGTTTATCATTTCACTGCCAGGCAATCTTCTAGTCAGAATAACTTCTGGACTAAGTTTGACTAATGATTCCTTCTGGTCTGGATCAAGTCTCCCTCTGGCAGGCTTCCTTCTGATCTGGGCCAGGAAAGATATCCTCTGGTGGGGTTTTGACATCCTGGTGTATCCTTTGGTAATTCCAGGATGCATCCTCTGGACCTTCTGGATGCATTTTCTGGTGCCTTCTAGAGGTGTATCCTCTGGTCTGTTTTTATCCTCTGGTAACTCATCTTCTTCTTCTGGAAACTTCATCTTCTGGTGGCATTTAATGTAATAATTCAAGGTACAAAATAAGATTACATGGAGTGCTTTTGTAAACATCAAAATCCTAAGTACTTAGAACCAACTTGGTTCCAACAATCTCCCCCTTTTTGATGATGACAAAACCTTCACTTATTTTGCTAGCTTGTAACCCGAAGTACTTGAAATACTCCCCCTCAGACCAATCTCTCCCCCTAAGTCTAATACTGACTTTTTCTTCTCCTTTTCAACTCCTTCTTCAATCACTCTTTCTTTTCTTCTCTTCTCCTCTCCTTTTCAACTCCTTTTCTTTTCATCTCTTTCGAATTTATTTTTCTCTCTTCACATTGCCTTTCCTTTTCAACTCCTTCTCTTTTCACTCTTTCTTTTTCTCTCTTTATTTTTCTCTCTCCCTGTTTCCTCTCCTTTTCAACTCCTTCTCTTTTCATCTCTTTCTTTTTCACTCCTTCTTTATTTTTATCTCTCTTTTTCTACTTATTTCTCCTTTTTCTCTCTCTCCCCTTTTTTGTCATTAGTCAAAAAGAGGTCCTACTATTTTTTTTCTCTCTCTCCCCCTTTCTCCTTTTTCTTGTTATCATAGTAAACATAAATATCAAATAATAATAGTATTTACAACAAGATGTAACCTCTATGTCAACAATTTCAGTTTTACTTTGAAAATCCTCTTGCTTCTGATTTTTAGATTCCGAATCTGTATGTTCTGTGATTACATGGTTTGGATTAAGGATTTGAATTCCCTTCCAGGTTTGTAGTCTTGATGAATTTCACTAGAGTGTTTGAAGAACTTTCCTGATTCTGATTCTTCTCTTTCTGCTTTGGCTGATACACCATGTTCCTTTGGTGCTTCTGGAACTTATGGTGATTCTGGTAATTCTGCTTCTTCTGGTAATAGTGAAGCTGATGTATGTGATTCTGCTGTTTGTGGCTGAACCTCTTATTCTGATACTTATACTGGTTCTGGTTCTGGTACTAATTCTGATTCTAGTTCCAATGTTGGTTCTGGTTCCAATTCCTGTGCCTCTGATATTGGTTCCAGTTCTGATTCTAGTTCCAGTTCCTGTTCTGATTCGTGTGATATGTGTGATTTCTTTCATATTTCCTGTTCTTCCTAGGATTCTGGTTCTGGTTCTGATAGGTATTGTGTTGACCAGTTCTTCTTCTACCAGAGTCAGTTGGCTTCAGTTTGGTAGATGTTGGAACGTAAACCTACTTCTGCTTATGTATTGCCAACATCCATTGTCCAGGCACCATTGTTGGTGTCTCCTTCTGGTTGCTCAGAATATCTACAACATAGACAATTTGATCTTTTGGTACCCATAACTGATTGGGTCTAGGTTTGTTAGTTTTAACAGCTCTCTGATCTTGTTCAGATTTTACCATTGGACAAGATAGTTCAGAGTGACCTTTCTTAGCACAAACAATGCATAAAACATCAGAATGAACAGCTTTACTTTCAGCAATCGTTTCTGTAAAACCAAGACCTCTCTTTCCAGTGTTACTGTTTCCATAAATCATAGATGCATATTTACTTCTTTCCATTCTATTGGAAATAAAGTTTTTAAAAAATTGCTCGTGCATATCAAATTCACAAACAGTTTTGGAAGTGGAACACATATTACTTTTGAGAGTTTGGTTTTCAGATTTGAGTCTTGCAACTTTAGTTTTAAAATCCTTGTTTTTAGTTGCATACTCAGAATTTTGATTCTTTAAGACTTGTACTTCTTTGGTCAGATTTTTCTTATCTTCCCTAAGAGTTTTCAGCTTTAAAGACATCTTACTGTTTGCATTTAAAAAATCTTTTACAACCTCAATTAATTCAGATTTAGAGAGATCAGAAAATACCTCATTGTCTTCATCTTCTAAATCTGTTCCAGAGCCTGAGCCGTATCCTGAACTTGAGTTGGTATGAGCCATATGAGCCAGAATTGCTCCCTCTGATGTGCTTCCAGACTTGCTTGAATGACTGCTTCGATCATTCTTCCTTCTGCTTGCTTTTCTTCCAGAAATCGTGCCTTTATGAATTCCAGAGGCTGACCTGATGTGTGCCGTCTTTGCTGTTTCTGCCTCTTCTTCATCAGACGATTCTTCCTCTGATTCTTATGCATCCCAGGCTGCCATCAGACCCTTCTTTCTGAATCTGGAACTCTTCTTTTGTTGTTTGTCTTTTTCTAGATTTGGACATTCTGACTTGATATGTCCAGGTTCATTGCATCCATAATAAACGATACTCTTCTTGTCAAATTCTTCCTTTCCTTTGCTGTTATGATTCTTCCTAGAGCCTATCCTCTTTCTATTTTCCCATATCTTAACCATCTGCTTGGTTTAGTAAGCCATATCATCACAGTCACTGTCGCTATCCTCTGATTCTGGTGCTGCCTTTGCAGCTTTCTTCTGTTTTGACTTCAGGGCCAAATTCTTCTTCTTCTTTGGTTCATCTGCTTCCAGTTCTATTTCATGAGACTTAAGTGAGCTGATCAGATCTTCAAGTCTTAAGTTATTTAGATCTTTGGCTTGCTGAACTGCAGTAACCATTGGTCTCCACTTGGTTGGTAAACTTCTTAGAATCTTCTTGACATGATCTGCTATTGTGTAGCTTTTCTCAAGACCTTCAGTCTAGATATCAGAGTTTGGAATCTACAGAACATTCCATCGATGTCTTCATCATCTTCCATCTTGAACATCTCATACTGTTTGACCAGTATGTTAGCCTTTGCGTCTTGAACCTGCTGGCTTCCTTCATAGGTCAGAACCAAACAGTCAAAAATGCTCTTTGCTGTTTCTTTATTTGTGCATCTGTCAAATTCCTTAAATGTGACAGCACTAATCATGATGTTTATGGACTTGTGATGCAGTTTGTATAATCTGCTCTGGTCTGATTTCATATCTTCCATGTCCAGTTCTTTAGTTGGATCTCTTGGAATAGTAGGTGCAATATATCCTTTGACTACCAACTTCCATAATTCAGGATCTTGAGATATGAAGAAACTTCTCATTCTGTCCTTCCAATACTCAAACCTTTCTCCATCAAACAGTGGTGGTCTGTTGATGTTGCCTCCCAATTCTTCTGACATGTTGAACCCTTGGACCTTTCCTCAAACACTGTTAAGTGCTAGCCCTGAGACCGAGCTCTGATGCCAATTGAAGGTGCAAACACGAGAAGGGGGGTTGAATTGTGTTTGACTAACTTGAATACTTTTTCTTCCCGCCAATAGCTTCTGAATTCCACCATTTATTTTTGCATTAAATCCTTTTTAATACTTTGATCAAATTTTAATCAAATCTCCACCGATTATCATCATGATTAAATTTGAACCCTTTGATCTTCTGCTTTCGTCCACATTTGGACCATACTAAGTGATATGTTGTGATCCTCTGATTTCGGCCAACCCTGGACCACACTTCTGATCTCTGATCTGCTGATCTCGGCCAATGTTGGACCATACATTCTGACCTTATAATTTCGGCCAACACTGGGCCATGGTCTAATCTTCTAATCTCGGCCAACGCTGGGCCATATTGTTAAATCTGGACCATTTATCTGAACCTTTTCCCTCTGATCTGGACCAACTCTGAACTGGGTCTAGATTGAATTGAAATTAAATCTGGACAAATGATATTTCATTATGGACATTTTACCTTCGGATTTGGATCAGGTCTGGATTATATCTGGACATCATTTCTTCTGGTCTGGACTTAGTTTCATACCCTGAACCATGCTATCTTCTGGTCTGGGTCAAATCTGGATTGAATCTCTTGTTCTGGACCCATTAATTTATCCTCTGATTAAGTCTGGATCAAGTCTGGACTGTTTATCATTTCACTGTCAGGCCATCTTCTGGTCAGAATAACTTCTGGACTAAGTCTGACTAATGATTCCTTCTGGTCTGGATCAAGTCTCCCTTTGGCAGGCTTCCTTCTGGTCTGGTCCAGGTCTCCTTCTAACTTTGGTTCCTTCTGATCTGGGCCAGGAAAGATATCCTCTGGTGGTGTTTTGACATCCTGGTGTATCCTCTGGTAATTCTAAGATGCATCCTCTGGACCTTCTGGATGCATTTTTTGGTGCCTTCTGGAGGTGTATCCTCTAGTCTGTTTTTATCCTTTGGTAACTCATCTTCTGCCTCTGGAAACATCATCTTCTGGTGGCATTTAATGTAATAATTCAAGGTACAAAATAAGATTACATGGAGTGCTTTTGTAAACATCAAAATCCTAAGTACTTAGAACCAACTTGGTTCCAACATGATCTTCTGATCTGGACCTGTGATCTTCTGATCTGAACCATGTGATTTATTCTGGACCCTGCTATCTTCTGATCTTGACCAAGTCTTCTGTTCTGGACTAAGTCTGGAACATGTCTTCTGTTCTGGACCATGTCTGGAACATGTCTTCTGTTTTGGACCAAGTCTGACTTATGTTACCTTCTGGTATGGACCAAGTTTCCTTCTGAACAATGTTTCCTTCTGGTCTGGACCAAGTCTCCTGCTGGACTATGCTTCCTTCTGATCTAGGCCATGAATAATATCCTTTGATAATGTCATTGTTTTTCCCTCTGATGATATCCTCTGATTGATGATATCCTCTAATGTTTGCCTTTGATGACATCCTCTGGTTCTTGCTTCTGATTAGATCCCCTGATGATATCCTCTTGAGGTATCTTCTAGTATCCTATGGAGGTATCTTCTGGTATCCTCTGGATGTATCCTCTGGTGATATCTTCTGGCCGTATCTTCTGGTGACGTCATCCTCTGATGACATCTTCTTTTTCTGATTTGTATCTTCTGGAGGTATCTTCTGGTTGTATCTTCTGGAGGTATCTTCTGCTGACATCCTCTGGTGTATCCTCTAGTGACGTCATCCTCTAATTTTTTACATCTTCTGATTTTTCATATCCTCTGATTTTTCATTCTTCTTCTAAGTCAAAATGTGATTTTCATAAAATACTGTTGTTAACATCAAAAATTTAATTGAAAGAACCAACTTGGTTCCAACAGGAAATACTTTGTTTTGGTTGGATCTGTGGTTGGAAGGTGGACCATTACGAAGTAGGTTTAGTCGATTGTTTAAGGCGATGCGTGATAAATTTATAACAATGACGAATATGTCTAGATTGGGATGGAAAGTTGGGGGTGATGGATGTGAGTGGTGACGTAGTCTATTTTAGTGGGAAAAGAATTTGGTGGAAGAGTGTGCTTTGTTTTTTGTTAATGTTCTTTTGTAGGATCAAGTTGACGATTTGTGGCAATGGAAAATGCCTACTTGTGGTGTGTGCTATGTGAAAGATGTTTATCATGGATTGATGCAAAACTCTATTGTAATTTATTCTCCTTTTGGTGACATTATTTGGAATAGAATTGTGTTGCTCAAGGTGTCTTTCTTAGTTTGGAGGTTGTTGCACAATTAATTACCAACAAAAGACAAATTATTGAAAAGAGGCATTTTGGATAGCTCTTTCAACTTGTGTATGGGTAGGTGTGGACTTGAAGAAACTACTCAACATGTATTTTGTTATTGTCCATTTTATGGTTCAATTTGGCAAGACATTATTACTTGGTTGAACATTCAATGTCCTTTGTCTAATGTTGTTTTATACCACGCTCAACAATTTGGTAGGGTAGGTGTGCTTGGTAGAAAGGGTCAACATTTTTCAATCTTCTTTGATTAGTGTGCATTTGGGATATATGAAAAATGAGAAATCATATTATATTCAGACCGAAAAATTGTAACACTATTGAGACGATAGCGTGTTAAACTACTTTGTTGGTGTTGGCTTAGTTATAAAGGAAATGGTTTCAGGTATGACTTTAATCAATAGTAGTCTAATTCAATTCACTGCTTGATTTAATTATTTGTGGTTTGTTTTTGGGTTGTTCCTAGTGTGTATAAGGGATTTTGTTCTTCTGACTTCGTCTGTTTTGTTTTTCAGTTTAGTTTTGTTAGCTCTTTTATCTTTGTGTATTCTTATTCTTCGCACAACTTGTGCTTAGAAATCTATTATATTAATATATCGTTTGATTGTTTAAAAACATAGTTTTCATTTGGTTCATATAAATAAAATGTTTTATCTATGTTTTTACCATTCAAATCATCTAAGCTTAAATATTTGTTTCGTTCGTATAAATTTGAGTCTTTCTGATTTTCGTCCCTATAAGTTTTTTTGTTTCAATTTTAACCTTGTAAGTTCAATTATGTTTTAAAATCATCAATGTTGTTAGTCATTGTTAAAAAAAACTTATGTGGCAAACGAAGAAGTGACGTGACAGTGTGATGAATAATTATTGTTAATTAAATAACTACATAATAAAATGGAATAAATTAAATAATTAATAAAATGCAATTAATTAATTAAATTGATTAAAAAAGAAATAGAATTAAGTTAATAGTGTTATGTTTTAGTCCCTCCTTCCGAAATCCGAAATTAGGTTTTGTGAATTTGGGAATTAGTGTTATCACACATTACTCTCCTCCTTTCTCTATTTCTCCTTGTTAATCATCACCATCATCAAATCCCTATCATTGCATCACCATTGAAGAAAAAAAGGTTGCGAAGGAGAGGTTGAAGGTATGAATTTGATACCCTTTTTATTTCGTCATTTTCTATTTTTTGTTGTGGGAAGGGTGTGTGGGGAAGCCTTTTATTTTTGTTTATCTTTGTGTGTAAAGTATGATTCTCTTTCACTTGAAAACTAGTTGAGTTTGTTGCAGATGAAAACAATGCCATGATGATGATGGTGGTGATAATGGTGATGATTAAATCATACATTTAGTAGTTTTTGATGCATTTAGATTCAAGTTATATACTTGTTGTTGTAATGGCTTCTCTGTTTGAATTCCTCATCCTCTGATTTATTGGACCATGTGATTGAGAGTCATTTATTGAATTTATATCCTCTATTATGTACTTGTTGTTGTATGTATTTGATGTTGTTATGACTCATTAGTTTGAATTTACTAACCTTTGATTTAATTGACTATGTTTTTATGAGAGTAATTTCTTGAATTTCCTATCCTCTACTATAAACTTGCCAGCAGTAAAGTTAACTAATAAAACTATATGTTTCTCTATTATATTTTTGCATGGTTGTGTTATTCTAATTTTAATTAAACTAACATGATTTCATTACTAACTATTGTTTATAGATGACATGAAGAGGTAGAGGTAGGAGAAGAGGTCAAGATAGAGGAATAGTTCACACTCATCCACATATCCCATCTTCCTAAACTAAAACAACACCATTCAGGTCTCAACCATTACAAAAGATCCTACAGTTGCCCAATCTATTCATCTCCAAACTAGGCAAACACCACTCACATCTCAACCATTATAAAAAACCCCTACACCTGCTCTATTTACTCATCCCCAAACTAGGCCGACACTACTACTCATATCCCAATCATTACTAAAAACCACTACACTTTCCCGTTAACTCATCCCAATATAGACTAACACCACACACATCTCAAACATTACAAAACCCTTATATCTACTCATCGCCGAACTAGACAAACACCACTCATAGATCAATCATTACAAAAATAACATACATTTGTCCCATCTTATTCTCATTCCCAAACTATGCAAGCACCAACCATATCTTAACCACTACAAAAAACATAACATATGATCCTTAACACCAGAAAACATCGAATAGGGGTCAAGGGAACTTTAGTTTTATATTAGAATTTTATATATATGTGTGTGATTTTTGGAGTGATGTGTATGAAGTTAGACATAAAGCTTGGTTTGAAGACTTTAAGGTACTATGTGGCATATATTTATTATGTGAAAATATTCCCTGTAGCATTTTTTAATTTGTTGGTTACGTGTTGAATTTTGATAAATTAATTATGTCTAGTTTTCTTGATTTTGTGCTTGGTTGTGAATTTTGTCATTGAAATTGTGTTTGTATAAGTTTCATTTTGCAATAAATTTTAATTCTGCATTAACAAGTTTGTGTTCATGCAATTGTGTTTGTATCTATATGTAATTTGATTATTCAATTAAAATAGTGTGTGTATCTTTTACCCTTTGCTCACTTCATTGTTAAGTCCTCTCTTTAGCTAATAACTATGTGGGAACGATAATTTAGTGTCAAGATTCAATGGTTTCTTCACTAATTCATCAATAAACTCAAGCATGTGACACTATTTCATGTTGTCAAGTGTCAATTGACATTCATTTGTTTCCCTGGGATATTTTTTATAAGTTTTAGTGGATGAACATGTAATTTTTCTTGGTTATATATATATGACAAGCATAATCATATTTGTCATAAAAGTTTATTTATCTTGTACTTTCATATTTGTATGTTAAGCTCTACATGACTTGTTTGTTTGTAGGCAAAATACAAATGTCTTGAAAATGATGAAGCAAACAATAAAAAGAGTTTAACATTAGGAGATCTTTGTCCTAAAAAAATGCTTTGTTCAAGGTGCACAGTGGTAAAGATATAAGTGGTTGGATTGGCAAAACCAATTTAGAACAACCGAACGCTGAATGGGAATTGGAAAAGTGGAAAAAAAACTCTATGCTTAGTAAGAAAAATAGACGATCTCAAGTTGAACACAATGTACATAGTGGCGGGTCTACTATTTCTAGAGAACATACCAAAAAAATGGTTAGATATTCTCAATACAAAATGAAAATTTAAATATATTTATACTAACTCAATGTTTTTGGTTATTGTTTTAGAGAGTGGAATTGCATAGGGAAGCAACATATTCTGAGCTTTAAGAGCGATATCGAAGACCAAAAGAAAAACCAAATGAATGGTTTAATGAAAAGCAAGTTAAGGCAGTTGCATGCATGTATACAATATTTTAAAGTTATTTCTTGTATAATAAATATATACAAATATTAACTCTTTTTAGGAAATGTAGGAAACTCGAATAGTTGAGAGAGACTCACATAATGGCGAGGGTAGTAGCCAATAGTCTGATAATAGTATATACATGTAAGTTGTTGGAGGAATTAACAAAACGGGACAAATATTTGGACTGTGATCTCAAACTAATACTATCAAAGCATCTTTAAAATCACATTCCATTTATACTAATGTGGTATCCTCTGAACAAGTTACTACTATGGAGGCTAAGATTCAATCGTTATCAATTGAACCTCAACAAAAGAATCATGAACAAGAAATGATAAAAACACAAAAGATGAAACATTGAAAGTAGATGTTCACAAGTTATATTCCTAATTATAATCAGAACGTTTCAATTCAACTCGAAAGAAAGGGTGATAATGAAAACAACGAGATGGTTGGTGATGGAAACAACAAGATGGGAGATGATATGGATGATATAATTAGATTTGATTAATTTGGTTTATGTGTTTTTTGTTAAATCAAATATTGTCTTTTTATATTTCAGACACTTTTGATAGTTTTTTTTTTTTCATGAAAGAATGAAATGTACCTTTATGTTTGCGTTGATTGAGAAGTGATTATGTGATATTCTAGAGTTATATACAGTCAACAAAATAATATATGAAGAACTATTTTAGCATTTGATAACAAAATGACCGAAAACAATAATAATAATATATTAGAGATGGATTTTCAATACGGAAAAGTAAAAAATGTAGATATCAAAGACGAAATAGTATATGCTAGAGACAACATTTAGAGACGGAATTATTTCCATGTAGTGATGCTTTAGAATTTGATATGGTCTACTTTTACTTTTTTCTCTTAAAAAAAAACAAATAAATATGATTCTTTCAAAGTTACTATTGCTCTTTATTTATATTTTCTTCTAATGTATGATGCTGGACATTCTACCTCTCAACTTTCTTTGTAATTAATGCAAGACCTTTTTTATAAAAATAAAAAAAATAAAAAAAAGATAAGAAAGGAATAAAATTGACAAAACATGTATGTTCTATTAATAATAACACAAGTCTAGAAATCAAATGAACATGATTATGTTTTGTGTAATATCAATTCGTAGTACCTTTTGCCTTTTTTTCTCTCTTAATAGCATCACATTCTTATTTTTAGACAAAGAGGTAGTTGTTAATTTGTGTTATACTTTTTTTGGTTAAATAAGTTTTAAGGTTCATAAAATTTTAAATTTTTGTTTTTACTCTGTACCTGTAAAAAATTTGTATTTTTTAGTCTATATGAAATTATCTTGTAAACAATTTTAATTTCTGCTGGAACGAAACATATTTAATTATCTTTTAATTTTTAAATTTTTAAATGATTTTTTGTGACCATGTTTAGAACATTATAGAAAGTTTTTCATAAAAATTTAGAATTTTTAATTTGCGATAAATTAAATATGAATTTTTTAAATGATTTAAGCTCAAGATAAATGCAACAGAAATATGAATTTATAAATTGAATTTTAAGACCATATTTTGTTGGTGAACTTTTTATAATATAAACATATTTAAAAATAAATCATTCAAAAATATAGAATATGTTGAACTTTTCTGTAAAGATTTTTATGTAAAATAATTTTATAAGAATTTAAAGATGTAATTTTTTACATAAATTAAAAATAAATCTTTAAAATTTTATATAAACTAAAAACATATTTAATTTTATTTTTTCACTATCAATTGACCAGTACAACTAAATGATTGATAAACAACTCAAAAGTTATCAAAACAAAAAACACATTTCAGAAATCATATGGATACAAATGTTTCGTGCAAAATAAGTTCACGTTGCTTGATATTTTTTATTCTTGACATGACATAACATATCATGTTGACAATATATGTTAATGTTTTTCTATTAAGAAAAAAAGTTAATTATACGAAAAATAAAAATGTCAATTTTATTAAAAATTTGTATTATTTATCTCAATTTCACGTAAATTTTTATATATATATATAGGAGCGTACATGGGAGAACTAATATTTATTGTTAGAAACGAGAACTATCAATAATAATTATTAAATTTAATTAATGCATAATGTTAAATTACTCACTAAAGATTTTATATGACTGTATCTCCACTCAATAACTTTTGGATACTATATATTATAATATCTCTAAATATATTTTTTTTTACATTTTCGTAATAACTCGAATTAAAAAGTCTTTAATGTTGTATCCAAAAAATAAAACTTCTTTCCGCTTGTGAGATATGATTATTTAAAGAATTTATTTTTATTTTTATATTTTTTTATCAAGGATTTTATTTTTATTAAGCCTGCATTTTTATTGTTTACTAAAATAAAAACTACTCTTCAATCATCGTTTTTTGTTAATACAAATAAATATGTCTCTTCTTTTATTTCAATTTGCCTTTTCGATCTGACACATAATTTTTGTGACACATATTAATCAAATATTGCCCAACTCTCCTCTAAAGCAAACAAAATTTCTTGTTTATTAACTTCCAAATTTCAATCCTTATTATTGTAGTATTTTATTGGCTCAAATTTCATAAATTTCAAATTTCAATCATTGTAACTTAACTATTGAAAATGTTATTTTGGGTTTATATAATCTAACGATTCTTTTTTTATTTAAGCATTCAGAATTCATGATTATAAACAACTTTATTCATAAATTCATTAATTAATTTATTGTAATAAAATGGTGGGTGTGGCTAGTTTGAATTATAATATTCTATATTCAATTTTTACAAGTTCTATATTTAATTTTGAAAATTATTTTTTTAGGGATTTTTTGGAAATACAAAATTTAAAAATATACTCAAACACGAACACAAAACTCGGTTACAATTTTCAATACTATACTCGTATTTTTTTTTACCTAAAATCAATTTCAACGATCAAATTCAAAATCAATAGGCTAAAGTTTCATATTTTAGATAATAAGGCATTAAATGAGTTTTTAAATTGCAACTTTTTCTATTAACTTTATTTGGACTTAAATGGTAAAATTCTTATAATCCCACCTTAATAATCAAACAAAATGATGAATATTTCCAAAAAAATCATATAAGAGTTACAAAATCATTCTTTTGATATATATAAAATATATAATTGATAATCACAATAAACTAAAATTAGTATTTAAATAGAAAAATTATAGTTGTCTATATTAAAATAAAATTTATGATAATATTTTTTCCATCAAAGAGATACTTATTAAAATTTATTGAAAGGTAAT